>OY796884.1:24838419-26045890 GCA_963680785.1 Diplosoma virens
AATTGAGAAAATGTTGTTTCAAGGCTTAAAATGTACCTGTAAAAGTGTTTCTTGGTCAAAAGAAAATTATTTTATGTTTAACTAGTTTATTTCATTGTTCTGTATTCAAGATTCAATTATAAAATTGTCTGTTTTGGTGAAACTGATTTTTTTAAAGCATAAAACTGTAAAGTGGTTTTTGGACATCAAAACTATTTTCAGGTAAATAGCATAGCTACTGTATTTTGCTCAATTATATTCTTTATATTATGGTTTGTCTTGATGAAATTGTGAAAAACCATAATTTAGGCAATCATCCCATAAAACTCAGGCAAAATTGCTTTGCTCCCTTCCCAAATAGTTTGGTCTGGTACATGTGTAGCCATGATTCACAAACCATGTTCTCAGTTTAAATGCTTGTCAGAAATGGAGAGAAAAATATTTTATAAAATTAGAGCATGAACCAAATCCAAACTGAAAATAGTAAACGCTAATTTGTTTTTCAAAGCTTTTTTAACACAATTAAAATTTGTTTTTTTATATTATTATATCAATTGCTTCAGTAAAAATAAGGTTTTTGTTTGTAGCTTATAATTATTTAAAGTATAGGTCAAGTTTTATATGGCTGTATTCAAATTGCCAGTGAAGAAAAAACATAAAAAAGATAATTTTTTTTCTCCATTGCCTATTCCAATTTCAAATGAAAGTTTTCTTGGTTGTGCTAAAAGGGACTGGTCATTTTATGAAGCCCAGTTAAATAATGGTCATCTTTTGATTGAAAATTCTGGTGATGTCCATGAGTTAACTACCAATGGGTTTTTTGGAAAGCTTATTAATTGTAAAGAAAATGCAACAAAAAATGCTGAAGTAACCGATACTTTTAGTGGTGATTGTAATATTTTAGATCCATCAAATTTTGATAAAGAGCTTGTAAAGAATAGTTTTTTAATGAATGAAAATTCATCTTCAGTTTTACATTTGAATTATTATGAAGGATTTTTTCTATCATATGGTCTTGGTTGCTTGTTTATTAAAGACAATAAAGAAAATTTAAGTATTATGAAACAATGGTCATACTTTTGTTCCACTAGCTCTTTATTTCCTATTTTATATGCAGCTTATCATCATTTTCGAAGTAAAGGTTGGGTTCCAAAAGATGGAATCCGTTATGGGGCAGATTTTTTATTGTATCGTAAGGGCCCTCCATATTACCATGCAAGTTACATTGTTGTAGTTAAATGTGTCTGTGCTGAATCATTAAAGCCACTAGGCTACAATGTCACAAATGAAAGAAATTTTTCATGGGAAAGCTTGTCTGGAATCATGCGTCTTGCAACAACTGTTTCTAAAGAAGTAATGTTTTGTTATGTTGGTATTCCTGCTGATTTGCAAAAAACGAAAATTGGCCTTTCTGATTTAAATCGGTTGTCAATAAATGAAAACATTGTGTCCAGATGGGTTTCATCAAAAGAAAGAGAGAAAGAACTTTTTGATATTGATTGTGATTTTTAATTTTTCATAAAAATATTGTATTCAAAACCATTGTAAGATTTCATGCACAGAGTGGTTGGAATATACATGGTTTTGAAAATTATAAATTGTAAATTAATATGTTTTTGATTATTCTACTTTGCAATGATATGTTAAATCTTATTCTTGTTTTTCTCTGTTTTTTAAGATAAATTAGATTAGTTCAGTAATAATTTGGATTTCAAGAAGGGCAATATTTTTTCACAAATTCATTGTTTTAAAATAGTTAAATGTTGTTGTTACTGCAATGTCAAGTTGATAATTACAAGTAATTAAATATTGTTTCTAGAACAAAACTGCATGAATATAATAGAGAGGAGTTTAATAGCGACTTTTTTTGATGAACAAAAGTTGTTCAATTGTTTAATTGAATACTATTATTATTTTTAAATGTTTTAAAATTTATTATAATTATAATAAATTTTAAAGTTACAACTGAAAACTTTCAATTTATTTACATTACCAAACAACAATTAAAATTGAAAAGTCTGTTGGATATCCTTATGTGCTAACACTTACATCCAAGCAAAAGAACTTCAGTTCTATGCTTAGTCTGTCTTGGTGATTTTGTTTTACTCTTAGATAAAGGCACTTCAAAACAAATTCTTAGATGAATTCATGCAGCTTAGTTGCAATGATAACTTTGCTTGAAGCAAAAAGCTACAACCTTGTATTATTTAACCCTATAAAACAGAACAATTGAAAAAATTTATTAAAAAAAAGAAATATATTTTGCTTGACTATGTTTTGTCGTTTTAAACAATTTAAAAAATATAGAAACCTGATAAAATCTTAAGTTAACTTAAACATTTTTTTGGCTGTATTTTTTCAATTTTTGATCAATAATAAAATGAATTTAAAAGATGTAAATATAATCTGGCTGCTTTCAGTCTTTTAATTTCGATTATTTTGGTAATGTTTATTATTTAACCCTCAAACTTGTTTTAATATTTTTCAGATATTGGCATACCACAACATGGTATTAATGTGATAAATACAATGATTTAAATGTTGTACTTGTAATATGTTACTATGAGTAAACTGTTGAAAATATCCTGTGCTATCTTGGTTCTGGCAATACTTGCCTTATTGCAAACATACTTGTTTGAAACACTTCCAATATCAAAAAGGTTCAAAATTTATCGTTTTGAGATTGGTCTTCTTGTTAGTCTTGTGTTGATTCCTTCTTCAAACTATATATGGCGCCGATTTGTTAAAGACATATCTAATGTTTTGCCACCTGGAGTTCTTTTTACTTGGAAAATTTTAATTGTTCTTCTCTTAGTTCTTGTGCATGCATGTCCTTACACACAACTTGTTATTTTAAGAGAACCTCCATTCATTAATATTTTATGCTGGTTGAGTTTTGGTATTTATCTTTCTTTATTGTTCATGTTAGGATTTATCAAATTGGCAGTTATATCTTTAAGTCGATTTATTGATCCTGCAAGATTAAACAAACGTCGAAAAATTGCTCTTAGTCTTTTTCTTACAACATGCTTCGTATCAATTGCATATTTCATTGCAAACCATCCTCCTGATGTGGTTAGGTAAATCTTGTTTAATTTTCCAAACATTTATGAGAAATGAGCCTTTTATTTTTGTTTTAAAAAAAACTTTCTGCCAAAACAGGGCTTCACATGCTATAAATAGAGATAAATTTGGAGTAAACTCAATAATTAAAAGCTAAAATGCAGCAATTTTTTTATTCAATTTTTTGGGCAGTATCACATACAGTGTTGTACATAGTTGATATTCTCGGAGCATAAAATTTGGAATGCTTAACTAATTTCTGAATAAAAAGTATAGCCAATATATTCTAAAACATAATTTATTAAGGACATTTTCGAATTATGACTCATTCCATTATCAACTTGTAAACGGTTTTACAAGTTGATAATGAAATGAGTTATAATTCCAAAACGTCCTTAATAAACTGTGTTTAAAAATATATTGGCTATATTTTTTATTCTGAAATTGCTGATATTAATTTATGCTTGTCTCTAAATTTTTGAAAAACTCTGATTAGCTATGCATAAAATCACCAATTTTATCTCAACTCATTATATTTTATCGAATTAATTTAATTCTCTTGTTAGGCTTGGTTTTAAAAAAATTTACTTGGCCCAGTAGTAATAATACATGAAGTAATGTATGTTTTTGTGGCAAGTAAAAATTATTGTAAAGAAATGAGCAGTGAATTACTTGCTAAGTCTTTTTTTTATCGATTGAAATGCAAAAAGATTTTTTCAAACTTTTTGAACTTAGGAGTAATTCTCTGGTCACCTTTTTATAATATTAGTAATGATTGCAACACAGCTAAGTTTTGTGTATGAAGTAGGTTTGTTGGTTATTTAAATGATGCTCCATTTGTCATAAAAGTTATTACAAATGTAGTCTACATAGTTACTCTAAATTGCTTCTTTTAAATTTGAAATCTTAATGTTTACTAATCTCTTCTATTGATTGCAACATATATCAAGATTAAACCTCTACTTTTATTTGCTTTTTATATTTTGCTTTTTGCAGAGTAGAAGTTCCAATAAAAAGGTTACCACCAACTTTGAACGGACTTCGTATTGTATTATTAGCTGATATTCATATTGGCCCCACTCTTGGGTTCAGCAAAGTAGAAGAGATTGTAGAAATAACGAATAACCTTTTGCCAGGTAAATGAAAGTTGTTATGGTTCATAATATCTATTAAATGGCTGGTCCAAATATTCTTCTTTATTATAGTTAGTAAATACTAGTACTACTTCAAAGAAAAACATTGACCTCCCTTAACATAAAAAGATTTCATTAACGTTTTTAACCATGAGCATACCTAGAATAAAATAAATAAAAAATAAAATATAACAATGTTTTTGTATATATATATAAACTATATATCAACTTGAACTATATTTAATGATTTGATTTATTGTATAGTCTATTACATAATCTATGTAGCTTCAGCAAACCTACTTGGTGTGCTATTTATATACTTGTAAAAGAATTGTTCTCATATTGTTAAAGTTTATTCTTTAATATAATTTTGCCTGATCAATTTATTTACACCACTTTGCTGCTTGTTTCTTGCTAGTAACTGACCTCTACTTAAAGTTCACTTTTGCATATGTCTTTGTCTAATATTGTTTTTTTGTTTTACAACATGTCTTTGTTCAATACTGTATTATTGTTTTTTGTTTACGTTGCTAATGTTAATGTTTTCATTGTATATTATTATTATTTTTGGCTTTATTTGTTTTGCTATCTCATAAATTAAAGTAATAGTGTGATTTCTTTTTTCGTCTTCTTGATATTGTTACTGTTAATATTCTCATTGTATTTTTTTTCTTTTTTTTTATATTGTTATTCTTATTTTCATTGCATATTATTTTATTTTGGCTTTATTTTGTGTCTACTATTTTGGTACATATTTTATTGTTATTTTTAAAAATTAAGGTGGCTTTGGACATAGAAGACCGTATGGTCATTTCCACTGTCTCCTTGTGCATCATTATTTGATATGTATTTCTTTTCAATTGTCACTTATTTATTGCACTAAATAAAAATTGATTGATTGATTGAGTATATCTGAACATGAACTGTTTTAATCTAATAAGCTGTTAAAAGAAATGTAAGAACCTTTTAAATACTTTCAGCCCAAAGTAACTTTGTATCGCTAGTTAATTTATGAGTCGTAGTAGTTTTTATTTACTTTATTCTTTTATTATAACAAACGTTAAGATAGCTTTAAAACATTGTGTTCCTTTTTGTTATTATTTCTCTACCTTTTTTACTGGGTTTTTAAAGATGTTGTGGTTTTGGCTGGCGATTTGGTTGATGCTACTGTGCAAGATGCGAGAGAATTAGTTCTTCCTTTAGTTGATCTTCAAGCTCGACAAGGAAAGTATTTTGTATCCGGTATGTTACGTTTATACATGTACAGTACTTAAACCGAGCCGTTAATTTCTTGTCGTTTCAGTTTCTTTTTTAATTGTTTTAGGAAACCACGAATATCACACTGGCGACGTGGACAATTGGTTTTCTTTGTTAGAAGAGTTTGGTCAGTATTTTTCAAATAATTAGCGCATCTAATACTTCGAGTTTTACTTTTCCATACGAGTGTATTGGCCTGGCACAGCTTATTATCTTAAACGCAGTCACTATTGTATGTAAACAGCATGACCTCATTTAGAAATACATCCTGAAGTTTCTATCCTAAAGGCACAACGAAAATCGCTCGCGTCTGTCAGCTCGCAAGTACAATATTAGCACACTAAGCCATTAGTTTCCCATCTTTTTCAATACATTGCTCACTTTGCTCATTTTAAAACTTTTTATTCCTCTTTTTGATGACTCAAATAACATGTTTTGGATAGAACTATCGCTCTAGTCCAAGGGTCCCCAACCCGCTTCCCACCAAGGAATTTTTAATCAGATGCTCAATCATCTTGAGTTATCGCAGTGCCTCTAAGCCAGCGTTTCTCAACCTGTGTGTGCCGCGAAAGTTTTTGAAAAACATTAGTCCAGCGATGCCCAACCTGTAGTTATTAGGCATAATCGACTAAATAAAGCCTGAATCAGAGTAAAGAATTTTTTTTATTTTTGAGACACCTGATTTTGGAGACGAAAATTGCAAATCAGAGACTGATTCTGAGTGAGGGCTTTTTTTAGAGAAGACCGTTTTTGAAGACGAAATCTTAACTGCGCTTTTAGAGAAGACCTGTTTTGAAGACAAGTTGTTAGTAATGTGAAATTTTCGAACTAATTCAATGAGAACATCACTTTGATTACTGCAGCGATTGTGGACCGAGGTAAACGTGCGGACGAATATTTGGCCCGCGACGAGTAAAAAGTTGGGCATCCTTGCTGCAGTCCATGGTTTCGAAACTAAAGGTCTCAACACGACGTTGAAATATGAATAATTTCCAGAAAATCAAGTTCTTCCCGATTCGGAACCACTGCACTAAGTTATCCCAACGATAAGTTTTGCTGAAAATGCTGGTTACAAACGACAGGGTAACTTTATATTTATCCACTTTGCATTAAGCCTGGCATTGTGCAGTTATTCTCAAGCAGCATGTTGGCAGCGTGGTCGAGTGGTTAGAGCGCGTGCTTATTATCAACATGGTCTTGGTTCAAAACCCACTCGCGCCATTTTGTTGTGTTCTTGGGAAAGACACTTTACGGCACTTTTCCTTGCTTGGTAGTCTTGGCAAGCAATTCTAAATTACAATCATATCTCTGTTAAATTACAAGCCGACAGCAATATCTTGGCATCTCCGGAAGCAGGTTGGGGTAATTGTTTATTCTATGTATTAGTGCCTCCGTCGCTTTCCTGCGAGTCGGGAGGATAAATATAGAGATAAAAAAAAAATGACAAATTAAAATAAATAAATAATTTTAAAGTAGCTATGAGCCAGATCTTGTTTTGCTAAATATTTTAACTCAATTTCATAAGCAAATAGAGGAAAATTGCTTGGAAAAACTCGAAATGAATGGCCCTGACGTTTTCGATAGTGATACAATGCACTTAAAATATACAGAAAATTTTTATATTTATCCTCCTGACTCGCAGGAAAGCGATGGAGGCGCTATACAAAATGCAAGCAATTACCTCAACCTACTTCGAGAGATGCCGAGATATTGCTGTCTGCTAAAATTTTTTATTTTGCTTTTTAGTTTTACAGAGATATGACTGAAATTTAGAACTACTTGCCAAGACCACCAAGCAGGGAAAGTGGCGTAAAGTGTCTTTCCCAAGGACACAACAGAATGGCGCGAGTAGGTTTTGAACCCAGACCATGTCAATTACAATCACGGTGCACTAACCACTCGACCACGCTGCTTCAAGTTTATTTGCTCAATGCGACGGCGTTCTCGACGTGTACGATCGCATTACAGGTTTTACCGTCTTGCACAATCGCAACGTCAAGATCTACGGCCGAAGAGGAAAACCAGATTGGCTTTGTTTGGTCGGGGTCGACGATGTGGAAGCCGAGATATTCGGGTGAGTCTGAAGTCGATCTCGATTTTTTGGCTTAGGCGTTTAACATTGATTTTAGCTTAGGTCTCCAAACTTTTCGAGCAGGGGGCCGTATAGAGATTTTTTGGACCTCCTCGGGCCAAAGCTAGAGACTAAAAAAAACAAAGGTCTTCACTTCGATTCGATCTCTGATTGCACTAACTTTCTCCCTAAATCATAGTGATCCCAAAAAGAAAAAAGGTCTTCACTTCAATTGGATCTCTGATTTCACAATTTTTCTCCCAAAATTTCCGACATAATTCTATCCAACTGTGGCTTAGAGTGAGTGCATATATTTTTTAAAAGAGCTACGCGGGCCGTAGTTTGGGGACCACTGACTTAAATCTTGCGAATAGATCACTGCTGACATTATTTTAATGTCAACAGTAATCGCTTTTGAGAAGCTTGCTTATTGCTGCAGCAACTACCTATATTTTCAACTTTGAAACAGATAATTACGTAAATCACCCTGATTTGACAAGTAAACGGGTCTTTTGCACCATACAGTGTTTCGCTTTTTGTACGGCACAATTTGTATTTGGCTTATTGTACAAGTATGTTTCGAGTATAATGGTAATAATTACTGTATGTTTCAAGTTTCAAGGGTAGTGCTGGGTCTTCAATCATTTTTGAAGAGAGAATTCGGGCAATCGAAAAAAAGCTTTACCGACCACTGATCTAGAGCGTAGATAATTTTTTTTATTTATTTCATGAAAGCACTGTAGCCTTGCCGTAGGCGGACAAATGTGGGGACTTGTGGGATGCATTTACCTGAATATTTTTTACGGCTTCTTTATAAGCCCCCTAAAAGCTTGTTTTACCTCCAAATCAAAGCTAAAAGTTTTTTTAGTCTTTACTTGACTTTCAAAGCTTTTGGTTGACGTCACGCTTGTCCACCTCCCCATGAAATGCCTTGAAAGCCTATGCATCCCACACCCTTGTTTCGTCTCGTTTAAGAAATGAAAGGGATCCTACTCAAGTCTACTTCATGTTTATAGATACAAAGATCATCGGATGAATCTGACTCGAGCATACAAGGGGTGCGACTCTTGTCATCCCGTTGTGCTGGTCGCCCATCAACCCAAAGCCGCTCGACTTGCCGTTGACTCCAAATTATCGTTTGATTTGATTTTGTCTGGTATGTATGCTTTTTATCTCGAACTTTCTGTAGCGTTTATTTTGAGTTAGCATTATAAGTTTACTTCTCAACTAATCAGTTTCAGATCGCCACTTATCTGCGATAGTTTTTTTTTACTTTTAGTTTATTTTAAATGTCTTTTTAAAGACCCTTTTTGGAGAAGCCTACTTAAATCATGCTTCACTTAATTGCTTTGACGTACACAAAGCTGCTGCCGCTGTCTAAGGCGTTGATTGGACAGACCAACTTCACTTAAATTTATTTGATTCCTACTTTGAAACACCTTTAAGCCGCTCTGTGTTAGGTTGAAAAACCTTTAGATTTTGATCCGAAAAAAGTTGAAGCGTACAGTTGTCGTTATATGGGATCCACTTTGGGTCAAATACAGGCAGATTTGAGGTCGAGAGTTTATCCTTTTACCACTACAAGCTGCTGTGCTGCCCGGATCAGATGCTGGGATTGATATTGTCTAGTCAGCATTGAGAACCGTCAGAATTTTTGCTCCATCCGGTGCCCAAGGTTTGGGCACGCTGATACAACGTGGTTTTTTTTTGTCAGTGGCAAAAATCTAGCACGACCAGCTTTCTCAACAAGGAACGCTATTCGCCAATGATGACGTCAATCTAAAGTTAATTGATTGTCGTTAAAATTTCTTTTCAGGTCACACACACGGCGGTCAGTTGCTTCCTATTCTTTTGCCAATTTACATGTTTAATCCTTATTTCCGCGGTCTCTACTTACATAAGCGCACTTATATCTACGTCACGCAAGGATGCGCGTACTTCGGAATTCCTCTTCGCTTTTGGTCACATCCCGAAATCACTCACATTACCTTGCGAGAATCTTAATAGTGTTAATGACATTGCCTCGAAAATTGTGCTTTTTTTTCTGATTGCTGCTGCATGTAATAGATTTTTCTTCATAGCTTGTTTTTTACCAATTCAAGGTGTTTTGTCCAGTGTTAACAAACGTATATTTACTGTTATTATTTTGTTTTTGAATGGAAAGTGTGCACGCCATTTTGTATTTAAAATACAAATGCTTATTTATAATAGCATCTACTCTTTGACGGGTCTAGAAACAATCGCTATGAACATTTTGGCCGTAGTAAACTTCGCCTAACCCTAAGCAGATATACTTGGTAACAAGGTAGTTCGCATGTTACAAAAAAAAAAAAAAAAAAAATGCGGCGAAATTGTTTTACCGCAAAAAATTCTATGCGGCAAAGTTTTCTACGGCGAAATTCTTGAGGCGAGTTTGCCTTACGGCAAATGTTCTGGAGACGTTCTTTGACATTTCGCAGTTCTTGACGGATCTGGGCAAAATTTGTTTGACTTGCTCCGCCATTAGTCTAAAAAATAAGTGCTCAAATGGAACATTTTTTCACTTATTAATCACTACTGTTATACCTCCGAATTTAACTCTAGCTTTTTAGAGTTTAATAAAAAACAAAGAATGAGAATTAGCAAGTTTATATTTTGAAAAGTAAGTTTGTTAAGAACTATTTTGTAATAAAATTGAGCGCTTGAGCCAACAAACGGCGAAAGATTCCAATAAATCGAGACGTGTGTGCCATATAAACACAAAATCTATTCGCAAAGCTTAGGTGTGGTTTATAAACCTCGCTTGCGTTTTAGCTTCATATACGTCATTTAGGCAGCCAATCATAGCCTCTGTATGGCTGATACCTGATAAGATAACCAATACCCTATATGGCCGATAAACTGATCGCGATACCTGACCCGAAAAAGTTAATCTCTACCGTGTTTTCAGACTTTTCTATAGCAGATTTGAAAATTCTGTACTGGCCTGCCGGCTCATATTTTCTATTTCATTCGAGGTTTCGTCGCTGGTCACCAATATAACAGGCGACTATATAACAATGTTTGAGCTGGTACTTTCGCCAGTCAACCGGTTTCTTGTGTCATTTTTTGATCTCGAGCAGTTTAATTCTTTTTTTTTTACTTACCTGTAATGTGTCTTCGTTTTTCTGCAGCTGCGCTTTTCTCTCCCACTTCTTGAACGTTTTTTTTTTTTTAACTGATGGATGCCAAGGGCACAGTGAAAACTTTTTTTTGGTTCTCAGCTCACTTTTCATGGGATACACCATCTGAAGGTAACTTTTTGTTTTTTTACTTCATAAAAATTTCTAATCGTGTAAAACTAAGAGTCTCAAATGATTAAGATTTCTGTGAAAGGAGTGCAAATCAGGAACGAATCTAAAGTTTTAAAGGCGCTTGCCAAAAAAAAATAATTTAACCGCTTTTAAACCTAAACCATCAGGACATATAGCTACATCGACATATAGGTACTATAAAGTACATATGCATCTTACCAAAATGAACCATTCTACTATCGTTATTTTTGCTCACAGAAATTGAACTGGAATTGAACAATTCAGTATTACGATGTCGAATGACGCTTCTGCGTTGACGGAGGTGCAATAATGACTTTATAGCAACAAACATTTTAACAGTAGTCTAAATGCTTTTTTGCCAATGCATGAGACCTTTTCAATCGTCTTTTGCCTTTTATTATACCAAACTTAATTATTTAAAGGTTTTCTTAGTAATATTCTTGTATATAGCGCTAATGTTGTTTAATCTTTTTTACTTAGTTTGTGAATCCGAAGTAGATACGGATTTCTTTTTTTGTTTCAGCAATCCTACCTGCTCTTCCCACAGCGTACGAAAAATTTTTAAGCAAGACAAACTTGCTTAATTTTAGGAATTCTGATTAGATTTTTTATCTTTACAATTAGTATAATTATAAAATACCGCAGTGAAGTACTTTTGGCTTTGTAATGGGATATTTATGTCTCACAATAGTACGCTATAGGGACAAAATCGTTCCACGCATAAATAATCGCAATTAAGCAAACTCAGTGAAAAACTCTATATTACTCTTTTATGTGCTTTACAACAGGTGTTCCATATGAAAAAATCCTTTAATTAAAAAGAAAAAATCAATATTAAAAGGGTTAAACCCCACGAAACACCCCTGTTTTTTCTAATTTTTTTCCTTGATAAATTACCACTTCGCAATAATAAGTGCCTGCTTTCTGCTGTAAGAGGGCGCTATAACATTACCAAAATCTCGTATATGCCAAAAATATTTAAGCCTTTGAATAGTAAGCTCTCAAACTTCAAAAATTAACATAAAAACTTCATTCTCAGAAAAATATTACTGCGACGCTTCCGTCACAAACATTGTCTTGAAACATTTGTTGAACATGTTGAACATCCCTATTGTTTTCAAACCTGTCCGCGAAAATAAGAAAACCTTGGTGGGGCAAAGACTACTGACATTATAGGCTACCAGATATTTTTCCGTTGTCTTGTCTCTTTGTGTTAAACCCAATACTTTCCGAGGATTTTTGTAACCACTTGCATCGCCTGACACACGAATTTCATTCATGTCGACTGAACAATTGTAATTGCCCCTCTTCAACCATGTGTTGTAATATTGTAATACCAGTAGAAAGCAATTTTTAAAAATGCAAATTTCGACATCTCGTAGGGCAATTTTGGCTATCTTATACTGAACTACCAAATTGCGCGTAAACTCTTCATAGTTTCACTACCATAAATTACCTTTTGTTTAAAAAAACTACCAAATTGTAATGCCTACATTGCGCATTTAGACGATCACCTTAGCTGATTCAGTATAAAAGTGTTTCCTTTTTAAGATAAATGACTACAGAATATAATGTTTTTTTATATAACCGTACCTGACCAAAAATTTTGGAGGGGAAACAGATTTTTGCCCAAATTTTATTGACAATTTCCCAAATCATGATCTTGCAGCAGTTTTTTCGTCTACACAAATTTTTTTTAGACAAAAATAGAAAAGTGCTCAGATATAAAGTGGAGATTTGCTCCCGGTTTGTTCGGCAATTATACGCGTAGTTCGCTACTTTTTAATCTTACAAAAAAATTTTTTTTCACCCAAACACATTAAATAACCTGGTTTGCAGCGTTTAGTTTTTTGAACCCGCAGAAAACAAAAATTTGCCTTAAAAATATTTTAAAGCAGAGAAAATTTTAGCATATGATACGACTGAAACCTATGAAACACATATGCAGAGTTAGTTAATTTTGCATAGAACGTACTGCAAAATTACAGTTCAATTGACTAGTTGTAAAGCAAGAAAATTTCTCTAATCATATCTTTGACAGCCGTCAGTGAAACACGTTTGCCGCGCGCTTTTAATGGCGATCTTCAGCCTCTTGTTTTCCTTTGACAATTGAACAGCCAAGTCTCGCAGTTGCTCTTATTACGCATTCAACTTCAACTACTTTTCCCGAAGAGATGGTTCGATAACGATTTGCCCCCTTGGGGCTCTTTACAGCAGTCATACTTGGCAAATTGAAATCCATTCAAACAGCATCACCACCGGCATTGAGCCGTGTTCTTATCCGAATATGGTCAGCTAAGAAAATCGTTGCGGTTTTAGAAAAAGGAAATTTACGTCAAGGTATATAAACTTAAGTTCCAATGCAATCTCTACTTAGGTGCTACAAAGTGTGTAGAACCTTCACTGTAATTTACTGGTGAGTTAATAAAGTTTTTTTTTCATGTTGTCATTGTTTAGTTATCTGTAACTATCAACGAAAAATTTTCTAGCTATGCAGCAATTTAAATTTAAGTACTTTGTTTTTTATTGGATACAAAATGCAGTTTTACAAAAAATTTTTAATCCCGAAAAATATTTTCTTTGCCACTAAAAGCACTAAAAATTTTTTAACTTTAGAAAAAGAAGTTATAAAACTATATTTTGAAGTCAGATAATTTGCTATAAGTAGCGATATGAATTTCTTATCAAAGACGGAAACAAAAAAAATTGAATAAATCAATTTCTATCTATAGCGTTGTCAAAAATCAAATAAGTAGAAAAACTTAATTAAAATAAAAAGATTAAAAAATAAATTATTGGTGCAAATAATTTACGATTTAAATCATAAATGCTCGAGCTTTTGCTCCAGGCAGACCAAATTTTTGCTTGCAAAACTATCGCAGGTCAAAATCTGTTCAATATTGGAATTAATGATTTTTTTTTTGGTCGTCAGTTCAATTTCAAGTCAAATTTTGAACTGCATTAGAATTAGAATCATAAAAAAAGTCATCATTTTGATTAATAGAAAAGTTACAGCCAAAAATTGCCACCCGATAAATGTGAAGACTTTTTTTTCATCCAAAATTCGCGATTTTCGTTAAATTTAAAAATTTTGCCCTGAAATCTAAGTGCAGTTAAAAAAAAGGCACATCGGTCTATGCAAAAATTCCCACGCCTTTTCCAAAAAATAGTATTAAAAAACCTTTTCTTGCCCGAAAATTTTTCGATCAATTAAATTTTTGAATTCAACAACGGATAAATTGAGCAAGCATCTGATTAAAAATTCCTTTGCGGGCTGCACCAAAAGACTTTGGTGGCCGGAGGCCGGCCAGTCCCGATTTAAATCGAAGTTTCTCGACTTTAGCTCTTATCTATCTGTTTGCAGTTCTCTTTACATTTTTAGAAAATTAATCGTTGTAACTCGTAAAAAATTTCTAAATCAAAAGAAAAAGAATAAGTGAATCTGTCCACAGACGAAAGATCGCGATATTGACAAAAAGAGATTTTACTGTCGCAATTTATATAGTAGTACGTCATTTACTTTTAAGAAAAACTTGGTCTTGGAAGAAGCAGTTTGCAAGTGTTGATAAAACTCATTTTTCAACAGATTTAAACGACTAAGTTAAAATCACGTAAAACGTCTAAGTAACCAAGGCCTTTTTACAGTCCAAAAAGTCAAACTTTGCTCTTGGCTAACGTTTGTTTGGATTACTCGTCAGCTTTTGCAATAAGTTTTTCACGTCAAAATAAAGTTGAAACTTTATCTTATTATATTTACTAACATAACTCATTTCTTACTAATTTTTTGGATTTTACAACCTATACAGTAATTCTTCGATTTTTAGAGACTGCGATTTCTTAGCACCGTTGTACACAAACAGTGGCCTTTAAAAATATTCTATGCGGTCATGCATATATATTACCTACTGTACTAACAACAAATTTAATCCAATAAACTTTTCCCTTTATCGCAGATTTTTTTTTTGAAAGTGGCCACGTAAAGTATAACAAATCACGATTTTGAAGTTACCAAACGAATAAAAAAGCTTTTCAAAAACAAAAAGCTAGCGAAGACCAAAAAAAATTTGCTTTATATCTAAAGCGCCAATGCCACGTTCATACTTAAATAACATTTTAGATCAGAAGTGGAACTTTTTTTGGTTTTTACCTAGTTTTTTATTAGATGTAAACTCGCTTGCGCTTGTTAGTTAAACTGACTTAGCAATGCGCCTGGCAACAACAAAGAGGCTGTGCAAATGTGCACCCTTGCCTTAGCGTCACACTTAAAACTTTGCGTAACCCTTCTCTTTATAAGTTTTTGAATGATTAAAATAAGTTTTATGCCTATTTTTTGAGATATTTCACGAATTTCGCGCCTCTCGTGAAGGTTGTTTAGCCTCCTCCCCGGTTCACATTTTGCGATTTAAATATCTGTAATATTCTACATGATTATAAGAAACGGTTTCCTCTTTAGAGTTCGGACTAAAACATTACCCTCATGCAATTGAACCAAAAATGTGTCTCTTTCCTACTTTGTAATAACAACATTTACAACAAAATCATAATTGTTGATGCATGAAATTAGTTTTGTAATATTGGATTTTGAAGTTTATATACCCATTAATTTTCGCCCAAGAAATCTTTTTCGCAGAGCTCGTAACCGGGGATCATTAACGTACAAATAAATTGAGATTGTTATCCTACTGCTGACGACAAAATTGCCTTTTTTGCAGCATATTGCTAAAATTTGTCCATAAAAACTTCTAAAATTGGCCAAATAAAATCAAAATTTAACATAAAATAAAGAAAATTTACCTCAAAACAAAAATGGTCCTATTTATATCAAATTCAATGGTTGCTTGTTTTACCGATTCGAACGTCGCGTCAACGAGACGAGGTTTCTTTTTCTTGCCGCTCTTCAAAATATTTGCGACGGCTGTGTTAACAACACTTGTTCGCAACTGACGCAGCCGCACAAACACCAATATCGCTATTCATAAACAATTAACCGGTGGTCGACTCGAGACAATTTTGCGTACTAAATCAAACAAGATTACTCCTCGTTTTGTCAACTGCATAAGATCTATTCCAAAGTCAAGTTTTACATTAAATAATCAAACCACTCTTGCTTGAAAACATTCATCGGCAGTGCGGTCGAGTGGTTGAAAGCGCCGTGATTGTGATCGAAATGTCACCGGTTCAAAACATACTCTCGCCAGACACTTTACAGCAGTTTCCCCAGCTGGGCTGCTTTGGCAAGCAGTTCTAAATTACAGCCATATCTCCTAAAAACCAAAACAAAAAAAATTCAACTGGAGCAATATCGTGGCATCTCCGGAAGCAGATCGGGGTAATTGCTAACCCTATGTACAGCGACTCTGACGCTTTCCTGGGAGTTAGAAGGATAAATATGAGATGAAAATGAAAAAATTATGCTGGTACTTGTCATAAATTTGGGTGTTCTTTCCGGAATTTTTCTCCCGAACAGTGCAATCACCAGCCATTCGTAATGCGAGGGCAGATTATTGTCAACACTTTGACCGATGTGGCGCATCTGAGAATTGAACCTGGTCTTCCCTCGTTGTAAGGAGGAATGTTAACCACTACATTAATTGTACAGCTTCTGCATTTCTTTGTTAATTTTTTTATGTACTATTTTTCTTTGTTGTGGCTATTTTATAATTTTTTAAAATTAATCTGCATTATTTCGTGTGGGCCTTTGCAAACTTTGGAGTTTCGTATTTGGTACTTGCTTTGAAAACGGTTCAAAACCACTGATCTGAATTATAATCTTAGTAATCATCTGAAAAAAGCAATTAATTTTCAGACATTGTCTGGAGTGATATTACTTTTATTTATTAAACACATTTAAAAACTACAGTTTTTAAAACAGCTGTTTTTCAATATGACATAAAGTACTTTAAAAAGCTACTAAAAGTTTACTGATCTACAAACCAATAAAAAAGTTCAGAAGACGTCATGTTTTACGTCCTGCTCTCTTTTGTTTGTTTTTCCACTAAATTGAACCTGAGATGAGTTTCCTTAAAGTTTAGCTTTCTTTTATTTATAAGTTAGCATAGAACAGCTTTGACATTTAGCATAACCTTCAACATGCCGGTGATATTTCACTCCTGATGATTCATTGTTTTTGTTGCACAGTTTACTGAATCTACAGCCAACGCCGCAGCTACGTCATGGTACCTCGACCAACCAATAAAGAAACCTCAAAAGGTTTGTCTTTTTCAATTTGCAAGGACTCTGTTCGATTTCTGTGCTTTACTTTTTAAAGTATGTCTTTGAATTTCTTAATACAACAGAAAATTGCATTTAAATCTCAGATCAAGCGGTTAAGAGCGTCGCTTTGATGGCGACCGTGATGAATATGTTGTAGGTTCAACTCCTACCATTGTCATGTTGTTGTGCTCAAAGAAAAAGACTTGCCGGCGCTACCTTTTATTCGGTTGTTTTTTAAAGCTATATTTTTAAATTATTAAAAAAAAACTAAAAAATTACAACCTTGCAGCTGTATTTTGTCATTTTCGAAATATGTTAGACTAATTTTTTCGGTTACTCTATCTTTTTTTGCCTCCGTTGTTGTCCGGCAAGTCAGGGAGATAAAAAGTTCCTACGATGACGATAATGATAGCCGAGAAATAAAATGCTTGTTAACAACAGAAATTCACCCTTTAATGCTGCTCATAGTAAATACTATATCATTTGAACTCGATTTTTTCGTGTATATGTTTGATGATCGATTAAAAAGGCAGTGTTTGTAGTCGATGACGAGAACTACTGTAGTTATTTTAGATTAATTACTATTAAAACTAACTTCATAACTAAAATATAATTTATCAATTCCCTCTAATAATCGAAATTGATTTTTGTTGTAGATTAATTTTTAAAAAAAAATCGAAAATTAAATCGACAATACTGGCGACTTGTATTTTTCTTTTCCAAAATACAAATTTAATTATTTCTTCAGGGGAATGTGGCCCCGGGGACGACCCAATGCCTTATTTGGCTCCCACAGAGAAGGAAATGATCGCTTTCGCCGCTCAGAGTTATGACGGCAAAAAAAACGTCTGGGTCCCGCACAAGAAAGAGGGGTTTGCAAAAGCGGAAATTCAAAGCACTTCCGGAGAAAAAGTGACAGTGAAAACTGCAAAAGGAGAGGTATCGAGTTATAATAATTGAGCAGCGGACATACGCTTCGTGCTCTACATATGTCGAGCATTAATCACCAGACGAAAAATTAGTTTATCTTAATTTGAAGCTAGAAAGTCGAGTTAAATGTCACAATTTTGCGAATTTTAACCCGATGTTCACAATTCTTATTCGTTCGTGCTACTCATAATACATAGTTTTCTACCTTTTTTCGACAGCTATTTTGACTATTTACACTCTTGGTTTTTTAAACATTTGGTTGAAAAAGTAGAATCTGAATTCGTTGTTACTGGAAAAAATTTTGATTTGACCAAAGGTTGTTGCTTTTTTTTGCGACCTTATTAAACAAATTTTTCACCAAAATATTTATTACGTATAATTTTACAGCAACTTCTCTGTTCTTTTTTTTTTTTCTTTTGTGTTTAGTGTTTTGTCTTTAAAGCATTTGTTTAGCATACAATTCACCCAAATTTGACGTATTTTGATGATTAACGCTTTGTATAAAAGCTGTAAGCAAATGTTAATTACAATTTTGTAAATAGTTTTATTGCGCCTTGTGTTCGTAGACTCTGATCGTGAAGGAGAACGACATACAACAAATGAACCCCCCAAAGTTTGAACAGACCTCCGATATGGCGAACATGACTTTCCTGAACGAGGCCAGCGTCTTGCACAATCTTCGAATCCGATATCAGTGCATGAGGATTTACGTGAGTGGATGTGAACGGAGTGATTGAGAAAGCTTTGTTTAAAGTTTTGTCTTCGAACTTTCTCGAATATCACGGCTTTCTTTCTTTATTAGCAATCATAGTTTTCAATTTTTTTTCCGCAAATCACCAATCACTTGTTTAAGTTTCATTATAGCTGGTTTCAAGGTAGATTTGCTTTTTTTCAGACCTACTCCGGACTTTTCTGCGTCTGTGTCAATCCATACAAGTGGCTTCCGGTGTACGGAGCGAAAGTTGTGGCGATGTACCGCGGGAAAAAGCGGAGTGAGATGCCCCCTCATCTTTTCTCGATTGCAGATAATGCCTACCACGACATGCTGACCGACCGCGAAAACCAGTCTATTCTTATCACGTGAGCATAATAGAAGTTGCAGATTGTTACAATCAAGGCCTTGTAATGTTCTTTGTGTCAACTGAAATGAAATAGATAAAATTACAAGCCAAAAACCAACACCTTTTTATAAACAAAACTTTTAATTTTACTATAGATGACCAAAATCGCTGGTGAAGTTAAAAATTTTTTAAAAGTTTTTATGCGTCAAGTTTTCACTTGTAAAGTCGTGTCGTAGTTTTCACCAACTCCTAATCTCTTCCGTTTGATTTGATCCGTTACAGGGGCGAGTCGGGCGCTGGAAAAACCGAGAACACGAAGAAAGTCATTCAATACTTTGCCAACATTGCCGCTTCCGGTAGCGCCAAGGAGGGTGAAAAGAAGGCAAACCTGGAGGATCAAATTGTTCAAACGAATCCGGTTTTGGAAGCCTGGGGAAATGCTAAAACGATCCGAAACAACAACTCTTCCCGATTTGTGAGTAGTTTTTCATTAAATTTATTCTAATTGTCCGGTAAGGTGGGATTATTGTGCAATTGAAATCCCGTTGTATAATTTTGACCTAATTTATAATATGTATATTTAACCCTTTTGTAGGGCAAGTTTATCCGGATCCACTTTGGTACAAGTGGCAAACTGTCCGGTGGAGACATCGAATCCTACCTTTTGGAAAAATCCCGTGTTATTTTTCAACAAAAGGCTGAACGATGTTATCACATTTTTTACCAGGTAATGATGTAACCGAAGTAAGCCGATTAGATTTTTTCAAAACAATTTTATTAATTGCGTATTTAAGTGCAGCATTTTTAAATTTCTAACAATTCAGTTTTGCAATATATTCCCAATTTGCTTTTCTGTTTCGTTAGAAAAAACGTTTCTAAAAGCTGTTTTTGAATATTGTTACTTACTAAATCGGCTCTAAACTGTTGCTGGTGGCAATGCACGCAAAAATTTTTTGGGCATCTTACACGTAATATCAATTAGTTCTTTCTGTTTTCAGCTTCTATCCTGTGGAAACCCTCAAGCTTTGGAGCAGTTGCAAATATCAAACAATCCACAAGACTACTTTTGGGTTAGTCAAGGCGTAACTACAGTGGACAACATGGACGACAAACAAGAATTCGATTTCACAGACGTAAGAATTATAGAAAATGGTTCTTGTGTAAAAATAATTGTCTGTAGTTGCAATGTTATTGACGAAACCCAAAAAAGCAATCTAAACATAAATATGCTTACGATTTTTCCGAAAACATAAATATAAAGCATAGCTTTTTTATTTAGTTTTGTTTCAAAGTTGACCAAAAACATTTTAAGCCAATTTTTTAGGAATAAAGCAGTCAAACTTTATTTTTCTTAACTGACTGATTTAATAAGGTGTTTTTAAAATACTGTATTCACAATTTTTTTTTGGACCTAATACGTGCAACTCGCAGTAAAATAAAGACTAAATATATTTCATTTCAAAGTATTTGTTTTTGAAAATACTGCTTCTAAAAGTTTTGCGATCTTATTTTCCATAAAGTAATCTCTGTTTAATTTGAAATTTTTCCGTTTCTTGCAGGAAGCATTCGGCGTTCTTGGGTTTAGTGACGAAGAAAAATGGGGCGCTTACAAGTTAACTGCTGGCGTAATGATGTTTGGAAACATGAAGTACAAGCAAAAACCAAGAGAGGAGCAAGCTGAGGTGGATTCCGTTGACGGTAAACAAGACGTTTTTTGAATAAAACAGACAACTTTAATATTAAACTTATGTTTTGTTTAGAATCGTACATTTAACGACATAATTGAGTGTTAATACTGTTTATGAATTATCAATTAGCTTTAAAATTGTGTTAACTTGTTCAAAAAAAATTCAAAGCATTTTTGATTGCAAAAAAAGTGTTTGAATACAATACTATAATAAAGAAAACATAATCTTTATTGTAAATAGCATTCAAACTTTGTAGTTGCCGACAAAGTCGCTTATCTTTTTGGAATCAGCTCTCCCGAGTTTTGTAAAGCGATTACTAGACCTCGTGTCAAGGTCGGTTCTGAGTATGTGCAGAAGGGACAGAATGTGGATCAGGTTTGTTGATTTAAAAAATTTCTCTTCGTTTTTTTTTCTTGAAATTAACCAGAATATTTATATGCGATACTCGGTTAGATCTCCAGTTTCAATACAAACTCCATTGAACTTTGTTTTAAAACATCAAGTCACTGGGCTAAATTTCGTGTTATATTTTTTAAAATTCTACTGTACTTTAATTAGTTTTTGCCTTGACATGAGGGCTTATGATTTCCCGGATTTTTTATTATTCCTGAATTTTGCGAAATGTGCAACGGAGATGGCAAAATGTCACACAATTTTGTCTGAAAAATTTACTGAAGACTAAAAAAAAGGTTTCACTTGCAATTACTTTTAAATTTCTCCGTTTTTGTCTCAAATGGCAGGTGATTACTAAAAAAAGGTCTTCGCCTACAATTAGTATCTAATTTCTGCATTTTCATCTCAAAAAAAAAGTCTCCAGCTGCATTCCCAAGCCTTTGCTCAATACGTAAGTCGCGATCGACGACGTATTGAGCAACCCTGATTTAAATCATTACTTTTCACTCAAATGCAATAAACCGGGATTTCCCGGGGAGTTCGCCCGGTATTCCGACTGACACTGAATAACAGCAATAAAACCAACTTTTGTCTAGTTTTATAACTGCATGCATTTTGATTGTAGATCATTGAGTGCGACCACTTTTTCCTTGCTTTTCCATGTTACTTTAAATTTTTTCATTATTGAAAGGGTTGTTTTTGTAGTAATAAGTTTGTAAACTAGAACTGTTGTATGCTACTATGGGGCTGCCATGAACTGTTTTTGTGGTCAATGAAAAAAAGCACAGTCGAACCCTTTCATGCAAATTTGAAAAAAATTATGCTTTGATAAAAGACTTTTAGAGTTGCTTGGTCTTGTGATCTTTTTTTTTTTATAAACAGTGCCACAACGCTACCGGTGCTTTGGGCAAAGCGGTTTACAACAACCTGTTCAGATGGATTGTCTATCGGTTGAATATAACGCTGGACACAAAACTACCGAGAAATTATTTTGTTGGTGTGCTCGACATTGCTGGTTTTGAGATTTTCGATGTAAGTGTTAATTTGTAACGCAGATTTTAAAAAAACCGTAGAATAAGTTGTTTTGCTGTTTTTGCAACTTAAAGGAAAACTTCAAAAATTATGCTGATAAAAATTTTATAAAATCGCAAATTTTAAATTTGTCTTCACTATACAAGTTTTTAAAAGATAAAAATTTAAGATCTGTGATGTTTCAGTTCAACACGTTCGAACAGCTTTGCATTAACTTCACCAATGAAAAGCTGCAGCAGTTTTTCAACCATCACATGTTTGTCCTCGAGCAAGAAGAATACAAAAAGGAAGGAATCGAATGGACTTTTATCGACTTTGGAATGGATCTTCAAGAATGCATTGAACTTTTAGAAAAGGTTATTTGCCGCAATGTTTCCTTTAAACATCGGGATCTTTTTCGTGGTTTTCTCCTCGCAAGAATATCACGTGATCGCCAGAGTTGAGATTACCCAAACCCTGTTGTGCTTTTGATTCGCGCAGCCACCCATCTCGGAAGTATTCTTCGCTTCTCGATTTCGTTAAGTTTTTTGTGAACGACAGGAACTGTTATATTTGGTTTTAATTTTTTTTGAAGCTGGGTTGAAAATAAAAAATAATATACTACAAGTGAATTTTTTTTCCTAGCCGATGGGCGTTTTCTCGATTCTTGAAGAGGAGTCGATTGTTCCGAAAGCGACTGACGAAACTTTCCGTCAAAAGCTGTACGAGCAACACGAAAAGAATTCTCCCGCTTTCATGAAGCCGAAAGTCGGCGGAAAGGCAAAAGGAAACAGTCACTTTGAAGTTAAACATTATGCCGGGGTGGTGAGTTTAAGTTTACAACAAAAAGCCTTTGCTCCATTCTTCTAGAAGTTTCTGTAACGCCGTGTCGCCTACAATTGGAGAAATACTAAAGTGACTTTGAGCTCAAACCTAGTAATAATTCACAATAAGCGCCATTAAATTAAAGGAAAGCTATTTTTTCTAATTTCATTTAGCATTAATAACGATTCCAACAGAATTTAGAAATAAATGAGAGTTTTTCGGACTTCCGCTTTTAAAACACACTTTTCGATATTTGCGTTGTTAACCTAACAGAATTATGAAGCCGTTTTTTTTAAATATAGACTCTGGCGATGAATTGCTCTTTTCTTTCTATGCTAAAAGCCGTCTTCAAATTTTTTTTGACTTAAGTTGTTAATTTGTTATATAATGCATGGGGCATTTATACTTTACCTTCGATGTTCGTTATGATATGCATCGTTTCAAGCAAATTTTGCGTTAGTTGTTTTTCTCAAAAATACGAAATGTAATTGACTTTTAAAAGCGCGTTCGTCCATAGTTGAAAAAAGCGTCATAGACTATGAAGTAGCGAGACTGAGTAGTTGAAGACTAAGACTAACTAGCAGATTAAGACTAAAACTAAGACTAACTATTTGAAAAACGATGGTTGACAAAGCGCGTTCAAACAGGTTGGATACAACGTCGATGGCTGGTTGGATAAAAACAAGGATCCACTCAACGAGACCGTGGTTGGTTTGTTCCGGAAATCAACCAGCAAATTGATGACGTCGCTTTTCCCCGAGGTCAAGGAGAGCGGTAGGCGATGAATATTTTTGTTACCTTGTCGCGAACTTTTGCTTCAATTCTTTATTCAGATGGCAAGAAGAAGAGAAGAGGTGGCGGAAGCTTTCAAACCGTCTCAGCCTTGTACAGGGTGAGAGTTGCAATTGACTTTAATTCTTGCAAAAAATAACTGTACTTTTTTAGCTAGCTTTTTCGTCCAAAACCAAAAAATGACGTTGTATTACTTCTTATAAATTGTAAATTGGACAAGATTTATAATTTTACCCCAAGTTGACCATGAATTCAAGTTTGGACTGCTGAAACCAAACGATGCGTCTGAACTTGTAAAACCAATAGTTATTAATGCAATAAACAAAGAGAATATTGACTGTTCTCTGTTTTTAAAGAAACAATTTCTGTTTTTAAAGGAACAAGGTCTGTTTTTAAAGGAGTTATTTTTGTTTTTAAAGGAACAATTGAACAAGCTGATGACGAACCTTCGCAACACCAAGCCTCACTTCGTTCGTTGTTTGATTCCAAACGAAATGAAGCAATCCGGAATCATGGAAGCACGTGAGTACACTTCGAAGGATACAACTGATAACTTTTTATATGACGCCAACGAATGATGTAATACAATCACGAGCCTGTCTCACAGTCAGGTTTTGCTGCCCTTTACACGTACTTTGTGTCAGGGTTTTTGTTGGCAATGTAAATCTGATTTTTAGCGTTGGTTCTTTCCCAACTTAAGTGCAATGGCGTCTTGGAGGGAATTAGGATCTGCCGCAAAGGTTTTCCGAATCGGCTCCCATATCCCGAGTTCAAGCAACGGTAAGATTTCAACGCAGACCAGAAGGTTTTGTTTGCAATAAAAGATTTTCTTTGATTATAGTTTTTTTTCGGTAAAACATTTTTTTGTTTTGTCATCAGTACAAAATTCTTGCAAAAGCATTTAGGCATTAGTTAAATTTAAGGTGAAATTTTGCACACAAAATTCATTTGCTGCAGAGAAAGAAAAAGAAATTTTGAATGAAAGTTTTAAGATTGTAACGTAACTTTTCCCGAGAGAAAAAGTGATTTAATTAAATTATCTTAATTTTAAAATATGTCACAATGAAAGTTCATTTCCAGCTGACGTATCTAGGGAATTAAGTTATAGATTCATTCAATAAAATCTATTATACTGCTGAGCTAAGGTTTTCTTTTCTCCTATTGAATTTTAACGGTTTTGCGTTTACTATTAAAATAAATGATTTGATTTTTAAATTCTTCATTAAATCAAATAAATTTAGATCCAACTTGCTGTAGGAAATTTTGTGATATGACTTCTTACACAACCTCATACACAGACCACATGTAAAATTACAAAGTTGTTTCAAATTAACTTACACGAGAATGGTTCACCATTTTTAGGTATCAGATCCTGGCTGCCAAACTTGTAGCAAAGATGGTGGACAGCAAGCAAGCAACCGAAGCTATTTTAAAAAATATCGACTTAGATCTCGCTCTTTACAAGATTGGACACACCAAAGTAATTTCTTTCTCTTCTCTATTATTTCTTACCTTTTGAAACTTCTGCTTTGATTAAATTGAAGATTGCCGATGAGTTATCTATAAGCCTTGCTCATCTTTCTAACGATAAAGTATGGTAAACAAAAAATTGAATTTAGCTTAAACTGAATTGACTTTTAAACTTTTTAATTAATACAGTTGAAAAAAATTTTTAGCATAAATAATTTTACCTAAAGTTTTAGTTGGTGAAAAAAGATATTGTTCGAAATTGGTTTATCTAAAACGATCTGAAATACAACTTAAATCAAAGTTTTATCAAGAAACCAAGCTACTTTACTATAAAAGTATTTTATTAAATATTTATGCTCATACAATTTTGATTTTTTTATTAAAAACAACTTAAATCTGAAAATAACTAAAAAAAATTCTGCGTTTGGTGAATTTGCTTTTTTTAAATGTTAAAAACTAAGTCATTTTTTACAAAACAGATCTTCTTCAAAGCTGGCGTTCTTGCTGATCTGGAAGACAAGAGAGATGAGCTGCTGGCAGTGATCATGACTAAGATGCAGGCAAAAGCAAGAGGAAAACTGATGAGAATTGAATTTCAGAAGATGTTGGAGAGACAGTAAGTTGAACAAACTGTAGAAATTGTTTTCAAAAAAAAAAGAATCGGCAACAAACAAAGCAAAAGTGTTAAAAAAACGAATAGTCATTTTCGATTTTTAAATTGGTTATTGTAGCAAAATTATGTTTTTAGCCACGCTCAAGCTCGTTTTTATATCTTTAATCTTTTTGAAAATTTTGATGACATTAGTTTTAACGATAAAATTTACAAAAAAGATGAAGATGAAAAAACTTCTTATTATTCTGTTTGTCGCCACGTTGAAAGCTTGAAAATGGCAGACGCGACAGAAAACTTTTTTCATTCGTCCTATCAATTTTAAACGACCAGTTGTCTCTTTTCTTTGACATATTTATGAATTAAGCAGATAAAAAAAACCCGTAGGCTAATTAGTTTTTTAAAAACTTTCTTGAAAAAGTGCCCGACAGAAGTATTTACAAATGTTCGTGCGCAATCAGAATATCATAAGTAACTAATTTTTTTAATTTAGTTTTTTTTATTACACTAGATTTGTCGGCAAAATTTGTTCTCTAGCAAATAATTTTGTCACAACAACATCTTTACTGCAGTAATGAGAAAATGACGTAACCACTTGTGTGCAGGCGAGCCACGCGAGTTATTCAACGAAATATTCGAAAGTTCCTTCAATTCCGGGACTGGCAGTGGTGGAGACTTTATACGAAGGTGAAGTTATTCTTGCTAAGACATTTTTATAGGGTCACAGCTTAAAAATCCCCGGTCTGATTGAGTTTTTCTTGAAATTTGCTCGTTTTTTGTGTACCATGGTGTGTTTGGCACAATATTTTATCTTAACAAAAAAAACTGGGAAAATTTTGGAAGTCAGCGTAGCCCGAGTGACCCAGTTGTATTTTAGTCCACTACTGAGACCCAATATACTCTGTCCTGCAAATACAATAGCGAGTATTTTTAAGGGGTGAAAAACGAAAGAAAAAAGATGATTTGTTCAAAACTTGGCCGATTAATTGTAGGACAGGCTTGTGTCTATATCAGCAATGATTTTTTTTGGAATAGCATGACAGTTTCGGCAATCAATATTTATATCACCGTAATGGTACCATAAAAACAACGAAAACAAAGAGTCAATAAACCGCAAATACAAGGTTCTTTAAAAACAGAGGAAACAGATATTGTGACCCGAATAAGGGTGAATGATTTAAAACTTTACCTTCTTGATTCTCAAATCAGGTCAAACCTCTGTTGAACGTCGTTCGTGTCGAAGACGAACTGAAGGCGAAGGACGAAGAAATCGCTGATCTTAAAGACAAGTTAGAGAAAGAGGAAAGCCTGAGAAAGAATTACGAGGGGAAATGCGTTTCGTTACTGGCAGAAAAGAACGACTTAACCCTACAACTACAAGCTGTAAGATTACTTTTAATTTAGTACATTTTTTTTTTCTTTAATTTTCTTAATCAGTGTATTTATCTTACCAATAATGCTTCAACAAAAATTTTGTCAAATTTGTTTCTTAGGAAACGGTCAACTGGTACGCTTAATAAATAAATAAAACTTGTTAATTGTTTTAAATCGACACTTCGAAGCAAAAAACAAAAGTCGTTATATGTAATGTTTTAAGCTTGTCAAAAAAGTTAATTAAAGTCATTGCAAAACAGTAACATTTTGAAGAGTTTGTTTTTGACTAGTTGCAAACTTTATTTGAAGTACACCTTCAACGAGCTGTGCTACATTAGTATTTGAAGAAGCTTTTAATGGCGAAAAAATTTTTTTCCATCAGTTTCAGTAGCGATTGTATCAAAATAACGAGCAAATCATATGCGGCAAGTAGTCATGGTCTATTCAATCATAAAAAGGAGATTGCAAAACAATGATATGTTTCAGTATGTCTTGTTTATTACATGGGTAACGCATTTATTAAAACACTTTTTCTTATCATATTTTTTTGCTTTGACCTGCTTAAAATTATAGAATTTATAGCTTGTACATACGTTAAACAAATAGGAAAATTCCATTAAGATTTTACTTTAATTGGCTTCTCAAAAAGGTAGGAAACAAAAGCGACGAAATAAATTGCCGTTGTAAATCAGCTTCAAAGAATTGCTTGAATTGCTTTAATAACCAGGAATCAATAAATCAACAAGCAAAAAAAGTAATTATCGGGCCGCGAAAAATCCCTTTGAATTTATTTTGTTAAAAACTCTACAACAATGGTTCCTAAGTGGGGCGTATGCCCCACAAATGACAATTCGATTTTTAGAAATTGGATACAGTTTCAACGCGATGACCTTTTCTTGGTCTTTACCTTTAAATTAACACGAAAATTGAGAATTCGGACACTGATTGAAAGTGAAAACCTCTTTTGTTTTTAATCATTACCAAGTTTTGGTTCTAAAAGGTGTGGCATTTTGTTATATCTATTGTAATGCTACCTGATCATTATTTGAGCAATTGTCAATAATTGCCCCCCTCAAATTTTTTGGCTGGTACGGCTATGTATGACCTCATAGAAAATATCAAAATTTTATAGGCGATCAGGTGTGACATGGCCAAAAAATTGGTTTGGAAACACTGCTCTATAAGATACAGAATTCCTCGATATTTATGTTTTCAAATATTTTTCCCATTCGATTTTCGCACTTTTGTTTACTTGCGGTAGGTTTTACAGTTTTTAGAGAAGACCTGGCATTTAATAAATATTGACTTAATAAACATGAAGATTGTGAATGAAAAATAAATTTCATATGAATTTTAGGTTGTTTCTGCTGCCGCTATTTTAGTTTTTGATATTATTCAGAAAAAATGCAGGCAAAATTTTTGTAAACTAAAGCACCCTAAAATTTAAAATGTTTAAAACGAGGTTTAAATAAAGTTTTTGTTAAAGAATATGACCGTTAAAACGTATGCGCTTCTTTGCAGAAAGAGTTAATTTTTAAAAAAAGCGTGAAAATCCGTGGGATATTTCAGCACCGTTGTGAGCTGTTTAATAAGTAAACCAAAGAGTTTCTGCATGAATTTATCGGTCGAATTTTTTTTAACTCTTTGCGATAAGACACTCACTAATGACAAATTAATCACTTTGTGTACAAGAGTTTCGAGCGAGAAAGATTAATCATTTAAGTGACTGAAAATTAACTAGACCAAGGTCAATGTATCGACCTGTAGTATTTCAGTTCAGTCAGAAACACCGCTGCTAATCACAATCGTTTCACACCGACTTTTTAACTGTTTTTTCGTGAAAACGAATTCAGTTGATGCGAAACGGCTTGAAAGTTCAATTCGAAAAATCTTAACTTTGCTAGAAGCAGCGGTCGCGAACACCATAAAACAAGACAAGCTATAAACTTTGCAAACAAACCAATCTCATCGAGGTAGTACTTCACAACGATAGCATTCTCGCTTTTTACACAACGTCGAAGTTTATCCTGCGCAACTGCAAACACGCTGAGAACTTTCTTTGAAGATAAATTCTCTGTTTGCGAATTGGAACTTAAATGCCTTGGCCGACCGAAGGAGGCTTTGTTTTATTTTCTACACACTGTAGCCTTCCTTATTTGTACTTTGCTGTAGCAGAGCGATTTCCAGACACTGAGTCTTTAATTTATTGCAGATTATGACGGCCATCTGTGTTTGCATTGACGGTAAAGTTGCTGAAATGAGTGTAGCTCTTAGTTCAGCGGTTTATTTATGAAGAAGGTTAGAAAGCGGTTGGTCAAAGTTGAGTTGCTCGCAATAGAGATTAAAACTTTCTCAGATACTTCAGATAAACACTGGAACTTTAATATAAAGAAACCAGCAGATGGCTGATATTGTTCGTACTTCTGGTCGACGTCGTCAGAGACGATCGCAAATTATTCAGGACGAAGTCAGTGACTCGAAATCAGCTGAAAAAAAGCGGCCGGTCGGCTTGTCTTCTGATGACGACGCCGAGAGGAAAGTGATCACGGTAAAATCGTCAACAGAGACAACGGTGATTAGAACGATGGAACATTACGAAGAGATCAACCACAGTAATGTGACGAACGAAGGGTCCGATCAGATTGCGATCAAAGACTCACGAAGGGGCTTGAAGCTGTCCGAATTGAGCAGTCGTTACGCTCATGTCGATGATAACGACGACGATATGTTCAATGGAAACTATTACAACGGCGACGACGAGAAGAAATCGGAAAAAGATGGCGACAGCGCTATCGATGATGATGATGACCACGACGTTGATGATGCTAACGATGATAAAAGCGATGAAAACAATGATGACTACGACTATGATGACGATGTTGACGATCCCGGCATGAAATTAGGAGACGGTGTTGATCTCTGTGAGGAGAAAGCGAAAAAAATCGAATCCTGGTTATCTGGTGATAAAGACAAAAGTAGCAATGTTAGTGACGATAGCTCTTTCGAGGAAGAAATTAAATCCGATTTAAAAATGTCAGAAAAGTTGAAAGAAAATTTTGAAGAGCACCTGAATGATAACGAAGAAAAAGATGAAGAAGCGCCAAAAAGAAATATTAAGGCAAGGGTATCGCCTACTCAACAATATAAATTGTGCTTTCAGGTTTGCCAGCACTTTAATTCGCTTTCTAAAACTTTACATTTAAGTGTAACATACTGTTTTTTTCTAAACCTTCTTAAAATTGTAGTAATTTCAATCGCAAGTTCGTTGACTTGTGATTTTGAAATTAATTTCTAATTCGATTATTGATAGGAACAAGAAAACCTTGCTGACGCCGAGGAACGAAACGAACAACTAGTAAAAGTGAAACAGAACCTTGAAAATCAGGTGAAATATTTCTTCCAGTTTCTTGAGTTTAATTCAATGCTTATATCTACTTCCGACATTTGTTTGAAAATCTTTTAATATTTGGTTTTCAACTTTAGTACGTAGTAAATAAAAGTACTGCTGAGAAATACAATGTTTGTTTTGCGCTTTTACTACGTACAATAAAAATGATTTCGAACAGTTTTTTTAGTAACTTGCGTTTTTTCAAAAATCTTTAGACCAGCGTGGTCCAACTACGGGCCCGCGGAACAATTTTGCACAAGTCTTGTCGATCACAAGCAGCGGCAATCTTTCTTTTTTTGGAGAACGATATGATTTTGCGACGAAAATAGAAATTTCAAAGACCGATTCCAAGTGAAGACCTTTTCTTTTTTAGAGAACACCCTGATTTTGGAACGAAAATAAGTGTTTTTAACCGGTTGAGGCCCGCAAACTCGAATAATTTTGAAAAGTGGCCCACAAGAGTGCAAGAGTTGGACCACCCTGCTTTAGACCATTTTTAGCAGCAGTATAACTGTTTAATGTATTTTTTTTTGTTAGTAAAGAGACCATCTTAAGTATTTTCGAACATTTTTTGCAGAATGCTGACTTGTCAGAAAGGCTGGAAGAAGAAGAAGCCATAAATATGCAGCTCTCAGTTGCCAAGAAGAAAATGGAAAAACAAGTGGAAGAACTCACTCATGATATCGAAGATGCTGAAAGTAGCATCAATCGTCTAGAAAAAGACAAGCAGGTGATTAGGGGTTGAAATTGTTCGATTCAAGACTAAACGAGAAAGTGGTTGATTTGTGCTTAAAGTTACATTTTTCACTTTAAGGCAAACATTAAAATTTCTTTCTGAAGGGTCTTGATCTTAAACTCCGCGGTCTATCGGCGGATCTGGATCAAAGAGAGGAAACGATCGACCGAATGACCCGGGAAAAGAAGCAGCTCGAACAAGTGAATCAGCAGACCTTGGAAGATCTGCAAGCGATGGAAGACAAAGCAAATCATTTGAGTAAACTTAAGATTAAGCTTGAGCAACAAATTGAAGACGTAAGTAAAATTGAATTGAGCGTTTTACTTTGGATAAAGTTTACTTGTTTGAAAATTCATTACTTTTTTCACTGCACAGAACTGTCAAATTTCAATAATTTTCTTTTTTTAGTGGAAATTAATTTATTTGTTTATTATTGCAAAACTGACTTTTTCGAATTTTGTTTGTTTGCAGTGTTCAACAATTTTATTGAACTCACTTAAGCGCCTTCTAAATGTTTTCTTTAATTTTCTAAAAAACAAATGCGAGCTTGTTAAATTACTTTGATAAACTGAAATGTGTCTTTGGAAATACAGATTAAAAGTATCGTTTAAAAAAGACTTATTTTTTCAAAAGTATGAAGAATCAACGGCTTTACGATTAACTATTGTCGTGCGCTGGCTTAAAGGCACTTTGACCTTTTAAGTTTAATCTCAAAGCAGATATTGCTCATCTTTTTCTTTTATTTATTTCGATACGTAAGGGTACTTTTTAAAAACAGACTGTTACAAGAACTTAATTTTGGTTCTTTGTTTGAGTTAATGCAATTGGTGTTGTTTTGCATTCATTAAAAGAGGCTTTTGAATACTCACAAGATCCAAAAATGTAATTTTTTTAAAACTTTTATTTTTTAGGTTGAAGACTCTTTGGAAATAGAAAGAAAACAACGAGCGGATTTAGAAAAATCAAAACGAAAACTTGAAAACGAACTGAGAAACGCTAATGACACAATCATGGATCTTGAAAAAGATAAATCGATGTTGGAAGAATTAGGACGAAAGTGAGTCACAACAATCATTGTTTATTTTAAATGACACTTACGGGTTTTTTTATTTGTTTTTTTACTGTGAATGTTCTTACTGAGATCGTGAGTAAATATTAATAAAAGAAAGATTTAAACGTTTTGCAGCTTATTGAGTAGCAAAACCTACTTTTTACTTAACTTCTTTTCTAAACTACAAGTTGCTTTTTTCCAAAATTTTGACGAGTACCTGCATGGCAATATTTGATTGTTGATTATAGTTCTTAGAACAGTTTTTTTAAAGCTTTTTGGGACGTATTTTTTCCTGTTCAATAAATAATTAATTTAAACTGAGGTTGGTTTAGGAATTTTTCAAAGATACGAAAAAGAAAGAAGGTTTAACAGTAAGGCAATGTTTGGATGACTTTGATGATACACCTTTGTAAAAATATCATTCTAAGATAAATGAATGCTCGAAACAAAACATAAAAAATTTTCTTCATATTAAAAAGGAAAAATGTTTGCAAAAAGTTATTTATTTAGGTTTGCAAAACTTTAATTTTATTTTTGCACGCGCTAACACCACCTTGATGAAAACCATTGTAAAAAAAGCAACGACTTTCTGCAGGAAAGATTTTGAGATCAGTCAACTGGTAGGAAAATACGAGGATGAGCAAGCAACCAGCATTCAGCTTCATCGACGGATCAAGGAGCTCCAAGCTCAGATTGAAGACTTGGAGAGCGAAATCGAAGTCGAGAGGACTGCCAGGAGTAAAATTGAGAGAAACAGAAACGACCTTGTTCGAGAAATGGATCATCTCTCGGAACAACTTGAAGAGGCTGGTGGAGCCACTGCTGCCCAGGTACAGACTCCTACAAATCTAAATATTTTTAATATCTTACATCTATTACTATACAATAAAAGTAAAGATTATTTTTTCTTTGATAATGTTGATCATAAAAAACAATTTTTTGGTTCTTGACTAGATGCAATCGAATTTCAGATCGAATTGATTAAGAGACGTGAGTCGGACTACCTGAAACTGCGCCGTGAATACGAGGAAGCAGTGATGCAGAGCGACGCCATGGTCTCCCAGATAAAGAAAAAACATCAGGATCAAATGAACGAGCTAGTTGAACAAGTAGGTCGAGAAATTGACCTACTTACCAGCAAACTTCTTCTCTCTTATCAATTCTATGATTACGATTCGAGCGTTCATTGGTTATCAAAACCTGAATCCTGGGGTAATTTTTTCTTCTTTTGAAAGGTTGAAAATTTGTCTCGAGTCAAAAACAAGGTTGACAAGGAGCGCACTCAGTTGCAGATTGAGCTCGATGACGTCACTTCTCAACTGGAGGAAGTTTCCAAAATGAAGGTGTTTTATTGTAAAGCATTGTGACCAAGATTTTAAGGCTTTGTTGTCACGAGTGGTCGGTCAAGATGTAACAATAAAAAAATTTTCCAACCGGCATTGTTTAATTTTTAATTCTAATTAAAAGAAATCATCTCGCTATTAATTCGGCTAATTTTCAAACACAAGATACCTAGATATAGCAGATTTAATTGAAATGTTTTATTGTTCCTCTTTAAAGAAAAGTAACTTTATAGCATTCGTTAAAAAAAAATGTACAAAAGGACAAACATATAAAGTCGACAATTTTACAAGCGTATTACACTTTTAAATCTTGACATTTGCATATTCATCCAACTAATTTTCCCCTTTTTGTCAATAACTCTATTTTTTGACCACCTTTTTCCAAACCATAAAGTCTTATTCAAATGAATTTTTTGTTTTAAGTATTCAAGACTTCCGCTTTTCTAGACGCGCGCTGATGCTAACGTTCGAGTCATGGAGGAGCAGGTGTCCGACTTCAAGATCCGTATTGAAGAGCATGTCCGCAACATCAGCGATCTTACTATTATTAGGAACAAGCTTGTCAGCGACTCTAGCGACAGTTCCCATCGGTTGGAAGATGCTGAAAACAAGGTTGGAGAAACCCCTGATTAACAAACGTTTAAACTTCGAATTTTAACAGAAAAATTTGTTACTTGCGGAAATTCATGCAAAAACAATTTTAATACATATATTAGAAACATTGAAAAACCTTTGTCATTCTTTATATACTTACAGTAAATCTACCTCAAAACGACTCTTTAGCATTTGATCAACGGCTCAAAAATTATATTACTTCACTTACAAATTGCTTTTAAATAGGTCAACGCTTTGTCTAGAGCAAAATCTCAAATGACTTCTCACATCGAAGATCTTAAAAGACAATTGGATGAAGAAACAAAGGTTTTTGACATTTGATTACTTTGTTTTTCTTGCAGGTTGATCGAATAACATTACTTTTTATTATGCTTCATTTAATCCTTTAATTGTTTGATGTACCAAGTGTAAACACAAAGTTATTGTTTACTTTCGCTACAGAATAAAAATTTGAAATTTATGAGTTGTTGGATCGAAATAAACAAATTTATTTTCACAAGATGTTTATAATGACAAGATAAGATCGTAAATAAATTTTTTTGCTAATGTCTTTTCCTAGAGTAAGCAATCTCTCGCTCATGCTCTCCAAGCGGCTCGTCACGACCTTGATCTTCTCCGGGAGCAAGTTGAGGAGGAGCAAGAAGGAAAAAGTGAGCTGCAAAGAGCGCTCTCAAGAGCAAATGCCGAAATAGCAAACTGGAGAACAAAATACGAAACGGACGCCATCCAGCGGATGGAAGAATTGGAAGAAGCCAAGTAGGAGTTGTTTAGCACATTTATTTTTGACACCCGAGTGTAAAAGAAGAAAATGCTGTTGCTGTTGAAATGCCAAAACAAAAATTAAATTTTTAAAAAGTATACCAAGCTTACAAACGTTTGTTAAACAAAATATTTAAACTTTTTGCTTTTTGCAGAAAGAAACTTGCAATTCGACTTCAAGAAGCAGAAGAACAAACTGAAAACGCCCTCGCTAAGTGCGGAAGTCTTGAAAAGACTAAAATCCGTCTGCAAAATGAAGTCGAAGACCTTACAATTGATTTAGAAAGGGTAAATTAAATAAATTCTCTATCAAAAAGATTAATTTTTCAACAAAAAAATTTCGAATTAAATTTTTCAATTTTTCATAGTGTAGCCTACGTCAAAATCAAACTTTTTTTTGATAAGAAACTATTAAACAAATATTTGTGGTTGAAATTTTTTTTCATTTCCGAATTTAATATTGAGACGTGTACAGCGCACTTGAAAGCCTTTTATTTGAAAACTTGTAAATGCGGTTAAAACTTTTTTAGCAAAGATTACAAGTTTAATTTACCCAGAAATAGTCGTGTTTTAATTTGCAACAAAGGTATTTTACTCAAATTTTTACTTAAGATTTGATTTAAACTACTTAAATTTTACTTGGACTTTATAAACCTATAAAAGATTTGCCCACGTGTTTAAAAGAATTCGTGAACCAAACACGGTAAAAAAATTCTACTTGTTTTATAAATTTATGTCATCATTCTTCTTGATTGCACAACAACTACAGTTTGTGACAGAATTCTAAACAAGGGTAATTAGGAAGCTTGTGTATTTAGCATGATGAATTATTTGTTCAAACAGTATGCAGATGTTCCTCTAGTAGCCTATAGGCCTACTGATAAAGTGCAATGAAGGCAAAGGTTTAGTTGTTTTATTGCGAGCTAATTTACAATTTACTAAAGTTTTTTAAGAAATGTTTAAGTAAAAAAGGCTATAAACCGAGTTGATTAACAATGAGCTTAAAGTAAAAAATCTTTCGCACATACCACGTTCTCGCGCTCAGTGTAAACCCGGAGTCAGGTCGATTTTGTTTGTCTTTTAGGCTAACGCCACTATTTCGGCTCTGGATAAGAAACAACGAAACTTCGATAAAGAAATCGCCAGTTGGACCATGAAGGTAGAAGAACTGCAATCGGACTTGGAGGCTTCTCAGCGGGAGGCCAGAAACTATTCGACCGAGATCATCAAATTGAGAACTTCTTACGAAGAGTCCATCGAACAAATCGAAATCATTAAGCGGGAGAACAAGAACCTCACTGGTAAAAAATTGCTTCAATTGTTTATTTTAGGAACAATTTCTGATGCTAAAACGGGAAATTTGTAGTAGATTTGCTGAGACTGAAAGCTTTACAGAACTGAAATTTTTGTTTATAACTTTATGATTTTTGACGTAATTAAAACCATTTGTTTTAATTAATAAAATAAAGTTTTGTGGTTGACGTTAAGGTAAAAAAAACTGATTAAAAATTTGAAATTTATAATGGCTTTAATCTGTGATAAATTTCTTTATTTAAAAAAAAAAGTGAAAATTTTTGATGCGCCACCAAGATTTTTTCTTATTGTAACATGATGAGAAGGAGAAGTCATTGTAGTCCATAAAACTGTTTATTCACATACTGACCAATCTGTTGCTTAAAATCTATGAGCTTATCATTTCCAAACGATTAAAAGACCACTACCTGTATTGTTTTAAGACTGTTTTCTATAAAGTATCTAAAACAAAGTATATATCTAGTCAATAAGTGAACCCATGTCCTTCTGACGTTGTGACGGTTGCTGACGCAGTGAGCACTCCAAGGCCTTCAATGAAAAAAATGTTTTTGTATTAAAACAGAGGAGATCAGTGACCTCACCGACCAACTGACATCTGGTGGAAAGTCTCTTCACGAGGTTGAAAAAGCGAGAAAGAAAGCTGAGCTTGAACGAGACGAGCTTAGAGCCGCTCTGGAGGAAGCAGAAGGAGCACTTGAGCTGGAGGAGGTAACCGATTTAAAAAAGTAATAAAAAACGCTATTGCTTTGACAAAGCATCTTTTATCTATGTTATTTATTATATTCGTGATTGTCATTTTTTGTACCAGAGCCGCGTGCTTCGTCTCCAACTTGAACTGACTCAAGTCAAGGCCGACATTGATCGAAAACTTCAAGAGAAAGAAGAAGAATTCGACAGCACCAGGTAAGCGTCAAGCAAATAGCGAGTTTCAAATCCGCTTTTCTGAATTGCTGGTCGCTTTTGTTGTTCACAAAGCGCATTCCTTTTGTTGATTTCCTCCTCCTGATTAGGAAAAATCATCAGCGTGCAATTGAGTCAATGCAGGCGAGCTTGGATGTTGAGATTAAGAGCCGCGCGGATGCTGTCCGCGCCAAGAAGAAGATGGAAAGCCAGCTGAACGACACCGAGATGCAGCTTGACCACGCCAATAAGAATCTCCAAGAGCAATTGAAGTTGGTCAGAAAGCTGCAAGTGACCATCAAGGTTCGCTTTGTTTATGTTGGATTCCTGTGGCTATTGCGCGTGCGCGTTTTGTTACGCCAATTCAAGCAAATCAGAACAAGCTTAACTGAGAGGACGGCTAAAACAATTCAAACACTTTCATAGTAATTTCGTCAGTATTTCATATGTGCTTTTTAGCTTTTACAACGAACTACCATTTTGAAACAGTTTTTAGTCTACTTTCCAGTACAAATTATGTTGCCATAAAAAAAACATATTAAAGTTTTTCATTGCAAAACTAAACCAACAAAACTGTTTAATATTCTTGCTTTACACCGCGAAACACGTCTCGTGTTCGAGATACCCTTCTATGAAACTTAACCAGACAACTCAAGCATTTACGTAAAACTGAATTGTAACGAGAAGTTAGAAAAATCCTGGCCAATTTGGCGGCCTTGATATATGGCCTCATCTGCCAAGGTCAAGAAATGATGGCCTCCACATTACCCTGGTAGGAAATTTAATTCTTTATAATCGTAAGAAAAAAAACTTAAGCTGATCACTTTATTTATATGTAATGCGCTAAACTAAAACTACTAACTATGTCGTAACGCAGAAATTTTTTTGTTCAGGAGATTCAAGACCAGATGGATGAAGATCAAAGAATCCATGAGGAACTACGAGAACAATACAGCATCCAGGAGAGGAAACTCACAATTATTACTGCTGAATATGAAGAGTCGAAGTCAGCGCTTGAATCGAACGAAAGAGCTCGTAAGTTCTTTTATTGCGTCGAAAAATACAGTGCTTTGCATTATTTCAATCTGTTGTAATCTTTGCAATCCATAAAAGCAAGTTTTCAAACCTTCTCGAAATAAATCTAAAATTACGTTTGTGACTTTAATCTTATAATAGTCTGACCGCTGTCAGATTCCAAGTGCTGCCAAAAGGCAAGAAGCAAAACATCCTGGGACCTTTATAAAATTAGCTAACATTTATTTAAGCTGTGATAAAGAAAACTGTTTTTTGAACTAACTAATTTCTTTAATTAGACTCTGTTGGACTAATTCCATTGGGTACAAATAACATATCGCAAAGCCTTTCTTACTTCTCATACACAGCAATAAGCGCATCGTCGGCTAAGCGGTTTTATTATTGATAACATCTTTCAGGAAAAATCTAGGTCGAAGACCGAGTTAAATTGATCAAAATATGGCAAAATCAGGTCACTTCCAAAAAACGACGATTTTGCTTGAAAGAACAGTTGTAAATATAGCAGCTATAACAACACGTATCCTTCATAACATTTCATTTCAATCAAACCCGATTTTTAGGCAAACACGCTGAAGCTGAACTGATTGAGATCAGCGATCGGCTCAATGGTTTGGCCGCTCAAAACTCGGCGCTCGCAAGCGCTCGCAGAAAACTGGAGACCGATAACGAACAGCTGAGAGCTGAGCTGGAGGAGGCTATTTTAGATGCCAAGAACGCGGACGAGCGAGCGAAGAAAGCAGCTCTGGATGTAAGAACGGAAGTTGATTTTATATGTTTGTGATTAAACTACCCAACTGTTTGGTTAACGTTTCTTTTAATTGACTAATATTTTACAGATTTATTTACAAAAAACAACTTTTTATCTATAAGTATTTTGTATTAACTGATTACTTTTCTACAAATGGTTATATTGAATAGTTTCAAACAGTGCTTTTATCATTTTCAAAGAGTAAAAACAGACGTAACTCCCTTTTCGAAGGTCATTTTTTAAAACTTTTCAAAGATCACACTTTTACTCATGTGTAGGCTTCTCGCATGTCTGAAGATTTGCGAGCTGAACAGCAACAGACCTTGACATTGCAACGTGTCAAGAAGACGCTCGAAGTCCAGGTTCACGAACTGTCGGTAAGTCTGCTATTACTCCTTTTAAAATGAACAAACAAAAATCTTAATCACTGTTGCGTGTCAAAAGCTGGCGTCGCTTTTTTCCGCAACATGGCAACCGAGAGTCATAGGCTCCTACTGTCCTTCAGTTAAGCAATACAGTAGCCTATAGTTTTGGCTTCCTGAAACTTAGATAAACGTAGAGATTAGAAGATTAGAAGAATAATCACTTCATTAAAGGGACGGTTTATCATTTTAATGTTTCGGGGATCCTAAAGATGCATTGTTGCACATTTAGGAAAAGCCCGCTGATGGCCAGTTGCTTGGAAATATATTTGTTCAAAGCCGATAGCACTAAACAGTGCTATCTCTGGGATTGTAGATCACTTACACCAACTCGAGCTAACTGCCTGTTCATGGTCTTATGTTCGAAACTCTTAATTAGAGACCATCTGCTTGGTCTAGGATTTTTTGCAGAGCTGATTATATTAATATAAAAAGAAACTTCTAAAGTTTGGCACTTTTAACAATGCCTTACGGCGCCCATAGGAGTGGTGGCATCGGGCATCGCACACGCCGAAGACTAGGTTTCTTTACTAGTTACCGTAAATCATCTCTGCTTTTCTCCTTTACTGGCATTGTTAGCGCATCCTTTTCTTTTGATTCAGAATAATGAAAGATACAAGGGATGAGCTTTCACCGTAACTATGTCTAAAAATTTTGAAATGAATTTTTGAATGTGTTCTTGAAAAATTTTTTAAATTTCGTAATTTCTTTTTTGTTTTGGAAACTTTGAACCTTCGATATCTTTTGGTGCAAATCGACTTTCTTTTAGCCAAATTTATTTCCTTATAAGTTCATCTTTTAAAGCGTTTTTTCTGACTAGAGAAAAACGCGAGTCACTCGCTGAGACGAAAAGTTGATGGGGCTGTATTGGTGAAAAGTACCTGTAAATTCCTTGGGTTCTATCCCCGAAAATTGACATAAAGACCCTACTTGCTTTAAACCAAAAAAGAAAAATCAACAAAAAACAAGCGAGCTATTTCTTATACCTTTAAAAAACCTTACTATCTTTAATTCGTAGAAATTTTTTTGACAATTCCCCTTAACATTTTAGATCAAAGTTGATGAGGCAGAAGCATATGCTCTAAAAGGGGGACGCAAGGCCCTGGCCGCTCTTCAGGCCCGCGTGAAAGACCTCGAAAGTCAGCTAGATGCCGAACAGCGACGACACGCTGAAACACTGAAGAACTACAGAAAGATGGATCGTCGTCTTAAAGAACTGAGCTTCCAGGTAAGTTTGTTTTAATTGCTTTTTTTTTCTTTGTGAAAAAATGAGAAAAACTTTTAAAGTTTTTTCCTCCTTTTATAACGTTTTTTTTGCAATTGATCAGTTTCGTATTACAAAATCATGAAAAGTGTTTATCAATTCAAAATAATTTTTTAAAAATACAACTTCTTTCCCAGAGCTTTAAAAAATACTGAATTTCGGGAGTTTTATGGCATTTAATGCAACCGGATTTTCTGTACTTATGCTTAACATGCATTCACGTGCTCAGACTTCGACGATTTCCAATTAAACTAGTTAAAACTGAAATAAAAACCATTAATAAAAATTTGATAATGCTTTTAATCGAGTTTTCACTCCTATTATAGGCAGATGAAGATCAAAAGAATCAGATGCGAATGCAGGAATTAGTTGAAAAACTGCAACTGAAATTGAAACAATACAAGAAGATGGCCGAAGAAGCGGTAAAATGCGATTATTTGTTTCATTGTGACGTCAAGTCCATATATAGACGTATCATTTTTTAAAATGTAATTTGCAGTTTTTTATCCAAGTGTAATTACCTACTTGAAAATAGTTATTTTTTCATATTTACTTGTCAGCCACTGTCAGGTCAGTGTCATAACTCTAACAGCCCGTTACCTGATTATTTGTAGCCCGCTGAATATTTTTTAATTTTGTAAATCTTGACGATTGGGGGCAGCGCTACCTTTTTATAGCAGCCCGAGTAAACTGTTTCGGAGAACGCGCAAGTTTTGTTATTTAAAAACTGTTTTATCTTCAAAAGTGTGGAGAAAAATGAAAAAATATTCTTGCTTTCCTTTCGAAACGTTTTTTTGTCTTCACTTGACGCTTATGTCAAAGAAATACTTTTTGATCTTCTATTCGAACAGTTTCTTACAACTGTGCCCCGTTAGTTCTGATAATTTTAAAAAGTGGCCACAAAAGCAAAAAAAGTCGAACCACGCTGGTCTAACTACTGTATTGATTTGTCCTCAGGGCAACTGTAATGTCACGATCGCAATATATTTTTCGAGATAACAAGATATCGTGGTTTGCCTGAAGTTTAATTTTTTTATAAAATAACGTCAAACTTGACCAACTGGTAAATTTAGCAAGCGTAAAAATTAGCCTCAAACATGTTTATGAAAACCTAATAACAAATAATTTAAATTCTGGGTAGAGTACGGTTTGTGCGGCTGTTTGTGGGCCGCCTTTTGGGACGACCGTTTTAGCGCCAGCGGATTGTAAAGTTGCCCTGATTGTGAAGCAAAGAGGCTGCCCTACCCAAAATGTTCGTGTCCCGCTGTCAGTTGGCGCCCAAAAGGCTGCGCTCAATGGTCCTATTTTGTTAAATTTTTGCTCAATCAGTAACCAGCTTTTACGGATCTAGACCCACCCTTTGCTCCACCTTTACCTATAAGCATACATTTTTCGAATTTAATTTCACTGCATGTCACGTGATATTTGTCTTTGTTTCAGGAGGAACAGGCTAACCAGAATCTTGCCAAGTATCGCAAGGCGACCCACGAACTGGAGGAAGCTGAGGAACGAGCTGAAATTAGCGAATCAGCCCTCAACAAAGTCCGCTCAAAATCCCGATACATGGTGAGTAGATTGTAATTCTTCCCCTAAGTTTGCTTTTTTTTGTTTCTATTTGAGCTCTTCTTCAGCATCTTTTGTTTCATCTTCCTTTCTCTTTTAGTCAAGCTCGACTAGTGGCGGTAGTGGTAGTGGCGGCGGCTACTCGTACACAATCACTCGTAAAGTTGTCACAACCAAAGGCGAACAAAGCTCTTCTCTTTCTTAAAATCGCTTTTTCATTTACTCTCACGTAAGTTCTTGGACTATTTTCTTTTTTTACAATTGCACACGTTTTTGCTCAAGAGAAAAATTGCAATTCTACTTCTAGACTTTTATATTTTTTGCTACTGTTTTTTTGTAACGTTTGCTTTTATATTCTTTATTAGCATCTCAATCTTTCAGAATCTTCTTCAATTATCATTTTTCTTCTTTCTTTTCTTCCATTTCAAAATCATCTTCAATTTGTCAGTCATATCAGAAAAAGTTCTCTCCATTCCCAGGCGAGACTCATCACAGATACCAACGATGAAGAGGACATTTCTTTAAATGCTAGCTCTCTTCTATCCCACGTCAACTTTCGATCATCATCTCACAAACACGTCTTGAGTGCTGCGGTGCGAATGGCGGTCATTACGAGGCCCAAAATGTCCCAGTTAAACAAGAACAAAGACAGAAGTCGGTCGTCGTCCGTATCATTGTTGTCGAACGATATGTTGCTTGCCAAAGAGAACATGAAACCAGAAGAAAGTGTCCAAAAAACTCCGGTTTCCCCTGCCTTGTCGTCACACAGTCTTGATGCAGTTAATGACGTCGATGTCCAAGGCGACGTCTACGACGACGAAACGATCGATGACGACGTTCGTGATGAAGGCGTTGATAAAGCCGACTCATTATCATCTCATTCACAATCAACATCGTCCATTTCAGATGAGCCTGCGACCGAGTAGTTACGCTTGATTTACTACGCTCTTCCTGCTAAACCCGGAAGTACAGTTTATGTGAATTTTTTTAAATGCCGGTGCTTATTACGTTGCTATATGAGTTAATTTTTAAATTTTTGGCTTAGTCCAATTCAGTTTCAGCTAGTGTAGTCCTTGTATAGTCTAAAAATGTTTTTTACATGTGAAAATATTATAATTGTCAATCATGTTTTGCACTACTCTTATAAAATACACTTTTTTCACTGCAAATCTTGCTTTTTGGTAAAATCTTTTGGAAATGTACGTAATTTTTGCATTGAATTTTTAGCTGCAATTCCACAGTTGCTTAAATTTCTTGTTTTTTTTTGCTTTTGCGTTTGAGTATTTTCTTCTAAATGAATTCTTTGTCATGCCTGCGGTCATTCTCGCTCATAATTCCTGCTAATAAATATCTAGTTCAAGTTGGTCGAGTTTGATACTGTTAGCTTAGATTTGTCAACTTTTTTGTGTAGAGATGTTGTTGTAAAAAAAGCAAAAAACTACAGCTTTTCTTGAGCTCGACCTGACATACTATGACAGATCTGTAGAGTTGAAGTCGTAATCGGGAAGCGGTGTTTAATGAGTCAGAAAATTTTTAGTGAATCCGAGTCAGGAGTCGATGAGTTATTTTTATGAACCGGGAGTCTTTAAGCCGGAATATGTTTGGCGTTGCTAAATCTGGCCCACAGTCATCAATGTTATCAGTTATATCGGCTTTTTTAAAAATACGTTTGGTGATTTTGTTCTAGAGTCTCTTTTTTAGTGATTTTTTTAAGAATCGGAGTGATTTTTTTCAGAGTCGAAGTTGAATTGTCGGGGTAATTGCCTACCCTATGTATTAGCGCCTCCGTCGCTTTCCTGCGAGTCAGGAGGATAAATATAGAGATGAAAATTAAAAAAAAATTAAACCCAAGGCTCAGTCCTGGTTCTGTCAATGAAAGTTTTGTAAGCTTCTTATGTCACACGAATTACCTTAGTCACACGAATCAAGTAACCGATTTTAAGAAAACGTATCTCCTCAAAAAAAAATCTTCGATTTTGTTTTGTGTCGTCTATTTTTCTCTATACTACAGAGGCCCGTGGGCCGTATTCTCTCACTTCTTTTTATGGCCCGCTTTTAATGAACTAAACACGACTTAAGCAAAAATATTAAAAACAAAATTTTTTTTGTGTTAAAATAAAAAATAATTACCTAGTTGTCTGCATTCAGAAGGTCTGAACCATCCGAGAACAATGAAACAATTCAGAGTACGATGAGTATACAGAATAAAGTGGGAGTTCGTTGTCATCGTTTAAAGGGCATCCACTCCAGGTCAGACACAAGCAGGACTGGGGCCGAGGATTTATCCTTTTACTACCCCAGACTGCTGCACTGCCTGAATCAGATGCTGGCAGCATCGAGTTTCGTCATCCAAAAGTCTTCTTCAGCTGAACGTCGAAGGCCTCACTGCAAGCAAGATGAACGTTCTTCATCACCTCGCTATGCAGTCTGAGGTACTCATCATCCTTCTGCAGGAGACCCACTGCACTAATGCAGAAAAGTTGGTACTTCCGAAAGTGCGAGTTAGTAGCCGACAAAAAGGTGAGACAGAACTTTGCCAACAAAGTTGCTTCTCTGTTCAGACAACTCCCTTACTTTACTGAAGACGTTGAGACCGAGTGGGATTTATTTAAATCAGCAGTCTGTACATCTGCAGTTGCTAGTTGTGGTTGCAAACGTGTGGAAGTCAAACGGGTAGGGGAAAAAAAGTGCTTGGTGAAATCAAGAAGTTAAAGAAGCTATCCGTGAAGGAAAACTGCATTTGGAGCTTGGCTGACAAATTCATCTGAGCAGCTTCCATTGCGGTACTCCGCAGCACGTAAAACTGCCGCCCCTATTGCCAACAATCTAAAGAAAAGTCATAGGAAGAATTAGGACAAAAGTTGGATACAGACTACAGACCGGCAAACTAAGAATTTTGTCGAACCAGTTGTTTGCGCGGAACACCAGTTACCATTTTCATTGAGGATCCTAATAGTGTGCTTCTAAAGTATCAAAAAGGGATCCTAAATAGTTAAAGAGAATACTTTTGCCCAGTAACAGCCCAACATTTGGAAACATCTGAGGAACAATTTGGTGAAGAAATTCATCTAACCGAAGCAGAGGTGAGCACAGCAATCAAATCTTTGAAAGCTGGCAAGACTCCTGGTGAAGATGATATTCGACTCGAAATGTTAAAGGCCATTAACAAATGTGGATTTGTTGGCTGACTCGTGTGTTCCAAGTAGCTTGGAAAACTGATGAGGTACCGAAGCATCGGCAGACCAGTGTTTTAATACCTCTTCACAAAAAAGGAAACAAGAAGAAATGCACTAACTACAGGGGCATTTCTTTGTTAAACCTTTGTAGAAAAGTCCATGCAAAGTGCCTTGAAAAGAGATGCCGTAAAATAGTCGAACCTCAACTTCAAGATGCACAATTCGGATTTTGTCCTGGCAGATTCACCGTGGACCAGATCTTTGCCCTTCAGCAAGCTTTTAAGAAATTGTGGGAATATTCCAAATAGTTGTATACATATTTTTGTAGACTTTGAAAAAGCATATGATTGTGTTCCAATAGACAAGCTGTAGGCGGTACTGCTAGAGTATGACGTAAGATGTCAGCTATTACCTGCTATCAAATCGTTGTGCAAACAGTCAGAAGTCTGTGTTTGTGTCAATGGCATGAAAACAAAGCCTTTTAGTGTCAGTGTTGGACTACGACAGAGCTATGTTTTTTCTCCTCTCCTGTTCACTATACATATGGATAAGATAGACAGAGACAGTTCCTCCAGTAATGACATCACCTTTGGGGAGGGCAATGTTCGGCGCCTGCTGTTTGCAGATGACCTTGCATTGTTAAGCTCAAACAAAAGTGATCTCTAATACGCGCTTGATCGGTTTTCTGACGGGTGCTTAGATGCTGGGATGAAAATTAGTTCGGCTAAAACTGAGATTATGTGCATATCAAGGCACTGGTCCAGTGCTTTCCAAACAAATGGAGTAACTCTCCAGCAGACGGAGAAATTTAAGTATCTTGGAGTAACATTCTCGAGTGATAGTAGACAGGACAAAAAATTGGAAACATGTATTTGAAAAACAAGTGCAGTAATGCGCCAGCTTTGCCGATCAGTTGTACTGAAGTAGTAGTAGTAGTAGTAGTAGTAGTAGTTTGTTTTTATTTGCACCCAAAAGAAACATTTGATAATAATTGAAGACAAAATAGAACAAAGGTTGCAAATAGGGAGAGGGCAACTAAACGATATACGTTATAACATGCACAAAAAAAGTGCATGGTCACCGCACCTGTTTCATGAGCTCTGAAATGAGAGCTCTGCACAAGAGCAAAGCTTTCTGTTTTTAGATCAGTTTTTGTTTCTATCTTCACCTATGGTCATGAGTGTTGGGTAATGACCAAAAGTGAGATGCCGAGTACAGGCGGCCGAAATGGGTTTCTTTGGAAAAGTCAGAGGTTTATCCCTACTTGACAAGGTTAAAAGCATGACTTTTGTCAATCTCTCAACCTCGAACCGCTGCTACTCCGTACAGAACAATCGCAACTGCGCTGGTAAGGCCATGTGACACGAATGTCCACAATGAACAGCAAAGTAACTAATGAATGTTCTTCCAAAAGGCAAAAGGCCTAGAGAGCGAATCAGAACTTGGTGGCGGAATTATGTTGAAGACCTGGTCCGGTCACGTCTTGGAATTCCACGGCAGAATTTCCGCTAGTTGCAAGATATCGTGATACTTGGAGGTCCCAACTCGAGCTGCCGCCCACGCAAACTCAAAAGGACAAGAGGCAAAGGGAATTACACTAAATTAATTTAATATTTTCCCCAAAAGTGATAATGATAAAGATAAGAAACAATTTTAAAGTCGAATAAGTAAACCATAACATATTCAATAACTGTTTTTAACCTGCTTACAGCTTTCTATTCTTGTTGCTATTTTTATCTTCATTTACGTCACACTAATTAAATTCAGATTATGAACAAGGTAGGGCTACCAACCGTCCCGGAATGGCCGGGAGGGTCCAGGAATTGATGTCTGGCGTCCCGTGTCCCGGGCTAAGTCACTTTTGTCCCGGAATTTACTGACAGCTCTTTGGATTATTTTGGGTGAACTTTTTGGGGCTCTGTCTGCCTATTTTGATAAAAATTCCGCTGAAAATCAAAGACAGATTTTATGTAAAAACTCCTTTTTCTCTTGTTTTTTCCGACATCACTAGTTTTCAGAGAAAAATAATAAAATCCGAGACTGATTTCAAGTGAGAATCTTTTTCTTTCAGAGATCGCTATGATTTTGGAACGAACGCTGGGGAGTCAGAGGCTGATTTCAAGTGAGAACTTTTTTTTTTTTAGAGATCACGACGATTTTGGACAAAAATCGAGCTGTTTTTTTTGTTTGGCCCGCCAATATTTTTGATGAGCCAAATTGGCCCTCGGCTTAAAAAAGTTCGACGCCCCTGTATTAAGGTGTCCCGGAATGGCGAAACAGAAAGTTGGTAACCCTAGAACAAGGGCAATTTGTTCTTGTTGCATCTAGTGCTTGTTAAACGGCTAGTTAAACACAAAAATTCATTTTGGAAATTTGCCTAAAAGCTTAAAATGTCTTCAAGTAAGAGAAGGAAGATTAATTATTATTATTATTATTATTATTTTTTTTTTTTCATTTTTACTCACAATCAACTTGAAATTAATTAAATCAACTTGAAATCAACTTGAAATTAATCATAGTACATGTAGAAATAAAGATTGTGAATAAGGAAGCAGCGACTAAACGAAGTACGTTATTACCGGTCGCCCTACCTTTGAACAAAGCGATGTGATGGTAATAAGAAAAGAAAAGCAAAAAGAAGATAATTAATACACACATCCGAGCCATATTCAGAGAATGTTGTATAATCATGGGTGGGAGAAACAACAAACTCAAAGACCAAAAGGGTCTGGACCAAAAAGGGTCAGGCAGGCAAATTAAGAAACCCACCAAAAGAAATTCTGCCACGGGTCAAAAGGACCATTTCAAAAGCATATGGCTGGACAAAAATTTATATACGTAAAATAAAACATACAAATAGCAAACAAGAATAGGTGCAAAAGAAGTAAATTATGTGAATTTTTATCGAACTGGACGTGCCGTAATAATCTGGATGTTGCCTTTGAAGTCGCATCGGGCTTTTATCACCTTCAATTTCTTTGTCCAATTAGATGGAGTTACCTGTAATAATAAAAACCAGCAGCAGATGTTTTAAAATTTGTGAAGTTTATTACCATTAAAAATTACGTTGCTATAAGGTACTTTTGAAATTCTGTTCGAAATTTACTATATGATTTTATCTGTTTAATGCTTGATGGGACTTTATTCCAAGCAAGAGGACCTCTGTATCTTAAAGATTGTTCAGTTATATTTAATCTACCAAATGAGGGATAGAATTTGGACTGGCTTCTTGTACATTTGATGAAATTGTCGCTTACCAGGTTATTTTGAAAAAAATGATCAAAGCATGGTGGTAACATGCTTTTTATATATTTGTACATAAAACAAGTTATTTCTAATTCGGTTATTTGATCAATTGTTATTATGTTGTTGTTTCGCAAGATGACAGTAACGTTAGCTCTGTGATGTAATCCAAATGTCAATCGTATAAATTTATTAGCGATTCGTTGAATTTTTGAGGCTGTGGTTTTATTACCAATATGCCAAGTTGTAATGCAATATCTTATATGACTAATTATCAGGGAGTTCTACAATATAAGCAAAGTTTTTTTGTCAAAGTGTTTTGAAATTTTTTTGATAGTACCATAACATACCCAGATTTTTTGTAGAACAAAGTCCATATGCAATTTCCAACTTAAATGTTCATGAAATATTATTCTCAAAAATTTCGTTTTTGGTTGCTGAGAAATAAATTTATTTCTGATTGAAATTGTCAGTTTTTTTGATGGAGGCTTTGTTTTGGATGTGCGAAAGATCACATAATGTGTTTTGTCAGTGTTTAGAAATAGTCGATTTGCTAGAAGCCACTTATCTATGTTCACTAACTCCTTGTTTGCAGCTTCATATAAGGTTTCATAGCAATTACTTTTTAAAAATATGTTGGTGTCGTCTGCGTACATGATGCATTTTCCTAAGGTCAAGCAATTATTTAAATCATTTACATAAATTAAGAATAGTAAAGGACCTAAAATTGAACCTTGAGGGACACCATATTTTATTGACTTAGTATTGGAGCAGATATTATTTATTTCAACTAATTGTTTTCTGTTACTAAAATAGCTACAAAACCAATCATGAGCTACACCACGAATTCCACAATGCCATAATTTGGATAATAAAATTTTATGATCAATGGTATCGAATGCTTTAGATAGATCAAGAAATACGCCTAGTACATGTCCTTTGTTTTCAAAAGCTTCAACAATATTTTCAATTAATAATGAAGTTGCGTGACTAGTTGAGTGATTTTTTCTGAAGCCAAATTGATATTTATAAAAAAAGTTTTGTTTTTTTAAGAATAATACTACACGATTGTATATTAACTTTTCCAATATTTTTGACATTGAGCAAAGTAAGCTGATTGGGCGATAATTGTATACATTAGTTACACTATCCTTTTTATGAATTGGTGCTACTTTTGCAGTTTTAAAGTCAGAGATAATTCACCACAAGCTAACGAAAGATTAAACACATGTGTTAGAGCTATTAATATATTGTCTGGTGTGCTTTTTAAAATAGTTGGGGGAATTTCATCAATGCCAGTACTTTTTTTAGGCTGAAGGTTACTGATTAGTTTTTTTATTTCAGTTAAACTAGTTGGATAGAGATAGTGTGCTCAATGTGGGAGATTGCATAAATGTTTGAAAACTATGAGATGTTTGGGGTAAATCTGATACTAAATTATTTGCAACATTGACAAAGTACTCATTAAAATAATTAGTAATCTGGAGAGAGTCATTCACCAAATTTCACCAAATTATGATTTGCCAAAATATTATAGCAGTAATGAAAGAGTACAATATTGCCCAAAACATGCTGGCAACGTCGATGGCATTGAAAGTACATTGCGACATTTCATGCTTATGAAAAAGACACTGAGCTTGTTACAAAACTGAGCTTTGAGATATCTAAAGTAAATGCAGAAAAAAAAATTTATCAGTGATAGTGAATTCATTAAGAATTGTTTTCAATTTTTCAATTCAATTCAATTTTATTTGAAATCAAGGTATTACGTTTTAAAGTTCTTATTGAAAAAGTGATTGCGAAATAGGAAACAGCGGCTAAACGATATACTTTATTACACGCACAACGACAATTGTGCGTGGTCACCGTACCTTTAAAACAAAGTAGCTACTGTACGTTAATTATTTTTTTAAAAAAGAAAAAGAAAGAAAGAAAAGAAAACAATTAACTTAAATTTGTTTTTTAAAAAAATAAAAAATAAAAATAGAAAAGATAAAAGTGTATATCAAAACGCAAAAGGTAGTAAAGATACTTTGTCACAATGAAATATACACATCCGAGCCATATAAAGAGAATGACTAGAGAATGACTAAAGAGAATAATAATTGTTTGGAGTTGTTCACTAAACGTGTGTTTCCAGAAAACAAATATGTAGTGGAGCAACTAAATCTGTCTCGGTTTTCAGTGGCAAGGCGAAAAGATGACTTTTCGGAAAATATGGAATTTTTTTAAAGCAGAAAATAAGCAAAGTTCTGCTTTTAGTATTGCTTTGGGCGAGAGTACAGACGTTAGCAATACTGCGCAGCTAGTTTTCTGTTATCTCATTAATATTTTAAAGTTATATGTAAATTGATTGAGAAATTGTTTTACAATACAAGAATTAATAACAACAGCTGTTTTGGCTTGGTACAAACGTCCGGCCGCAGCATTATTACTATAGTACACTTTGGCATATTGAGATTTTACTTTATTTATTTTATCTCTATATTTATCCTCTTGACTTGCAGAAACGCGACGAAGGCGCTAATACGTGGGGCAACCAATTACCCCGAACTGCTTCAGAATATGCCGAGATATTGCTGTCCGCTTGAAATTTTTTATTATGTTTTTTTAGTTTTTTTAGAGATATGACTGGAATTACGAACTGCTTGCCAAGACCACCAAGCAGGGAAAGTATCGTAAAGTGTCTTTCTTAAAGACACAACAGAATGATGCAAGTGGGTTTTGAACCAAGACCATGTTAATCACACCACGGCGCTCTAACCACTCGACCAGCCTGCCGAGAAGAGAGATGCGAGATAAATAGTTGCACGCATCTGCTGTAATAGCTGCTTAGCTTCGCTTAATTTCGTGATTCAAAAAAAGTGTATTGTAAACGATTTGTTCATCGGCTAAAACAAAAAATTTACTCTTTAAGGTAAGCTACAATAATACTAAAGACCAATTGCTCGCTATTTTCTTTAGAATGGTAGAACAAGAAAAAACATAAAATAATCATTTTATTAAGTTATATTTTCTTAATTGTGAGTTATCAATCCATCATCCAATTGTACAGCAAAGTAATTTACAGCAGCATAGTTACACACAAAAAAAGAACAAAAAAGTTGAAATATGCAAATACGGATAAATAAAAACAGATAACATGAAGGATTTGCTTGAGTAGTTTCACTACTTGAGAGAAAAAGTTAAAAAACAAAACAAAAAACACAAAAACAAAACATATTAACGCAACCTGGTTAATATGCTTTGATATTATTTGATTACTTGTACCGATAACTTTCGGTTTTGTGACCATTTTATCGATTTGAATATTTTTTCGGGTTAACTAGACGTAGCTTCGCGTTTCCCAAATCTATCCACTTCTTTTCTAGGATAACTTAGTTTGCTCCCTTGACAAAAATATAAGTATGTTCACCCAGTAAAAGTAGAGTAACGGAATTCAATATTGAGGCCAATGGTTAAATAAAAAAAGTGCAGAAGTTTAACTATTTTATGTCCTTTATATAATGAATCCCAATAATTTTGTTTTATTCTTTTTATTCATTCTTAAATCGTGACGAGATTTAAGAAATGATTTATTTTAAAATAAAAAAGGCCTATTCAACCAGATTATAAGCCTAACAGGAACGGGAAAGAAGTACATGAAAGTATAGGTTGTACTCAGCAACGTTTCGCTATTTCTTAAGAATGAAAGTGAACACAACAAACAGTTACAAGCAGCTTATATAAAAAAAACTTTCAAACATTTTTATTTCTTTCAAAACCTTGTTTTACTTAATCTAAATCATTACGCCCCATTTGCTCCAGTAAAATTAACATTATTATCAATCATCTCAGTTACAACGAAAGCAGAGGCTTGATGAAATAAACCTTAATTTTTTAAATCTTCTGCTCTTTTTATAGCATTCGTATTAGCCTAAGTACATTGTGTAATGGTTATCTAAAATTCGATTTATTTCCCAACGTCGGCAGCGTGGTCGAGTGGTTAAAGCACCGGACTGATGATCAGCATGGTCTAGGTTCAAAACCCACTTGCGCCATTCTGTTGTGTCCTTGGGAAAGACACTTTACGGCACTTTCCCCTGCTTGGTGGTCTTGACAAGCAGTTCTAAATTATAGTTATATCTCTACTAAATTACTAGCGGACAGCAATATCTTGGCATCTCCGAAGCGCCTCCGTCGCTTTCCAGCGAGTCAGGAGGATAAATATAGAGATAAAAAAAAAAAAACTGTTAAAAGTCGCGAAAGTAATTTCAATTACTATTCAAGCTAGAAATAAGATTAACATCTGATTTCACTACAGAGTGTATATTTTTAATATTCTTTAAAGTAGTTGAAAATATCATTTGCAGTTAAAAAGCAACGCTTGGTTTTCTACATTCTCTCTCTTTATTAACACCTCTTAGTTTGGGTTTCGCTTACACCTCTACGACTCCTGCTCTTTCACATATCGTTTCATCTTGCAACGGTGATATTGAGTCAAATAAATACTTTGAAGTTGATTTTTTAAACTTGGCCAATGCATTCGATACAGCTAATTACGATATTTTGCTTAAAAAAACTAAAGCACTACGCAATGACGGATTTGCAAAAAAGGAGGGCGGGCTGGTGCAAGAAATAAAAGAAGAGGCCACTTTTTAAGGTTAATCTTGGAAGAAAAATGTACAATTAAAGGTGAAGATATTTTTTTGTCTGAACTTATTTTTTTTTAAAGTTATGTACAGTCCAAAAAATGAACATGAATTTTAAAAAAGACTCATTTCACAAAATTAAGTTTCTTGCAATTGAAGACCAAAAAAAAGGTATCTACTTAAAATTGAACAACTTTTTTAAGCTGTCATGGTACTACAATCAAGAAGAGCCAATTGTTACTGGGGAAAAATTTTAAAGCGTTTATAGGCGAAGGTTTGGTGCAGCCATTTCGTTCGCTTCGTGCCAAAGCCATCACTGACACAATAACATTAGATGTGTAGTTGATCAATTCTTTAAATATTTTTACTTGATAGTTACGAGTATATTTCTATAAATATAACTGATTATCTTTTTCTTGTAATATTGATATTGGAGTTCCTCGTTTAAAAATTTTTGTATGCCGAGATTTTGTTGTTCGGCTGAAGTTTTTATTGGGTTATGACTAAAATTTGGATCAACTTACTAAGAGTGCCAAGCAGAAGAAATGTCTGTAAACTGTTTTTCTCAAGGACGAAACAAAATGAACAAAGTAAGTTTTGAACCGAAATCGGATCAATTGCAAGCGAGCGCCACCAATAGGTCGCTTTTAACCACTCGGCTACGTTGTCCCCTAAAATTTGCTGACAATACATGCCTATTGCTTAATGCCCTATGTCAGACCTATTGCAACTAGACTGAATATGAAAACAAATTGTGCAATGTGCATTGTTGTCCATTTATGAAAACCAAAAAGATGAAACTGCATGGCATAGATTGGACAAGTGATTTTTTAAAAAGTTTTATTTTTAAGTAAGCAGTAGTTTTCAATCTTTAGATTTCATCTCTATATTTATCTTCTTGACTCGCAGGCAAACGTCAGAGGCCTATTCATAGGGCTGCAGTTACCTCGACCTGCTTCCGGAAGTGCCAAGATATTCCTGTCTGGTAGAGAGTTTTTGTTTTGGTGTTTTAGTTTATAAAAATATGACCGAAATTCAGAACTGCTTGCCAAAACCGCCAAGCAGGAAAAACTGCCATAAAGTGTCTTTCTCAAGAACACAACAGAATGGCGGGAGTAGGTTTTGAATAAAGACAATATCGATCACAATCACGGCGCTCTTAACTACTCGAGCAGTTTGTTTCCGTTTTCGGCTCTCCTTAAATACGATAAATATTTTGCGTTACTTTAAAGTAATCTTTTCAGCTATTTTTACTTTCAAATAAAGGCTTAAAAGTAAACAAAAGTTTTTCACTTTAACATAAAAATATCATTTTAACTGTTTGCAACATCCTAAGCAATTCAAAACGACACAATAAGGCAGGGGCAGGCCCACGGTTCACATGTGGTGTTGTGGCCCGCCAAGGAATTTTTAATTAGATGATCAATCATTTTGAATTATCGCAGGCTTCTAAACTAATGTTTCACAACGTGTGTGCCACGAGAGATGTCCAAGTGTGTCGCGAAACTTTTTGAAAAGCATTAGTCCAGCGATGTCCAACCTGCGGTTATTAGACATTTAATCGACAAAATAAAGCCTGAATCAGAGTGAAAACCTTTTTTTACAGAACACCTTATTTTGGAGAAGGAAATCAAGAAATCTGATCCAGTGCGCCGTAACGTGAATTGTTAGTAACATAAAATTTTTGAACTAACTAGCATGAAAAAATCACTTTAATTACTGCAGCAATGGTGGTCCGAGGTAAACTTTCAAACAAATATTTGGCCCGCGACGAGTAAAAAGTTGGGCACCCATGCAATAAGGTGTCGAAACACCCCAATTGAGAACTATTAAAGTAGGTGTTTTAATGTAGTGTTTTGCATTCCAAAAAAACAGGGTTACCATTTCGTGTATACAGTATACGAAATATGTCCGAAAAGTAACGAGACTGGTGTTATAAAAACTTTATTGAAAAATATTGAAATATACCCAAGTCAAATTCCTTTAAAGTAATACCCTTCCACTTAAAAACACTTGTGCATTCGCCTTTTCCACGATTCAAAACATTCTTGGATGGCATTTTCTGGGATTTTTTTGAGCTCCGTCCTGGCAGCCATTTTGATGGAATCGATGTCAGAAAAATGGGTTCCCTTCAGAACAGATATTATCTTAGAGAAGAGAAAAAAGTCACACGGGGCCAGATTGGGGAAATATGGGGGTTGTTTCAAAATTGCAATGCTTTTTTTGCGAGAAACTGACAAATACTCAGGCCTGTGTGAGCGGGAGCGTTATCATGATGGAGTGCCCATGCATGGGCTTCCCAAAGGCTCCGCCTCTTGTCACGCATTGATCTTACGAGGCGCCGAAGAATCTCTTTATAGACCAGGCATGTCCAACTTGTGAGTGTATGCGGGCCGCATTAATAAAATTTTAATCCAAAAATTTGGCTGCGGGCCGCAATTCGGTTGTAGGTAGTACAGGGATGTCCAAACTTTTTTCTAGGAGGGCCAGATTGATAATGTGAAAGTGACCGAGGGCCAATAACGATCTCTAAAAAAAAGGTCTTCGCTTTGATTTGATTTCAAATTTCGCTATATTTCTCCCAGAGTCGTTGTGATCTCTAAAAAAAAAAAAAAAGGTTCGATTTGATCTCTAGTTTGATTGTTATTCCCCCAAAATTGTGGTGATCTTTAAAAAGAAGTAATTAACATGGTAAAATTGGTTATTTCGGACATAATTCTATCCAACTATGGTTCAAAGTGAGTGCATATCACCACATCTATACCGCGGACCGTAGTCTGCCCACCCCTGGATTAGTATATGTCAACTGGGCCGTGCAGAAACCTTAAAAGGGCCGCGGGTTGGCCATCATTGTTATAGACGGTTTGATTCACTGTTTGGCTTTGGAGTAGGAATTCAAAATGAACGATGCACAATGAGCATCACTTTTACTTTCGACTTTGACGTTCTTGCTTTCACTGGCCTTGAGGATCCATAACTTTTCCATTTACGACTCTGTCTCTTCGTTTCTGGATCGTATTCGAATACCCATGTTTCATTCCCAGTTATGACAGAGTTGAGCAAGTCTGGTTCAGCCTCTAGACGCTCGGTAATGTCTTGGAAATCAGTGAATCTTCGTTGTTTTCGGTATTCGGAGAGAATTTTGGGAACCATTTTTGCACACTTGCGCATTTTCAAGTTTTCAGTAAGGATTTTCCACATTGTGTCTCTGCCAATAAAAAGCTCCTCAGAAATCATTCTCGCAGTCAGTCGACGATCTACGCGCACCAGTTGCTTCACTCGATCGATGTTGCTATCAGTCCTGCTTGTCACCGGCCTGCCAGATCTTTGATCGTCCTCACATTCTTCTCGACCTTCTCGGAATCGTTTGTGCCATTCAAAAGCACAAGCTCTTGATTTACAAACTTGTTTCTTCTTTGTAAACTCGCTGTAGCAACGCAAAACATTCCGAAGATGTCTTACCAAGCTTGGCTAAAATTTCAAATTAATTTGTTGCTCTGCAGGACTCATGTTTGCAGGTATTCTCACCGATACTCTCTACATGAAAAAATGCGGCGTTTCAAGCAGTACGACGAAACTTAAGAAACACGAGGCAAACGAAAAGAGACGCTTCAATCAGAACGCGCGTGAAATAAACTCCTTTCACCTGCGACAGTGTTGACGTCCGACCCAATGGTGTGACGCAATAAATTTGTCAAAATTTATTAAAGTAAGCAAGCAGCGGTCGCAGTTTCGTTACTTTTAGGATACACCTCGTATATACGTATATATATATATATATATATTTTTTTTTTTTTTAAATCTGTACGTTTGTCTTTTTGACCCGCAGAGAAATGACTGAAGCGTTACTTGCTCTAGATATGTTAATATCTAGAGCAAGTAACGGCTGTAAACCCGCCTTTAAGCGCTAAATGAGACAAAAAAATCAATAAAAGGTTTATAAAAGAATAATTATGAGGTTTTCACTCTATGTCCGACGAAAAAAGGTAATTTTTAAGACAAAATCGAGTGAAGACTTTTAATCGGACGCATAAGGCTCGTTTCCACTTCGAGCGTGGAATGGAGCATTCTTTGTTTTTTTACTGATCCGCTCTTAAGCGCTAAGTGAGGCAAAAAAATCAATAAAAGAAACAAAGAATACTCCATTTCACGCTCGAAGTGGAAACGAGCTTTTAATCATACAAAATCAGGTAATGTGTCTCTGAATTTAAATCATACAAAGACCAAAAAAAGTCTCCGTTACGCAAAAAGGCAAAGCAATTAACATTTTTCGGCTTGTTTCATTTCCTTAATCGTGTCTATTTTTTGGTCAGTCCGGACGGTAAGCCTGCCAAAATGCAAGACTAAAGTTAAGTAACGGACGACACACACATCATTTTTTAACAATGAGACCAAAACGCTCAGCTATACAAAAAGCTACTTAGTTATTAACATTTAGAAGGCAACCGAACGTGTGAATTCACGAAGAGCCTGAAAGTTTGACCACAGACAAACTGTGGAAGTATTAAAGCTAGTCGCAATAAAGCGTGTTAAATTTAAGTGAGATCTGAGGAAAAAAAAGAGAAAATCACGTTTTAAAGTGAGTCGTGTAATAAAAAAGTATCACGTTGAAAAATAACGTTCTCTCTTTCCACGAACGAAATATCAAATTATTTAATAATTCAATTCAATGGATAGCGGGTTTTTTATTTTCAAGTTATTGCAGTATGAAAAAACTCCAAAAAAAAAACTTAAGCTTAGCCTGTTTTAAACCTAAGCTATTTTAAACCGTACATTGGCCTACTCTACTTATAATGAATTCCATACTGACGCGTGGAAGCTGCACAACGATCAAATTATATTTAAAAAAGCTCTAAAAGTTATTACTTTTTTTCGTTTGTAATACAACGCTGCTGATCCAATTCCTAAACAAAACTATCGAATGCAAAACACGGATTAAATTTTGTTTATTTCGTTCATGTATCAATTAGATTTCAGCATCATCATCATCATCATCATCAATTTGCAAGACAACCTCTGAGGCGTTTAACGTATGGCAAACGTTAGCGACTGCCCGATCTGCTGCCGAAGATTTTAAGATGTTACGTCTTGTTGACGTCTTTTCTTTTTTTAAGCCAAGCAGAAGAAAGTCCTGTAAGTGTAAGGCTTCGCAGGACCTTTCATATGAAATAGGATAGGAATTGATAGAGACATTGTTGATCATGCAAATTTGGTTATTTTAATAACCATATTTCGTTTTTTTTTATGCAAATATTACTTAGTCGATTTAACTATAAATACTCACCCGTTTCTATGCGTCTGTCACACAGCGCGGAGTTTCTCAGTTTTGCGCATTCACATCCATTTTAATCTTTTTAACGACAAGAAGTCTTTTTTCTTAATTCTTAAAAGTTTTTCGGCACTGGTTAGGTTCACCCAAACCTAACCCTAATCTACTAAATCAGATAGTAGACCGCATAAGGATTGTAGACTGTACTGTATACTCAACCAGACGGTAGAGGGTTAAGGTTAGGTGGACTGCATACTTAACTAGTACCAGTTTTTCTTTGAAAACGGATAGAAAAGCCGTACCGTTGAAAAAACATGTCGTTTACCATCGGACTACAGCCAATTTGGTGTTAAGCGTTTGAAAGGGTGTTGAAAAGTGGACGAAAATCTTTTTATAACTGTTTGTCACATTTCCATGAACATCTAAGCCGCACGTTGTTTTTTAGTCACGAAAAATGACGAAAACACATTGTTCTACCAAATTTTGTACATTTTGCATTATTATAACTTTGTAGCGATTTTGTTCAAACGGACATAGACTTACTGAAACGACGACCGAGAGCGTTCTGCTCGGTCGTGGAGTGGGGTTTCAACTTCACCAAATAAAATTCTTGTTTTACTTTAGTCAAATTACGCCAAAAATGGCTTTAAATTGAAACGCTGAACTGAAGACAAAAAAAACAGAGATAATGTATGAAAATGCGAAAGCGAAATATTCACGGTTTGCTATTGTTTTGTGTGAAAAGTCAAAAGATAATACGCTTTTATTGGTGTTTTACATAAACCAATGATTCGATAATTACTTCATCAAAAAAAGAAAGATATAAATGAACGGTCGCCGAATCTCTTGATAGTTGTGCTGAAACAAATGGTGTAGAGAATAGAGTGCAGTTGCCGGAAGGTGGGGTGATATTAAAAATTTCGTTTTCACTGCCATAACGACTGAAATAAAAAGTATAAAAGCTTATTTCTACTACAAGCGTGGAATGAAGTATTCTTTATTTCTTTTATTGATTTTTTGCTTCGCTTAGCGCTTAAGAGCAAAAAAAGGAAAAAAGCAATAAAACAAACAAAGAATACTTCCGCCAACGCTCGTAGTGGAAACGAGTCCGAAGGGTTTTTTTACTGAAAATTTCAACAACTTAAACCAGAAGATAATTCCTCTTGGTCTTCCGGACGTTTAAGAAAGAGGCGCGATGCGGTTTGTTTTTGTATGACAAATGAGTTTTGTATTCAATCAAAATTTTTGAATTGAATATCGCAAAAAAAAGCCCGAAAAAAAATCAGATTCATCATCAATGTTTGCCAAAAACTCTTTTGTTAATGAAAACATTTCCTATGAATTGTTTTTGAGTTTTTGCGTCCAGATCCTTAATTTTTTTTATAATTGCTTCAATCTTTGATTGCAGTGCAAAATATTAGTATTTTTACAAACATATAGTAAGAATGGTCAAGTCAATCAACAAGCAAGTGCCGACAGACCTGTTTCGTCCTTATGTCGGCTTGTCTTAACCCGTCTCCGTGTTAGCTAACTCGATGTGGTTAGCATATCGAAACCGCCGCCAGTATACCCTTGCGGTTTAGCGGTGTCTTTTGCAGTTGCGGTGGTGGAACATTGTTTTCATTGTATTAGTATTTTTCCCTGAAATGACAAATTTAGATAGTTCAGCTATTCACCAAAATGTTGCACAAGCACGACTTTAGCATCCAAATCTCATTAAGAAAATGATGAACCAAGTGTGAATTTTTTTCGGTTAAAAAAATTGTGATTTCGTCTTTTAACATCAATCGCCTTCTTAGAGTTTTCCTCTTCGAAATCACTTTACTTCAGAATTCAGTAAAATGAGGTTAAATTCCGAACCCATTTTATCACTAAATTTGACGATAATTGAGTATTAAATGATGAAGTCAATTACTTTGACAGCATCTTGCATAACTGCGTTTAAATCAGGAGACAATTTGCTAGTGATTAGAACCTCCTAATAAATTGTACAGTGTGTAAAACTAATATCTGCATTGTTTGCCGACCGGATTGTTTGCAGACTGTATATCCTGTCATTGTTTCAGCTTTGTCGGTAGAAACGCAAAGACAATTACTCCACTGCAGACTTACATTCGCAAAAAATGATTGCTTTTGTTTTCTGATGCTCCCAAAAAACTAAGAAAAATTATATAGGCTCATTGCTGTGTAAATTGTGCTTTGTGCAAAGATGTTTTTTCAACTTTATCAGCTTAAGACTTTCATTTGCCAACTGTTCATGGCAAATCACAAAACCAGCGATCTTTATTGTTTTTCCTGTAAAAGCAAACTCATACCGCATAAATTTCCCATGTAGTTTCTTTTCTTTGCAGACGTACTGTCTTTTTTTGTTTTTCCAATAAACTTTGCGTTTTAGATGCAAAAGTTGGAGTCTTATCTGACACGACAACAGTTTCTTTTTTTGCTTTAGCTTTATCTGTGCCGCCGTTTTTCAATCGTTTTAACCGGACAAGAACAAGGAATGTGGGGGCGCATTGGACAAATTGGAATTGAAGTTGGAAAACCGAGTGAAGACCAAAAAACGTCTTCACTCGTAGGATAATTAGCCTACATTTATTCTTTTATGAAAGCTTTTTTTGGTTTTTATCTGGTTTTCTAGCTCCGATTTAATTACCTATCTATCTCAACTTTTCGTCATAATATTACTTTAACAAAACACAGTATTTAGAAATTAATTTCTCAGCTGTGATCAAATTAATTTAACGCCTGGAGCAGGTTCTGTTTTAAGCATAATAGATTCTATAAACGTGAGGATTTCTATTCGCATTCAGACCGTTAAAGCGGCAAAATAAAAGAAAAATGTCCAGCTGCACAATAATGAGTTTATTTCTTCATCTCGGCTCGCTTGCAACGTGGTCGGTTGGTAGAAGTGTTAACGTAATGTTCTAATCGACTCCTGTTTCAGTCTTAACTCTTAAGATCTGTTTTACAAAAGCCTCAACATCTGAGTATCGAAAGTCAGAAAACTACAATTGTGTAGAAAACACCTTGTTAGACGTTGGTGTTCTCGCGACCTCTTTCATTCGTTACCCGACCCACGGTTTGGGAAGCACTGATTTAGATCAATGAATTCAGCAACTCATAGCATAGGGCAGAATATCTTGCTTTCTTGGCTAAGCGTGCACCTAATATATAGATGTAAATTTTATGGCAAATCAAAAAAATTTTAGCTTGCAACGATCTAAATAATAATAAAACAAAAGCAAACAGGCAAATTAGTGTAAAGGCGTAAAAGAAATACTGTGAGCCAGAATGTTATATAGTTCACATGATGATATTGATGATGCTGGTGAACCCATATGAATGGTAATAAAAGCTTTGTAACGCCATGTGTATAAAATTGTTTTTGGTGCCGGTATAGTATGTGGCCTGCCTACCAGACTTGAATGTGTTTTAACTTACAAAGAAAGCCTTTCCCTTTGCATCTCCATACCCTTCTAACACGAGATTTTTCGTTTGCTCATCTCATGGGATCCTCACACTTCTCACATAACTTCTGATCCTGTAGAAAACCCTTTTCTCGTAAAACCAGCATAGCACTTTCATCACTGGCAGCAACAGTTCTCGCAGCAACATCTTCAAAGGGGTTAAGATTTATGAAAAAAGTTATAGTTAACACTAAAAAAGAAAGATAAAAAACAAATAACCATTTACTAAACATTTTACAGCAACATCCTTTATTGTTAACAGTATTTCTACAACTTCCGCACTATCGAATAGCAGGTAGGCACCTACTATACCGGCACCGCTTTTGTTTTTTTACGTCTAAAAGAATCTGTTTGATAAAATTCCTAAATATTGTCTGTTATAAGCAGCTAACAAAAATGCTTTAGAAAACCGGATAAATGCGACTACCACAAAAATATTTAAATATGTATACATTTTAAAATTTATAATAGTTTTGGATGCGTAATTAATATTTTTGTTGTATTTTGAAAGATTGGCTATCTATTCCCAATCAAACATCTTAAAGTCATTTAATCATTTTAAAAATGGTTCATATATTTGGCTTAGCTGCATTTCACTTTGCTTTTAAATAGCATGAAAAATTTTAAAATTTCGCGTGATAAAAAAATAAACGCGATTTTTGAATAAGCACAATTACTATATGTTTACTAGCATAAAACATTACATCGATGATCTACAGTAGATTATCTTGACAACACATCAAAAACATCGTTTTGCCTAAATCATGAAAGCGTAACAAGATTAATAGAAAAAAAAAGTGCTTCAAATCAAATCTTGGAGCAATTGGAAATCAATCAATCAATCACATTCACAGCTGGTGAGCAGTGCACCCATTACGAATCAAAAAAAAAGTGTCGTGGCAAAAAGACTATTGAAGATTATGAAAGGTTGAATTGAAGATTTGCAAAAGACTGCACGAATTAAGGGGTTTAGTTGCCGCACAACGAATTGTGTATTTTTAAAAATTGAAAAGCTGATCTTGAGACTCAGTCTACGCATAAGAATTCGATCAAACCTTATTATTGCTGCTTATTGACTGTTTTGTCCTAATCCTTGTGAATTGCAAGACGACAGGGATGGCGTAAACTCTTAAAATAGTTGCTTTAATCTGCTTTCGGAGACACTGCGATAGCGAAGAAGATTACAATAATTTGGAACTGCTTTTTTAGACAGTAAAACCGAGGAAAATAAAAAAAAGGGAACGAAAAGGAAGTTGTTACGCCAGCGCAACAGAAAATGGGCAATAATTGAATTGGTATCACATTAACCAACACTGGTAATTTGTCAACCTTTTGATCAAATAAAGTTGTTTCTGAAGTTTGTTTGTTTTTAAAGTTTTCTAAAACAGTTTTTTTCTGTTCGGTTAATTTTTTCTCTTTATTTGATCTGCCGTATCATAACACAATAATCATTTTTACTTCAGCTTTGTTTTAAATATTGTTATAACAGGCCTAATGTAATTCTAGTGTAAGATATATTTTTATAATATTTGTTACAAAAAAAAGGGAATAGTTTATTAATATCAACATTGTTACAAAAAACTTGACAAATAGCCTAGCTGTGATAAAGTTGTTGAAAACAGTATTGATAAATTTTAAGTTTTCCTCCATGGAAATAGTTTTTGGTGAAAAGTAACAGGCGAACCATCAAAAGTAAGTGAAATTTCATAAAAGACTAACCCGAGAAGAAAACTTTTTGCGTTGGTTCGAAAAAAATCTCAACGGTGTTGATATTGGGAACAAAAGCTTTCGTTTACCCGTATAGTCAAAAAACTAATCGACTGTGTTTTAAATCAAAGCTTGGCTGTTGGTTATATTGCCATAGACCAGGGGTGGGCAAAGTTTTTAATGAAAGTGCCATATGTGAAAATTCAAAACTGCCGGAGAGCCACAAATTTTGTTTGAGGTGTTAATGCAAATACAGTAAACAAAACAAGTTTTAATCAAATAATAAAAACAAATAAAAGGTTGCACTATTTACAAATTTTCCGAGATTTTACCAACATTAGATCTACTGTTGGTTTCCACTTTATTAGCTAACTTTTGAAAATATAGGCGATATGAAGTCAAAGCAGGGTTGCCAGATGCAAAATTTGAAAATAGGCCAATTAAGGTAAAAAAGTAGCTAAAATTACCAAAATTAAGCCAGACAAAATTTAATTTTGTCAGTGTTCTCGAAAAAAAAGGTCTTCATTTAAAATTTGTCAATGATTTCTTAATTTTCGTCCCAAAATCATGGTGATCTCTAAAAAAAAAGAAAAAAAGGTCTTCACTTAAAATCTGTCTACGATCTTCAATTTTTCTCCCAATATCATGGCTAGTTTGCACTCGGCAGCCAAAAAAAAGCCAATCTGGCAACCCTGAGTCAAAGCGGTTTGAATTAATTCTCTCAAATCTTCATTTGTTAGACTCGCACGATTATGATTTTACAAATTTCAGTACAGAGAAGCGAATCTGAGAGAAGCGAGCACTATCTTTGTTTCTTTTATTCTAATATTACCCGCGTGTCTCGGCGGGAGAGAAATAAATGAAGGAAAGATAGCGCTCGCTTTGCTCAAATTTTTGCTGTAGTGTAAATGGTCCTTAACAACAAACAAAAAAATACTTTTATTTTCACGCTATAATCCGACTTAGCACTTAATTAGAAATCTTTGTTTGACCAAAATTCAACAGTGAATAACAATTGTACATTGTTCGATTTCGTTATTATTGTATAGCTAGAAGAGCCGCAAACAAAAGGTCGGCGAGCCGCAATTTGCCCACCGTTGCATAGACCAGGGCTCTTCAAACTGAGGGTCGCGGGATTGGGAGAAAAATAGCGAAATGCAACAGCAAATTGAAGTGAAGACCTTTTTTTTTTTTAGAGAACACCTTGATTTTTGGGGAAAAATAGCGGAATCAGAGATCGATTCTAGGTGAAGATCCTTTTTTAGGGGTCGCGAAAAAATTTGCCTGTGAAAAATGGGTCTCGATGAAAAAAGTTTGAAGAACACTGGCATAGACCAATCACAGCAGATCCAACTCTTACGAATACTACCGCTTTAAAAAAATTTTTTAGACGAATAAAAAGAAGCTTTATTTTTGATTCTTGAGATTATTTTAGATTCTTGTCGATGTGTGAAACGGTTAAAGAGCGAAAAAACTGTCTTCTTTTTGTCATATGAGCAGCTATTCGTTGTTTTCCTGTCAATTGGAGGAAACTGATGCTAATAAGAAAAACCGCAGTATCCAATGCTTTCTGACCATGCGTTAAGCATTGGTTGCAATTTGGTCTTCTGCATTAGAATTCTACATCGGCACGAAGTTCATCTTCATTTAAGCATTAGAAAAAAAGACCCGATCCGATTTTTGAGACATTCAGCTTTATCTTTTCAAATTTGGATAAAATAATTCCAGAAGAGTGGATGCCTGCAGCCGCTAACGAATTATTGGCCGTATAAAATCTAATTGCCACCTTAGATTATTTATGCCAAACGGGTGTCTTAAAAGCGTTCATCCGTTTCCGCGCCGCTGGGCAAAATGGAGTTGAGCATTAGGGAAGAAAAAATTTTCGGTTCAGAAATATCAGAGAATTCAGTTTTCAAGCATAACGGGCCAGATGCGGCGTAGTTCATTCGCTTATTAATCTCAGGCTGTTAGTTTTAAAACTGAGATGCCAGGGTATATTGGTAAGGAGGCTACAGTTGTTTGCCGCAAGCATCATACGCTTTGAAGATGCTGGAAACCAGAAATAACATTGATCTATTTATGCAGAAGAGTCAAAATAATATTTTTTTGTATTGTTACCCATACCAAATATTTTAAAAGGTTTGATTATTAAAACCCTTAGAGGGTTTCGTTTGAGAAATGTCTTTGTTGAAATGCACCAACATAAAATTTTTACTTTATTAAAAACCCACTGAATTTCAAATATTAAATGACTATGCTGAGGAAGGCCATTCACCGTCAATAGTTTTCCGGAAAAGAACTGATGATTTTATTCAGAATTTGTATAATTTGATATCAAAAACTTATCAATGCATTCGCAGAACCGGCTAGCTATTTACAGTAAATTACGTATCGTATGCGACAATATTGGTTTAACTCTTTGAGTTCACACATTTTGCTAACGATTAAATTGAAACGTGAAATGCTGCATGTATGCAATAAACTATATTAGGTAACTATAAAATTTATTTCCTGGCAGCTATGGGGATGACAAGTCCACCGGTAAAGTTTGGGCAGAAGAGAGGCGAAGCGTAAAAAGGATGATTAGGACGGAGCAAAAATTATAAGTCAATACAGTTTTTTTAATAACCTAAAGAAAGTAAAAACTAAAAAAAGAGCATTACATAAAAAAAACGGGTACCGTATTTTTCTTTGTCTAACGTGCGTTAAAATCTGAATAGAAAAAAGTTGCGATACATAAATTCATTAATAAAATCAGTCAAATTTCAATGAGCCGAATATTTAATATAGAAACTAAAAATTAAAACAAACTAATTCATCACAAAAATCGATTTCGACCTGTAAAGGTCATCATAAGTTTTTTATTCAATTAGAAAAAAGTTGTTACTAAGAAAGAAGCATCACGTTCATGTATAGCGACGTTTGATTTTTTTATCAAAATGCGAACTAATTATGCCACATTCTAACGATTGATCAAATTTATACCAATCAAACAATATACATGTATTTAAGTCATTCAAAGATTAAATTGACTTTTCAAAATGGATTTTCTGCCGCTTGCCTCCTTCGTTGCAGAAGTTATAGAAAAGAAAGATGGCAGCCTCCTGATTTCATTTCTACTACTTTCCTGGGCAGTAATTGTGTTTTTAATTCTTAACTATTGTAACAGCATCTTTGCCATAAAGCGGGCTTAGTAAAGTTTATAAGCTCTTGCTTTTTTTAAATGAACGAATGCATAATTCGTGACTCGTGGTTAAATATCCCGTGCTGCGTGGACACCACGTTATTCCGTGCTGACTATAGTTTCTTTTGACTTTTTAAAAAGAGAAATTACCAGTAGCAAGTGAAGCAGCACCGAGGAAAAACAGTATGTTTGATTATTTTAGTTAAAACTACGTATTTTAACAGTTTTGTGATGGACTATTTAAAATATAACTGTGTTTTATTTTTTTCTTTTATCTTCGCAGTTTTAAATTTTTAAAAGTAAAATTAGGTTTTCAAGTACAATATTTGAATAGTAGAAACCATCCAAAAATGGCGATATGTTTTATGTCATCAGAAGAAAGAGTTCAAAAAAGAGTGAATAAAGAAATTGAAAGAGCTTTGCGTTACAAAGCACAAGAATCTAAACGAGAGAAAAAACTGTTGCTATTGGGTGAGTACAGCTTTCGTTTTATTTTGACTAAATACATCTTCGTTGAATTTGTAATTTAAAGTCGATTCTTCTGTTTCATCAAGTAAGTTTTGCTTGGTTTACTTGCAAGCTTTCAACCAGCGCGCTTTTTTTCAAATTAATTCAAACGAAAATTTTTTTAGCCGTTAAGGGATATAAGAACTTGATTGTAGAACAAAATGACAATGATTTAACAATGTTGTCACCAATAACTAAGAAATAGAATGGTAATGCCTTCACAAAAGTGGTTTTGTTAACCTACAATCATAACCATGATACCCACTGTCCCTTTTAAGGTTTTTTTAAAAATATTAACGTCGTGATTTGAATGATTCTTATAATCGTTCTTTTAAGAAAGTAGATTGGAACTTGGCGTCAATTATAAAAAAAAATGTAATAAGTTCATAGGTTAAACTTAAAGGATTATTGTGGTAAAACTTGAATATCTTCTTCAAACTTTGCCCGGATGCATCTTTATAATTTTTAAAAGAAGAGAAGAATTAACCACTTTTTCGATTTTCGTATACGATTTCTTAAAATCTCTTACTTGATTTCAACGCGACTGCAAAAGTGTATTTAGAAAACAATTTTAAGGAGAGAGTTGACGCGAGTGTGTGACGAGAGCGTGTGTGACTATTTTAATGCGCGTGTGTTCGCACTTATGTGGACACAATCGAATCACATCAACTATTTTGCGTCGTGGTCCTTCTCTTAGCTGCAAAGATTAGTAATGTGGACGCGGTTGATTCAATAACCGTTTCTGCTTTCACACTAACTTTTATTTTTTAGAAAAGTAAAATAAGTGATCGCGTAAAAGTAAGCAAGGTTTTAATCAACAATTCAACGAAACTTTATAGCAAAAATAAATAAATGTGATCGCGTAAAAGAAAGCAAGGTTTTTAATAAACAATTCGATGAAACTTTATAGCAAAAATAAATAAATAAATGATCGTTTGACCCCCGACAGGATTTATTTGGGTGTGTTTTTGCCTGTTAGGCCTATTTTGCCAGCGACCTGTTGAATATACCACCACTATTTTTTCCGCCAGCACAATGGTGTCTACATATGATTTGGATAAATTTTACGTATGTTTTTTTTCATCTTCTGTTTATTCTTAGAAGGTGCTGCAACCTTACTCAGTCTCAAAAGTTTGTTCCTTTTCTTGACTGCATGCTGTAACGTTTATCGTTTTGTTTTTTTTTCTTTGTTCTTCTTTCTACTACATTTTATTATATTTTTACGCGCAGCTGAAATAAAAGATACTGAAACGGATAAAACCTGACAAAAAATAACAAGCGCTTGCAAATCAAATTGGGCTTACCTCTCGAATGGTAAAAAAACACACAGCTATCTCAAATTTAACGGACGACCATTAAATCATGCCCGCTAAAGAATAACAAACAGTTTTACTGAATTTTTTTAGTCCTCACTGACTTTATGGCAGCCTACACAAGAGATTTTTTTAGACATTGCTTGACAATGCAGTCACGCTATACTTTGTAGCATCTCTTTGAAGTGAAGATTTTTTTTGTTTTAATTATTGGCCGTTGATCTGTTTGGATAGATTCAAATCGGTGCTAGTATAGTATGTAATCTACCTACATGTTTCTTGTATAGTATGTGATCTACCTAAAAATTGTGACGATGAGAGTACGAGATAAAATAATGATTACAGATTAACTGAAAATTCCCGTACAGATTACTGGGAAATTCGACCAGGGTTAAGGCCCGTTTCTACTACGAGCGTGGAAAAAATCATTCTTTGTTTGTTTTATTGATTTTTTTGCGCTCGCTTCAATTTTAACCACTCGCTTTAATCGAAGATCAATAAAAGAGACAAAGAATGCTCTTTTCCACACTCGTGGTGGAAACGAGCCTTTAGGTTAGAAATAGGGTTAGGTTAGAGTTAGGGTTAGATTAGTGTTAGGGTTAGGTTAGAGTTAGGGTTAGGTTAGTGTTAGGGTTAAGTTAGAGTTAGGTTTAGGTTAGAGTTAGTGTACTTTTTGTGAATAGAAATTGCAAAAGAGATTAGACAGATGTTGGTAGTGGTAGATCATATTTCTTGGCTAGATCACATACGATACCGGCACCATTCAAATCACCTGCAACCCACAAGATTTAAATTTGTGGAAATACATTTTCTAATTAACTTTCTTATGTGCTTTAGGTGCTTTATATTTTCAAAAGAGTTGCAATAATAAATTTGGACCACCAAGTGGAGCAAAAAGTCAAAAAACTCGGACATTTTTCTAACCTTGGTTAAAGCATTACTGCCTATTGTAAGACAAAAATTAAAGTCTTTGTTAATATGTAAGTAAAACCATAACTGCCGAAATAAACTTTACGAATTGAAAATAATTTTTGTAAATATAAAAATATATTGTCTACAATCTACATGCAATATATTGTTGTGATTGTTGCAATAGCTTCATGCAATTTTTAAAAAATTTACATAGAAGAAGCCCGTACCAATAAATCAACCTTTTTCAAAAATTTATTTGTTCTAAAAAAACAATGGCCTGAGTTTTTTCACTCTCTACATTAGCCCTCTGTTTTTTTTTGTAGATTATAGCATAAGCCTTAAGTGTAAAAATATTATTTTTACTAAAACTTGAGTGCTAGGTAGACAGTTTACAATTTTCGAGAGCGGTTGCACTTGGGGATATCTCAGATATCTTATAGGCTTATGCTTGTCGGCTCTACTCCCCCTGCTGCTCTACTTTGTTTGACCCTTTATTTGACGTGCTGACAAGAAGGCGCGAAATATAAAGCGATTTGTTTATGACATTGGTCGATTTAGTTTTAATTTTACAATAAGTTTTGAGTCTTTCAGACAACATCAATTTATCATAATTGGGAGTTTTGGGGGTCTGGGCCGTTTGGGGTCTAAATCAAATAATCATAAGATCTAGAGACTTTTTAAAAATTTAGAAAACAAAAAACAGGCCGATTCGATTGGTTCTTGTGTCAGGCCGGTTCAGTTGGAAGCGATATTTACTTTTTGTCGCTTCCGCGTCCACTTAGCTTCCATCACGAAAACACCGCTTCCACCACTTCCACGTCCCTGACAAAGATAGATGGCCTCTTAGGAATTAGCAACAAATAACGTTATTTAGTGGGCAAGTTACGAGGCTGTCTCTTGAGTAGGCCATGTTTACTATTGTAATTAGTGACGCACGCAGAAGTTTTTCATTGAGGATTTGCAAGTCGAAAGCACAATTACTAGGTCATGGGCGGAAAATTTATTCAAAATTATATTCATAAGTAAAGTAGGCCTATTACGCTTTTTTGGAGCACCTTGCAGTGGCATAAATTTTTTTTTGCTTCATCCTAAACGCAACCATAAAATATCAATAAAAGCTTCCTTAAATTAAGCTAACTAATATAATTGAATTAAGTCAGCTCAAAACGAACTCAATTTTAATAATTGTTACCATCACAAAATAGTAGGCTACTATTACAGTATGGTGACAACCCTCTCTACATACTAGCAACATATTGAATTCTATTTTAATAAAATTCTCTGAACATCGGTTTTGCTTGAAAGAGACTGTTGGGTTTTTAATAAATTAAATTTTAAATTGCATAACAGTTCGATTCAAAAATATTCAGCTGGAACTGCTTTCTCGAGCACGCAGTATTGCAACTAATATCAATTATATCTAGCTCAGTGTTTCTTAAAGTTAGCCTTCGCTTTCTAAGGAGAAATTTGTAATCTATAGGGAGGAATAATCGTTGAGGAAAGAACTTAAATAAAATGTAAATTAATTTATTTTACAAAAATTGGCACGTCTTTATAGTTGCACCTTGACATTTCATAAAACTTGTTTCGCTAAAGCAAAGACCAATTTTTTTAGTCGCAACATGCATAAAACCATTTTATTTTATATCCCACTCCACTCGTAAGAAAAAAACTGGAAGAAGAAAAAGCAAAGACCGAAAAAAGTTGTCGTTATCGGCAGTGATGGTTTTACAAAAAAGCGGGCCCCGTGCAAGAAAAGTAAGGGGGGCCACTATTTAGTGTTCCAAGGCAAAGCAATCTCTAAAAAGAGTCATTGTCTTAGGGAGAGCCGCTTTTAGGGTATAAAAACAAAGTGATCTCTAAAAAAAGGTCTACAATTTAGGGGTGACCACTGTTAAGTACTCGAAAGCATTATGATGATGGTTTGGAAGGCCACTTTTTATTGTACCAAAACAAAGCTATCTCTAAAAAAAATTATTTTAGACAAACCACCGACGTCCTGGTGCTGCTATGTAGAAATAGAGCAATATCTTGTGTAGGAGGGGCCACTTTTTGATGTATTTTAGGGGAGCCTGGTGTGGCCGCACCGTTCGCACCCTATTAAAGCCATCACTGGCCATTGGAGAAAGGAAAAGAATCTATTTCGAGTTAAACAGAAACAGGAATGGGGCCCAGGGTTTATCCTTTTACTACTTCAGGCTGCTGTAGTGCGTGGATCTTGTGCCGGCAGTGATGGTGTTAAGCCAGCAACGGGTTTAGTCATTAGGAACCATTAGACCACATGCACTATGTGGTGCTCGATGTAGGCGATGTAGGCTATGGCTATGTAACAACTCACGTTATTAAGATGTGCTCTGCAGTTTTTTAGTTGCGCCGCAGTCGCAATTTAATGAAGAAGTGAGACCATATTTGTGCATGTACGAATGGAATCACCTAACAACAATCCGCAGTTGATTGACCTTGACCTAAGTCTGTTCAGAGCAAAGCCTATTACAATAGTCTTAGATTCCTATACATCATGAAAATGAAAGCACGGAGCCCGGTTGCATTCTCAAAGTACTCCTTGTTCCATTTATAATTTGTCCACTGGTTAGCGCGGATGACTAGTTCAGCGTGGTCGTTTGATATTTTTTACGCAGCTGGAACAAACGGGCGCCTAGACTTAGTCTCATTTAAAGGTCATCTGAGCACCACAAGATGGTGACTGAATGTGAGCGATTTATTCAATTTTACCCCAAGATAAGACGAGACCAGACAGAATGGTAAAATTTTTGTAAAAATGAAGAACCATTTTCGTTAAATTTGCTTATTTAGTTTGTGTGTCGGGCTTTATTTTCTTCCTTTCTAAAGCGTCATGAATGTTTGACTCACATAAAAAAGTTTATTATGGCAACCTGATTAGTTAAACTACATTTTAATTATCTTATAGGCCCAGTGATAACCTTATAAAAAAGGGGGGCCTGGTGCAAGAAACGTAAAGGGGGCCACTATTTAGTGTACTAAAAAAGGTAGCTGAAGCTATTTCTAATATATGAAACCAAAGTGATCTCTAAAAAAAAGGTCTTCAATTCAGGGGGCCACTATTGAGTGATTCAAAGCATGGGGAGACAAAGTAATCACTAAAAATAAAAATAAAGAAAAACTATACTTCCACATTTCCACGAGCACAAGTGACAACAACCTAAGAAGCAGTAGCCGTTTTTTCAAACTTTTTTTTTCTTTTTGACATGCCATCGACGTCCTGGTGCAACTATGAAGAAATAGAGCAATTTCTTGTGCAGGGGGGACCACTTTTTGATGTATTTTAGGGGGGCTGGTGCGGCCGCTTTGTTCGTACCCTATTAAAGCCATTAGTGTATAGGCCAACATCTCTTAATTTTTTTTTATCCTGGTTTTCCACAATTATCGAAACTTTTTTTGAGGTGATCTTTAGCTGCTTAGAATTTGTTCCGCTTTCATAGCAATGTACAGTGTAGTAGCTCAGGTTCGCATCTCACGCGTAGGCATTATGATAAAGCAATTGACATCAAAAGCGAAAAATAGAAGACCTGACTTTAATCTAAATATTTTTCGGCTTTGGAAGTTTTAGTCGCTGATAATCTGATAATTGTACATTAGCTAACTTCAACGCAATTGGAATGATAAAAAGAACTCAATCTCTATAATAAAATTACTACTAAAGTTTAAAAAGACCAAAGCCCGGTATAAAAAAACTTATGCCATACTGTTGTACTCTATTTGTTCCTAATATGTTATTATGTATCTTTGATCATCATTCTTCATCAATTCACCATTTGACCCCCAACTCCCCGTGCTTACGCCTATGATTGTAATTAGTTACTGCTGACAAGTATTGGGATTCAAAATTTTAACAGCAAGTTCTCTTTTGTATAGAACTTACTAACAACAGGTTCCCTCATTGTACAGAGATTAGAGATACGTACATGACTCAATAAAGATCGCGTGCGCTGAACGTGCGCAAATTCCAAGAACCGGTTTGCGCAAACCCGTGCGAACCCCCTAAATCTCATCACTGCTACTGCCCACCTTTGGGTTTAGGCTTGCTCTAACCCAATAAGACAGCATTACTTTCATTATCTTTAAAAATTCTCCTGTCTTGCAGGCAGGGTTGCGAACTTGAAAGATTTTTATTCAAGTTAGAGTTTATAATAAATTCGCTAGTCCGAGTTCGAGCTCTTTAATTTTTAATTTTTCGAGCTCAAGTTTGAGTTCGAGTTCTATTCGATGCGTTAAAAATTGAAAACTCGATTAAGCCTATCTACACAATAATTTTAAAAAATTGGAAGGCTACCACGAAGAGATAAACAAAAAAGAAACAATGAAACAGCCATTATATTGACGTACCAGCCAAAAAAATGTTGGGATGCAATACAGTTTTGCCCAAATTTTGTGACTTTGCTCGAATCATGATCTTTAGCACTTTACAGAAATGAGAAAAAAGTTTGCCTCAAATTTAGAGTAAAGACCAAAAAAAAGTCTTCACTTGAAATCTGTCTTAGATTTTTCTAATTTTTTTCCTAAAAAAGGTGTGATCTTTAAACAAAATCTTTATCTCAAACCATAATCGTTTTCCTGAATTTGTAAACTTTGTTCTGCAAAAGTAGTTGGTTTCTGTACTCAAAAAAGTTTTTTGTAGTCCAAATATATTCTTGCCACTGCCCAAAAAATTCTAACTTCTCTCAAATTTATTTATTTATTTTATCTCTATATTTATCCTCCTGACTTGCAGGAAAGCGACGGAGGTCCTAATATATAGGATAAGCAAATACTTCAACCGGCTTCCGGAATGCCAAGATATTGCTGTCCGCTTTAAATTTAACAAATATATGATTGAACTTTGGGACTGCTTGTCAAGACCACCAAGCAGGGAAAAGTGCCGTAAAGTGTCTTTCCCATGGACACAACAAAATGGCGCGAGTAGTTTTTGAACCGAGACCATTTCGATCACGTTCCCGGTGCTTTAACCACTCGACACGCTGCCGAATATTTTCTAAGTCCAATACAGCTCAGTTAGATTTGAAATTTAACAATTTAATATCCAAAATAAAATCTAAAATATTATTTATTCTCTTATCAAAACTTTTCAATTGATGAATTCAAATTTGATTATATATTTTTTGAATTCGAGTTCGAGTTCGGCGAAAAAGACCAAGTTCTTCGAGTTCAAGTTCAAGTTTGCAAGCAAAGAAAAGTGCCGCAAAATGCTTTTTAGAGGACACAACAGAATGACTTCAGTAGGTTTTAAACGGCAGCTGTGTTGGCCACCAAAACAGCGCTCTTAACACTCAGCCACGCTGCTGACAAAAAAGGTCAGGTTAAAAAACATTGCTATGAATCAATTATTAGTTTAATTTTTAATTTCAGGTTAGGTTCAAACCATTCTAGGCGGTGGTGCTGGTGCCACAACAGTGGACGTTTTTTAGAAATTTAAAAAGTTGGCAAAAAGCTTGCACATTTTTATTGCTTGATGGCGCTAGACCACAAGTTTACATTTTCATTTTATCTTCAAACAATCAGGTGGCAAAAATCAGAAGCAAGAACTACTGTAATAGATCACAATGTGTCATCGTTGTGTAAGGCGATGGAAGTTAAAAAATTTGATAATTATTTCTGATTTTTTCCGCTTTTAGTTTGCATTGTCACTTTTAAGAAAGGATTTCAAAATATTGTGATGAATTTAGGCTATTGTAGTGCATTGTTATTGAGTTATGTTAACCACTTAGGTGCAAAGCAGTCAGACTTCCAGGTAAAGCCAAAGCTGCTTCAACACAGATTTCTAAGTTTTTTTTTTCATATTTTATCTAGAACCACCCTGGATAGATTGCTAATTTATATTAGAAAAAATGATTGTGTCTCTTTCCCAAAGACACAATAACTATAAAGATTTAAAATTAAAAAATTGAAATTTTTTTGGGTCTTTTCAAGAAGTCATGGTAAGCAACTTTTGTTTGTGAAACTAACCAAGATCTCCTTTGGTTACCATTGGTTTTTAAGAGATCCTTTTCTTCTTGGTTTCTTTTTTATTTTATCTTAGTGTTGTAGGGGAGATTCCAGGTTGGTTTCACCAAAAAAAATTGCTTACAATGACTGTTTGAAAATACCCATTTTTTATACTAACTTGATTTTGGTCTTTTTAAGAAGTCACCGTAAGCAATTTTGTTTTATGTAACAAACCCGGATCTCCCAATGCTTGCTATTACTTCTGTGAGATCCTTTTTTTTTTGGTTTCTTTTTTATTTCATCTTGTTGCTGAAAGGAGGATTCCAGGTTAGTTTCATTGAAAAAATCACTTAGGGTTACTTCTTTAAACAATTGAGCTTCACTATAAACAGAACTTTTTGAAAAGATTTTCGAGGTCTAAAATAGTCTCTTAAGAATTTTTGGGTCTCTTCAATAAGCAACTGTGAGCAATTTTGGATAGTGAAACTAACCCTGATCCTCCATTGGTTACTATCATTTCTTTAAAATTTTTTTTCTCTTGGTTTCTTTTATATTACCTCCAAGTGCTATAAGGGGGATTTCAGGTTAATTTTACCAACAAACAACAGTTATGTTTTTTCTTGAAGAGACCCAATTTTTTTCACACTAAATACATGAATTTTTTGAAGTGCAGTTATTTTTATAAATTTAAACAAAATAAATTTTAAACTTTTTTAATTTTCATGTGATTTCTTGAACCAGTGTGTGCAACTGATGTATCATAATTTAGATATGTTACTAGATAATTTTACAATAAATGCCGTTTTTGTAAACAAAAGAATTTATGTTTTTTCATAGTTAAAGTTTTGTGGATGCCTGAAAACTGGATAAATTGAGTTTTAGTTAGACTTGTAAACATACCTTTATGTTGCTGCTTGTTGAATCACAGTTAAAGTTTTTGTAATTAGAATCAGAAATTGCATTTAAAAAAGTTGGTTGAGTCTATTTTCAAAAGTAGTGAATTTTCAGTTAGCAATCTATATTAAATTGGGTATTTTTAAGAAGTCATTGAAAGCAAATTTTTAGTAAAACTTACCCGAAATCCTTTCTACAGCACCAGGATTGAATAAGAAAGAAATTAAGAGGAAAAAGATCTTTTTAAGAAGCAATAGTAATGACAAGGGGGATCTGGGTTAGTTGTATGAAAAAATTGCCTACAGTGGCTTTTTGAAGAATCGCAATAAATTTGCTCGAAGTTTGTTTCTTTGAGTAAAAGTCTCAAATATTTTGCAGAATTATTGAAATTTTTAATTCTTGATTTTGATTTTGTTTATCATAATTTTTTGTCATTTGATAAAAATGTACTGCTGAATTTTTAAACTTTTTGATTCCTTGAATGACAAAAGGTTGCAAAGCACCACCTTAAGCAAACCTGTAAAAATCACAGACTGTGGATATTATTGCATATCATATTTGTATTGTAACTATTTCTAAACCCTAACCCTAAACCTAACACATTAAAAAAACATGCATATAGATACTGGTAACAAGAAAAAAAACACTTAGAATCACAAAGCATCTAACCTAGTCATTATTAAACTCTCTTAGTTATTTTACCTTGTGGAAAGTGTTTATTTACACAATAAATTTTATGTTTCATATGAAAGCTCTTTTTTTTATTATCTAAACTAACGTTTCTTGAACTGTGTTCAGCAGAACACTTGTGCTTTGTGAGCTTACTTTAAGCATTCCACTGAACAATGAACATGATGGTTTGCAAGTATATATGTCATAACCTTTGCATATTTTTAAAAAATTTCTCATTCTCATCTTTTAAGCGGCTTGTTTTATAAGATATTCCTTTATCTTAAGTTTTAAATAACAAAGGTAAAAGCATCAAGTTTTAATGTAACCAAGTAAAATTAAAGTGAAAACCTTTTTTGGCCTTCACTTGATTTTAAACTGTTTGTTTTCTCATAAAATTTTCAAGTTCTGCATATCATGTATAAATCAAGCCCAGGTGACAACTGATTACCAAAAAATTCTTTACTTTATTTGTAGATTATAATGAGTTTTTTAAGCTTTTAAATTTTTGAATTTTGGAAACTTTTCACAGCATACCAGTTTCAAGGCACCAAATTAATGATTTAAAAAAGTTTCACTGCACACTATTTGAAAATCACTGTTTTAGAGGCATTGTTGTTAAATGTGAACTTAACGAAAAAGATTAAGTGCAAAAGGTTAGGTAACCCTGAAATTCTGCACTTGAATTGCAATGCTACATAAACTTTTGTATATGCAGTTGTAGTCAGAGTTGGCAGTCTTAATACAATTAAAGATTAAAAATTCTTTATTTATTTATTTTTTGATTTAGTGATTTCCGAAGTGGTCAATATTGACTCTCAGGGGTCAATATATAGTCAAAGGGTTGAATGGGGATCAATAAATAAACAAAGGGTTGAATGGGGATCAATAAATAAACAAAGGGTTAAATATGTGTTCAGTTTCCAGGAACAATAAAGCAGTGCTATATACTTTTTTTAAAATACTACTAAGCAAAAAAAAAAGGTCTACATCTAAGTTCTAAACCCATGTTCATCCTAAATAAAAGGTATAATTATAATTAAAACCCCTTATTCTTGCTTTGGTATATTATAAACATGTAATATTGTTAATTGCAACACTGTAAAATATAAATATAATTGTAAAAAATATAATTGCATGAATGTGAAGATTAAAAAAGTCTTTACCTTGAATAAACATTTTTTAGGCTTGATAGATATAAACTGTAAAAAGCAATGGCTCTCTTTTACTTGTTCACAACAATAATCATAAAAAAGTTCCTTACGTTACTGTGCATGATGACTTCACAGTTTGTGGAACCATCCTACTAACTCAAGTACTTGATTCCAAATGAATAAAATTTTTCATAATTGCAAATATTATAAAAAATTTTTGCAAGACCATTTTTTGTTGCCTCATTAATGGCTGTGTAATTACAATTTTATTCTTGTACTTTTTATAGTTCACAGAACTTTTTTTCAGCTATGTGTGACCATTTAAATTTTAGCTGTAAATTTCAATTGGTTTTTCATATTTTACAACTTTAATAAATTTTTTGAACAATGAAACACTTTCACCTGCTTTTTTAAGATCTAGGTTTAGTAGAAATTAAAAAATAAATTTTTAAACAAATTCTTCATTTCATTAACAAATTTTTTGATACATGTATTATAAGTAGAAATCATCATTTTGTGACATATGACAAGTCTTACAGTATATACAATATATGACTTCATAAATTTACCTGCAGAATCTTCCGTCTATGGCTATGAACAAATTGGAGAAGTATTAACTTAGTAATACAATCTAGACATCAATGAATAAGCTGTATTTTTAAAGGTTGAAATATCTCGATTTAATATTTTTGTGATGTTTCCTGATGGAATGATTTAAATCATACTTACTCATGCAATCTTTAAAAAGTAAATGCGATAAAAAATCATTGGACAGAAGTAATTTTAGCGATTTGCTTTATTATTATTGCCTTAAGTCATTGCACATAGGTAATTATTATTGTATTGCAATTAGTACATCAAGTGTAGGTAGCAATATTATGTACATTGTCTAATGTTTAAGGACTCACTTATTAGTATTTAAGTTGAATATTTTAATTTTTTGAAAGAATAGACGAGTGCTTGACTTAAGCGTTAAGTACATTTCAAGCGAAAAATGAAGTTGTATGTACCGATATATCAAAAAGCTTTTACTATTTATTAGGTATTTCAATTTTCATCTTGTTTGTAAACTGCTCTGGTACTTAACGCTGATTAATCTTTGCTTCAATATAAATCTTTTATGCCAGCTAAACAAGTCAATTTTACCATGTAATAAATTTTAAAAAAATTATTTTTAAAATAAGAGATTATTAAAATGAAGGAATAAGCTTTTTTGTTAATCATTATTCACAATAAATTTTATAAATCGCTAATATCTCTTGAAAATTTGTCTGATTACTTTTCTCTGCATATTGGTTGCCGATTTTACAGGGTTTTAAATTCTCAAAACCTTTTAGCAAAAATTGGTACAGGCCAAATCAAGAAGCTTGAAAACAACGAAAAAATAAAGTCATGAATTTTTTTAAACGGCAAATTTTTTTGAATGTGTTTATGCTAATGTTTTTTGCTTTATTATATACCCAATTGACTTGAAGTCTGCTTAAATAGCCCAAAAGCCAGAGTAAGTTATTAAGTCACGTGTTTCTAATTTTCATTCTGTTATACAGGCTTTTGTTAAAATATATTTATTTATTGACGAGATTTGAACGTCAAGTACATGTGTATTGGCCAGTTTCGAACATGCTTCGCAACTGCTGTAGATCAAGTGAGCAAATAGAGGCCCAAAAACTCAATGATAAAATTGAGAGGGAGTTAAAACGTCATAAAAAAGATGCCAGACGAGAGCTTAAACTTTTGTTGCTTGGTAAGTAGCATACATACTATGAAAGCATTTTAACGATTTTTAAACACGAACGTCATGAACTGGTATGTTCAAGTTTTGCGATCAATAAACTGTTTTGTGTTTTGTTTTTTGTCTTGTCCAGTCATGGCTCTATTTCATGCTGCAAAACAGTTTTAAGTTGAGGTAAAAGTTACCCAAAATCATTTTTAATTGAGGTGGTGGAGTAATAAAAAAATTATTATATATTTCAACTAGAAATTCATTCTTAGGAACGGGTGAAAGCGGAAAAAGTACGTTTATAAAACAAATGAGAATCATCCACGGTGACGGCTACAATGACGACGATAAACTAGGGTTCATTAAGCTAGTTTATCAGAATATTCTTACTTCAATGTTCCATATGACCGCAGCAATGCAGACCTTGGGTATCGAATATTCCAATGAAGATAATTACGTAAGTGGAGTTAATTATTAATGCTATCACCATAAGTAAACACATGGTTCTCAGCACTTGCTAATTTCTATGGAAACCGCTGCAGTTGCAATTTGTAGTAGTTTTGAATTTATTGCGCAAGCGTTTTGAGCTTTAATTTTTTCACAAAATTGCATCTAATGTTCAAGTGCGTTTTGTCCAGCAAAGCAACTCTGAACCATTGAATATAGTGCTGAACTGTACTTGGGTGTAAATAGCGCTTAGTTTTTCAATTTTTTTTTAATGAAAATTCTTTTTGACTGTTTTTTTTTTTTTTTCAGGCAAACGCGGAAGAATTCCAAGAACTCAATATTGATAAGATAACAAAATATGAAGACTTTGTTATGTTTGTCCCCTACATTGAGAAACTGTGGGGAGATGACGGAATTCAAAAGTGCTACGACCGGAGAAGGGAATATCAATTATCCGATTCTACTAACTAGTATGTATGAGTGTTTTAAAGCATGAAGTTTAGTTGTTTTATTTTAATCTTGTTTCGGCAAAACCGGACCCGTAGTTTTGTTCTTGCGTAAACCATTTTCAGTTTCAAATGTGCGCTTTTTATAGTTCTTCACTCTCTTGACTCGCAGGTAAATTTTAATTCTATCTCACTCGATTTTTCTGGCAAAGTCGCTCTTAAATTATTCCATGAATTAAAGATGCGCTCGTAGTATGATTCGCTGCTTTTGTCAGTTTCAAAAACCCAGTCATTTTCGAAGCTGAAGACGGGTTGTTGACGGTTACTTTTCTTTTGTCGTCGCTTTGCACGCTTGAATTCCTTGCCATCAAATTTTACATTCCTCGTGCCTTTTTGTTTTTGTACTATGGCCATCCTAAGAAGAGGGCACTGCGTCCTACGGCTTTTTTGCGCTGCTAATGCATGCTTTCTTTTATACATACCGCTAAAGAGCAGATGTGAGCGACTGAAGCAACTGGTGTCGTGCAGTTGGTTCATTATCAATTACGTATAGATATCTATTCAGCGGAAACGAAGTTTTGGTATTTACGGTTGGCAGCAAATGTAAATGTTAAGAAGATGTCAATTAGTTGACACAAAAGATGTTAGATTAGTTCGAGTGCAATATTAAATACGTACTGTTAAAGCGGTTTCAATAGCCAGACGGAGTCATTCCATCGTTTATCCTTTCAATATTTAGCATGTGACTGTTTCATGATTGAAGTCAATTCACGCCTTTTCGTTCTTGTCAAATTTAGTGCTGACTGCTTGCGTTCACATAGATTTTCTTGGTAACTTTTCAATGACCTCGTTAGGCCAATGATTGACATACTGTATTGCGTTTGCATCTGTTATCCTTATCAAGTAATAGATGGTCTAAAATTAAACTAAAACTATTCTTTTTAAACATGACTACATTTGGCCGTCGTAGTTTGGGTATTTCTTAAAATTTATTTTATGGAGTTTTGTCATTTCACTACTAATTCTTCGGATAATTGTTTTCGCGTGCAATCAGTTTGTATTCCTACAAAAGTTTTCTTGTAGGAAATCTCAAAATAGAGTTTTTCTCATTTTTTCAAGGGTAGGCGTGACATTTTATCCCGCTGGTTAGACAATAATCGTCGGGTTAAAACAAATGAGCTAAACGAACTGCTGCTGAAAATTGATCTCTTCGACTGAAGCGGCCGGTATTTTAAAACCTACACGATTACGAAACGTTTCTTAAAAATTCTTTTTAAAATTACGATTATCTTCAGTCATTCTGTATGAAGATCAGACTATCGCTTGTAAATATGTAGTAAATTGCACATTATAAATATTACTGTACCCACAACAGAGGAGCACCAAGTACACTACTAGCACTTCTTTCAGATTTGTTTTCTTTTTTTTCTAATGCTGAACGTCAGGCAGGGAAGCTGCGAATACCAAAGTTTTTTTTCATCTATATTTTCATTTTCCTGACTCACAGGAAAGCAACGGAGGCGTTATACAAAGACAAGCAATTACCCCAACCGGCTTCCCGAGATAATTGCTGTCCGGTTAAAATTTTTTATTTTGTTTTTTTTTTAGTTTCGTGGAGATATGACTAAACTTTAGAACTGCTTGCTAAGACCGCCGAGCCGGGGTGAGTGCCCTACAGTGTCTTTCTAATGGCGGAAGTAAGTTTTGAACCGAGAACAAGTTGATCGCAATCACGGCGCTCTTAACTACTCGACCACGCTGCTGTTCTTGCTTTGATCGACTTGAACCAAAGTTTGCCGCTTCGACTGATGAGCGGCAGTGATGATGCTATATATTCAGTCCGTTTTTTTGCTACACTTATTTGCAGAAGATCGTATATCCCTCGAAAAGCGTAATTTAACGATATTAGTAAACAGGAACCTTTTTTATGGTTTAAAAGTTACTTAATGTATTTGTGACTATGTGGTTTAAATTTTTGAAAAGCTTCTCCTAATTACTGGTTTTAGTAAAGCTTTTTAAATTCAACATGAGGCTTTGTGTTTGCATTGTGAGCAATTTTAACGCGTAGTGCTTCAAGTTTATACAGTTGGTTGTTTTTCAGTTATTTAAATGACTTTGCCCGGATTCAGAGGAAAGACTACCTTCCAACTCAACAAGATATTCTTCGAGTTCGTGTACCTACCACCGGCATCATCGAATACCCTTTCGATCTCAATCAAGTTATTTTCAGGTTTGTTGTACGATTCAATAAGCTTTAACATTGCAGCATAGCCAGATGTAAACGGAAATCATGGTCTTGTTACATTCCAAGAAAATGGCGTCATGCTGCCAGACCGAGGATTAAACTTATGGCCACTTTATCACAATTCGGTGGCGGTGGTGGGTTTATGCGGCCCCAGCTTAGAGATAGCGCTACTGCAATATCCAAACTCTTTACGAACGGTTCCCAAGCCTAGTGAGGAATAGCCACAAATTGTTTGTCGGAAATAATTGGAAAACAAGCCAGTTGAGCACAAGATTAGAAATTTTTTTGTTGTACCACGTTTATGATTTTATTCAGCTTGAAATTAAAAAAACTCAATTTGCTTATACAGAATGGTTGATGTTGGCGGTCAGAGATCTGAAAGGCGAAAGTGGATTCACTGCTTCGAGAATGTCACTTCGATCATGTTTCTTGTAGCATTAAGCGAGTATGATCAAGTTCTAGTCGAAGCTGGTAACGAGGTAAATCGAATTCGTATTGATTTGCTCTTTCTACGTGTTGCAGTGTTAATTTGTAAGGAATTTTTTGGTCTTATCAAATGCCATTTATCCGATACAAATACTTATATAAAAATTGAAGTCGCCTTGAGTTCTTTTTAATGTTAGGGCTCATTTCCACTACGAGCTTGGCGGTAGTCTTCTTTGTTTTATTTCATAGAACTGCTTTTTCATTTAACAATCTAAGCACGTTAGAGCGTTTTCTACATATCGTTTTGTTTCAAACCGAAGAATTTGATGTTTTTAGTAGAAACAACTGTTGATTCTGAAAAAGCTTAAGAAAAATGCTCACCAAAATGACTTTAAGGCTCGTTTCCACTGCGAATGTTGGTGAGAGTATTTGCTTGTTGATTTTTGCTTTTTTTAGCGTTTAAGCGAAAAGAAGTAAAAAAAAATCAATTAGCAAGCAAAGAATCATCACGCCAACGCTCGTAGTGGAAACGGGTCTTTAGACGAAACTTAAAGGTCGTCATTATTAGTACAGTAGAATCGAAAACCAGATTTTTCACGTAAAAGCTTTCGACTTGCGATTAAAAGACTAAATTGTTGCCATGTAAGGCGACAAACTGAAAGAGTTTTACAAAGAGCTATTTTTTAATGAGTTGAAGACATGACACTTGATTGTAAAGCGACTGCCAATCATTTGCATCATCTGAAATCCGCATGCTGTTTTCTGTGTTTCAACTTCATTTAGCATCGAGAATAGCATATTCAGATTGGTTTGAATAGCATAAGGCTTTGCTCGTTATTGAAAACTTGGCGACGATCAAAAATCGAATTTCTGTCACTTGCTGATTAAAAGCAATCTTGAGTGTGACCGGCCGGGGTGCGTTGAGGAAGCCCTCGAGATGTTTTTTTAAAGTTCAAAAGATTCCACTGGTGTAGAATTATAGACGAATGGTTATACGTTGAATTGAAAGACCAACTTTTCTCTTGCATGGCTGCAGAAAAAAGCCAGCTTTCAACGTGTAATCCTCGTTTGTTTCTAATCATTTTAAAGTCAACATTTTCACAATCATTTTCTACATTACCGTAATGATCTTTTCGCCATTGCCATTTTTTCTTTTGAGATAAAAAAGTACAAAAATATCAAAGTGTTTTCCATTTTAAACATGACGAACGTAACTTGTGTCGAACTTGAACCTGGCAAAAGGGCATCTCTATTTTAAGCTTTGTTTCCTTGTACCTATTTTTGCCCGTTTGGCGTCAGCTCACCACCCGCTGATGGCTTTGGAATTGCTTGGTTGTCGTTTTCATTTGGAACAGTGACATCAAAGCGATTTCGCGCTGATTTGATTTCAACGCTGGTCACCAGTCGCTGCTGCTTTTCTTCGCCGTTTCCTTTTAACCGAGTATTAATTAAAATTCGTTCAAAATGACTTTCTCGCTCGTACGTCATCGCCGCAAGTTATTCTCGCCCTTGAATTCTTTCGTTTTGATCTTGTGCCAACGAGTTTCTTACCAAAAAGCGAAAAATACTTCGGATTCAATCGTGTCGCTACATTTAAATTATATTCAAGTGTTAATTGGCTGTTTCGTTCTGACGCCTTCATCTGCTGGAATATTAAAACTGTAAGGAAAAGCACTCTGTGCTATAATTGTATATTGGCACCGCTGTAGCGAAAGAGATGTTATCTTCTCTTTTACGTATATAGAACTTCGTTTTGGATGACGTAACTGCACATTGCACATGATTAGATGCGTTTGTGCAATTTTTCTATTTACTTTGAAGTCGTTTTGGACCTAGAAAAAGTTAAACGAGTTTACTGAGAAGCATATTGCGTCACGCGTGCATTTCGTTTTGTTAGAACTCTTTTTAAGCCGGAAACTGGTTCAAAAGTAAAGGAAGTAGGTTAAAGCGTTTTTGTTATAGAATCGAATGGAAGAGAGCAAGGCCCTATTCCGTACCATCATCACGTATCCTTGGTTTCATAGCTCTTCAATTATGCTGTTTCTTAATAAAATCGATCTTCTGGCGGAAAAGATAAAAACGTCCAATCTCGAAGATTATTTTCCTGAATACCAAGGTTGGTTGTTGTGAAGAGCAATTTTTTATTTTTTTGAAAAGTTTAAAATTAATATGCAACATCCGTATTGTCAAAATTTGTCGGACTTCACACAGTTTCTTTATTGATTTTTACCGAAGGAAATACCAACGCCACTGAAGCATGACGTGAATATAAAGCCTTATTACAGCAAATACCAACATCAACAAACTGCAAACCATTTAGAGCCGCATCTCTGCGCATTGCCTTTATGTGTACACGAGACGGAAACATTCAACACCTTCATGACGAAACCAGTGTCCTTCCGATGTGCACCCATCTCAAGCTTGATGCTATTCAACTTAAACAACTGACTCAAACACAAGCCACGCCTTCTACCTCACCTCAATGTGCATTTAAATCCACCCAAAATCGTAAAACTTTTCACAACGATCATACTCAAATATTACAAAAAATCAGACTTAACTTATAAAAAAAATTTTCAATTTATTTTTTACCAATACAGCTTTATTTATACTAAGATATTAATATGCCTGGTAAAAATACGAAAGAAGGTCACACTCATATTAACATAATCTTATATAACCGCTCTGAGACTATATTAACTTTTTAAGTACACAGCGGTATATAAATAAATTGTTATTATTAGTATAATCTTGGATCCAGTCATCACTATTCAGAAATGTGAAGAAAAACCTATCACAGGGGTTCTCAAAAAGGGCGACGAGAAGAATCCTTATTTTGGACTTAATATCAGAGACAATTTTAAAGTGATGCTTTTTTTTGTCTTCACGTGACTTTTAAGACAATATGTAACTAGGGAGCCACGGGTATTCGAGAGTCTCTGAAAGGAGGCAATGGAGCACCAAAGTTTGAAAACCACTGATCTAGCACATGCATACGACGATCAATCACTTTGCAGATAACTTAGCCCTCGAAAAATTTACTGCATCATAATCCAGGACCGTTTCACACACGTACAAAACTGGCACAATCCAGAATTAACAATTCACCACCACTAATTGCCCTGACATTTACACGCGACAATGCCCGCTTTTGCTTGGCACGTACACCTACATCTAACAGCAGTCATTTTTTTTAACTTCAACAAAAGCACAAACACCAGATCACTAGCATCTAGATGCTTTTGCTAGCAGCAAAGGTCATTCAAGAGTGAGGGTTAAGGTAAGATTATTTGTGGGTTGAAAAATGTTTCCTCCAAAACCGGCTTTGTAAGATTAGCAACAATTCGCCGCTTTAAGGCCCGTTTCCACTACGAGCGTGAAATGGAACATTCTGTGTTTATTGATTTTTTTACTTCTTTCCACGCTTAAGCGCTAAAGTAGACAAAGAATTCTCCATTCCCCGTTCGTAGTGGAAACGAGCTATCAGAAAGCAAATCAGACGAATCCTCTTCACACTAGTCCCGACTCGAAGTCGATATTTTGTTATTTTATCTGTTCCGATACTCTTGCAATCATATTAAAACCATTTCAATATCATCTGTTGCTTCTTCGATTTCTGTCGACTTTAATAAGTTTCAACGACGTGTAGATAATTGCAGTTATATTATTGATTTTGCTTGTAGTTGACGCTGCCAGGTCAGATTGTCGCAGTGATTGCCTGTCGTGTCAAAACTTGATTTTAGTTTCATCGATAACATTGCCGAAGCAAATTTTCTCGTCTTATAACCAATGTCTTTTAAGACGTCCACTTTAGCTCTCGGTGAATCATCACCCAATCACCGTGGCGCAGCGCATTGAATAGACCAACATTTAGAACGTGTTTCCGAATAATAACCAATGACTAATTAAGCTTTTTTATATTGTTTAGGTTGTTTCGCTATCTGATTGTTATAGAGCAAGTTAAAGAAACGTATTTTAAAGCACAACGTTAAAATGCCGCAGACGCAATTCGAAAATAAAAAAAAGTTAATCAAATCGCCTTTGCAAGAGCACGAGTAATATATAATCAACCTTGCATCTTCGTCGTCATTTGCCCATTGTAGACCAGCTCAAATCCTTTAGTTGTCACCAAATTCACGTCGACCTTTTTTTAAAAGACAGCAAAGCTGCTGTTTTGCCTCGTTTTTGGAAAACGGATCAAAAACAACTCTTTACGTCTGTAGCGCTGCTCAAAAAAAAGAATACTGGGCCCTTTTCGTTGCGCGATAAAACACCAAAATCCGTGATCTCAAATCCTTAAAAGCAAAGAAACTGCGTCACGCGCTCTCGCTACCGACACCACGAAGCAACTTTGAGACGACGCGAACCGCCAACTTGTAACAGCGCGCTGCTTTCAGGACCGCCCAACGACGCCGAAAAGGCGAAGGAATTCATCTTGTCCATGTTTATCGAACTGAACCCAGACAAGGACAAGATCGTCTACAGCCACTTCACGTGCGCGACCGACACCGAGAACATTCGCTTCGTCTTTGCAGCGGTGCGCGACACGATTTTGCAGACCAACCTGAAGGAGTACAACCTGGTGTGATTTTCGGTCCGCTCTTTCAACGACGCGTCGTCGCGCAAAAGGCGGCGGTTCTCCGCATCTAGTACATCTGCGCTTTACCAGGGAGACTCGCACACCTTTTTTTAAAGTCGTCGCTGGTCGAGTTTGTCGGCCTAGTAATAGCGACCTCTCGAGGTTATCGTGTCGATGTTGAATATTTTGGTGACGTTCATAGTGAAGTTGTGCGTCTTTTTAAACGACCGCATTCATCTCTTGTGGGATCGCGCGAAATTGAGCGTCCGTAGTTCAAGAAAGCTGTGTTGGTGTTCGTGTTTGTCAGCCAGACCAAAGAACTATGTTATTCGTGTAGTAAAATTCACTAAAAAATAACGTTTGCAAACTGTTTGACGGCCTGGCAATGGTCAGTCTGGCGCTCGGCAAACCTAACACCTGCACCGGAATATCGGGTCCGGATAAGTCCGACGCGTGCTTACAACAGCTTGCAAGAGTTACAGCAGAACCTCGTGGGTGCCCGTGCTACCCAAGCAACTGTTACACACTTTGGCGTATGAAACAAGTTTAACTAAAGCCACAAGGTGGTTTCGAAATGCTTTATCGGTTCACCTGCGCATGTTTTTGGCGATCCACGAGAAAGCTTTCTTTATTTAAAAACTTCATTGAATATATAGTTGGATTTCAAAAGCACAAGGCTTGGAATTCGCTTATGTGATTTTAAAACAATGTTATTGAATGGTTTTTGTCTTGTTCGAGGCAACAGCGCGTGTCGACTATTTAACTCATATTTGACGCAATTAATTTGTGACGTTGTTTTTTATTCCCAAGTTTTTCGTATTTAAAACATAAAAGTGCTGGCTTCAGCTCTGATTGCGATTTAGCTGAAGTATTTCATTCCCTTAGATGGCATATTATTTTATTTCGCTTTCATAAGTTTTTTTAATCGTCGTAACCTATTCGCTCTGTTTGCTCGAGTGTGTTTTTGATTTTTTATTGTTTATCAATTCCATCTTCGTTTCTTTTTAAAGTAGCAAGTTATAGTGTATTGACTGTTGCAAAAACGAAAACGAAAATGTTATTTTTGTTTAGTTTATGCTGCTTTTCAAGTCATTTTTTTATAAATTTAAGGCATTGGCCGGTAGCAATTGAATTATTGCAAATTCGTTTCATACCAAAATTAAATATTGATAACTATGTTGTTTCAAACAAAGTTTTGGCGTTTTTCCCAGGTGATGCGCTAAAATGACCGCGTTTTATTGTAGCAATCAAAAAATTTGAAAATAACTGATTGAGAGACACACGAAATAAAGCTATGATGCATGTTGGTAAGAAAGTTTAAGACGTGTACGCTCGTAATTCGCATTACTCTCCTGTAATAAATGCAAAAATTTCCGCTCGGAATTTCCACACTACCATGCTTGAAAGAAAAGTAACGTAACAAGTAATTGATATTAATTTCTACAGCAGAAGACAATGACCAGACGATTTACATTAGTTTTTTAAACACTGTATTCATTTACTGACCGGTTGTACGTATCACTGACCACCTTGCGCATATACACAGAAGTATTTATTTGAATTTTTTTTGGCTTTGTCATCGTGACCTAAAGGCTCCGTAACGAAACGATTTTTTATGTTATTTTAAAGCGATTTTTCATCTTGCGCTTCAATGCTGTGCTGCAGTCTGCATGACTGGGCGTGTTCAACCTTATTAAACATTACTAAACTTGGGAAGAACCACTCTATGCTGCTTAGGTATATTTTATCGTAATTTTAAACGTATTGGAACGTCTGATTTTTAATAAAAAATCAATGTGGTTTTTAATTTCTAAAGTTTATGTTTGTTTTGTGCTGCACATTATCATGCTTTTTTTGCTATTTCTTGCATTTTAAAAATTTATCTAAGCTTGATTAAAATTGTTACTATTAACTGCGTATGATTGAAGCTGTTTTTCAGCGTTATTTAGTGGAAGTACAATCTGATTGGGCTAGCATTCCTACCTCTGTGGGTTCGATTTCCGAATTGGCCAGATCATGCAATTGCTTCCTACTACAGCTCGCCACTTTTGCAACACTAAAGTGTCATTTAAATTGGCGTTCTCTTCAAATAGGGTTTCACGGAACCATAAAGTTTTGAAACATTTAGTGGGATCCGTTAGTTGGTCAAGTCTGATTTGAAGAAAAACCGATTGGCGTGAGAGTAAAAAAGAAACAAAACTAGTTGTTCTAAGAGAAAAAAACGCCGCGCAAATTGTTCTCGCGGGTCCAAATTTTTATAATTTGTCAAGATGCTCAAGAAGAACGTACTTTCTTTTCAACCAACTATTTCTCTCTAAAACTAACTCTCACTCCAATCGGTTTTTCTTCGAATTAGATTCGACCCCATTAGTTTGAATTAAGTGTTTCCCATTGTTTTTTAAATATATTAAATAAGGGTTTCGCAAAATTTGCTCAAGAGATCGGTGATACCGAAAAGACTGAAAAGCACTGATGTGTAAGGGGTTGTGTTGCGCAGATTAAAACCGCAAACTAGTTTGTGCAACGTCATTACAATAAAGTTTGGCTTTGACTGAGTGAAAGTTTTAGCAAATGTTGAAAAGAATGTTTAAGATTCAATCATGTCTCGTACTTTTATTCCATTTTTCAAACTTATCTACTCATTCATTACTTTGCACAATTTCTTTATTATATTATAATTACTTCATTTATTAAGTCACTTTTATACAATTATGTATATGCTGTTTCAAGTTGTCACCTTCATTTTTTAACATTTGAGTAGTAAATCAAAGGCCAAACATTAATATCAAGCCTTCTTGTATCTCCATTACCGGTATACAAGCTGGTGGCACTACACAATTGGAGCAGCAAAAACAATCTTAAATGGCAAACCAATATGGCTGCCATTTATGAATAGAAATTACTATTCTTTGCTTTTTAATAAAAATTCATAAGTTTTCGGGCCTATATGTGTATTGCTTGATTCGACAAAACAAAATAATAGAAAAAAAGTTAGGCATGCATTATTTAGTTTTTTACGGCAAAAACAAAAATTCCTTAATTCCATGTATTTTTGTCCTAAATTTTTAACTCGACTTTCCACAAAAGTTTTAAATGCGCTGATAAATTTCAAGAACTAATTTTACCACTATAAAAAAAAAGAAATTTTTGACTATTAAAATTTCTTCATCAGAGAGACAATTCTTTATAATTCGCTCACTTTATGCATTGTATGTGCTTGCCACGATACAAACCAGCTAAGTTTTGCATTCAATTTGACAAACATATGACATCTATTTCCTCAAACCAATCAATGAATTGTTCCAAGATGAAAAAAAATTTACGTACGTAGGTCTGTATTGTCTACAATAGGCATGACAAACTCGTGAGCCAATGCGGTTGTGGGCCGCAAATCCAGGAAAGCTGAACCATTTTGTGACAGTTAATGTAATAAAGTGTCTAATGCAGGGTTTCCCAAACTGTGTGTCCCCAACAGTTTGAAAGTGTTCCGCGAATTTTTTATGAAATTACGGACATTACTATACAATAACCAAAACGAACATTAGTACACAATAATCCAGAAAATGAAACCTTTCATCAGACTTTGCTGTTTTTTCACTGGTATTATTACGTAATAATTCAGGAGTTCCTTTTCTCTGGCAATTCTCTTGTTTTCATTTAATAAACACAATTGTTAAGTGATAAAACAGTCGAAAGTTAGAAACATCGTTAAAATGGGTAAGTATTGTAAAAAAGCTTAGCGAAGAACGTGGCGAAAAAGCAACACCAACAAACAAAGAAAATGGTAGCCAGAAAGTACAATGAGAACTATCTGCAATTTGGTTTTACCTCGACAGAAGATCTTGACTTCTCCAAGGCCTTTATGTCTTCTGTTCTGTGTGGCAAAAAGTTATCAAATCAGACCATGGTGCTTAGTAAATTAAAAAGACATCTTGAAGGAAAGCACGAATTAGTTGCTCACAAAGGCGAAAATTTTTTTTGCGTTTGAAAGCACAGAACGCGCAAAGCAATTGAATTTTAATTAGTACGGTCTTAAATAAGGCACTTGAAGCAAGCTGCGCCATTACGGAAATTATCGCTAAAGCCAAGCAATCTCATACGATCGCCGAAAGCTTAGTTCTGCCATGTTGTCGGGAGATCATAAAGATAATGATAAATGAAAGTACAGTCAAAGAAGTCGAAAAAGTTCCACTGTCAGATAATAGTACGTATAAGCAGGCGAATTGACGACATGTCGGATGACATATTGTCACAGCTAAAAAACAGCTCAATGAAAAGTGCAGTTTTTGCACTGCAATTAGATGAGTCGACGGATATTCAAGGAAAAGCCCAACTGCTTGCGAACATTCGATATATTGAAAACAATAGCATAGAAGAAAACTTCCTATTCTGGAGAGAAATACCAGCTCACACAATTGGAGAAGAAATCTGCAATGTAACCGTAACTTTTTTTGAAGAAGAGCTGGAATGGAGTAACTGTACAAGCGCGTGTATGGATGGAGCTCCTTCCATGGTTAGCAAAGATAATGGTTTTTTGGCTAAAGTTAGGGAAAAAATCCCGATATGATAGCTACTCATTGTTTTTTGCATCGCGAAGCGCTGGTCGCAAAAACCGTACCTGACGGTCTTAAAAAAGTACTGAATACATCTGTGAAAATGGTGAATTTCATCAAATCACGGCCTTTTAACTCGAGGTTGTTTCAAATACTGTGCAAAGAGGTGGGTACTGAACATAAAAGCTTACTTTTGCACACAAAAGTTTGTTGGTTGAGTTGTGGAAAAGTCTTGTGTCGCATTTATAAACTCGGAAAAAATTCGTAAAATTCATTTCTGCCATTAAGTCAGAAATTAGCCCCTGGGTCGATGATGAAATGTGATGGGTAAAACTTACTTACTCGATTGATATATTTGGTCACTTAAACGAACTTAACACCAACATGCAAGGCAGGAATGAAACACTGTTGATAGCTGCGGATAAACTTTACAGCTTTTCGTTAAAGTTGTGGCAAATAAACGTCGCTCAAGGTTTGTTCAAGATGTCCCTTACGGAAACTGCTACGAGAGCTGTGAATCGAGATATTTTGAAGAAAGGTGTCGGTAGTCACTCAGAAATGCTCCAGAAAAGATTTCAATCTTACTTTCCACACCTGAAGATTTTGAAGTATGTTGGGTAAGAAATCCGTTCAATCAATCTGCCTTAAGTATGCTAGTAAATTAAAATTGAAAGCACAAGAAGAACTTGCAGAAATATGCATGAATTGCACATTGCGACTAAAATGCAATCAAAAGAACATCAACAATTTTTGGCTCATTGCACGGCAGGACTACCCAGAGATCTCGCAACAAGCTGTTCAGATTATTTTGCCCTTTTCCACAACTTACTTGTGTGAATCCGCATTTTCATCTTTATCACGGATCAAAACCAAATCAAGATTTCAGCTGAAATCTGTTGAAGATGAACTAAGAGTTTGCTTGACCTCCATTCCACCGCGCATCAAAATGATTTGTGCTCAAAAACAAACATATGTCTCGCACTAATACTGTATATGCTATAGTTCAATAATTTGTTTTATTATTGAATTATTTATTTCTTGTGCTCGCTTTTTGTTGTTTACGGGTTCAGTTGCAAGGGTAGAGTTTTAGCCTAATTAGTTGAAAAGCAATTTGGCAGAGGTCCGAGTGTGCCGCGTTTAAAATTTATGTTGTCATGTGTGCCCTGAGCAAAAAAGTTTGAAAACCACTGGTCTAAAGTTTTCTTCAGCGTTTAAACTAAATTACGGAAACGTTTCGGCCCTTTGCAGTCAATAATTTTTTAAAATCAAAATAACCATTTAAAATAGTTTAAAATTCAAAGTTTTTACTATTCAAAACTTATTGGTTACAAGTATCATGAAGGATTGTTGCTGGTGTGGCTTTAACGCTTGATTATCTACAAATTTTCTATTTCATGCTTGACATCATTTTTTGCATATTGGGTTTTTAATGCTCTGTTAAAACAGTATTTGCTTTAACAATTTTTATAAGATTTGAATGTTTACCAACATATTTTGACCCAAACAACGCGATAATTTTTAATGTTAATTCGCGAATGTAATTGCAACTTAATTGTTTGTTGATAAAAATATAATTTCGGTATTTCACCTTCTTTATACTTTACTTTTAGCACAAAAATTCACACTACTTTTCGCAGTTGCATATAGTAGCTTAACATTCATTAACTTGGGCAGCATCATAAGCAAAGGAAAATTGAAATGACCCAAATTGGTCTTCGATTATGAAAAATTAAAAATCTTCTGAAATTTTCTAAAAGAGCTTAATTAAAGTTGCTGTATTTGTTAATGTCCAATGAAGATTCGGAATGAATAGATCTATATTGTTCTTAAGTTGTTCGAATTGACAAAAATGTGCCCAACTTGCATAAAGGCCCCGTTTCCACTACGAATGTGGAAAAGAGCATTTTTTATTTCTTCTTTATTGATCTTTCCGCGCTTAAAATTGTAGCGAGCGCTAAGCAAAGCAAAAAAAATCAATAAAGAATAATCTTTTTCATGTTTGTAGTGGAACGGGCCTTAATTCTGCTGAAACTTCCTCGTATTGTTTTGCAAATTTGGCGAGGTATTTTCAAAGCTAAGGTTCCGCGGCTGCAACAATTAGCATCGAGGGCTGCGAGTTTGACATGCTTGGTCTATGACAGGGGTGACAAGAATTTTCAACCTCGAGGCACAGTGGAGCTTCTGGAACTATTTACGGGCCGCACAGAAACTGACATTGGTAAATTTTAATAATTATGGGTCATTATAAAATGTCAATGGTCCCTAAAATGTAGTGTCTGAAAAAAAGTCTTTACTTTGAATCGGTCTCAAAATCCTTGATTAAAATAGGTCGCATGTGGCCCGCGGGCCACACCTGATTTATTCTCTTTGTTTTTTAAAACACCTCGCGGGCCGCATAGATACTTTTGGCGGACAACATGTTGCCCATCCCTGGTTGATAATGTAGATTTGCATCTTTGATCTTTAATCGTTAAACTACAGTACTACAGTAGGCCTATGCTATACAACATTTTGATAGTTGTTGTGTTAGAATTAGAGAAATTTTGGAAGAATAAGTTTATACTAACATTTAAATAAGAATAGGCGCAAAGAATTTTGAACATAGAAAAAGGTCTAACTCCAGATGGGATTACCATCAAAATGTTTAGACCAATGATTTTTAATCGAAGGGCCACAAAGATTTTAGGGAGGCCGCAAGCGTTGTGCAAATTTTTCACAAATTTTGTTAAGCAGACTTCCGGTTTTGAACAGCACGGAGCTGAAGACCTTTTTGGTCTTTAATTAACTTTACTCAGAAGGGATGGTATCAAAATCCCTTTTTAATCGATGGATTTTTCAAGCGTTTACCATTACCAGATTTAATGCGACATACTAAATGCTGTGGTGATTATAGGCTGGTGCTGGCTATATTTTATTGTGGAAAAACGTTTTCAAAACCCAACCAAATACAAGAATTTTTGAAGGCATCTGACTCTATTTATTGTCAAAATGCAAAAGTTTTTCACGTCGCACGCGGCTTCAGATGGTTTTGTTAACTTTTTTGTAGATGTAGCCTACCAAGACAAAAAAGCTAGACAAACCCGATCAAAAAAGGGAAGAAAACAATTACTGTAGGCCTATTTGCGGTTTGTCAGCAAAAGATGTTCACAGTTCCTACCGAAAACTTGAAAAAACCATACACACTCACAAGGAGTAAGACCTACATGTTTAGGTCAATAAGAATCAGTAGCAAAAAATATGACGTCATCATGCCATTACTTGAGACGACTTTTATTTAAAACGATTTCATGAACTAAGTTTAGATTAAGTTGATTTATTTATTTTTAGTTATGCATATATTGATAAAACTCATACCACTAAAGCCGACCTTGGAAATTGAGAATCCTTTTGTAAGAACCGTTCAGCTTGCTTTTAACATAGAGTAAGAATTAGGCTTAGTCTTATCCTATTTCTGTTCGCTGGCACGTATTTTAAAAACGCCGAAATCGCACGAGCAAATGCAAAGGTAAATTTATGACATCGCAATACCACCGCGGTAACATAGCCTACTAAAGCAGCACATTTTAAAGTAGCTTCAAAGTACGGTTTAAAAGAGTAAAACTTGGTGTGCTTTTTCTTTGCATTTACTAGCAAATTACGTTTTTTAACACAGGAAGCTTTTCAGAGTTTGCAAAAGCAAACCAAGTCCGGAAAACAACAATAAATGAAAACATTTTTTCTTTAGTCAGAAGATTGTCACAGCTTGTCTAGACGGAAGACGGCAACTTGGCTTACTTCGATGTTTGTGCAGGAAAGCCATCAGTTAGCAGACCTATTTCAATAGAAAAAAATCAACTGAAATCGGTCTACCAACTACAGTAAACCAGCAAAACGCCGACATATCTAAAATAAAATTTCACTATTACTCTTTCAATGTTGTTATAAAGTAGGCTACTGCTTATCGACAAGGGCTTAAGTTTTTTTTGGTGAACCTATAGCTTCTGAAATTGAAATTAGCTAGTTCCAACTAAAGTTTCGATATTTTACAACTCAACTAATTCTTATATAATTCTTCAGTTTTATGGCAAGCAAGAAATTTACCAAATAAAGAAGAGTATAGAGAATCACTCCTAACTCTGCCACTGCTTTAATGAATATAGCCAAAATCACTTTTGCCCTGCAATACATTCTAAATTTGCAAATTATATAATTCAATTTGCAAAAAATGCAAATTTTGTTTTAAATGAAAAATTACAAAGCAAACTTATCATATAAAGTTCCAACTTAATAGAAGCTATAAACCTTTAGCCTACAACTTTTTGCTTTTTAAAAAGTAAATCTCAAAGTTGTTTGAAGACCTCCCTTGCGCCGTTGGTAGTCAAGTTTTTTTGCTGAAAATGCGCTTTCATAAAAAAAAGTGCGTTGGATGTGGGCTAATATCCAACAATGATTGAAGACCTATTGTTGACAACTGCTCAACAAAAAAGGTCTACAAGCATCGAGAAATCTTGCCCAGTTCTTTGCCAGCATATGACCAATATTATTTTACTTCCTGATTTACTACGCAAATGCGTTTGTATATTTAATATGTCAAGCCCAAGGCAAATTTCAACTAACTGGCTTGTGACGCAACTTAAACATCAATGGATTAAAATTTGGTTTTTGGTTTAATGAGCAAGCCAACCCGAAAACATTTTGCAAGAAATCCAATACTTTTGTTTGTTTTTTGCGTGATTATTTCTGAACTTAATTTAAACGTATTATTGCGGGGTTTTCGCTTCTTCGGTTGTACTGTGACTTCTTTTGGTGGCTTTTTGACAAAATTGTTTAACTGTTTCCTCGCGCCTCCTTAACGTTTGCGAATTACGATCACTTATATTTCACCATATTTGTATTCAATTTTCGTACATATTAGCGTGCATCGGTTTTCTGCGTGTAATTGATTGTTTGGACGGAAAAAATTGAACATTTTCAATTTAAATTTATAGAAACAGGCTCGGCAAAAAAAGGGGGCGGAAGGGGGACGAAACTAACTTTTTAGTGGCTGAGTAAATTAAAGTTTGAACAAATCGATAAAGCTAATCTAAAGTTTTCGTAAACAAACAATTTGCCTATCAGAAATTAGAAAGTACCCAAATAAAAATTAGATAAAAAGGTAAATATATTGCAACAGGCCGTTTTTTTGCAAAAAGTTTTGGATGATAGGCTTATTATTCCAGATATTCTACATTTTTGTCACAAAACATTTTTAAAAATAACGATATTTGTACTTTTTTACTTTTTTTTACAGGCAAATAAATATTAAAAATTTTGCTTCAATCTTTTTTTGAAACGGCAAATTGACTTTTTAAACTATAAAAAAGTCAGTAGGCTAATTGATCTACATGCATATCAATTTGTCTTTGAAAATATACAAAAAGATTATCGCTTCAAATTTTTAAACGACGACAAATTTTTAAAGGCCACCGTAATTTAGTTTGTATTCTTTATCAGCTTGAAGAAAAATACAATATTATGGTTGATTGAAGTAATTTATGAAAAATACAAAATTAACCATCGAAATTTGTACCACCCTAAACATCACATTCAATTCAATATAAAGCTCTAAGCCGTAGTTCAAACTTCATTCAATTGTAATTTAGAATGGGTTTTGAACTAACTATGAATTTGTTGACATGTAGCAATTTGGACTTGGTTTGTTTTCGCAAATTAAAAGTAAAATAACTGAAGAAAAAAGCTTAAATTTTGGCAGGGATTCAGCCCTTAACCACTTTGTAAAATCTAATAACAAGTTCTATAAGTTCTAATAACAAAAAATCTCTGAAGGTCCGAAACGTGCAAATCAAACCTCTAACAGCATCTTTGATATCCTTCCACCTGATATGAATGCAGCTTGTTTGTTGCACGTTAACGTTTCTATCGTCATCAAATAAATCTAAAAAGCAATTCTGCTATTCGCATTCTAATACAGATAAGGCACAAATTCTTCGATGGATTAAAAAGATCATCAGTTCTGCATTAAAAGTTTGTTCAGAAAAAACTTTACAAATAAATTAATTTTTTGTACTTATTATTTTACTTCATAGGCTATTATAAAACTTGCATTTTAAAACATTGTTCAAAAACGACATTGATATAAAAGATTGTAAAAAAAAAGCTTGTTTATAATGATTTATTATAGTTAATTGCGCACAACTACTGTTTTTTCATAAAGTTTTTTCGTCATTAATGAATTTCTTCGGTGAATTTTTCATAAGTCATTAAATGGAACAGTGACGACAGTCACAACTTTTATTTTGGTGATCGCGAATTGTTGTAGTTATATTATTTGGCGGTACTTTTCTGTTATCGCCCCACCATTTATTGCAAGTAATTTTTTTTGGCGAAAATAACCCGGAATACTCCCTACAAGTTTCTTTTTTATTGTGTTGTAAGGGGATTCCGGGTTAATTTCACTCAAAAAAATGCATTAGATGGTGGAGCGACAACAGGAAAGTACCTATTAGGCTACTGCACAACTTGGAATCAAACTTTCCATATGAGCGTCATAAACAGTAGACAAAAATTTATGGTACCTTACACTAGCGAAATGTAAACTGTTGCTTTTTCAAATTATTATAGAATGTTTTAATATATACAGTATAAAAGCAAACTTAAATCGTCACCAAAAAGGCAGATGTATTTTCTCTCTTTTTCCTTTACAGAAACGCTCTTTCTAAATTAAAGTAGTCCTGCGTCTTAGCTTATCGATTGGTTAAACAATTATTTTTGTTTTTATCAAAATTAACAATCATTTTACTTTTTATTTTTAAATCAGACAACTTTATTCTTGAATTAACCAAATACTTTTTCATTTAATAACACTTAAAAATCATCTCTTACAAGCTGAGTGATTTAAAAAGGTGTTTATAAAGCAATAAGTTTTCTCAAATTTTTCTAAAATTGAAACCCATTGTTTTTAACGGACGTTTACTAAAGCTTGTTTTGCTAAAACTAAACGATTTACGTTTGCTTAAACAACGAAGTACTGAACAAATCACGAAAACGCTTCTTGAACTGGTTGTATTTATACAGTGAGGTTTTTCTTTATTTTGGTTGTTAGATTGAGGCCAACTGCAACCAACGCCAATCTTGGATTGACGGAAAGTTGCCGAAAAGACGTTACAAGAACAGCAGCTGCAAGTACGTATTAGCACAAAGGCGCTATTTTATCGGTTTTACAGTCGTTTGAGCAGCCGGGTGCTTGAAAACTTGACTAGCGAAATATTGGACAACGTTAAAATGTGATGACAAAAAAAGACTGCGAAACAATTTAACTAACCTAAATCTAAAAAATTTTTTTCGTCATTCATGAAATAACCAAAATTGTCATTTACTTGAAGCCAATCAACGAGAAGAAATAATAAAAAAGAAAAGGAAGAAAAAATTTTTGTCAAGAATCCAGTCGTGGACCAAACTTTTGTCGACAAGTATACCGTGGGGCGCAATCAGTGCAGTAAACAATGTGATCACTTTTTTTGTCTTTAACTAATTTGGTGGTTCAAATCTTATTGCCATGGAAGTTAATTTAATGATATCACATTGAAATTGAAGTGATTTTTTTGTATTTACTTTGTTTTTAACAAATATACAATTATCGACAGCGTGATTAAGTGGTTAAAGCGCCATGCTTATTATCAACATGGTCTTGGTTCAAAACCCACTCGCGCCATACTGTTGAGTTCTTGAAAAAGACACTTTACGGCACTTTCCCTTGCTTGGTGGTCTTGGCAAGCAGTTCTAAATTACACTCATATCTCTAATAAATTACAAGCCGACAGCAATATCTTGGCATCTCCGGAAGCAGGTTGGGGTAATTGCTAACCCTATGTATTAGTGCCTCCGTCGCTTGCTGCAGGAAGATAAATATAGAGATAAAATAAAAAAAAAAAAATAGTGCTTACGCGATTATTTTGAATTAATTTCTATTATAACTAGAATTCGAACCCCAAATGTAGTTACAGATCAAAAACAAGTCATATCTTTAATCCTACTTCTTTTTCCTTAATAAAGAAACAAAAAAACGTTTTACTGGGCCCAAAATTATTGTATTTCGAGTTTTTTTGCGTTTCATAGGATTAGTTCAGAAAGCGCTGCAGTAAGTCAAGTTGAGTGAGTATCACCATTGCCGTACCTGGCGGGGGGCAGGGGGCAATTGCCTCCCAAATTTCCAAAGTTTGGGCAAAACTCAAATTTTTCGGGCAGTGGCAAGAAAATATTTTCGGGAAGCGATATGAAAAATTTGGGCAAATCAGGAATATTAGGGCAGCGACAATGATCAATTGCAAAAAATAGTTACCAAATTTAGGTGAAGACTTTTTTTTTTAGAGAACACCATGATTTTAAGACGAAATTTGGTTTTTGTCGGAGAATCTCAGACAATTTTTTTGTCCTATCCGTAAAGTACTAGAAAATTATGATTTGAGCAAAACTTTATTGTTCCCCCAAATTTTTTTGGCTGGTACGCCAATGAGTATCACATTAAAATTCCTCTGTTCTACAGTTCACACCAGCATTTCTCAACCTTTAAATCTTGCGTAACCCTTAAAATATAGCGCCTGTCTCAAGGAACCCCTGCAACTAATACAAGAATCACCCACGTACAACTTTCCTTCGCTGAGTGAGCAGTGAAGCGGTTTCACGCTGACGCCGAACAGATATCACTAATTATATTCCCAATGATTGTTTTTTCGGTAACAAGATAAATCGGATAGGTTGGTGTCCATATTACACTATTACCATGACCAAGAAAATGCTGTGCATATTTGGTTGTATTACGTATTTAAAATCAAACAAAAAATCAAAAGCTATTCTCACTTGCTCTCGTGCAACCCTCAGTGACATTATGAAACATGGCTGAGAAACGCTTGTCAAAACAACGGAACAATTGTTTGATTTTAGATTGTATTACATTAGCCCAAAACTTAATAAACTTTCTTTTTCTTTTTGTTTTTCTAACTGTGAAACAGGTACATGATTTTAAGTCCAGCTGACACTTGACATGTAGAACATTAAATTTAAAACTCGGATTTTTATTCATGAGTTTAAAAAATCAAAAACTACAATCATATTGCAAAATAAGTTGCAGTGTTTTGTCAAAAAAATACGAGCGTAAACTGCATCTGGTTGCAAGTTTATTATCTACAGATAATTCGTGATAAATAAAGATACCCGATTATAACCTTTTCCTGCTTGCCCTTGGGAAAGGTAAAGCACCAATTAACTTCCTGTTCTGGGGTCACAGGTCACCAACTAATATGAAATCAAATTAGATATGTTGCTCCAATCTGTGTTTCTGTCTGTGCTATTTTAAATTTTTTCTCAAGGCAATGCAACACGCAAATTCTTTATTATAGATATTCTAATTTATTGAATTTGCATGTTTCAACGTTGTCTTTGTTTTGTTGCGTTTTCTTTTTCCATTGTGCAAATATTTTGCTGTAAAACATTTCGTTCGACCAGTTTCGCAAATAAAAAAAGACTGACAGACATTTGATAATTAAATAATAGCAAGGTTAAAAAAGGTTTAAACGTATTTATTTAGCTTAGAACAGTGCTTTCCAAACTTTTTGCTTAAGTGACACACTTTTAAACCGCAAATAAATTCGTGACACGTTTTAATTTAATTTTAATCAAAAAGCTTTCAACAGCAAAATTTCAACTTACAATTTTATAAGATATATAAACTTGGTTGATTCGTTGGTATGAGCTTGGTGGCTTGATATATGAGCTTGGAAGATTTGGGTTTGGTTTTTCAATATTTGGTTGAATGCAAGATAAAGACAGTCACATGTCGTCATCAAGCATTTTAATGTTCCCACGTTTCATGGACTTTAAATTAGTTGTTGTTGAAAAGGACTCTTTGCAAATGTACAAAAGTTATATTAATGCTTGAAAAAACCTTAAAAAGAACAAAGGCCAATTTTTTATTATATTGTTACTTGCAAAAGTTATGTTATTGGTCCAAAATTTCTATAATATAATTTATTGAATTGTAAATAGCTTTTCGAGTTCAGTTGCACACACCGCATTTTACTACAAGCTACACACCATTGTAGACATTAACCCGCAAGGTTTTCCTGCGAGTCACAGGAATACATTGAAAAGCTAATAAAAAAAAATTACTTAAAATAAATATTTTGATTTGAATCGCATTAACATAAAATAAATGCAAAATTGCTCGCCCCTCAATTTCAGGATTTGAGCAAATTGAATTTGAGAATATTGATTTAATTATTCGTCATGAGCTCGCATCGAAACTTTACATTTTAAAAATAGATTTAGGCAATGGCGGCTCGTCCGCAAGAGCTGCAGAGTGCAGAGCTGCAGCATCCCCCCAATATCTGCGCAGCAGTTTTAAATATTATCAACAACGCTTCAAAAATTAATAATTTTTAATTATTTAAAATTTTTCTTTTATTAAATTTAAGGTTTGATAGTTTTTACAAAAACTTTTTTTAAGTTTGGAATTGGCAACTTCCTAAGTTGTTTTAAATGGTCAAGTTTAATTCGAAAAAAAAAAACGATTGGAGCGAGAGTTAGTTTTGAGAGAAACTAGTTGGTTGAAAAGAAACTAAGTTTTTTTTGATCATCTTAACAAATTTAAAAAATGAAAAAAATTTTGGCCCCGCTTTGGGTGCGCGAGTACAATTTGCGCGACGTTTTTGTCTCTTTATATTTTTTAGAGCAACTAATTTTGTTTCTTTTTGACTCTCACTCCAATCGGTTTTTCTTCGAATTAGACTGGACCTTTTGAAAACCCATTAGAAAACCCATTCGAGGGAGAACAAAATAGAAAAAGTAGTGATTACGACGATTACGTAATGTATCCAAAGGGAATTCCCTTCAGACTAAAATCTCAAGTTCTTTAAGACTGTTGTTTATCTCTATATTTATCCTCCTGACTCGCGGGAAAGCGATGAAGACGCTATACATAGGGCAAGCAATTACCCCGACCTGCTTCCGGATATGTCAAGATATTTTTATCTTCTATCTTTCTCTTTTATTCCCAGACATGACGATAATTTAGCAGAATTTATTCTTTGTACTCTTAAATTATGTAGAAATTTAGCAAACAAGAGATAGAATTAAACTCTTACGTAATTCTTTTTATCTCTCCGTTTATGGTTTCTGCTGGGTAAAATACACGCAAACTGTTTAAACGTAATCATGCAAGGCCAAATGATCTGCTACAATTATTACGTCACTGGGAAACAACAGGGAGAGTTATATACGTCACAAGAGCTGCTCAACCATTTATCAGCTGGATCTAAAGGGTTTCATAAAATACTAACTATTACAGGGTTGGCGAACCTTTTTTATAGGGCAGGTCAAAAAATGACAGTTTTTTAAAACTTACATTAAGTGGGTCATTGGCTAAAAAAAGTTGAAGACTAAAAAAAAGTCTTCAACAGTCGTGGATATTCAAATTTAGGGGCCCGAGGCAAGAATTTTCAAATATTGATGTTTTCTAAAAGAAAAGAGCTTTGATCTTGGCTTCTACTTTTTTCTCCAAAACTCATGGTCTCCTCTAAAAGAAAAAAGGTTCTCACCTGAAATCCGTCTCGGAATTCCCACTTTTTGTATCAAAATTATAGTAATCTCTAAAAAAAAGGTCCTCACCTGAAATCAGTCTCAGATTCTCCAATTTTTATCCCGAAATCACAGTGACCTCTAAAATTTGATAAAAAACGAGAAAAAAGGGGTCTTCAGAGCAAATCGGTCTTCAGAGCAAATCTGTCTTCATGAGCAAATTGACAGGCCCTCTGTCCTATCAATTTTGGTAGAATTGACAGAACAGAGGGCCTGTCAAATGCCAGAAATTTCAGAACGACAAAAATGTCAGAAATTTTAGAATATCAGGTGGGTCATTGAATTTCAAGTAGTGGGTCACAACGTGACCGGCGGGTCAGTGGTTCGCCATCCCTGAACTATAAGTTTTAAAACAAAATGTTATATTCATATTTGTATTTATCAAAAGGACGCAAAAGAATAGTATCTGTGAGGATTTATCTTTGAATTGAAGTTTGGGCCCCAAAAAATTTAAATTGGGTCGCGCGTTGGACATTACTGAGCTATACATTTATACGTTCTAGAGATACAATAAAAGTAGCTAATAGTCAATCCAATCATATAAATAAGTCATAAATTTATGATTAAATTTAATTTTCTGTCATTCGGTTCTAAGTTAAATTTTTATACAGTAGGCTACTTGGTAAAGTATTATCTAAGTGTATGGGTAATTCTAATTCTTGGTTCTTTTACGCTTGAACCGCCGGAATGCGTTCTTTTTATTGTGCTGCAAATACGCTATGGACAAAATCTGCAAATATTTTTTTGATATAAAAAATGTGTCATTCATATGTCATGTGTATAATTATTTTCAAGTTAATATTAAGACAATACACTCTTTAAGCAAAGTTGCTTTTGATTGGCCAATAATGATGATGTAACACTACAAAAATGGAAAAAAACGTCATCTGTTTTTTAACGTTCAAAAAATAATAGATTATACAATTATACCAGGTATAAACAAGGAATAAGTCTGCAGCAGTGATAGGTTTATTGACTTTAGAAAGCATTCATATGTACTTAGATTTTAAAAAGTTTTAAAATTTTGACCTAATTATATTTATGAAAGCAGTATCTTATTCTACCAACGGATTTAAAACCTTGCATGATGCCTGAGGTAACTTTTTCTCTTGCATAACTTTTAAATTAGAATACGCTGCAAATACGGTAAGCTCAATAAGCTAAATCATTTTATGTATTTCATCAAACAAGGCTGAGTAAGTTTTACAGAGAAACTATATAGTTAGTTGAAAAGAAACTAAGTTTTTCTCGACCATCTTAACAAATTAAAAGAAATTAAAGCAATTTTGCGCCCGCGAGTACAATTTGCGCGACGTTTATATCTTTTTTTTATCTCTTACTGCATCTAATTTTGTTTCTTTTTCACTCTCACTCCAATCCGTATTTCTTCGAATTAGACTCGACTTTAGCGAGAAGGACAAAATTTAGAAAATGAAAGAAATTTAAGAAATTTAGAAATAAGATACTTTTTTGTTTAAAAAGGCTCTCTCTCAACAAACGCAATCAGAACTGGAAAAAAATTGTTTTTAAAAAATTAGTGAAGACCAAAAAAGGTCTTCCCTTGAGTTTCAACTGAAGGTGTAAATCTATATAATGCAAAATGAAGGGCGAGACGTAAAGTAGAAAAAGGTTTTCATTTGCAAAAAAGACGTTCCACCTTTTTAAGTAAATCAAAAATATATGAGGGTTAAGTAAATAAAACGCCTTTGAAAAGTGAATATTTTTATTTATTAAATTTTGGTCTTTACCAACTTTTTTTTTTTTAATTTTTTCCATTTTTCCTCCTTAAAATTTGTGTTTGTTAAGAATATCTTTTCGACCAAAAAGGTGCTCTTTTTAAAATTTTGCCCCGCCCAGAAAAAAATTTTCCCGCGTCTTTGATTGCAGCTCCTCTTCGTTTTTTACTTGCCAGCCCCCACTGAATTTAGAAAATCATTATGTTCTTGCATCCTTGGAACTAGAGCAGTGTTGTTTCTACAAGATTTTCAGTGAAACCGTCAAATTTAGGCTACTGAAAAAACACCGCGCTGTTAATGAAGGAAAAACACTTAAATCACAAAACAACCCGATGAGTAATGTTTTGGAACGTCAAACGGCTGATAAATCATTGCAATATTAAATGAATAGATGATTTGGTAATGATTATTAAGAACACTTTGTGCTTCGAATTAACAATTAAGAAGCATATTTCATTATGTGGGCCGGTGAGCTAAAAATAAATTTAAGTGTTGAAATGGGGAGCGCATTACCGCGCGGAAAACTACTGTTTATTTTTTATGAAAGAAAACCTGCCTAAACAATACAATTTTTTCCTGGCCCCAACACCCCTGTTGTGCAATATTAGCCTAAATACTTTTACCTACTGTAAGCGAACGCACTCTTTAACCTATAGCTTTTTATAATATAGGTGGTTTATGATATAAAAATATGTTTACGGTTTAAATATAAAGTTTATACGACGTCAGATGTCTTGTATTAAGCCTGAGTTTTGTAGAATCAATGTTGACTTTAAAGAATTCAAATTAAATAATGCCAATACCAATAAACAATACCAATCAAATTAAACTTTTATTTTATGACTGGGGCTGAGCCCGAGCACCTTGAGTGCCGGAGTCGCTACCGAACGGAACGTTCTGTTGCATTGAGTCAAAGTTTTTAAAGCTTTTTATTATGATTTCAAAATTGGTTTAAAACACAATTTACAGCAATGACTGCAAGCGATATACAATAATTTAAATCAATAAAATTGATAACGCCGAAGCCTCCCTGTTAGTTTAATGATTAGCGTTACTGCAACAGGCGTGGTTATTCTGGCTTTGAAACCGGGGCCTTCCTGAACTGAACTGAACTGAAGTGAAGTGAACTTCCAAATCTGACAAAAAAGTTGCCAACTGTTCCCTATTTTAATAAGCAAGTTAGAAGTTATTAGAGATTTTACAGAACTTTTTTTTATTGAGCCCAAGTAGCTTCTTCTTCTTTGTTTAAACAAGATGTTGCTTCCTTACTCCAGAGTTAGATGTCAGGACAGATGGTGAGCAACCAGGATGTTTTCTTCTCGTCCAGAATCATAAGACTGCGTTCCTCATTCGGAGGATTGTAGATGGGGCAGACGTTAATGGTATGGTCTGCAGCCTGCTCTTCGCCCCACTCACAGGCCGAAGAAGCTAAATCTCATTTATACATATTTGAGCGGAACCGTCCGACATCAGTTCTCTGGCAGTTGAACCTGACCCAAGCTGATCTTGGTAGCTTGGTTCCCAGTGGTGTACGGGAAACTGTAATATATTTTAAGTCTGGTAATATTATTTTTTCACTCTTTGTTCCATGCATGGTCCAACCAGTATGCCGCACGGATGTTAAAATCATCGCTAGTTTTTAGCAGATCTTGTTGCAGCAGACACAAATGGGTGTCTAGATTTAAGTCGTCGTTAGGTGCCAGTGTAGAATGGAGCAGGTGTTGATGCTTAATGGCACGACGGGCAAGTGCTAGAGTTGCTCCTTCGCGGCTAAGTTAAGCAGGTTGGATGCCAACCAAGACAGGTCAGCTGTCCGCTGGTTATCTTCATACAAACAAAAACTTGTTTAATTGACTTCAAAAAACTAAAAACTAAGGTTTTTACATCAGAAAGATTGAAGGTTTTTATCTTTAAAATCCATGAAAAGAGCACAAAAACCTCTTCATTCAGATATAATAACTGCTGTGTCCAAAAAATTGACTAAAAAATATGCTGGGACGTTGAGTGGGCCAGACAAACAGAAGCGGCACAAAGTTATTTTGGACCTGGGCAAGCTTTAATTGTTTAGCCCCCGTGTATATAAGGTCATATAGGTATAGATATCCACGCTTCTCAGTAAACAAATTATAGATGGAACACGGAGTACTGTGAGAATATATCCAGGTTCTGTGCTTTCATACTCCTGAGTAGTACCAAGCCAGTTGGATTGAGTTTGCCCTGAACAGCTTGGGTTAAACTCAATCGCCTGCGGACTGGTATCGGGTGATTTCATTCGTCCATGCACAAATGAAGTCTCGCTTCTTCATCGAATTGTGAGTGCGGCGCCCCTGAACAAATCACAGACCATGTTCTAATAGTGTGCCCCATACATCAAGTATCACATGGAGCACGAGGTCCGACAGTTTTAGATGACGAAATCCAATGCTGGCTTAATTACATCACTGCCAGCATCTGATCCGGGCAGCACAGCAGTCTGAGGTAGGAAAGAATAAACCCTCGGCCCCAGACCTCTGTGTAACTCACCCGAAGTAAATGCGCTTCCAAACGACGACGACCCTATTGTGCCACATTTAATTTTAATTGGTGAACAATAAAAGTTATGAATTATAAATTTTACCGGTATCTAAGCCCAAATCACTATTAGCCTAAATTGCTACAGTAAAACTATATAGTTAAAATTCTTTTGAGGGGTAAAGTAATTGAAGCTGAAGAGAAAATAAGTGCGTTTAAAAGGATTGAAGCTTTTGGGTGAAAGCCATTAGAAAATACAATTTTGCCAGCATTCCACTTTTGGACAAATTTGTAGGCTGCTCCAATACAGCATCTAATAATGATGAAGAAAGCGATGATGAACTGCAGGGGCTTAAGCCATTATTTACCGAGTAGGCCTACTTGCAGAAGTTGCAAAAATCATTTGAGAACTACTTTCCTGTCCAACCGCAATGTTCAGAATAGATTCGTCAGTCATTTCTTTTGGCACCACAACTGCAGATGTAAACATTCGATTCATAGATGACGTCATTGAGCTTCAGGAATACGAGGCTCAAAAACTTGCCTTCAATTCCACAAATCTTTACACGTTTTGGTAACAACAAATAGAAAGTTATCCTCGTATTGCCACAATCGTCCTCGAATTCTCACGACATTTGTAATTACTTATCTATGCGAGCATGCGTTTTGTGGAGATTAAAACAAAAAAACGGAACAGGCTTGCATGCGAAACTACATGTAATATCAGAATTGCTCTTTAAGAAACAAAACCTCGAATTTCCCAGTTGGTCGCCGAAAAAACGACGGCAGAAGACACGTTAATACAACAATGAATTACGATTAATTGTAGTTGATTTTTGTTCATATGACTGAGCAAAAAATCGGGGCTTGCGTAATGACGTAAGGATTCAGCGCGTTGCAAAGGTTAAGAGCACTGGTTCAGTATCTTTAGATTGCTATTAGAAGAACTATTTTTTCTCCAGTTTGTGCTCGCTATATCGTAATAGTCATCGTTATCGTTTCTTTTTATTCTCCCTACTTTCAGAACTACTTCGTAAAAGTGAAACTTACAGCAACCGCAAAGCGATTGCCGAAACCTGCTTTTGTTGATACCGAGTTAATGCTGTTAGATTGAAATTATTATTTGTTTTTTGTTTAGTTTTTATACGACTGTGATTTTGAGCTTCTTGCTGAGACCATCAAAGAGGAAAGTGCCGTAAAGTGTCTTTCTTTAACGAAACTGCTTAAAGTAGTGTAACAGATGTCGTGTCGATTGCGTACGCCATCGACACGCCATATCATGAAATTTTCGGTTGAAAATACTTCGACTCGACGTTTATAAATTTGTAGCCTATTTCTATACTTCAAAAAAAATGTCATGGTGAAGCCATAATAACAAAAACTTTACAACGGCGAAAAAATTAACCAAGGCCGATTTTTTAACCTTTGAAAAAAACAAAAATTTATCAAGAAACTGCAAAATGCATCAACATTTTAAAATGCTTAAAAAACATGCTTTGTTTATTAACATAAAAAGTGCAAGTGATTGATTTTTTATTTGTTAAAAACCAGTTAAAATTTTTTCATTTTTTTCCTGCCATTACAGCTTAAAAAAAGTTATCTACAATCCATTAGTTAAAACGCATTTATTAAAAATGTCAGCCGTTCTCGCTAGGTAAGCGCGTAAAATCACAGTGAAAACGTGCAAAGTTAACAAATTGATTGAAAATGGGTTCAACAAGCAATCTTTAATGCGAGAGAGCTTTTTTTTCGATCGTTCTACTCATTCAGCTGAGAGAGCAGCTTGCAATGCAGCGCTTACTCCGACTGGAGCACTTGTTGCGTCCTCCTTGGTGCGCTGCAATTAAAATGCAACTGTATTGGCACGCGCCGCCATCTGTTATTCTCTTTCGATTGTGACGCCATGCGGAAGCTAAAATTTCCGCATTGGCATCGTAATGAAAGAATGTAAATAATAATTTTTGTTTCGTCATCGTCGCAAAAGCTTTGACAACAACATCAACATACGAGATCGACAACGAAAACAAAAAACTTGTTGATTAAAAAACTCGCAGCTCAAAAAAAAGGATCCTTTTATGTACAGGCTTCCTTCGTTTTGATACAGAGCAGGAAACGAGGGACTCTTCTAGATATACCCCCACCAAAAAAAAATTACAACCCCCTCCCGAAAAAAAACTTACAATCAAGAATCGAATTAGTACCCAATTTAAATTTAAAATACACAAACAAGCATATGAGAAACTTCTAAAAAAACGATGACAACATTTTACTCCATTCGTGGCAATTGACCTCAGTTTTCCGACAGCTTACAACGCGAACTAAGAAACCCAACGGCAATTGTACGAGTTAATATTAACAAGCGGAAAAGTGAACTAACCTTTAAGTCCATCATAATCATTGTGCTCAGACGACCAACGCGTCTTGGTTTCGACAGAAGTTTTGAGGTTTTTCTAAAAAAGATGTACTTTCACAGTAAAGTGTTCTGATTTTTAATTATTCATGTCAACTTTTCACAAATTACTGTAAGCGTAACATTCAAATCACAAAAATTACAAATGAAGATGATTTACTTAGCCCTGGTGATCTTGTAATTATGGAGCACTTGAGAAAAAAAAGTTAACACAGTCTACCATAAATCACAACAATGGTCCCAAATAAAACACGATTAAACTAATATGATAAGGCTGATTTTTCACGAGAAATCAACAGTAAATTTAATATCCAGTCGCTATTACCAGCTTTGTATGCATTTACATTAAAAAACAACGTTTTAAAAAATCAACTAAGTCATTATAAAGTTTGGATTAATGTGGAAAAATAATGTAGATAAAGCAATGACTGGTGAATTCCACAGCGGCGCCACCACGCGGTTTCTATGACTTTGTTTTAAATGTTATTTACCAAAATTAATAAACGTTTTTTACAGAAACTCATGATGATTGATTTTCGGGTTGGGTGAGGGTTAGTATATTGGGGTAAAATTAACCCAAAACCAGATAGACCACATCATATCGATGGGTTTGAATAATCCCTTGATTAAGTCGCTCAGTCAATAGTTTAAGTTACAGTAAGAGCAACTCGAAGAAAATTAAAATTAAGTTTTTTTGCAAAACTTTAAAAAAACTATCTTTAAAAAGAAAAAGTGGACTTTCTTTTTCAACAAATATTGGTGTATAACAACCAATCAACTCTTTTTTAAAATCAAGAATTTACTTCCTTAAAATTAAACAAAAAAAACGAAATATTACGCCTGGTTTACACAACAAAAAATCGAGCCAAGTTCATGGGCCAAAGTGAAAAGAAAAATAAGTTTAACTCACTTCTCATATTCGTTTTTATCTTCTTTCATTTTCTGATCAAATACTTGCGAGTCTCTCACAAAGTCAGAGTTTACCCTAAACAGATAAAAGCGTCAAAAAAAATCTATAGACTTTTTTGAGGTCACCATTAAAGTGTTATAAGCTTGAAACTTACTCTGGACTCTTCTTGCAAAATTTATGAAAGATCAACCAAGAAACAAGCAAATAGCGCTTATGTCAATTCACTTTTAAAAATAAATTTATCTAAGTTACAACGTCGTTTAATGTAAAAAAAACAGAAACAAGATTTGGTTGTTGATTTTAAACAAAAATCACAATTAACAGGACAAAACCAGAACTTGTTTAGGAGCCTACTTGCGAAATCCTATTCCGATTCGACGAACTTTCTCCGAAGCAGCTTTTACGACGTCGTCGTACGTTTCGGCATTGACCGGCGCGTAAGAGCGGATCTGGATAAAAACCCTAATTACCAAACAATAATTTAAAGCTTTGATCTTGAATACCAGCGGTCCAGTCCTACTTGAAAGCTCAAGTCTGGGCGCACGATTGATTTAAGAAAATTCTAGAATCTAGAACATTCTAGAATCCGCAACCTTTCCTCAGCCGCCGGCCAAGGCAAACTCTAAAGGGTCTCAGTATGCCGTGTTATAGTAGGAACATGAGAGCTTAAAAAAGTTGTTCAAATTAAGGGGAGATCTTTTTTTAGTCTTTGCTTTCATGGCACACAATTCATTTTCATAGAACCCTTTTTGCATTGGGCCGCAGGTTCTAGAACCGGGCCCTGCAACCGCTGTGCCGCGGAAAAACGGCAAAATGTAAACACGCCGCGGGCCACGAGTTTAACAAACCTGAAAATCTAAATATTAATTTATTCAAAACTAAATTGAAACCACGAAGAGCCGAGCTTTTGTTCTTCATTTTGATTTTAACATAACTTAAATGAAAGCCGGGATTAGCCAAACAGTTCAAGTGAAGACTTTTTTTGGGGTCTTCACTTTGATTTTAACGTAAAATTAAGTAAGCCTTGAAACAAATTTTAAGATTTCTCATCAAATTCCAATTGAAGACAAAAAATATAAAAGTCTTCTCTTTACTTAGGTGTACCACCAATTTTGAAAATTTTCAAGTGCGCTGCGGGCGCGAAAAGGATTGCTGAGCACTGCTCTAAAACATTCTACAGCGACTTGGTGGTGATGGTGGTAGTGGGTTTACCCGACCCATTCCTGGGGATGGGGGCGCGGATCAACTCTGCGGAGTCCCAGTAATCGGGAGACTCCCCACAGATGGGACCAGAGGTCCAGAATAGAGAGGGAATGGCCGAAATGGCCCGACGCAGATGGTCCAGTACAGAGCAGTCTAGCACGAGATGTGAAAGATCCTGTGATTCAGAACCACAGTTGCTGCATGAAGGAGTCTCGGCTCGACCAACCCTGTAGAGATAAGTGCTAAGGGGAGTGCTGTGCCCGTTGCAGCGTAAACGGGAGAGAGCACAGCGAGCGGAGCGAGGGAGAGTAAGCTCCTCGGGAGATACTGGAGGGATTTGATGTTAAAAGAGACCAGATTGGACACTGGGTCTCCAACTGGTGTAGAGAGACAGTTTTTGTGAGGAAATAAGAGGTGAGAGGGACACTGATATTTTGGAGGGATCAAGAGAGGCTCCAACTTTAGCAAGAGAGTCAGCTAAGTCGTTACCAGAGAGGGAAGAGTGACCAGGTATCCATTGCAAGTGAACTACCTTGAATTTGGATAAAACATTGAGGAGAGATTGTGTATCGGATAGGGATTTGGGGGTTAAATATGGTAAGGGAGCGGAAAGGGTTGATAATAAGACAGATAGAGAATCAGAAAATAGGGTGATGGATTCAAATTTACATGTCATGGAGTGAGAGATACACCACTCAAAGGCATGTAGAATGGGGAAAGTCTCGGCACTGTAACTGGTAGCCCAGTGACCAGTCGAGAAGGAGAGCGAGGTAGCAGTGACACACTTTGAACACATCAAGTGTTCCAGCCCGCCACGTACCGAACCATCAGTCCAGGCAAAGATATCGCTGTGAGATAGGGAGGAAAGATGGGAGGTAGCTGTGGTGTTGCGAAGGGAGGGAGATCTTTACGAGAGCATGGAGATGAGAGGTGGAGTGAAATTGTGTAAGTTCTTTTTCCTCGTTCTATTTCCTCAAACGTTTGCTCGGCTTGGCTAATACCTGCGTTCGGCGAACCAAGCAATCGATTCCAGCCGTTCCCTTCCACTTCTTCTCTTTGAAATGTTCTCTTAGAAGCGGGGAACCACCGTAGAGATTGAAAAGGCATTTTTCAAACTCGACTGCTTTTCCCGCGGCGCAAGACTTGAAAAAGCAACGCTGAAAAATTTACAAGCAAAAGCGGCAAAAATACTTTCGACTCGTAGTATGCTAAATTCAATTTAAATACATTCGATTTGGCGTCGTACTAAATAAAACATTCGATTTCAAGAAAAAATTACTTTAAGCTAAACCATTACAGTTTTAAGATTGTTTCACAAAACTGAATTGCGAACTTAGCTTTATGGATTTAGAACTGAATGGTCAAAGCGTAAAGTGATTTCTGTGGCCCGCAAAATAAAATTTTGTTAATCTAACCTTTTACGTATTACGATTCGAAGCAAATAATGGAAAATCAGAAAAATACTTCTATATCTTATAAAAAGTCTTTATTTGCCACTCGAATTGAAATAAAGATGAATTTTACATTCTTCACTTTTCACGTTCAACGACAAAAATAAGATTCTTAAAAAAATGATACGCACGCGGGTTAAAGTTCACCACCTTGTTCTACAACATGAAAGTCTATTAAAATGCTTTCCTATACCACGTGACATGGTTCTCGTTTTAAAAGCTTACTCTAAAATAGGGCGGCTTTTGTCTGTTCTGTCTAGCAGCTGCCAGCTCTTCTCTTTTTAGCGTCTGCAAGAAATAAACAAAAGATAGGCTTCATCTAGTCTAAACGCGCTGCTGCAAAATGTCTGGGTTGCCGCAGAACGGCTGCAAATGTCGGCGCTAATCTGTCAACCTCAATTGTAAAATCGATTGACTATTTACTATTACATTATATAACACATCCATGAGGATGATTGAAATTTTTTCATGTGATAACAATTTCGTTCATGTGATTTATTCACATTATTGATTGTGAAAAAGTGCATCTTTGTTGTTTGTACGTTGCTAGTAGGTTCCGATTTTTGGAAAGAATTTTCTTAGCCTAAACTAAAAATTTTAGAATCAATGTTTTGATTTCAATAAAAGAAAATATAGTATCTCGAATTTTTTCTTAAGTTGCTTTTTTTGTAAAAGAAGTTTTCCTAAAGGTCAAGAACCTAAACACTCGTCAATTCTGGCAACATTCTGCGATATGCAATGCAGCAAACAATCTCACCTCGTTGGGTTGCTGATCGTCCATTTCATGCGACTTCGATTTCAACGAGGAAACGCCCGACAACAAGCGAGATCGATTCGAGCCTGCCCTGTGGAGTTGAAGATTTTGCCTTTTACGGACGGAAAAAATTATTTTCGGAAAAATTACTTCATTCAAAAAAGATGAAAAAACTTGAACAAAGTGACCGTAAAACTACAAGTAGTTGGGAGGGTGCATTCAATTGATTAAAACCGCGACATTGAAAATTAAGACACAGAGGCATCCTTACTTGCTCAGAGATTTCGGAATAGATTTTGAACGTGTGTTTAGTTCCCGTGATAATGATGACGTCGAATTTTCGCTAGCAGTTGAATGAACTAGTAACAAGTACAAATAATCAGATGCAAATTCTATATTAAAACGTAATGCCTACTTTAGTTTTATATTTCTGTATTATGCTTACTGTATTATACAGGGTGTTTCAGAAGTCGCGTACCATATACTGATTTTTAGACCTCCATCACACTTTGCAATTTGCGGGCGTAACTACTTGAACCAAACCTTTACCGAAAGGTGGATTGGGTGAAGAGGTTTCGTGGAATGGCCACCCTGATAACCACATCTGTCTCCCCTTGACTATTTCCTTTAAGGACATCTCAAATCTGTTGTCTTCAAGAATCGTTCACGTTCTCTTGATAATTTGAAGGATGCGGCAATGGAGTGTCAAAGGATCAACGTTGAAATTCTCAGAAGAGGGAAAAACAGTTTTATAAAAAGAATTGACGCATGTGTCAATGAGCATCTGTTATAATTATGATCAATAAAATTGATAATTATATTTATTTCTATGAAAATCTGCATGTTGCGCGACTTCTGGGACACCCCTGTATATATAAAACCTACTGTACGTTGTTTCGCATTGTATATTATATCTACAAACAGTAGTTGTATTTCAACTTTTGAAACAACAGCATGCCCAAGCGAGCGCTATTTTAATCCCGTCGTTGACATGTTTACGTCATGTCGCTGTGCCATCGAAACCAGGAATCCAGGACTTTTTTGATGGCTTAACCCTTTCACTGCCAAAAGCGGATATATCCACTTTCTCCTAAAGTCAGTTAAGCGCCGAAAGCGAATTCGCCATCAATTTTCTTAACTTCATAAAAAAATTTACTTGATACTGAAAGGGTACATATCGCTTGATAAAAAATATATTTTTCTATTCTTTAGAAAATCATATTCTCTTCCCGAAGAGCATGCTATAGGATTTTTTTTTATTTTAGTACTGCAGTGAAGGGGTAAAGAACTTTCAAGTTACAATTATATCAAAACTAAAAAAATACTGTAATAAATTTTAGAACCGACGGCAAAAGGCATCTCCCAAAGAAGTTTGAATAATCGCTTGACATTTGTTCTACGTTAAACATTTCTGACGTTGCTCTGCAAGACGGGGTATAGATTCTGTGATGATAATGACGATGATGCAAAAGTATGGGAGCTTGTAGCTGTATCATGTTTCAAAGAGAATTACTGAGCCTCAGACGAGCAGAGTTAACAAGTAACGTCGTTGCAACACACGGGAGCAAAGAAATTTAAAGTACTTAAGATAGCGACTTGGAAAAATCATAACAAGTACCACTCGACAGGTTGAAGCGCAATTAACTGTAGCAAACATTGTAGATGAAAATGCAAAAAAACCTGGATTCTATTACTTAAAAAGTAAAAAAAAAAAGAAAATTAAGCTAAACAAAAACCAGCGCACAGCCGATCAAGAGATCATTCGCTTCGTTTTTGTCGTTGCTGATCGACTCATCCTTGCGCATGCCGCCCGGTTCCAGGCCAGAGTAATTCCACTTCCGGTGGATTCCAGGCCGCGGCTGAATCCCGGAAACCCACGAAATGCACGTCCCTAAAAGGTCGTCTTTGAAATCGAGCTCGTCGAACTGTCGCCACGACTGTGGAAAAGCGTGACAAAAGCTGCAGTAAACAGCCTGCGCCAGGAGATTTCCGTAACTCTGAAAAAAACAGGCGTCTGTAAAACTTTACGCCGTCCATCAACAATAATGACGCAAATAGGTTAAAAAGTATTACGTCAGCAGTCTTACGGTTAGGAAAACGTTCTTGTATCTTGGTGTGACAGACATCAGAAAAATGTCCGCGTAATTCCTGGCAATTCTTTTAAACAATTTCGATTCGATTTGGGGATTCGGCTGCAACAACAACGTATTGAGTTCAACTTACTAATCTTGCAAAACGAGTTTAATTGCATTAGAAAAATGGAAAGTCTAGAAACTAGTTTAAAAACGTTTTACAAATGCATTAAAAAATGTTACTACTTGAAGAGTAACAAATAAGGATCTGGACATAAAAATACAAAATACTTGATGAAATTTTTTATTGCACATGCAAGAAAGCATATGCTCAGTCTTAGCACTGGATCCAATTGAACATGTAAACAAGAAATTACACGGACTTGCTTGATTGACGCAATTGCTGAAGGCTGTCCTATTTTTAAAAGTATTTTGACCTCTTAGTAGTCAAATAAATCAACATTGTTTTAAAATTGTATTCAGACGGGCATCTTGCCATGATTCACTTAGTCCAAGGTAAAGCAACTATAGAACCAAGTAAATTGATCAATAACAGGCCCAATAACCTGAAAAAAGACCAAATTAAATGCGAAAGTAAAAGTTTTTAAAACGTTTCTAACCCTGACGACAAACGAAAATAATAATAATAATTAATAAAAACAAGTTTTCAGTTCAACAACTGCTTTCCACGCGTTATTTTTAATTCGAGACAAAACCTTCAGCAACAATTACTTCCTTTTCTTTAGTGCATTTGGAAGATAGATTTAGATGGACTGCAACCATAGAAATACCGAAACTTTCAGCAGTTCAATTACAATTTTACCAGTTGCAGTCTGTCTGAAGTTTCTTCGTATAGGCCAACTTGCTGCTTTCTGTTTTAAGCGGAATCACCATTGTACTATTGCAGCGTAATCGCATTGAAGGATCTGTTGTGAAGTACCTTTTCTAAGGGTACAACAGAAATCACTCCGATTGACGGAGTTTCGAACTCGCGTCCTTTTGCTCGTGAGTCAGAGTGTTAAACACTGAAGCTGTTACGCCGTTTGAAGCTAAAATTTTGCTAGCAATGAATTATTTGGGAGAAACTGAGAGAGTTTAAACGTAAGTTAAGTCTAAACTGCACATCCTCCAATATTTTGTGAGATAAAAAACATAAAAAACAGCATCAACGTCAAATCCAAATTAAACCAGTTTAATTGAACAACTTACGTGAAGCTTGTGTAAAAAGTACCACCAGAACGTGTCCTGTAAAATGGTTTTTTGCTGCTTTGAATAAAACATCTTATCGAAGTCTCGCTTGTAGGTGGGCTGCAAAAAAAGTAAAAGTTTAAGGAAAACCATAAATTTTCTCACAGCTTAAAGCTGATTTAAAGCAAGTTTTGCGGCGTGGCTGTGTGGGTTGGATCGCTTGATGGTGAACGCAATTTATATGACCTCGGTTCGAAATCTGCTCTCGTCCATCTGTTGTACCCTTGGAAAAGACACTTTACGGCACCTTCCTCTGCTTGGCCGTCCTCGCAAGCAGCTATAAATTTCAGTCATATTTATGAGTAAAAACAAATAAAAAATTTCAATCGGACGGCAATATGTGGTCTTTTTTGAAAGCAGGTCGAAATAATTGTTTGACGGTTTGCCTAGGTGTAACGGCTCCGACCTTTTCGTGCAAAAATCCGGAAAAACACAGCGTAAAGTCTGAAGCTAAATACCAAGATAAAAGCACAGCAAGTAAAAAAAAAAGTACAGCACAAACAAAAAATTAGCAGAACAGATTTAAGCAATTTAAATGTCTTTCATGTAATTAGTTAAATTATTTACAGAAAAAATGTCCCGAGACCCGTCCGTCTCATTAGTATACACTTACAGGGAAAAACTAAAAAATTTCCAACAAATTTTATTCCTACTCGGCATAGGTGTACCAACCAAAAAAATTTGGGGGGCAATTAAATTTTGCCCAAACTTTGTGACATTTGCCCAAATCATGATTTTTTAGTACTTTACGGATAGGACAAAAAATTGTCTGAGATTCTCGGACGAAGACCAAATTTTGTCCTAAAATCAAGGTGTTCTCTAAAAAAAAAAGTCTTTACTGCAAATCGGTCTCATATTTCTCAATTTTCGTCCCAAAATCAAGGTGTTCTTAAAAAAAAGTCTTCACCTAAATTTGGTGACTATTTTTTGCAGTTGATCATTGACACTGCCCTAAAATTCCTGACTTTCCCCAAAATTTTCATATCGCTGCTCGAAAAATTCTGGTTTCGCCCCAATATTTTCTTGTTACTGCCCAAAAAATTTGAATTTTTTCCAAATCTTGGAAACTTGAGGGGACAATTTCCCCCTGCCCCCCGCCAGGTACGGCTATGCTACTCGGGTAAATAAGGAGACTGAAACGAGGTTGAACTTTTGAAGTTACGAACAGAAGAAAGTGATACCCACTTTTCTTTTTAAATCATTCTGAGCTTTTACAACGATATCAAGAATGCCTTTCACTTCGAGCGAATGGGGCAAGGGGGTCGCTATTGTCGGGTCAAAACCGGGGTACTGTTGCAATTCAACCAGTTGCGGTTCGTCAGACTTCTAAAAATTAATGTCGATATTTATATAGTAGTTCATGATCAATTTACAGTTCAGTTTTTTACAAGCAAAGTTTTTAAAAAAATGCTTTTTATTTCTATCACTTTAAAACAGGCATCTTTTGCTTTTCTAGGTAATTAAAAAATAAAGATTAAGTTTTTTGGACTTACCAAGACCTTTAAACTAGGTTTGTAAATTGAATGAACCACCCCGAAAGATAGTTGTTGGACGGTAAATCGGAAAGAGTGGAATGGTTTGGAGTAAAAAAATGAAGCGAAGATATGGCAAAAGAAACTATTGGTATGATTGCTTGCAAAATGCAATAACTTTTATAACTTGAACAAATTTTTTTACGAGAAAGTTTTGCGCACATTTAAAAATATCAACCCGTGTGCCGCAGGTTGAGAACCACTGAACTGGACACAAAACATTCTGACGATTCTTTAAGGTGCACAGATACTTTATGAAAATGCTTTACCGCTGTAGTATCATAAAACCCAACTAATGCTTGTTTGAGGACAAGCTGTGCGTTGTAAAACACAATGTTGTTTATCAACCTACGATAACGCAAAGCGTTGTCACAATTACCTTGGAAAAGATCCTTTTCTTGATCGATTTTTCTCCAGTTGTAAACACTAGAAAAGCAAAAAAGAAATTTGCTTTTACTGAAACAAAGCAGGCATTTATTGCATTTAAAAAAAATACAACAACGAAGTTTTTCTGTTCAACGTCAACTGCTTTATTCGCGGGTCAATGTTTGGTTCTCGTTCACTATCCGCCGTGCTTACTTTAAAAAGTTTTAAATTTTGGGGAATCCCCAAAATCTGCGCAGTTACCAACGGCAAAGGGTGAATGTCACACTTCATTCATAATTTTAATCATAACGATGTAGTGTATCCCCGTTAAAAGCAGTTCGTAGTTTTATTATAAGAGAATAAATGCGGCTCTTTGAGCGCTGTCTGCGATATACGTCCAATTTGTTATATGGCTCGATACATGTATCTTTTTCTCTTTTTTTTTTTCTCTTTGTATTGACGTAATATGTTTTTGACTAACGTCATTGTACTGGAAAATTCGCGTATATTCCACTTGATTCGCGTAACGAACTCTCCAGGGGTTTCTGGCTGAATCTTGAATTTACGAGAAAGTTTACGTCACGTGATTTTGTTTTCTATATAAAGCCGATGCGTAGCGAGAAATTATGATGATGATTATTATCGTTGTGAGGTAATTTGAAGCGACTCGAGTGGCGGCTCGAGCGAAGGTGATTTGTTTGGCCACAGGAGGTGGACCGTTAGATGTTGTGTCGGTGGACAATTGTTGAATTTATTTTGTGCCAGTGGTTGGCAGTTTTGTTCCACAGAGGTAGAATTATTTGTGTTGATTGAGTCGAGTTATAGTGTTGATTTCGCTTTGCAGTTTGGCAAAGCGTGGAATAGAAGTTTGGTCGGACGCGATATTTTCGTAATACATTTGCTTTTATTAGAGACAAGGGTCTCTGTTTGTTGTGAAAAAGAATCTTCAACGAAATCAATCCGAGCTTTCGTTAACCAACTGTATAAACCGTCAGGCTCATAGCAAAACTACTTCTTGAGCCGGAATAAAATAAAATTTAGACACAGCTTTGTTTCAGCGCAGGTATTCGGGTTACCTAGCTCAACTGGTCCTTTTGGATTCCCGAACAAAGTTTGTGACAGTGAACAAGCCCCCAACTTTCGATTACATTACGCAAAAAATTTATTCCTAAACATTGCGGTCACGAAATCAGTCACTCATCTAAGTTGTTCAATTAAAACAAATTACAATATTTAATGACGGTAGAGGAAAAATGTTAGAAAAGCTTATGTCGTTAAGTTGCACATTTTAATGAAAAGATTTGATAACTATCTTAACCGAAAATTATGAGATGTATACTGAGCGAAATAAGATAAACCAGTAATGTCCAATCTGTGGCCTGCTATTCACTCAAATTCTGTTTGTTATTTTTTATTTAATTTATTTTTAGGAGAATGTTCTGTAACACATTTGTCTTTCGCCAAATAACGCAGATTATTCCGATTTTTATAATAAACTCAAATCTATAAATCGATAGAGATTAGAATTTAACCCGTTTAAAAACGTTTCTCGTTAAGCTGAGTTTGCGCTTTTCTGTACAGTAGTTGGAAGATTTGTCAATTAGAGGAGCATGAACCTTCTGCGCCCGGTAACAAAGTGAAATTTTGCGCCCCAAGCCACTTCTGTTGTAAAATATTGACAAAGTTATTGATATATTAGTTTAATATTTTTGAAAAGCTGTTGAAGGTACTAGTAATATCCATATTTTGAATATTTTCGCGCCCTTTAGGATGCATCCACCTGTCCCCTTATTTCCTTCCCTACAGTACTGTTACCAACCAACCTACCATTGCGGCGCATAAATGTTTTTGACAGATGTCAATAAAACGCTACGCATCAATATTTAAAAAAACTTCAATTAAATTTTTATCATAGATCGACAAATGGTGAGGAAGGCAGTGCCGAAATTGCATTGATTCTATCTTGGGTAAGTTAAGTTCAAGTTCAAGTTTAGTTTGTTTTTTTCACAGGTGATAAACCATCAATTTACTAAATGCAATGCGAAAAAAGTAATAAGGTTTTGAGATCACAATTTATCAGCACTGCAAGGATGGTAGCGAAAGACCAAAATGTCACTTTTTAATGACATCAGTGAATTATTATTATTATTATATTGTGGCCAAGTAAATGTATTTGAGCCCAAAATTTTGCCTATTGAACATCCTTGCAGTTGCAATTAACTAAACACTCCCTTTTCTATCAAAGAAGCTTTAAATTTAAGATAATTCCATTAAGGTTATATAATCAAAATATCTTAACATTTTATTTTTCTAGCGACAATGTCAGCAAACAATGAAAAACTTTGCGAGAAGACGAACTGATTTTGGTACGCTCTAGTTTTTGTTTAGTAATTTAAATTTTCGTCATTCAAAATAAAAACATAATTATGAAAAAGTTCACGTCCATTACCACATATCTACACACACACATAGCCTACACAAAAAAGTTGGTAGGGAAGTTATTCTTGAACTACAATAGGTTAAAACCCCTCTTCCCGAAGGGGTCACAAGAAGAATCCTTATTTTGGACTGCAATTTACTTTTGGGACGAAATTGACAAAATCAGAGACAGTTTCAAAGTGATGACTTTTTTTTTGTCTTCACTTGAATTTTGGAACGAATATGACAAAATCGGAGACAGTTTTAAAGTAATGACATTTTTTTGGGTGTTTGCTTGACCTTTGGGACAATATTATAACCAGGGAGCCACAAGTGTTTGAGAGTCCCTAAAAGGGGCCACGGTCAACCAAAATTGGAGAATCACTGGGTTAGACAGTCTTGCTTTTAAAGTAATTTTCAAGTAAAACTTATCTTTAATTATAATTTAGCCTACCTGACTCCTGAGACACAACTTCTTCAAAGTTCTTTGCATCTTTTTCATCACGGGCTGTTTAAAAAAAAATACAAGAATTTAGATATATGTTTTAAAAAAAAGTACAATAATTTAAAAAGAGTTGCTTGAATCACATAAAAAGTTCAAAAAACGAAAAGGTTTTCATTGAACATAAAAAAGGCTCAAAATGTAAAAAAATAATTCATTTAGCATCTTTTCACAGCTTATATTTGATACAACAACAAAAACAAAAAATACTGAAACTTCTCTCTTTTTTCTTTTTTTTGCTGGATTTTGATTACATGGCAGACAAAAACAAAAATAGACTGAAATCTCTGGCAATATAAATTACCACAGGCAGATCTTGTCAACCGTTTTGGTGTTTTACGCTTATTCCAGCTAGACAGCTCAGCATGGCATGACGACTGACTTTCAATTGCCAATTTGCTTTCATATGCAGATAGCTGCTGGTTTAGATTGGATATCTTTTCATTTATTACATCAATTGATCCAATAAAGAAAGCTAACAAAACAAAGTTAAGAAAAATTTAAAAAATTTTCAGCTTCTATAATGTAATTATTAATAAATATTTAAGGCCATAGTAAGTGCTGCAAATCAAAACGCACTTTTAATAGAAAAAAATTTAAAATGAAGTCAAAGATAAAATATACATAGGCATGAACAGTACTTATTTCTGCTATGTGTCAGCAATAATAAAACTTAGAGCAAGATTTTTTATGTAAACTAAAATACTTGTAAAGTATGGAGTGATGTGGCCCCTTCAACTGAAATCATTTAATAAATCACCACAATTGCACCTACTGGAGACAAGAAAAACCACACGCTATAGTCAATCACCTTGTTATTTTATGAGAAATAATGGGGTGGTGCAGCTTATTATTTACAATATCAATTAGATTGTTACTTTTTGACACTACAGTACTGCGAGTGATTTTGCTTGATGGAATGGGTTGCAACAGTATGTAATGTGAAGCATTAGAGTAACCTTTAAAAAAAAAAAATTTTACTTTCAGCTAGAAAATCTGTAACAGCAGCTAAATTAAGAAAAAACATCAAGATAATGGCATTATGATCCGTGCTATACCCGTGATTTGTGTTGTCAGCAGTGTTTTGACCAGAACAGTCATCAGTTTGTGAACAGGTGATGACAAAACAATGATATAATGCAAATATTTTTTCTACATGTTGAAAAGTGTACTTTTCCAATATTTAAAGTATGTAAACTTTTTTTGGGACAACCTATATATCATATTTACATAAAAATCATTTTAAGGAAATTTAATTTCTTGAGTCTTTTTTTTTGGTCTTAAAGCTTTAGCTTTACTGTTTTTTTAGTTTTTTAATTTGTTCAAGATCTATTTATTTTTCACCATTCTCTAAATCTATTTTAAATTCACTAAAAATTATCCTTCTATTTCTATAAGGGTAAAAAAAAAAACTTTTATTTTAATATACAATTAAAAAAACAATAATTTCATGTAACTACACTTACAAAAAAAAATAGTTAAAAACTAATTGTCACAAGTAACAAATGCACAAATCACATAGAGCAGCTATTGTTAAATAACTCTTATATTTTGATAAATCAAAGGATCAAATATGATTAACTTTGAAATTATACAAAACTTTGTTTAAGAAATCATTACAATTGATATCTTTCATGAAAAAGAAAAAGATTTTTTAATGTATACAACTTTTTAAACTTTATTGATTAAAATATACACTACCCGGCCAAAATAAAAGTCACGAGTTCTTTTTCCATTTCGTTTTTATTAACTTCTCTGTTTGAATATTTTATTACTGCATTTTGAAATTATAGAAAATAATAAAATATGGGTATTTACTAATCAGTGTATGTCTATTTTAGATCATTTATAAACTCTAAACTCTAATTTTGATAGCCAAGATGAAAACCCGTGGTAACGATTTATCACCTTTTGATAAAGAAAGAATCATAGGATTGCATGGAGCAGGTAAAAAAACTCGTGAAATCAATGAAGAAACAGGTGTAGGGTGTAGAACAATTTAACAAACTATAGCTTACTGGAAACAGCATGGGGAACTGAGTTCTTCACGTGGTAATTGCAGTAGGGGCAAAATTTTGGACGAAAGAGACAGACGAATTTATGGGATGAACTTGAGAGAAAACTGGAGGACACGTCTCCTCTTCCTAAAACATTACCTGATTTAGGAGAGAAATTACAGCAACTATGGTCAAAACTTGATCCTGGGAAGATGAAACATCTAGTAAAATCGATGCCAAGGCAAATGGAAGCAGTTATCAGAGCTAACGATGGCCCAATTGACTACTAAATAAATTTTGGGATATGCGACTTATTTTGGGCAGGTATATGTAGAATTTTTAAAAAATATAAAAAATTGTTTCATCAGTCAAGAAAAGGTAAACCGAGCATCATTTATTGATCCCATAATATTTGGTTTCTACAATTATATACATTTTATTAATAAAACTGAAATTACAATTAAAATAATGCTTTTTATTTCAATATTTCTCTTGAAATCTAACAAATGTTTAAGTAAAGTTTTATTTTTAACTGACAAATAAACACAAAATTTAAGTTTGAAATAATTTTTTGAAAAATTAACTATGGCAAAAAGCATGGTTCTCATTCACTATTCATCATATTTATTCAAAAAGTTTTTAAATTTTGGGAAATCCTCAAGGCCTGCAAGGTTAGTAATGATGAACAGTAAATGAGACCCAAAAACTTTTCTGTAATATAGGTAACTGAAAAGATCATACTTAAAAAACTAACCTATAAAAACTGTACACTATAAAACTCATTTACAGTATTATAACAAACACAGATAAATAAAAGATATATTGATTTATGCCTACATTTAATAGCTTTTATTAATGATTGTAATAATTGACCAGAAAATTTTTAACCATTTTGGAGCTTATTTTATTGGCACTAAATGATACTAACAGTCGATGGTGTGGTTGATTAGCAATATGACCTTATTAGTGGCAAACACAATCAACAGAGTTAGATTTAATTAATATTCTTGTCATTCTTTGTGCCCTTAAAAAATACTTTCAGACACTTTCTCTGCTTGGCAATTTTTAGTTTTTAGTCATATCTCTCAATAAAAAAACTAAAAACCTAAATATCCATTTCAAACAAATAACAATATCTCCCAGTCTTTAAAAGCAGGCTAGAGCAGGTGTGTGCATTCTTCAGTGCTGCTAGGCTGAATGGATAAAACAAGATTAATTCAAAAACAAAACTTCCCCATAGCTTATCCATTTGTTACAACAAAAGCAATATAATTTTATTGCAAATCATGATAAAATTTTTTTTGTATTTGCCAATCACTTTATCTAGTTTCAAGAAGTTAGAGTTGCAAGGTCATAAAACTATTTCACATTAATTTGAGTGCCGAAAGCCATCACTCAATTTCAAAATTAGAGTTTTCATAGACCAAATAATTTTGTTTTGCAGGCTGTATTTGGTATGGGAGTCACAGATTGCACACCTCAGGGCTAGAATAACTGCTTAAAAATTGTTCTAAATTTAAAGCTTCCGACGTTGTCTACCAAGCCAAACAAATAAACAAAGAATTTATATAAATTGTATTATAATGTTTGAAATGAAAACATGATAATCTATGTTCAAGAAGTAATTTTGTTAGAAATATTTCAATTTTGTTACAAATTTACTCATAAGATCATCAAATTATGACATTTCACAAATCCGATATACGCTTAGAATCTATTTTAATTAAAGGATACAGGCTGGCTTTTTTTGCAATTGCTTCAATTCTTCTTTCTTCTTTTCGACAGATTTATCAACATCAAATAAATCCTCTTCACACAAACTCATAGGTGATGCAATTCTACTAATATCAGCCATTTTCTGATTGGCGTAGTTATAAAAAACTAATGATGCATCGCTACATTTAATCCGAGACGAAAGACTTTCCTACAAAATGTCAAAGCACTAGATGGCTTTGCTTTTCCAGTTATTTAAGTATGCTTAGGATTCGATATTAATTTGAACAAGCAAAAAGCATTGTTGTATAAGCAATGCAAATGAACTTTAAAGTCGTAGATAAAGCTGAATTAGGTGAAGCTTAATCCAACGGCGTGAAAATGTTTTTTTCCTGATTTGTTTTTAATATAAAAAGCTAATCTAAGAATTGTTACTCATTTTTGCGTCGTTTCTATAACGGCAAATTTTTAGCGCCCTTTTGTGATGATTTCAATATGACAGTATTTCCAAATTCATTTTTATTAAAAGGAATTTTTTTAAACCATAAAAAACCAGCAAATACATTTTAATTTTGATTTTTCTTACTTTATTCAAAAACTGAAATTTTAGTCGTTTTAGGATATCTTGTTGTTATGACAGTCAAAGCTAGATGTCTTGAGACATGTTTTTTGAGGTCTCTGTCTCCTGTCGGCTCGCAACTGTAAATCTCGTCTCGGTCTCGAACCTGTGTGCAAGTTCAGATATTAAAGTAGTGCTTCTTTACCCCTGGCTCACGACCCAAAATTAGGTTGCGGAAGATTGCAGTTGTAAAGATTAAAACATTATTTTTTAGCAACGAAATTTGATAAACTCGAGATTATTTTTTAGAGATCACTAAGGTTTGGGTTGAAAATCAAAAAAATCCGAGACAGATTCAAAGTTAAGACTTTTTTTTTAGAGATCACCCCGAGTTGGGTCAAAAATAATGTTTTTTTTGTAATAAAATAATTTTTTCCTATTTTTTGGTAAGATTTGGGTCACCACGAAAAAAGGTTGAGAAACACTGCATTGGAGCAATATCGCAAAATTTGACAGGTTTTGGAACTATTGTTATAAATTTTTAGTAAAAATAGGTTATTTTAACGTTGTTTTAAAAATTAGGAGCTTAGTTTAACATCATGATCTTTTTAAATTTGCTATTAATTACAATAGAATTGAACTATGGTAATCTTTATTACCAGGCAGGAGACTGTGTAAGCAGGCACACCATATTTTTAAAGGGCAAACCATGTAGCGGGATAGTATCCAACTACAAACTGTAAATATGTACATATGTACAGTATGTAATTTAAATTATTTATTTGGCAACCCGCTTCTAATAAAAACCTTTTTTCTTTGTCTCTTGTTTTGATAAAATATAAAATGTGCTCTCTCTTTCTTTTTTTGGAATCAGCGTGATCATGAAAACATTCTCGAATGTTAATAAAATCTTAAAATTTAATTAATTTTGTGGACTAAATGTTGTTACTGACAAGCTCAGAAAACTTAGATAGCAACGTCGTCTACAATTGGTGATTCCGACGAATAAACTCCAAGTACTATTTTGCTTTATATGTTATTGTATGTTTATACTTTTACGATTTTATGAGTACATTTGTTAATCGTTATTTTTTGCGTTCTGTCATGGAACAATCTATACAAAGTAATAGTGATGTTAATATTAAACCTAGAAGCACCCAATACTACTGCATCTGAGGTTCTTTTTCAAACCACTCCAGTTAAAAAAGACATTGAAAATGCTGCCAAATTCATTGGTGCTATTGCTGCTTTGTTGGAGTGGCTGGCTCTGGAGCAGGAATTGGGCTACAAGTCTTATTATTGGATAATGGATATGCCAGAAATTTATCGTTAAAGCTACAGCTCTTTTCTTAGGCCATTTGGTTTTGCTCTGCCTGAAGCTACGGGACTATTCTGTCTTATCATGGCTTTTGTCATTTTATTTGCTTTGTAAAAAACATTTTTTCAAAAAATATTTTGAGTTGCATATGGCATTGTTGACGTTTTGTTTAACTGGCACTGACAGTTAATGAAATTAAATTATTCGTCTAATTGGAGTAATTGCTGATTCCTTAAATAAAGGCACAATTGCAATGAAAAAAATTTTTTTTTAAAGTGTTTAGCTTCAATATCTATTATAAAATCTTGCATTTAAATTTTTTAGGACTAAAATGTATCATAATTTTATTGTATTACGTTTATTAAAATATTTGTGTCATTCTCGACCTCACAGATCTATCATTTTACCTTGTAGAGTTTAGAGATTATGCAGTTTAATCAGACTAACTTGTTATTTTTCTTTACTTTATTGTCTATGCATCATCATTGTAAATTGGCATGACTACACTATCAACAAACTATCAATTGTATAGACTATGTCAGCGTTTCTCAAACCTTTTTTTCTGCGATGAAAAATTGCTGAAAAGAACAATCTACAAATATGACTGCGACCCAAATAAATTTGAGTGAGCACATATTGAGACAACACGAAAGTGTTATGTAAACCAACAATGATTGTCTAATTTTTAGCTGTATATGTGTGGGCAGAAATTTGTTCATGAGCAAACTTATTTTGACTTCTTGATTTTCGGCTCAAAAACGTAGTAATCCCCCCAAAAAAAAGGTCATCACTTGAATTCAGTCGCCGATTTTCTACTTTTCGTCCCAAAATCAAGGTGCTCTCTCTAAAAAAAAAAAAAAAGAAAAAAAAGATCTTCAGCTTGAATCTGACTCTGATTTCTAGATTTTCGTCTTAAAATCATAATGTTCTCTTAAAAAAAGAGTTTTCACTTTTGAAATCTTGTGTGCGCAATTCTTTTTTTTTTACGTGCGGTAATTTACAAGTTTTTGCGACCATTCCGCGTAGCCTTGGCGACCCACATTTGGGTCGCGACCATCCGCATAGTCTTGGCGACCCATAATTTGAGAAACGCTGGACTATGTGATTAGATTTGTGCTATGCACCTTTATCGTGTACTTTTATTGTTTATTTTGTTTGTCTTTATTTTGTATCTCTTGCATCGCCATCAGGGGGTGATTGACTATTTAGTGGTACAGACTGTAACTGCTTATGTGCTACACCATCTTTAACACTTAGTCAACTTGCTTTGCCTATTTAATGTTTTTTTATACCTTTGAACCTTTTTGATTTTGGTTGAAAGACTATATTATTAGTCGTCAGCGTGGTCGAGTGGTTAGAGCGCCAGGATTGTGATCGACATGGTCGCGGTTCAAAACCCACTCGCGTTATTCTCTTATTTCCTTGGGAAAGACACTTAACGGCGCTTGACCTTGCTTGGTGGTCTTGGCAAGCAGTTCTAAATTAAAGTCATATCTTTATTGAATTACAAGCGGACAGCAATATCTTGGCATCTCCGGAAGCAGGTCTGGGTAATTGCCTACCCTAAGTATTAGCGTCTCCGTCGCTTTCCTGCGAGTCAGGAGGATAAATATAGACATAAAAAAATAAAAAATTATGATATCTTCATAGTTATTTTATTAATTTTCATGCATATGTTCTCATGTCCTTTTCCAGTTTGCTGTACGTATTATAGACTAAAAATTTTTTTAAAGTGTTTAAATATTTCATTTGTTTTCAAGAAGGCCTTATTCACGATATCCTTGCTATGCCACTTTACGATATCCTTGCTATGCCAATTCAACAAAATTTTTGAAAAACTTTTACATATTCGCATTTATTCCTATTTGATAAGGTACAATCTACTCAATGACCGACAATTCGGATTTAGAAAAAATTCGTCTACTACTTTAGCAATTAGCAAAATCCACAATGACCTACTACATAATATTAATCAAGGGCTATACAGTTGTTCTTTGTTTTTAGACTTGAGCAAAGCATTTGACTCTGTAGACCATGCTATATTAATAAAAAAGTTAGAATCCATGTATGGATTTCGAGGAATAGCTCTTGAACTAATAAAAAGTTATTTTAACAATAGATACCAATACACCAAAATTTCCAAGTCAAAATCTACTCTGAGAAAAATCAAATGTGATTAACCTCAAGGTTCATCTTTAGGTCCACTACTTTTTATTTTGTTAATTAATGATTTGTCACTAGCGTTTAAATTCTCAACTACATTATTTGCCGATGATACATACTTAACCCTATCACATAATAACCTATTCGAACTCAAAAAAAATGTTAATATTTAAATGCATCATATACATGTAAATAATTGAATGTGCCACAACAAGTTATCACTTATCTACTCAAAAACAACATATCTACAATTCAACAAGCATCTACCTAGTTCAGTCAACACAAACTTTAAAGTACTAATAAATAATATCCAAATAGATAGAAATAAAGTAGTAAAATACTTGGGAGTTCACATTGATAAAAATTTAAATTGGTCGGCACACATCAAAGAACTCTCCTTACAATTGGCTGAGTGTTGCTCTTTATTGTATCAGCTACGTGAATATTTGACAACTGAGACTCTTCACATGCTCTACTACAGTTTTGCATACGGCCATATCTAATATGGTGTTTCATTTATTCATTCATTCATTATTGTGTTAATCATATTGCTCTGTTGTATATGCTAATAATGTCTAAAGTCATACAAAATTGATATTTTCTGTACATTGAATGTTGCATAACTTTGGTCGGGGGGGGGGATCTGTAGCGGGATAATATCCCACTACAAACTGTACATATGTTTGTATATATACAGTATGTTATTTAAATTATTTATTTGGCAACCCGCTTTAGAATAAAAACCTTTTTCTTTGTCTTTTATTTTAATAAAATGTGAAATGTGCTCTCTCGATCTTTCTTTTTTTTGGAATCAGCGTGATCATGAAAACATCCTCGAATGTTAACAAAATCTTAAAATTTAATTAATTGTGTGGACTAAATGTTGTTACTGACAAGCTCAGAAAACTTAGATAGCAACGTCGTCTACAACCGGGACATTCATTAAAATAGAAAAAAATTCGTTCCTAAAAAATAGTTCTCTAAAAAAAGGTCTCCATTTGAAATCATTCTCGGATTTCATTATTTTCGTCCCAAAAAGAAGTGTTTTCTAAAAAAAAGTCTTCGCTTCAAATCTGTCTCAGATATCATGATTTTGGTCTCCAAAAACTAGTGATCTCGAAAAAAAACATGAAAAAAAAGGTCTGCACAGGGAATCTGTTTTCGATTTCTGCCAAAATGGGCGGGACAGAATCCTAAAAATTGAGACTGTCCCGCCAAATTTGGGACGTATTGTAAGCCCACGAATAAGGTGCTCCAAAAATTATAAAATTATTTTCAGCAACATTTAAACGTCTTGCATTTTATGTTTGTAAAAATAGATGTACTCACGGAAGCTGGGGATTAAAAACCCCCTGAAGAAAGGGGATGCAGAGATATGCGCTTATACGTAAATAACATAATAGCGACAAGAAGACGCAATACTATGGTATAAGTTTTTATTGTTTTTGCGCTTAGTTTTTTCAAACTTTATTAGTAATTTTATCAAAAATCGTTTTTTCTATTGCCACAATAGCGTCGAAATTACGTTAAAGATAATTTCAGTAAAACTTTCAAAACCGAAAAGTATTCTAACATAAAATCAGGTCTTCTATGCTTCACTTTTGATATTTATTGTTTTCACAATGCTTGCGCGTGAGATGCGAGCCTATTCCATTGTAGGCTACATTGCTATGAAAAGCAAAACAAGTGCTAAGCATCTATAGAGGATCTCTAAAAGGAACTCGATTATACTCTGAAAAATACGATAAAAAAATTTACACAAATTTAACAAAATGGTTCTTCGCTTTTACAAAAATTACTTCAATATGCTAATAGATCAGTGGTTTCCAAAGTTTAAGTCATACTCTTCCTTTTCAAGACCTAGCTACAGCCATTCCCTAAAAGTATACGACAAATTTTTTTTGAGAAAAATTTCTTTCTGTGATTAAGTTAACAGTCTTTTATGTTTTTTTTTATAAAGTGAAGCACCGTGGTCTTACATGCAAGCTGCTGAAACTTCTGTCAGATAAGCAGACGATAAGAATGATCATGAAGCTTGTCCGGAACAAACGTTTTACTCCTACTACTTGACAGCAAGCAAAGCAAGCTCCGCCGTCGAAGAAATGGCGTTCCTCGGGGATCGGTATTGGCTCCTCTTCTTTTTAATATCTATACGTGTGATTTGCCATTAACAATTTTCAGAAAGTTTGCTTTTGCAGCCGATCTAGCACTGTTGCACTCTTTTGGAGACTGAAAGGACTTAGAAGTCAAGGCATGACTACAGTTTCTGTGTATCTCCAGACATGAAAGTCAAAATTTAGTATTTTGAAGAAGGGGAAAAGGAGCAGCCTTTTGTTTAAATAACAGAGAGGCCAAACTTAAGCTAAAGGTTTACAACAGCAATAAACTTTTTGTCACACTTCATTCATAATTTTAATCGTAACGATATATTTATCCCCGTTAATATTAATTCGTAGTGTTATTATAAGAGAATAAATGCGGCTCTTTGAGCGCTGTTTGCGATATACGTCCAATTTGTTCTATTGCTCGATACATGTATCTTTTTTCTCTTTCGCTCGACAGTATGACGTAATATGTTTTGTTCAAGCTTTGCTATCTCGAACGTAGTAGATTATTCGCGTAACGATCTCTCCAGGGAGTTCTGGCTGAATATCGAATTTACGAGAAAGTTTACATCACGTGATTTTGGTTTCTATATAAAGCCGATGCGTAGCGAATTATTAAGATCAGATGTGACTTTGAGACGACTCAAGTGGAAGTAATTGGTTGGGCGCGGAAGGCCCGTTAGTTTTTGTATTGGTCGTCGAGTGTTGAATTTATTTTGTGCCAGTGGTTGGCAGTTGTATTCTACAGAGGTAGAATTATTTGTGTTGATTGAATCAAGTTATAGTGTTGATTTCGCTTTGCAGTTTGGCAAAGCGTGGAATAGAAGTTTGGTCGGACGTGATTTTTGTAATACATTCGTTGTTATTAGAGACAGTGGTCTCTATCTGTTGTGAAGAAGAGTCTTCAACGAAATCAATCCGAGCTTTCGTTAAATCAACTGTATAAACCATCAGGCTCATAGCAAAACTACTTCTTGAGCCGGAATAAAATAAAATTTAGACACAGCTTTGTTTCAGCGCAGGTATTCGGGTTACCTAGCTCAACTGGTCCTTTGGGATTCCCAAACAAAGTTTGTGACACTTTTACTATTCTGTTTGGTCCCGACTCATTTTGGGGTGAAACTAGACAGATCGCTCACATACCGTAACGATTTCAGGCATTGCATAAAAAAGTATCTTTGCGCGTCACACTATTGAGCGAATTAGGAAGATTGGTTGCTGGGTCAAAGCATAATGTACAGCTTCCCTATCTCTACCAAAGCATTATTGTGCTTTGTGGTTTCATACCCATGACCAATATTAGGCCTGTTGGAATGGGCCTGCCCCGAACAGAAGGGATTATAGTCAATCGCCTGCAGAGTGGTGTTGAGCAATTCCATTCGTCCATGCACAATGGGGTCTCGCTTCTTTACCGAATTGCGAGTGCGGCGCCATTAAACAAATCACAGCCCACGTCTTAACAACGTGGAGGACGTCTTATGAAGCCCGATTCTGGCTCAACACCATCGCTGCCAACATCTGATCCCGGGAATGCAGCATTTTGGGGTAGTAAAAGAGTAAGCTCTTGGCCCCAGTCCTGTTTATGCATTTATGTTTTCAATTGCAGTCAATCATATAATTAAATTAGATTTTTCAGCTTTAAATTTTAATATTATCATTTAATTAAAACTAAAAAAACAAATAAAAAGTTTCAACCGGACAGCAACGTCTTGGCATCTCTAGGAGCAGGTCAGAGTTTGCAGTAGAAGGTCAGGATCCAGGGATTGCAGTAGAAGGTCAGGATCCAGGGATTGCAGTAGAAGGTCAGGATCCAGGGATTGCAGTAGAAGGTCAGGATCCAGGGATTGCAGTAGAAGGTCAGGATCCAGGGATTGCAGTAGAAGGTCAGGATCCAGGGATTGCAGTAGAAGGTCAGGATCCAGGGATTCCTATTGCAATAGTATCAGTATCAGTATCTTTTGTTTCAGTTCCGCCATAAAAAATATAGGGAAGTAGAAAATTTGTAAGTAGTAGCAAGCAGAACAGAAAAAGGAAGACGCAACAAAACGATAAACGGTATGGCATGCAATCAAGATAAGAAGAGATTTTTAAGAACAAGTGTGCATGGTTGCAGCACCTTTTAAGAAAAACCAAAAAATAAAAAAGAAATGAAATGAAAGAAAATTAAATAAAAAGAAAAAAGCGTCACCCGAGTCATATGTAGACGCTGTTGTGTCGGCGGGGAATTTGGTGGGATACACAACAGGTCGCTGGCAAAAAAGGCCTGAAAGGCAAAGAAAACCACCCAAAAAAATCCTGTCGCGAATCAAAAGGACCATTTCACTCATATGACAAGGCCGGAAAAATTAAAGTTAAGATTAAGAATTACTAATACATACACAAAAAAATAACAACAAATAAACGGAAAACACAAGATGCAATGCGCAAATATTTTAGAAATATTATAAGGTTTATAGTGGAATAAAAGCAATATTTAAATTTGCTTTGTGATAGAGTTTTCTACTCATCCTAATGCAAGGAAAGTAGAAGTGAGTGCGTCATCTTATAAGGTACAAATTTTCTGAAAAAAAGCAACAAAACAAGCACCAGGAAGCAAGAATTTTTAAGTTTATAAAATATAAAAAAATTGATCTGAAACGTTAAGAATTTAAAAGGAATTGCTTTAATTTTTGTTTGAAAACATTGTTTATTTTAGAGTCTCTAATTATAAGAGGAATATTATTCCAAACTTTTGGTCCAATTATATTTTAATGATTGTTGAACAACAGTAGATTGGCAAAAGCTGGTAACACACTACTGCTGCTTCTGGTTTTCAAATGAAATGATTTTTGGATGAATATTTTGTCAAAAGATCGAGGCAATAGGCTTTTATGATATTTGAACATAAGAATACCATTCTCCGCTTTATGTTTTATAGTAATTAAATTGTTTTCTGACATCGTGCGACTAACATTTTCCCTGCGAGAAAGATTAAAAATTATTTTTATGAATTTATTGCACAGTCTTTGTAATTTGTCAATCAATGTTTCATTTCCAAAGTACCAACTTGATATACAGTAACGTATGCGACTTATGAAGAGAGAATGATAGAGCATTAGCAATGTTTTTTCATTTAGATTAGGTTCTATTTTTACTATTATACAAAAAATTTGTCTTAATTTTTTGTAGGCTATATTAGCATGATGTGTTCTTTCCACGACAAATGTTCATTTGCAATAACGTCTAGAAGTTTTATTGACGACACCTTTTCTATGTTGCATCCTCTAAAAGTTAAAAAAAGGTAAACTGGAGGTGTTTTTGAGTTAGGCGTTCTGAACAACAAGTATTTGGTCTTGTCAGAATTTAAAAAAAGTTTATTGGCAATTAGCCAGTTATCAATGTTGAGGAGTTTGTTGATATCCTTTTTAAATAAGCATTTAGTATTTTGTCGGACAGTAGGATAGTGGTATCATCTGCAAAGGACAGGCAAGAGCTCTGATTTAAGCAATGAGGAAAATCGTTTACACAGATAATAAAGAGAAGTGGGCCGAGTACAGAGCCTTGAGGAACACCAGAAGTTAATTTGTTTATGGTAGTTGATCCAGCACTACAACACTCGGTCTGCTGAGACCTTCCAATAAGGTAAGTTTCAAACCATTTTAAAACATTGCTTCGAACACCGTAATGTTCAAGTTTGCTTAATAAAATATTATGATCAATGGTATCAAAAACTTTGGATAAATTTTGGAAAATTCCTGAACTTGATTGCTTTTTCTCAAAAGCAGCAGTAATGTTTTTAATTAACAAAGTAATTACATGTGAAGTTGAATGACCATGTGTGAAACCAAATTGGTGATCTGAAAATAGGTTAAAGCGAATAAAAGAGTGAACACGATTCTACACAATTTTTTCAAGAATATTTGAAAGGTTGGAGAGTAGGCTAATGGGACGATTGTTCGAAATTGTTGGTGCTACCTTTTTTTTAATAAGAGGAATAACTCTAGAGTGTTTGAAATATCAAGAAAGTTTTCCGAGATAAAGATAAATTGAAGATGTTACTGAGAGCTGACAAAAAATTAGAAGGCAAGTACTTCAAGACAAATGAAGAAATATCCCAACCAGCACTAAATTTGGAAATAGTTTTAGAAATAATAAATGAGGTTTTATAGGGTGTAGTAGAAAAAAGAACATTGAAGAGGGATTTGCAGAGTTTAAATAATTCAGAAAACTTAGTAGGCTACTGGCTGAAGGAAGCAATTTTACAAAGGATGATGAAATGTTGGAAAAGTAATCATTGAATATGTTAGAAATCTCAACAGGATCATTTACTAATTTCTTATTGTAATTGATATTAAACAAGTCAGATTTTGGAGTTTGGGATTTTCTAAGTAAATAATTTACGCATTGCCAAGTTTTTTTGATATTCGATTTATATTGATAAAATTTAAGATTTACCAGATGAAAATACAGATTTCTTACTTTGTGATACTTTGATTTAATCTCTGGACAGCCAGTAGCCATAAATTTTTTGTGTAGTCTGTCTTTTTTGTGAAGCCAAAAGCGGAGCTCCTTGCAGAACGATTGAGAACCAGGCGCTCTTTTTTTTAGGCGACTTTAACAAAAAAAATATTTCAAATTAATTGTGTAATAGTTCATGTTGCATAAGATTTATCTAAATCAAGTTCTTGCAAAACAGGTGATAAGTCAACCTTTTTTAGAGTTAAATAAAATTTTTCAAGAGAATCAGGTGCAAAATATCTTGAAGCATGTTGCTTTTGAAGGATCAGGTCTCCTAATGCAGAGCATTGAACAACAGGGAAATGATCCGCAATATTGTAAACAATAATACCACTTTTCATTTCAGTATTAGTAATGTTTGTCCAAATGTGGTCAATGGCAGTGGAGCTAGTTTTACCCAATCGCATCGGTTTATTTATGAGTGGATAATAGTTGAAACTAAACATGGTGTTGGTGAACAATTCCGTTTGTTGATCAGTTAAGTTCAATCAATCAATATTAAAATCACCCATAGTAAAACATTTATGCATGGCCTTGTTAATAGCGTTCAGAGTCTGAAGAAGATAAATATTAAAAATATCAAAAGAGAGTTTATCATTTCGAGGGGATCTGTAAATCGTTCCACAAACAATTGACTTGTTTTTAAACTGTATAGTAATGAAAATAGATTCAAAGTATTTTTCGTTCATTATTGTTAAATTAGAGTTGAGGAAAAAAATTAGCTTGTCTTTTGTCTTTTGAAAAAAACCACCAATTCTACCTCCTTTACTCTTTAATCAAGGATTAGAAATATAAATGTATCCACTTAGGTTTCTATATTCTCCAAATGAATCGTGTTTTTACCAAGTTTCATTTATTGCTATTATATCTGGTTTGTTTGCTAGGGCAGTAACTAGGCTTTCAAATTAGTTAAAATTGCGAGAATTTACCAATGATCTAACATTAATATACATACAGTAATCTCCCCGTTAAGTTTGCACCCGTTTAAGTTTGCATCCGGATTAAGTTTGCAAAAATTTTTTAAAAAATCAAGATTCAACTTTTACAAAAATTTATTAATATTTACAACAAATCAGACAAGTCATAAAAATGCTCACGATTTAAACAAGTCATGAATCGTCAGCTCATGCATATTTCATTTTCTTTTGTGTTTTGCGTCCAAAATAACCTGCCTTAATTATTGCTGGAAAAGCTCAAAGGAATTTCTCGGCTCATTGTAGTAATTTCCTGCTTGAATTTGCACATCGGGACACAACAACTGATCCTTAACTTCAAGAATTTTATTGTTTATGTGTTCAAACCCACAAAAAATTACATGTCCCCTGTTGGTGCTGGACTATGTGCGCAAGATTCGACACAATGTGTACGTTTTCATCTTTATTATCATTTGTTGCTTGTGTACTTTCCAACACTTCATTGATGTCATCCAAAATTTCACGTAAAAATTCTTCACTATTTTCGTCGAAAACATGCACAAACTCATCTAGAGTGCTTTCATCTATTGGAATATTTAATGCTTTGAAGCTGCACAATAGATCAGCCATCATAGCAACTTCTTTATGAGCTCCCCCTTTTAAAGTTACCAATTCAGCCTTGTTAAACGCATTCTTTATTGTCGCATCTGATATCGCATCCCAAGCAAGCAAGTAAGCAAGATATATTGAGCCGCATCTAGCATATGAGCAGGGTTACCATAAGCAACACATGCTGCTGTTCTAGGGAGTCTTTTGCTTGCTCTTTATTGTGAGCTTTTAAATTCTCATCCAGCTCGTAGAAATGCAAAATATCTTTGAGATATAAATATTTATATTTTCGGAAACATATTTTGCAATTATAGCATATAACTTATCCAATGCTGCAACAAGATTAGGATTTTCTCGGTCCACCTCTGCTCCTTCATCGTGAAGAAGAAGTTGTTGTATTCCTCGGCGTTTTCTAAATCGACTAAACCACTGCCATGATGCTTTAAAGTCATCCTGCAATATTAATAGTTCTTTAGCAATTTTCTTTGCTTTCAAAATGGTGAGGGAAGGTGGAACAGGCAGGTTTACTCGACTCATGATATCAATTCACAGTTATAACTTATCTTCTACTTCTCTAAACCTACCCACAAACGCTCTGAATGTTTTCTTTTTTACTTCTTCAGACATCACAGCAGAGCGCTTACGAATATCTTCACGCTTCGACCAGACTTTTTTAATAGTAGCCTCACTCACTCCGTACTGTCACACGACAGTCGTGTAATACGTGTGATCTCCTAGTAAACGAAGTCGTGTCATTCTTCGTTTACTAGGAGGATTTGGCTGATTCAACTTGGATATTATTTCCAATCTTGCTGACTCATTCAATCGCTTAACTTTGTCTGACACTATTATGTGAATAATAATAACTTTGCCTGCTAAAATTAATTTTTATCTTAAGTCAATGCAGCAATTAGTCTCAAAACACTAGCTTAATTACGAGAGTTTTCACTTTAACTGATAATTGTACAGGTTCTATGTTACGTAATAATCGCTTAGGTATAAATGTTAAGTTCGCACCTACTAGCAAAGTTCGCACTCGCTGTTCAGATTCAAGTTGCGAACTTAAGCGGGAGATTACTGTAGTTGAAAAATAATTATTGTGATTTTGTGTTAAGTGATCCAGCTCATGAGGTGTGAAATATAAATCATTTAATGGCTGTTGAAAAATTCTCTGATTTTCAGAATCATTTGAACAAATATCCAGGCTGTCATCATGAAAAGTTGTATTTAACTCATCAGAGGAGAAATTTTTTAAACAACAATTGTAGGCTCCAAAACCTACAGGGGGGGAGGGACGAATGGCCCAACTACCGCTATCTTAAATCTAAGAGACTATGAATAATTTCGAATGCGCGAAATTATTACACCAGCGAATAAATAGCTAAATAATTTAATATAAAAGACGAGAAATGCGAAGCACTATGCTGCCTGCTCCAGCACACCAACAACGAGCAAAGAAAAACGAAAACACACGCCGATGCAATAGTTGCGATTCAAAAATTTTATAGGTCACCAAATTATTCAAGATAGCGGAAACTTTCTTCATTAAGCGAGCGAGCCAAAATTTCCGTGCGCAATCAAACCTGCTACTTCACTGAATGAAAGGAATCTTATACGTGTAAAACGTGGTCCCGATTAGAATGACGTGTACCGTCCTAATTATTCAACCGTAAACTAGGTCACGAAACTAGGTCATTGATTTGGTCGCAACAACAATTTTTAAATAAATCATTAAACTCTTCATTATCAATAGAATAAAAAGGAAAGACAGAATTTACACAAGAATGACACGTCCACTTTTTAGAATAAAAATTTATAAAGATATTTCAGTTAAATTTATACAATTTGGATGATGATATAAATTGCAACAAGAGCAAATAAGATATAGCTGCTTAGCAGAAATTTTTAAATTGCACATAGAACAAATTAATATTTTTGTTTTGGATATGGCAAATTATGAAAAGAACACTTCAGTATTTAAGTTAAACTAAATTTAAGAAAATAAAAAATAAAACAAAAAAATTATAATAAATAAAAAAAAGTACATGTAAAAAAGCTAATAAACAAAAAATAAACAAATAGAAGGCTCTATGGCCAAAATTAGCTCATAAAATTTAAGTTGGGTTACGACTCAACTAATTGTGCCAGTCATGTTATTTACAAATCAGATTTTTTAATTTTTAGAGCTTTTTATACTTTGCCATTTGTAACAGCTGCATATGTGGGCAGATTTTTAAACTTAGCTATGTCCTTGAAGTCATCAATGTGAAGCTTTTTATTGTTAAAGAATACATGCACCTCACCTTTTAGTGTCCATGTTGAACGTAAGCCAAAAACTGTTCTTGCAGCTTCAAGTAGCTGCAGACGGCGTTTTGTTAGCGACTTCGCAATGACCAGTCCACTGTTTTTCAAAAATCTTTTTTTTGCATAGATTTCATTTCTTTGGTACCTTCAAAGAAATTTTACTATTATAGGGGTGCCTTTTTTTGCAGGAAAGGCATGTGCAACATTTATGTCCTTGACCTGCAAAGGAATATCTAAACTAAGGTGAGTGTCTAAAGTCTTACATATATAATTTTCAGTTTCTAAATACTTCCCTTGTTTAAGCACTTCTTTGCATCCATGAATAATAAGACAGTTTGACCTACCATATTGCTTAAGATCATCTATTTTTTCTCAGCCGACGCTAACGTTACCATTGCTGAATCAACCAGATCTTTCAGCTTGGTAAAAGCCAGCTGCATATATAGACTCCAACTCTTTTCTTTGGGCTTCATTATCGTTTGGGTTACCTGAAGAAGAAGGCACAGCAGCAGAAACAGAGCACCTACCATTTGAACCATTTATAAAATCATTCTGATATTTGTCTAAACGTACCTTTATTGTTTTCATTTCTTCAGTTATCTTTTTAAAATCTTCCATCAGTTTTAAAAAAATTTTTTTTTGCAGAATGAAAATACTTAACAAAACATTTTTATTATTAAATAATATTAACTAGCACAAAAACAAACCCTTATTCCTTCAACCTTATTTAAATAAAATGTTATTCCCTATTCGAATTCAAACTTTTTCATTCACTAATTCCGAGTCATATAAGGTATTGCATTACAACTTGGTGCTATAGACACTCTGTGTTACTCAATAAATTACAAAAAATCTGCTACAAGTTTATTAATATGATAATCTGCACTAATCTCGCAAAAAAAACGCAACAAAGAAATAACAAAAGGTAATATTCTTAATATACAACAACTCTATAAATTAAATATTTCAATTTTCATGTACAAATCATTCCACAAGCAATTACCGTCAGCATTTAACAATATATTTCAAAGAAAAACATCCACTGTAATTACTAGAAGTAACTCTCAAATCATACCTATATCATGCAAAAACACAGTAACAAAACAATCAATAAGATACATTGGCCCAAAAATTTGGAATGAATTACCTGAAAAAATAAAACTACGTAAATCCTTAAGTACATTTGTTAAAAAATCTAAAGCATTCTTCCTTGAACAACAATCAAACTTATAAACTGTTACGTACGTCATCATTTAATATCTTTTGTTGATCTTCCTTTTCTTGTGTTTCAGGAAAACAACTGAACAATTTGAAAATCTTCAACTCTACAACGGTCAAGAAAAAACTCAAGAAAAGTTCTTCAGGATCACTCTTGTTTCTACCTGAACAATTTTTTTAGCTATTGCATAAATTTTATTTTACTATTTATTGTTACTACTTTGCATCGGTTATTGTAGATTTTTTTAGTATGTTTTCTTATGTTGTTTTTGTGTTCTTTTTGTTTGTTTTTTTACTAATGATGTAATGTTTTTGTTTTTGTATTTTTCTTACTGAGGTTTTTGTTTGAGAAATGATCTTTTGATCCGCAACAGGATTTCTTTCGGTGGGTTTGTTTGCCTGTTGGACTGGTAGAATATGTTCATGCTTTTACATATTTTTAAGGACTGATCATATTCATCGAGCCGAACTCTGCTATGGTCCCACCATTGCACCGCCCCCATAGCAGTGTTTTATTAAGCAAATAACCTCGGTCCTATACTTTATTTTCTTTCTTTTTCTCTTTCTATTTTTTTAAACAATTTTATAATGAGGTGAAGCAACCTTGCTTCTATATTATACAACAAGTCACACCTTTCATCGCTAATTAGCAAGTCACAACGTCAACTCGTTTTGTTGCTTCTTCCTTTTTCTAATCCCATCTTTAACAACACACAAACTTCTCAACATTTTGTTATTTTGTTCATGTGGCGGAGCAGAAATAAAAGAAAACTGAACTGAACTAAACTGAAACTCAAAATAAAAGTTCCGCTTTTACTTGGCATGGGTCAGCTGGCTTGATGCCTAGAAGAATTGGTAACTGGTCTGTCGGAATGATGCGCAGGCACCAGTGACAATATGTATGCGTCATTTAAGACAAATGTCCAAGAAGCGAGGACGTACGCTGCAGAGTAATCAGCTATCAAGTAGACCGAAGATAGGGCAGCTGTAAGCAGTTTTTTGGCATCAGCACTTTATTCAAAGCCCTTAAATCTGCTTAGCAGTGCGACGCATGAGGAGAGTTTTTTTCGGGCAATGGAACAAGGTGTTGATTAAACGGGAGCAATCTATTCAGTTTTACTCCGAAAAAAAGTAGGAACGGGACAGAATAGTACAAATTTATTGTTGTTGTAAATTTAGCTCAGATTTGGCCTTTCGCTCGTTTAAATTAAAGGCAGGATGTTTGAAATTAAAGGTTGTTTAAATCGAGTTCTATGATCATTCAAACCATGTGCTTTTCTGAAAAAAATTTCAGAAGCTTTTAGGAAAAGCCTCAACGCCATGCTACGTCATAGGCAGCTGTCAAATTGACAGAAAAGTACCTTCCTTCTTTTTAGCCGCAAAAAGATCCTGGATGTCCTGTATTAGATAACAGAACGAATGGGTCCACGGTTGACTGCATGCATTGAAACCCAACTTGTTCTCTAATGAACATAATAGATCAATAATTGGCTGGGACCAACGCCGGCCAAGATAAGTCTCACGAGGATCGTTAGGGGTCAGAGTGCAGAGATATCGGGTGATAGTTCTTTGGGTCCTTTACAGGCTTTATTGGTTTCGAAATTGCATTTACAAGCGCTCTTCTTCAGATTTTGAAAGTTTTACTTCGCACAAGCAAGAAGAAAAGTCTGGTAACCAAGACTTAAAAGTAACCCAGAATTAATTATAGCAGATGGAATTAAGACCAGAAGCTTTATTTGGTTTTAAGCATTGCAGAATAACAGGAAATTCGCTTTGTAAAAATGTAATTTTTAAAAATGACTACCTAGTCTGGTGTGGTGGCCCTCCAAAGGTCAGACACTCTTTGGGAAACAAGTCGATTTGACTTGCGGCAGCAGCATCGTATTTCGTTTTTAAATAGTAGGATGCAATATTATCAGCTAAAACAAGATGGTGACTAGAGAAGGGTCCTGCTAAAATCGGAGGGGAAGGCAGGGAGGAAATTGCCCCTCCTGCCTTTTAATATTCTTCAAATGCAGGAACACAGGGGCAGATTGTGCCCTCTGAAATTTGTATTACAAAAGTATTTTTTGAGATCTGCTCTACTATTAACCTATATAATCTCAATCACAATTATACTCTGCTATTAACCTATATAATCATTAAATCCAACGATGTTCGTAAAATTGCAAAGACATCCATGAATCATAGCACACCAGTGAAAGTCAAGATAAAAGTTTTAACGTATTTAATAAGTGTTATTGATATCTTAAGCGACCTAACCTTTTGGCAAACTCCCTATTCTACTTGAAACAGTAAAATGAATTATATTTTACCCGAAAATTGACTATTAAAAAAATGCTTTTTTACAAATACATTAACTGATGGCAAATAGCCAGATACAAAAGTTATACCAAGCGTTCTAAAAGAATAATCAAACATCAGAAATTTTCTAAATGCTTAAAAAGAGCAAAAGTTTATAGTATTAATTAAGAGAGTTTTCATTTAGAAGCAAAGAAATTGTGATGTTATTTAATTTTAATGCAATACAAGCCATCTGACTCAGGTTACTCATTACTCACTTACAGCCGACATTAAAGTCTAAAAATAAAAACAACAAGACCATACGCGCGAGATTCTTAACCTTTTAGGGATAGTAATACATACGTGTGCCATGATTATGATTGCAACGTAATATTTTAAAAGTCTTATTTGTTTTGATGTGCTTGGAGAAGAACTTGCAGATCTACATGTTTATATTTAGTTATTTAACAAAGAAAGTACCACGCCTCTGAAAAAAATAACAAAGATATCAACAGTTTGCAAAGTTCTAAACTAAAAGCCGACAAGCAAAAAATGCCTTCCTGAAATTTATAAATTGCTTCCAATTTACTGCGGCATAGCTCTCGTTTCGGCTTCAGCAGAAAGGAGTTTTAGTGTCATGAGAAGAATTAAAACATGGCTTAGAAGCACTATGATAGACAGCAGTCTCAAAACTTGAATGTTCGAAAATATTCGTAAGAACTTGTTGGACAATATCAGTTTATGAGCTGTTGCAGATGACTTTGCTAAAGCAAGCGATATACAAATAAATTATTTTGGGTTACATTAATCGTGCAACGGTTAATATATAATTGACAACATGACTCGGTCTAAAGGGCTCTCATGCTCATGTAATTACTTATTTTTTACGCAATTGTTAAAAGTTCTTTAAGTTTTTTATTGTTCTATCTATTTTAACTTTTTTATTTTTGGTAGCGTAAATGTTTCAGCCAGCGTTGTGTTGTAAGTAAAAAACAATTATTCACCGATCAGCATAGGGAAAATATTTCCTGATAGTTTAAAGCAAAATACATTCGATCTTATACGTATATCTGTCTTTGGCTGCCATGCATGGACGTCGCAACTGTTGAATATTTTCGAAACCAACTTTGGTGTTTCTGACAAGAGTTTAGCTGTAGGTATATTGAGTAGTTGGGTTTAATAACCAGTTTACAGTTTTGCGTTTTTTTAATGTGTAGGCCAATTGAGAAAAGCCTGTGTAAAATTGGCTATTGTGGCTATCGCAGTGAGTGGTCATGACAAAGTCAACTTATAAAGGCTTTTACAAGATGCAGGACACTTTTAAGATTAAGGTTTTGAGTTCTAGGTTTATTTGAAAGGGTTGATAATGGCGGAAAATTGATCGCGAACCAAAATAACAAATTAGCAAAATAAAACTTTTCCAAGCTACCGGCCTGTCCTGCGCAAACTGAAATTCTATCATTCAACCAAAATTTTAAATTGCGGATTGGTTGCCAAAATTTGCTTTTGTTGAGAGTGCTTTTTCTACAAAAAAATGCCCTTTTTTGAACCCCCCCAACAAAATAACTCTGGCGCCCTGGTCCTGACCCAGTGGTGGATATTGGGTGAGGCGAATGAGGCAGTTGCTCGGCCCCCCCTTGAAAATAGCACATGTCGTTTCAGTAAGCTGCAGATGTTTTTTAGAGATCTTCATGAATTTAAGACGAAAAGTGGGAAGTACAAGAGCGATTCGAGTTGAAGACTTTTTTTTTAGAGATCACCATAATTTTGGGAGAAAAATAGCAAAGTCGGAGACAAAATCGAAGTGAAGATCTTTTTTTTTAGAGGTCACCATGATTTTGGGAGAAAAAAGTAAAAGACGAAATCAAATCCCTTTTTCTTTTCTAGAGAACATTAATTTTTGGAAATTCTTTCCTCGGGCCCCTGAATTTAAATATCCACCACTGTCGTGACCGTATTAAGGTTATTTTAACTTACTTCATGGCATTCGACTAGAGAGTGAAAATTCGATCCTTTGATCAAAACCATCAATTCCCTCCCCCGTTTCTTGTCAAGCCTGGCCAATAAAATTGTAGCTCAGCCAAACTTAAGTACGAGGTGTGTCCGAAAAGTAACGAGACTGGTGTTCTAAAAACTTTATTGAAAAATATTGAAATATATCAAAGTCAAATTCCTTCAAAGTAATCCCCTTTCACTTGAAAACACTTGTGCATTTGCCTTTTCCAAGATTTAAAACATTCTTGGAAGGCATTTTCTGGGATCTTTTTGAGTTCCGTCGTCGCAGCCATTTTGATGGAATCGATGTCAGAAAAATGGGTTCCCTTCAGAGCAGATTTAATCTTAGGGAAGAGAAAAAAGTTACACAGTGTCAGATCGGCGGAATAGGGGAGGTGTTCCAAAGTTGCAATGTTTCTTTTTGCGAAAAACTGACAAATACTCAAGCCTGTGTGAGCAGGAGCGTTATCATGATGGAGCGCCCATGCGTGGGCTTCCCGAAGGCTCTGCCTCTTGTCACGCACTGATCTTATGAGGCGCCGAAGAATCTCTTTATAGATGGTTTGGTTCACTGTTTGGCCTTGGGGTAGGAATTCGAAATGAAAAGAGATTCTTCCGCGCCTCGTGAGATCAGTGCGTGACAAGAGGCAACGGTAAACCCACATAGTTACATTTCTCTTTACTTATATGTGATCGTTTTTATTCACTTTTTTAAGCTATATTTTTTATTCATTTAGCTATCTATATACTTGCTTTTATTTTTTATTCATTTAGCTACAGTTTACCAAAATTCCATTATATGTAGTAGCTAAATCAATGATTTTTGATCGTCTAAAATATTAAGTACATTAAAAGTTAGATGTAAATTAAGTATGAATAAAATTATGAATGCTCTGGATTTGTGTTTAAATAACACTTCTTTATGTTTCTGTAAAACATTTTATGGTCAAATTTTTGGTGTTGCGTTGGGTTTTCCTATTTTCGTTATTGTGGCAAATCTGGTTATGGAGTCTATTGAAAATAGAATGCTAAAAGATTTTGCACCCCCTCCTTGTATTTGGCTACGTTATATTAATGATACTTTTGTTGTTATAAAGAAAATCTACGTGGCATCTTTTCATAAATAGCATTGAGGATAGTATCAAATTTATTAAATTTACGGTTGAACATAAAGTTAAGAATGCTATTCCTGTATAATAATTCGTAATAGTGGTCAATTAACTACAAAAGCCTATAAAAAGCCCACACATACGACTAGATGTTTGAATTTATTTTGTGTCATGATTTTTCTCAAAAAATAGGTTTGGTTAAAACACTATTGTTTCGGGCTAATTCTAAATAAATTACCAATTATCGAGACAATGCCAAGAAATTTTATCATTTGCAATGCTTTACGTGACAATGATTATCCAGATTGGTCATTAAATGAGATTTAAAAAGAAGCTAAGCATAAAAGAGTAAATAAAAACTATCACATAAGTAAAGAGAAATGTAAGGTCGTGGTTAATTGAAAGCGTGGTTAAAGCGTTGTACTTATGATCAACATGGTCTCGGTTCAAAACCCATTCGCGTTATTCTGTTTTGTTCTTGGAAAAAACACTTTACGGCACTTTTCCCTGCTTGATGGTCTTGACAAGCAGTTCTAAATTACAGTCATGTCTTTATTAAATTACAAGCGGACAGCAATATCTTGGCATCTCCGGAAGCAGGTCGGGGTAATTGGCGACCCTATGTATTAGCGCCTCCGTCGCTTTCCTGCGAGTCAGGAGGATAAATATAGAGATAAAATAAGTAGCTTTACCATATTTCAAGGGCTTTACTAATGTCGTGTCTAGAATTTTATGAAAATTCTATATTGGCGTTTATACTTACCTTCATAAAACAATTAGAAATATTTTACCTCAGTTAAAAGACTCTGTGGATGTGATATATAAACGTGGTGTAATTTAAAAAATTCCTTGTAAAAATTGTTCTGGTGTGTATGTTGGTGAAACGGGTAGATGCTTTAATACTCGCTTATCTGAACATAAACGTGATTTGAAACCTATTAATATCGCTAAATTGAAAAAATATGATTTGAATAAAAAACTGCATTAGTTAAACATCGTTTTAAATATGAACATAGAATTGATTTTGTAAATTTTAGAATATTGAATTATAAAATCTATTTTTATAAAAGAAAATTTTTAGAATCATTACATTATATTACATAATTACATAATCATTACATATCAATATTACAAAAAATTCGATGAAGGATAAAGATTGGAATGTTTTTCCTAAAATATACCGTAATATAAAATTTTTATATTGATTGTGGGTTTTCCAGAAGTTAATTTTAGTTTTGTTACTTAAAGTTGTTAAATTGTTGTTGTGTAGGCTGCCTCTCACCATTGTGTTGGTTAGTTTTGTTTTTGGTTTTTAAATACTTTGTGCATTGTGTGTTGTTTGTCGCCCGAAGTAACGGATGAAACGTCGTGTTACAAGTTTTTCTTTAAAAAATACATTACGCCTTTTTGTTGTATTTGTTAAAGTTTAACTTGCCTCTGATTGTACAGGAACTAATAAATTTTAAATTAAATACTATCCCTTGTAACAATGTTTACATTAGGAATGACTATTTTTGCGGCACAAACATGCTTCAAAGCAGTTTTAAAACTTTGAAAAGTTCACAGGAAATATACGGCACTAGGCTTATTTTATTGAAGGTGATAAATTTTTTGTCTTCATCGTAAAAAAACACTAGTTTTTATCAATTTTAAAGCAAAAACTGAAAAATCTTAGGTTTGATTTATTTGAAAACAGGGCGTCTCGCCAAAGCGAAATCGATATCTAATTATCTATAGTTTCTTTTATTGAATCCAAACCCTAACTTGAGACAGCAATTTGGAAATGCTCGAAACCGGAAAAAATCCTGAACCAAACCAGTGAAGATCAGAGAATAAAATATTTTGGAGAATCAATTTATAAAGCGTTAGAGCAGGTAATCAAACCGGGATTTGCTTCAGACAAAAATCATTAGCTCAAACTTTTCAAATGAAATAAAAAGTATGGTTACTATAGCTTTATTTACAACAAAATATTTAATGGTACTTTGAACCTCAGAGGTACCGAGCAGCTATTAATGAGCATAGGCGTACAAAACCATAATATTTTTAGGGGAAAAAATAATTTTGATCTAAATAATTTGTTCATTTTTGCAATGTAAACAATTTTATGCAACGATTGCCCGAATTATAATTTTGCATCATTCCACAAACAAGCCTAAATATAACAAATATAGCTACGCATTGCACATTATAGCGTATGTGCCCAAAAATCTTGCTAGTGCTCGAAAAGTCAATTGTCATGTAAGTTTTACGAGTTGAAATAATCATCTGTAAACCCAAAAAAATGCATTTTTGTTGTTGAATCTTGCGTACAGCTTATTTAACTTAACTATTTAGGTATAAAATAACCTTTTTTGCCAAAAAAATTTTACAGAAGCAATTTATTCATTGAAAACCATACTCAATGCCCAAATTATTTTGCAGGTGAATAAGTTGGTGGATGGCAATTTCCCCCCGTTTCGTACAGCTACGTAAATGGGGAATACCAAAGTCTACAAGGTTTTCATTAAGCACGGCAAACGTTACACTACGCCATTAATAGTACGCCATGCCTTTAATAAATAGCTAAGATTCATAAAAATCTGATTGTTTAGCCAGTTTGTTTTGAATATGTACAATAGATCACAAAAGTAATTTACCTTAGACCAGGGTTTTATAAATGGTGTGCCGTGAAAGAGACTGAAGTGTGCCGCAAAATTTTCATGCTTTGACAAAAAACAATTACAATTTCGGTCTAAAGATGGGTTTTATTTTTTCAATAGTGGCCAACGAAAAGTAGACTATTCAAAATGAACTGGTTCGTTTGTTAAAGTAAATAAAAATTCTTATAAAATAGAGCTTGCGGCTTTTTATTTTCTACTTGAACTGTCGAGTTTTTTATGATTGAAATATTTACATAAAATATACTTTCATTTTATCATCAGTTAGACTAAATTTTTAGCCAACAATCTCTTGTTGGACTTTTTTATTATTCTATTTTTGTGTTATCAAAAAACAAAGCAAATATTTGATTTTCTGTTTTGTATAAGCGATTCTCTTCGCTGATCTGTTTGTTGACAGACGGTCAAAGTCAATTTTTCAAGTCTTTCGAAAGCATTTATAAAAAAAATCTTCTTGTCGTAAGGTCCGCTCTTCCGTAGTTTATTAGTTAAACAAAAGAAAAACAGCCAGTCGAGCGAAAGGCAAGATACGGCTTGAAGACACGTCAATAACTAAAGTGTAAAGATTTTAGCATTTTGTTCAGTCAGCAGAAGGGCAGGTTTGTTCAAGACCTTAAGTGATAAATGATACTCTAAAGCACTTTGCCTTACTGGCCTAAATAAACGAGAGTTTATTCAAATTTCTGTTGCAAAAACCTGTAAGTCATAATAATCAACAGCTAATCGAATTTAACGGCACGGCAAAAAATGGTAGTGTAATTTCTTTTTTTAAGATTAATCACAGCTTTTTTTAAAAATAAAGCGCTTCTACATGTGTTTGACGTATAAATAAACGCGACTAAGAATTACTGGTGCCACTCTAACGTGCAATATCTCACGCTCGTATCAGAGCGCATGTTAGAACGCACGTTAGAGTGGCACCGAATTACTATTTGTACGTATATAGCAAAGAAAACAATTCCTACTGTATGAAAATGATTAGGATGTAACAAACAAATAATGAAAGAGTAGGTAGTGTCAGCTATCAATCAAATATTTGAGTGAAACTGTCAATTTAATCGATTTAAGTTTATTCCAAATATAGCCTTGAGCACAACTGTCATAGAAATTTTTTAAAAAACGATAAATAGAGCTAAGCTACAACATTTAAGTGATATCGTTTCTGTTTCGACTCAGGTTCGTTTGTAAAAAAGAAGGAGATGAAATTGCGCCGCGAAGTAACAATCATTTCTTGCTCTATTCTGATCGTTACGAACAAAAATTTATTAACCTAATTCAAACAATTGAAGTACGATTACTGGTTCAAGTTTACCGATTCACTTTATTTTAGGGATGCTTGTAAGCACGCTCTGTCTCTGTGAGTCATCAAAATGAAAGTTGCTTGTGTTAACACTGCTTGTTAGTGCGTGAAGTACAAACAATGCTTTTGTAAATCTACCTGGGTAGGCAGCTGCGTTAACGGCTAAACACTTTCTTTATGTGGTTCTAATTTACCTTGATTTTTTCGTTCTGCATTCTCTGCATGAGAAACTAAAAAAACTCAAAAAAGTTAATTTCAATAAGTAAGCAGAAAAACAAACTTTGAATGTTCTAAAATCTAAACACAGCATTTGCTTGAGTTACAAACGATAAACCCTTGACCTAGATCTTATTTTTGTTAAACCAAAGAATGTGCCAATCAAACAAGACAATGCAATTAGCAACTTAGAGAAAATAGTCATAAACTTAAAAAGGTTTTACTGGGCGCTTTTTAAATCACGTTCTGCATATTAACAAAAAATATAGTATTTTAATTTGTTTTTCTAATTCAAAAGTTATTTAAAATATTTTCTCCAATCTATGACAACCGAAGCATTACTTTACACATATTATTTCACATTCTCATACTAAAGGCTCATTTTTATTACGAACGTTAGCGGAAATATTCTTTGTTTCTTTTATTGGTTTTTTGGTACTGGTTAAGTATGCAATTTAATAACAAACTTCTTGTTAAACATGCAGTCTACCATCTGTCAAAAAGCCTGTTGACTAACTTCTAGTTAAGAATGCGGTCTACCATCCAATAAATGTTTCTTTAACTTCGTTCTTTTTTGTATCATCCGTACTAAATCAGATAGTAGACCGCATAAGGACTGTAGACTGCATACCCAACTAGATGGCAGAACGCATACGCCAGGACTGCATATTTAACCAGTACCGATTTTTTGCTTCTCTTAGCGCTTAAGCGCAGAAAGAAGTAAAAAAATCAATAAAACAAACAAAGAATACTCCCGCCAACGCTCGTAGTGGAAACGAGCCATTACCCTGGCAGCAACAACAATATGCTTATTTTGTCTCACACTGGCTACTGTGAGTGCGATTTTCCTGGTTTATTTGAATATTTGAGAAGAAGCTGCTGCAAAAAAGTTACCAGACAGATTTTTGTTTCCTGTTTTTACATTAATTCAAGAAAATATTTTTATGTTTCGAAGAGTCCATATAAATTTACGGATTTCCAAAACAAAACTTTTTTAAAAGAAAGTTCTATTATAAAATGTGTACTTGAAATTAAAAATCATCTTTTAGGGTGTACTTTATTAAACTAGAGTAGTGTATGGTTAGGCTATTATGTGGTGTTAGTGCAGCGGCTATAAGCCTATTTGGCATTCCCTCAACCAGCTTGGCCAATACTAAAATGCATATCGAAAAATCGTTATTTTTACACGTTTTTCGCAATTACTCATATAACGACTTCTAACTTAGCAAGCGTTCGTGAAATTACAAAAGGCTGACTGTAGTCAAACGGAAATCGCGGAAAGACTCAGCCAAGCAGCTGACAAGAAGCAGTCATTACGACAAAATGCGTAAAGCTCTCAGTGTTACGTTTACGAACTGTAATAGACTACTGGTTATTGCGGATCTTAATTTTAGAAAATTTGAATAAACAAATATTGAATAAAAAATGAATAAGCAGATAAAGCAGATAAGTATGATTTAACGTTACGTAGTTTAATTTTCATCAAGAAATTAAAGACTTTTATAAGTGATCAACCTAAAGCATTGCTGCAGTGTAGAAGACCAAAAGCTACAAAGAGCTTGGTTATGTTGTAGAATAGAACTTTCTTTGCAAAGTTGATTGTTAAAAGAAAAATTGATTTTCGTAAAAAATTATTTTCTTTGAACATTTTCTCTTGCTATTTAGACAAACTTTTGTAGTTTGCAGCGTACAATAAAAGTTTATCAAATTTTTGTAAAGTCAAATTGAAGGTCTACTGGTAAATTCGCAGCCCATTTGTCAGCAAATATGGCAGAACCTTTGCGTCTGGCTCAATTTCTTCGCGAAAGATGCGCCCGAAAGAAATATGGCCTTCGTTATCTGAATTCTGAGCAAACTCTGCTTCTGATTCCGTGGCCGGTCGTTCCCCGGCCAAACGAGGAACCACCCCCGGGCTTCCAAATGTTTCACGTGAGTGGTCTATGATTAAATCACGTGAGTGGTCTATTTCACGTGAGTGGTCTATGATTAAAGCAGTGTTAAATGTTGCTAAAATTAGGGCTCGTTTTTAGTACAGGTGTGGAATGGAGCATCTTTGTTTTTTTTATCGATCTTTTCGATCTTAAAATCTAAGCGAGCGCTAAGCGAAGCAAAAAAATTACTAAAAGAAATAAAGAATACTCACTTCATTTCACGCTGGATAGTGGAAACGAACCTTAATCAGGCGTTGATTATTCTGTTCTCATTTCTTTGCGTCGAGCTTTGGGGTTTTTCGTTGAATGCCGAACTTGTCTTTTTCCCACGGTTTTCATGCATCGTTGAATGCTAAAGCAGTTTTTAGAAAACTTACTTTTGATTTTTAAGTTTTTGTTACAACTTTAAAAGCAGTTTGCTAAGCAAGCTTTCTTATTGAGAAATTTCTCTTTCAAACCATGTAGGCAATATCACTTTCAACGCTAATTATCAACAAAACCAAACATGTTGTTTAGATTTAGCTAAAAAAATTAACGTTGAAATTTTATTGATATTGTTGTGCAAATGCAGGCTATGAAATCTTACTCCATTGTAAATGGATATTCTAAAGCGTGAAGCAATATATCTAAACCGGAAATGACATCATAAAAATAATGAGTAAAACTGAATTAGCTTTGGTTCTTCAAAAGTCTTTTAAGTTGCAGTTTATCGATAATCTAAGCATTAGGCCAATCGGTGAAAATAAAATATTAACATGTCTCTATAATTGCCCAACGGTTTTTTACATTGTTTTTCAAAAAGGACGAAATTCAGTTTACTTTTACAATTTCTCACTGGTCACTAAAACAAAGTGTATCTTTAGATTTAAAAATCTACGCCATATTATGTAATTAAACTATGAAAATGTGTAAATGTAGAGAATTAGGTACATTTAAAACTCATTGCACTTTGTCCTGTGAAAGCGTATTAAAAGGAAAATTTAAAGCATAAATTTTTTTTGAACCAATTATATAAATTAACAATAAATCAAAAATAAAAGAATCCAAAACATGAGAAAACAAAATACAGTTCAAATTTTAAAATCAAGTAATTTAGATCCACTGAAAAATATCTTTTTTCGAAGAGAGTTACGATAAAAAAACATTTTTGTTGTACAACTGGTACAACTACAAAAAACAAATTACTTTCACTAAGCAATCAACTTTCTGACATGCTTCTCTAAGTTGAAAATAAATTTATTAAAAGTTTAAATGAACGTCTAAAAAAGTTTTTGAAAAAAGAAACATTATATTAGGCGAATTTTTTTGAGATTTAAATTAGAAATTAAGTAAACAATATTTGATACTTATTTCTTCATCCTATATTGCTACTTCATACCTTGCTTGGTATATTTGTAAGCTGTTGACATGGAGCAACGAGGGCTAAAATATTTGGTTGCACGCAAAATTTTTTCATTACTAGTTTGATATCGGTTAAAACCCTAATCAATTATTGGGCAACTGAAACAATTTGCAATCATTTTAAACTAAAAATCCAGAATTTTTTAATGAAATTTTGTTAGTTTTTTTATTAGTTTTTGTTAGAATTTCGGCTCTTTCTTTTTCAGTAAAGAAAATGGCTTGGAATCGTGTAAAATTTAATCAAAAAAATAAAAACATCTATTGCCTCCACACAGATTTAGATTTGTATTGTGCAAAAGAGCCCATTTAACCCATTTAATTAAATCAGGTCCCAAGTTTTAAAGGTATCCGTGCCAGAGATGTAGTTATCTACTATAAGGAATTATACCAACTACTTTTTTTTACAAGAAGTCATTAATAATTCTTCAATTGGATATTCTCAATTGGTTGCACCGATTTGTAGGTGCATTGCCAGCAGTGCCAGATATTTGTCCAACGATTTGCCGGACAATAGCAAAAACTATATAGCCATTTGAAACAGCCGTAATGCAATGGCCTGCTTTGCTTAAACATTATCCGATGTATTTATTTTTTTATTTTAGTTTGTTTTTTGGCCGATGTTTTTGAAACTAAATATTCCATTGTTAGTTTAAAACTATTTTTAAGACGACCGATGCCAGAAAATTGTTATCAAGTACATTTTTCAAAAGAATGATGACGATAACAAACGTTCCAAGTTTTTGCATATTTTTCATTGCTTTTCTTTTTATTTATTTTTCTTTACGTACAAGTGAAGTAAAATTGTTTTATTGCATTCCGAGCACACCAAATATTGAACAAAATATTGACATGTAAAAGAAATATTAGTAATCTTATTGTTTTGCATATATTTAAACAAAACCTTACCAATTCTTTGCACAACTTTCGGTTTTGGTTTCCTTTTATTGTACATTTTTTATCCAGATCAATAGATTTATTGATTTAATTTTTCGCGAGTGACCGAGAATGGATTAACATCAATTGTTTGTCTTGATTATAAATGTGGGCTAGCTTTTGCAAAATAACTACAGTTAAAAAACATTTTAAGAAATTTTTTTGAACTAAAAACAATACACAGATGAGAAGATTCAAGTGGTTAAGATGACTTCTATTTTATAAGATGACCCATAAAGAAAACATTTATTTCTCATTCTTTTTTTTTTGCTTTTTGTAAACTTTTAAACCTTTTTAATGCTTTTCTTCTAACCTTTTTAAGAGAAATTTTCAGAATGATTTTTTTAACAGCGATTGATAATTAATATAGTCAACACATTTACAATGGCTAAAAATCATATCGAATTGTCGAGTTAAATTAACTTAAATAAAAACTTTTATCTAATTTTAGGAATGGGCGGAACAATCTCACCGACGTAGAGGAAACAGTGAAGCCCCGGAACTACGGGAGTCAGCGACACAACAGAAGCATCGTTTCCGTAATGCACTAGCTCGCGCCAACGGGATCGTCTACCGGAAAGATATTAATTTCGAAGGAGCTAGAGTGTACGAATTTGTCGGTGAGCAGGCTTTAGAGCTCTTTTAATGTTCTCTAAGAAGGGAAATGAAGCATTAAAATATTCTATTCCAGGAACTGCTTTCACAATATTATCATATTTATTGAATTGACACCAATGGACTTTCCTACTGCAGAATCAGTGGTACAGTCGATTACGTATAGAGGGGTGCGTGTTGGCGATTTCGATCAACGTAGCCTGGGTTCGACTTCTGCTCCGGCCAATTTGTCGTGTCTTTCAAAGAGACACTTTACGTCACTTCCTCTGGGAGCTTAGCAAGCAGTTCAAATTACAATATGTAAATTGATAAAAAACTAAAAAACAAAAAAAAACTTTCAACTGGATAGCAACGTCTTGGCATCTCTCAATGCAGATCGTGGCAATTTCATAACAATTTCTCAAAGTTAAATGTTCCCGACGTTGTCTTAAAAATCAAGAGAATAAATGAATAAAATAAAATTGATAGAAACAGAAAATAGTGATACATTTTTTTGATATTTGCATATTGCAAAATAGAAAAGTAGGGTGTGACTTTTGTAAAACTTATCGAAATAAATTAAATCGTTAAAAAATTCTAAATTTCAATGATATCTCTATTAAATTACAAGCGGACAGCAATATCTTGGTATCTCCGGAAGCAGGTTGGGGTAATTGCCTACCCTATGTATTAGCGCCTCCGCCACTTTCCTGCGAGTCAGGAAAATAAATATAGAGATAATATATCTAAATATATAATATATAGTATATTACAAAATTTAGCACACTTTTTTCAAATTTAAAACATTGAAACATATTAAAAAACACCCCTACAGATTGTTTGACCTGCACGGTTTATCAGGGGACCTTATTCAAATAGAATATCAAACACAGTATTATTGGGTGAGGCGAGTGAGGCAGTTGTCTCGGCCCCCCCCCCCCTTTTGAAAATACCGCATATAGTTTGATTTTGCTGTATGTTTTTAAAGATCACTGTGAAATTGTTACGAAAAGTGGGAAATCTCAGAACGAATTTATCGGACGACTTTTTGTTTACAGATCACTATGAAGTTGGGACGAAAAGTGGGAAATACGGGATCGATTCGAAGTGAAGACTTTTTTTTTTAGAGATCACGATGATTTTGGGAGAAAAATACGGAGATACGAGATCAAAGATCTTTTTGTTTTTAGAGAACACCAATTTTTGGGAATCCTGATTAGGATTTTGCCTCGGGCCCCTAATTTTGAATATCCATCACTGATCAAATATATAGTATATATTTTCATTTCGTGAATAGTCAAATACTGCTGAAAAATTAAAATATAAAATTGAAAGAATAGTGTCATAAAAATCAAATGATACCACGATTCCAGAACTAGAATTCTTTTTTTATCGCCATTTTTTTTGCAGACAGCAGAAAACCGCAAAATTCATCAGACGTCCCAAGTCCATACGACAAAGACGGTGAGTTTTTCCAATGTATAATTTCTGCAAATTCCCAGTTTTTCTTGGTTAAGATTTGAACAGAATAAACTTTTTTACGCAAAAGCTTTTTGCTAACCACCAGCTCATTGCATTAAACATATTTTCATTGAAAGACAATAATAACCTTACTTGAGATTTTATCTCAAAAGTTTTAATGGTTTTGCAAGCCAAAAGAGACGAAATCTGATTCTTTGTATCGATAAACTTTCAGTTTTTATTTTTTTAATTTGTCAACGTCTTATTAATTTAGCTTTTAAACTTTTTGCATTTTAAAAAGCGATGAAAAACTATGTTGCACAAGCCACGTGAAATCTAAAACATTATTGACGGACCGCAACTGGCTCTTCTTATTCATCAAAAATATTGTAATGTGCCCGCCATTTTTACACTATTCGATCGTCTTCTTGTGTACTACCGAAACACTACCAATACTTTGTGTTAAATCACAATCTTGGTTTTGTTCCTGCACATGCTTTGGCTCAAGTATAGGTTTCTTAAGATTGAATTAAGCTTTGGCTACGGTTTAAAATGCATTCTACCTGCAAATTTTACCCTAAGTTTTAAAATATTATTAATAATAGGCTTAAAGCAGAAGCTAATTACTCAATAATGACAAAAAATTAAGCAGTGTTCCGGTGAATTATATGACTACACGGCTCTGATTTTTTAAATTTTGTACGATATTATTTGGAAATCTTATAAATAAAAGGCATGAATATATCAAATACTGGCACTAGTAAATTTCTAAAAAGAATTTGAAAAACTTGCAGCCCCACCTAAATTCATCAAAAAAATTATTAAAAGCAAGTTTTAAAATTTTTGAATTTTTTGTGGAATGATCTAGAAAAACAGCTTCTACCGCACAACGCAAATTTTGTTTGGGTTGCCATAAAGCTAGTTTCACTACTTACTTAATTCGTCGTGCCAAAACAAACCTTTTTCTTCCGCAATTGATCGTTTTTTGCGCCAAAATCTTTAATGCAAATGAAAACAAAATGAGATAAATAAAAAAGTAAGCTCTTCGATGCACGCCGAACAATAGTAAAGGAAACAAGTGCGTGCATTTACTTTTAAAGAATAAGGCTTACACTCAATGTTTAGTCATTATCTGCAAAGGATTTTGCCCGGGTCAACGCTCATGAGCTTTACAGCGAATTGACGTACTTCCACCGTCAGATACACATCAGACTGAACAATAAAACGACTACAGTTAAAATCATTTGGTTTGAATAGTATTAACTCGAGTTAAAATTTGAAGTTTCAGACGATTTGTGCGACGACACTGTGGATTTTATCAATCAAACCTCGCCGGACTTCACGCTCTCCCCGGATCCCTATTGCGCCTATTCACAATCTGCGCCACAAAATGCCTTGCAAGTGAACGAGTTTAATCAAGGTCAAGTGAACGAGTTTAATCAAGGTTATTATCACGTGCCCTACAATCACCCAGAAAACACTGCTGTGAACCCTGTTTTATCACCAACCCATTCTGCATCGTCGCAACCAAGAACAAGCGGAAGTATGAATGGCATTACGCAGTACAATATACTGCCAAACGTAAGTCATTTTTTAAACTTAAGATAAAAAATTTTTACGATTCATTCTTAACTTTTATGATTAATTATGAGTCACAACAATTTTTTATCATGTTGAATGAAGCAACGAAGATTGACTAAGCAAGAAATTAAATTTAAGCAAAAGATGCTGTACATTTTCAATTTTTCCGCTATTCTCTAAATCAAAGGTTTTTAACTAGTTTAATGACAAAGCACTATAAACTCACGAAAACTCGAACCCAAATTTAGAAAACAAACACACCCTGGTCATTGCGCAACATATTCACCATGAACGATAAGATTTAAGGCACGTAAATACAATGACAAACTTGATTTCCATACGAAGAAAAAAAATTGGGAAAGCCGTGTCAACTATTGAAATCAATCAGAAAAGAGCAAAAAAATGTGCATCAAAGTTGACTGTGTTTTTATTCACCAGCACAAGCTTTTGTGAACTACTGCTCACTTCGTCAGGTGTAACGAAATCTCTACCACAATCCTTACGATGTAACGGAAAGAAATAATTAAAAAAAAACTCGGTCAACTTTAACACACATTTTTTTGTTCTTTTCTGATTGATTTCAATAATTAGAATAGTTTTCAAGTCAAACAAACGACGGATTCAAGCTAAGCTCCGTTTCCACTACGAGCGTGGAAAAGAGCATTCTTTCTTTTATTGATTTTTTTGCTTAGCGCTCGCTTCAATTTTAAGCGCGGAAAGATCAATAAAAGAAACAGAGAATGCTTTTTTCCACGCTCGTGGTGAAAACGGGCCTTTAGGCTTTCCTCGGCTTGTTTTAATAATCGGTTCTTATTCTTCAAATAATAGACTTCCAATTACGAATGGATGGACCTCCTTACAAATACCTCGCCACAAGCTGAAGAACAAAGCCGACCACTTGGAACAGACGGCCAAATAGTCGGGCCAGGACCATCAAACGTGAACCAAATACCAGCGTCCCCGGAAAAAGCCCCACCCGAATTGGAGATTCATGTGCGATTTCGTCAGGACGATGCCTTGCAAAAAACAGTCTCGAATAGGTTCGGATGTCGGGTTTACTACGGGAAGAACATTCCTGATATTTCGCTATTGCTGGAAAAAGAGCATTTACAAAATATAATGAGCAAATTTCGCTTCGACAAAGAAATATATTACGGTCCGGAATCGTTCCAGCAAGTGCAGGTAAGAACTAGTGATAGTAATGAATGTAAATCGTCTTTATTTAACGACTTTCAATATATATTCCTATTGGTATTTGAAATTCCCGTGCTCTGAAAATTTGATATGAACAAACAGAGCTTTTGCTATTATTGTTCTGGGATGAGAAAGAAATCGAATAATACATTTTTAAATGTCAGTAGCTTTTTCGTTTTTGGTTTTTCTTGCAAAAATTTTTTTAAATAATATTCAATGGCCGAGAATAAACAATAAAAAAGCTTTTAAAGTTATTGGGTAAGGTTCTTAAATACAACAGAATTTTTTTCAATGCCTGATTAAGATTTATTGTCTACTCGTAAATACAGTTCTACAGAACACATGTTTTTACCTAAAAAGTTTGCTAAAACTTTAACCCCTTTCGCCCAACTCAACAAATTTGTCACGTTTCAAATTTTTTTATTTTTTTTCCTTAAAATAATTTTTTTCTTGATTGACCTTATCAACAGATTTGATACAAGTCATATTTTATCATTTTAATTGGAAACCTGGAAAAACTTCAATCAGTGGGATTTTTTTAACCAAGTTACCTTTTGACTTTTTCTTATTTTTTTACGCCGCAAAAAAGAAATTTTGTATCGTGTTTGATCAGAGTTGAAAAGTAATAAGAAATCTAATAACTTTTTTTTTAGTAGTTGACATTGAAGTATGACTCTCTAAATATAGAGAGTACCAAAATCTTCAATAAAATTCAACATTTTAATCACTTTAGTTGCTTAATTGAACACCGCAACGAATTTGTAATATTTAAAAAAATGTGGGGGGTTTAAATTTTTTTTCAAAGTTTTTTTTCAGTTGCATTTCTAATGCGATTTCAACTGTAAAAACACACCAAATAAACTTTTTTCATTCAAAACTCAAAAGTGGACGATAGAAGGTTAAGTTTACGAGAACAAATTACTTCAGCCAAAAGGTTGAAAAAAGATGGTGCATATTTTGTTTGCGCAAGGATTTCGTGGAATAAGTAATTTATGTTAAAGGTTACGTCAGAGTAAAAAGGTTGAAAAACGCTGCCTTGAAACCTGCGCTTTTATTTAATTGCCGTTATACTGGTCGAGTCCAATTCGAAAAAAACGATTGGAGTGAGAGTAAAAAAGAAACAAAACTAGTTGCTCTAAGAGATAAAAAGAGAAAAACACACCGCTCAAATTGAATTTGCGGGCCCAAAATGGGCCCAAAATTTTTTTGATTTTTTAAAATTTGTTAAGATCCTTGAGAAAAACTTAGTTTCTTTTCAACTCTCCAAAATTAACTCTTTTTCTTTCTAAAACTAACTCTCACTCTAATTTCTTCGAATAAGACTTGACCCGTTGTACTGGTTCGAAAAAAACGATTGGAGTGAGAGTAAAAAAGAAACAAAATTAGATGCTCTTAGCGATAAAAAGAGAAAACGCCGCGCAAATTGTACTCATAGGATCAAAGCGGGCCCAAAAATTTTTAGCTTTTTTAATTTGTTAAGATACTCGAGAAATATTTAGCTTTTTTTCAACCAACTAGTTTTTCTCTAAAATTAACTCTCACTCTAATCAGTTTTTCTTTAAATTAGACTTGACCCGTTGGCTGTACTGCTCTTTTTCTTCTAATTGCTTTTTTTTCGGCAGCTTTATAAACATAGGGAAACGAGAAAAATATCGAGAATAATTTTGTTTCAAATTTTTTATTAAATTAAACACTTTTTAAGCAATGCCAAAATTAAAATCGAAGGTTTTAGTGAACTATAGACTTTCAGATTGTTTGAGCTTATAAGCCTACTCCATCTCTTCTACATTAGTACATCAGGGATTTGATTTTTCGAAAAAGGTTTGATAAATATTTAGTGGTGTTTATCATATAGTTGTTATTTCATCATGACGATAGGTTGTTTGTAATATATGAAGGCATACGAGCGTAAAACAAAATTACATCTAATTATCAGCCATTAAAAATTTTTACAGAATCTTATCTTAAAATATAAATATTTGCAAAACTATTTATTTTTGTTTCCTTTAATGGGGGCTAGATTAAAAAAAGTGAATTGAAAATCTGCCCTTATCTAGTTTATCTTCAACGCATGACCACGTTTAAATGAAAGAATTTTGTCACGGTTGGATGATTTCTCTTTGAAACCCATTGCCAAATTTGGACTTGGTTGATGCTTTGCTTTGCAAAGTGTTCAGTAGACTTTATAGATTTTTACGAATGCTTTTGACGTGTTCATTTCTGTATGCTCAGCAGCCATAGTTTAAAGTCAAAAGAAGTTGTCAAAGTGAAAGACTTTTATCTATATAAGCTGAAATTCTGTTTTTGGCCAGTAATTCACGGGCATGCCGATTTTCGATTGTGTAAATAAGTGTATTATCCCTCACTCCTCATTTGTACGGTGTGGAAATATTAAGTTACTCGTGAAAGTTTTAATATGTTGTATAGCATTGTAATAAAATAGGAAAGCGTATTGTTATTTTTGTAAACACGTTTGCATTAAACAATCGATTATACTGAAGCAGTAGTGCTCCTGCCTCCACATGACAGGTCTCTTGTTCTATTCCAGGCCGGCAAAATTTGACAGAGGTATAACAAATTGCTCGGTACGACTGCGACTAAGCAGGCGCAGTGTTGCAGAATAGGCAACGAAAATAGCTGCAAGGGTTTCATGAACAATCAAATAAAATTTTGAATGCCGCATCACTTTAAATTACCTTTGACCGGGCTTTTTAAAGCGTCTTGCCGAACTTTTCCACCCTTTCACTTTGCTTCTTTTTTTAGCTTCCACGGCCGGATAATTTCATGAGGAACCCGGTTCAAAGCGAGAAAACCGTGGCCATCCTGCAGAACATGGACCGAGGCCTGCTACTCTTCCTCGAATACGCCAACGCGTCATTGCAGTCGAACGTTCCCGATGTTTACGCGATGCGGTTGTGTCAGACTCGGGTATGCATTGGTCGTTGTCGGTTGCATAAAACGTAGTTGACAAGCTTTACAATTGCGTTGTAATCTTAGGGCGAAGTAGCTGTTTGGCATTGTTTAGATTAGAACCCAGTACTTAAGGGTTTTGCTTGTTACACTTGAGGCAGCCGCAAAACACAGATTGGGGACCGAGCGATTTACCGTATTGCTGTTCAATGGTTGATCTGCGCATTGCAATCTTTTGCGTTTAGAAAAAAACTTTTACGTATTTTTTTATCTTGATGTAGAAAAGCATAATCTAAACAATGAAGCCAAAAGTATAAAATTAAGCTGCTCTGTATAGAAGTAACAGAGCCACCTGGGTCATTAACTTCCTGGATCATAGAAGATAACGAAAATTCATGGAGATAATCATTCAGTTTTATGAATATTTTAAAAATTGTAGTAAACATTTTTTTACTCCGTGACTAACTTTAACTTTTGCAATTTGACCTGTGGCGAAACTTTAAAATATTAATCAAATATGACAACTACTTGATAATTGATTAATGACAACTACAGTACTTAAAAATAAGTTTAGAATTTTTTGAAAATTGAATTAAGCAACTAAATACATATTAAAGTTTTTACTTTCTAAAACTGTTTCAACGCAATTTGACCATTCTAATTTAGCCCTTCATATTTACAAAATATTGGTGCTAGTGTTCATATTTCAAAAGCATAATTAATCTTGATACCATTAAACAGGTTTTTCTTGACAGATTTTTCCTTGTTATAAGCAAGCAGGGCAGCCGAACACAACGGAAGGAAATACGCTAAAGCGAATGGAGGTAAACAAAGTTTACACTTTTTGAGGAAGTGCTAGTTTTTTACTGAAGTATTTGCTGCAAAATACGCCAGACACAAGGAAAAATTATTACTTTACGTATACGACGCAAACTTTCGCTTGGCAAAAAGAAACTCTTCCCGCCGTCGGTCCCTACTTATGAGTGATTTCTTATTTACACGTTCGTAGCTTAAAAGCTGTAACCAAACTTTCCAGTCAAAGTTAAAAGTATTTAAAAAAACTAGTTACAGTTTTTAAGCTACGAACAGGCCGGCAGCTTGGCTGAGTTTGCAGGAGCGACAATTTGTGGCGAATGCAACGACATTATATGTTCGACACTTAAGGCGCGTTTACAACGTGGATTTGAGCGTCAATAAAACAAACCAAGATCGCACTAAAAGAAAAAAGTGCTGTAAACGGCTGTAAACGCGCCTTTACTTTTGTCATTTTGAAGTTGCTCGTGAAAGGCACGAGACGGCATTTTTCTAAGCTTGGCGGTCTTAGAAAGCACTTTAAAGCACGACTAAATAATGTTTGGGTTTTTTTCATATTAAATTTTTTTAGGTCTATATCTACTATAAATAATCAACAATTGTTTTAGGTTAGAGAATTTTTTTTAACCTTATATTTTATATTCAATTTTTTTAGATTTATTTTTACTGTAAACAGTCAACAATTGTCTTAGGTTAGAGTTTCTTTTATAATCTTATATTTACATTTATAGCCATATTCTATTTTTCATCTGCTTCTCAATTGATTTTGATGTGTAATTGCAAATAAGGAAACAGCAGTTAAATGATATAAATAGGCATTTACATATACTTAACTCTTAACGTCAATTATACGTGGTCGTTGTTCAATGCTATTTTTATTTTGCTGCAAGTTTTTTTGAGGTGTGAACATATCAACGGTTAATATTTTGTTTTATAATCGATGCAAATAAAAAATTATTTATTTGAAACATTTCTTAATGTTTATCCACTCAATTAACAACTTGTGACAACAAAGTTTTTTAAATCTATTTATCTATTTTTGGTTAGTTGATTATTCTTATTAGCATTTTTTTATACTCGTAAAAAAATAGCAAAAAAGCAAATATAGTATATACAATAGAGTCCTTTTTTTGTGTTTCAGTGGACAAAGGTTTTTGATGGAAAAGTATTTCATGAGCAACTATTAGCGGCGGATCAAGAAATGTCAAACGGAATGGAAAATTATCCGAGTCCCTCGTTTTCCTTTTCTCTCGGTCAGAAACCATCAGGAGAAGAAAAAACTCATCTATTAGTTTGCCTCACTGTCACGGTACAGCGAGCACAGCAACTCATCCAATCAAGGCTTGACAGCGAGAGAGAAGAAATCTGCATTTCTTACCTTAACTCGACTGACGTCGAAGCGCGGAACCTTGCAAAACGCTTGACAGAGACATTGACACTGTAATTGTCTTTTCAATCAAATTTTTTCACAGTATTTTCCTCTGTTTGTTTATTTTTCTTGATGAAGTAGAAAATAAATTCTTTTAGATGTCACCTGTTTTTCCAGGCTTGGTAGCAAGTACTTATAATCTGCCATGAAGCAGCTAAATTTCAACAAAAAAATTGAGTTAAAAAAATTAAATACAAAGATAATTTAATCGGATAAAAAATTACCGGAAAAAAAATCAATAAATTTAGAAACTACTCTTAGCAACAAAGGCAGTATTTTATATGTTTATTGCTTGCATCATGTTGTTTGTGACAGTAGCATAAAAGTCAAGTTTAAACGTTAAAATTAAATCTTTTATAAAACTGAAAAGTTTTTATGTTATTAATGAGTCCTATGCGCAATAAAATTGCTGAGGCATATTTGTATTAATTCTTTGCTATGTTAGTGAAACAATATATTTTTCTTGTATTTTAATGACTGTATTGTCATTATCATTATCGTTATTTCTGCAGTATATCTTTGATTTGCAAGCGAACTTGAAAAGTCTTAAACAAAAGCAAGGTCTTAAATGTCAACTTCAATTTAGTTCAGTTGAGTCGTTTTTATTTCTGCCACTTGTCGAACAAAATACTTACTGTCAACATAATTACACTATAGAAAAAGGGACATGCAACAAAACGGAACCAACGCTGAAACACGCAAAAACTCAATAAATTGCACTAGCTAAGAAAAAAGCTTTGCATAACTGCATCACTTTGAGAAAGAAAAAATAGAAAAAAAATTCACAAAAAAAAAGAAAAAAAATAGACAGAAAATTAACATTGCCTTGTTTATTTTTATGGTATTATTTGGTAATATGTAACCCCAGCACAGGGAGGCTATCAGGTACTACACCTTGCCCAAAGGTGACCTGGAGGAAGTTGTAATTGGGTATCCTCATTCATCCCAACTTATTAGTTGATCAGCTTACAACGGATGCAGTTTACACTCATACCCAGGGGAAAAAATTACTGATTACAAAGATTCCTACGTTGTCCACTTCCAGAGTATATTTAAATTTTTCATTCAGTTTTAAGGTGAATAGTGAAATGAAGGATGTGACTGAAAGTTAGAGTTTATTAAGACCATTAAACAAAGAAAAAAAATGTAAATTGCTTCTGCAAAAGACAGAGCAACATGACGAGTGTGGGAGTGGAACCGGGACCACGTCCAACGTCCATCAATGAAACGTACTTGTGTCTCCAGGACACGCTGCCAACCTGTGCCACTGTATGCATATGGATGCACGACCAAAATAGTTTGGGGGTCGAAACTATTTTTCTCGAATTTTATTCGACGATTGCCCGAATCATGATTTTGCATCGTTTTTTTTTTTTATTTTTATCTCTATATTTATTTTATGGGGAAGCTCAAATATAACAAAGACTTAATTTGAGGGCCTTTTTTTTCGGAATGGGCAAAATGGTCGCAACCCAATTAGTTCAAACCAGCTGGTTGGTTAGACTGCAGCCAGTTGTTCCAGACCTCTTTCTTTTGCTTTTCACTTGTTTTTTCGACAAATCTATTCATACTAAATAAACAAAAAACAATAAACTAACAAAAACGTTTTCGGAATGCTTCAACACTTATCATACGAATAAAACCAAAAAAAAATTGCAATTAATTTTTTTAAAACCTGAGGTCAATGACCTTATTAATTCGGTAAACCAAATAATTAAGAAATTAAAAGGCCCGAAACAAAGAAAGAAAACCGATAAAACAAGAGCAATAGATTGGTTTTGCCCCAAATTGTGTCTTGGTCTTCACGTTATAATTTTATAGATTTTTTTCACTACTTTTCGTTTTACCAAATAAAATAAATAAGTTCTGCTCGAAAAATCTTCTAGGCATGCTCAATGCATGCTCGGGGTCCAAAAATATAACTCTGCTCAAAGTTTTTGCGTCTTGGGGGATAATTGCCACCAAAAAGGTTGGAAGTAGGGTGCAGAAGCGCTGAATCCTCTTCTTTAATCCATTATACTCGTCTTTGTTATTAAGTAGGCTTACTTTGTTTTTGTAAATATCCAATAAAAAACTTTGGGTTTTGCTTCGACTTTAGTGTAGGCCTAACAAAGTCAGCCTCCAGCTAAAAAGTTGTTTTAACACTTTCAAATGCCGCCCTGCCCCCGTTTCCCACAAATATGAATGTATTTTATCATTTTTAGAATTATTTTACTGGTATAAACAAAGTAAAATAATTGTTTTGTGCCGGAAATTTATTTTAGATTGAAACATATTTAAGAAAATCTTTAAAAGCTTGTATCTGATCGAATCGGAATAAAGAACAAATTCCAAATAAAAAAACATGTCAAAATGCTCTCGCCATTCTGTGGTGTTTTCGTCACTTTCTTCTGATTAACAGTCCTAGCAACGAGCAAAAAAAAGAAACAATAAAAATCTTTCAATGGGAGAGCCAATTTTGGTTTTACCAAAAAACAAGTTAAGTTGAACGCTTGATGGGGAGATTGCTCTAATTTTTTTTCTTCAACGTTGACCTGCGAGTTGCGAGAATAAATCCTGGAGTGATGATGATGATGATGATGATGATGATAATGACGACAACGAGCATACTGAAGTTTTGTTTTTTGACGAAAACAAGATTTGTTGACCACTGATGCTTATTAACATAACAAAATTGTATAGCCTGCTGAATGCTTTATTTCTAATTTTTAATAAACCAAGCAGTAGATTCAGTTTGGTACAAGGTTTCACTAACTGTGTGTAGATTTAAACAGATAGACTTCAAGATGTTTCCTCTTACAAGTTTTTTTGCGCTTTGTGCTATGAACATGCACCGGTATATCTGAAATAAAGATGCTTTTGTTTGTTATAAAAATTAACAATAACCGAATAAAGTGGGTTTTAAGTCTTATTTAAAATTAAAACGGCGGCATGCGAAAGTGATCGAAATCAGTTAGTTAATCACCAATATCATTTCATTGCCATTTTAATTAACAACGGTGCAATTTATTTTGAGCTACGATATGTTTTCTATACCTTGATTTTATTTAGCAATGATGCAATTTGTTCCGAGCTACGAACAAGGACGAATACTAAATAAGAGCTTTAATCAATAGCGTATTTTAATTTTTATGATAAATAGTTTTTTGCCAGTTTTATTATCGTTGTTATGACTGTATGGCAGCAACTAGCTTGTATGTATTAAAGTGTGGGCGGCACGCGTTTATATACATGTATTTGTCGTGGCGTGCTGTGGATTATCATGTCATATAATTGCGATTACTAGATATTGACGTGACCCAACAGTTTATCGAACAACAATTCATCGAACGACAGTTTAATTAATTATCGAAACTGCATAATAAGCCTCCACAGATTTTCTCAGGTATTTTTTATGTTGATAAATTTAACTTAAAATACATGTAATAGGCATTGAAACTTGTAGAATTAAATTAAATGGTTGTTCGAGAAACTGTTTTTTGGTTAAAGTGTCATTTGATAAATTGTTGTGATATCAATTTTCGAACTCCTAAAAATTTCCAATTCGGGATTTTTATTTACACGCGTTTAATTTAAGAGCGCAATTTAATCCAATAAATACAGCATCGTTAGGTTATTTGAATAAACCCATAGGCCACGAGAAAGAGGAAATCGAATTTAATATTGTAGTTTAAACTGTAAGTAATAAAGACCGATTCTTTTATCTTGCAAATTAAAAAGTTAAACTTTATAAACCAGTGGTCGCCAACTTTTTGAACTAGATGGATTACTAAATGTATAATTTGCTATTTGGCCGATTACTAATACGAATTCAAAAAAAACGACTGTAAATATATTTTTGCAATAATAGTCACGTAAAAAAATAAATGAAGACTAAAAAAATAAATAAATAATAAAAATAAAATATTTTAATAAAAAATATCCGTAGCATTCTTATTTTTTCCTGTTTAAAGTGTAAAAATTATTCAAAAATCAAGTGAAGACTAAACAAAGAATATTAAGATTCGCGGATGCTACTCAAGGGTTGTTAGATTCGGATTGATTCGATTCCTTCAACTGGTGGACTTGTTACAATTTTTGTTTTTCTGCATACCACCAAAATTTTTTGACGGATCGCCGGTCGGCGACCCCTAACAAAAACAATATGGTAACCCAACAGTTCAAAACCCCCAAAATTCCTAGCTTACATTTTATAGCCGCAAACTCAAAGTCTTCAGCAAAATCATTGTTATAAAACTTAGTTTTGTAAACTTATTAGCCATAAATCTCAACTGCAAAAATGCTGTAAAAAATTAAAAAATAAATACAGGTTTACTGAATTAATATTGAAATCAAATGGTGTTTAAAATAAACATATTAAAAACCTTCTGTTTAATTGAAGCGACAAATTTATTAATTGTCAATCATGATAATAGCTTTTTAAAGAGTCAAAGAAATACCAGTAAGATTGATAAAACAAAAAGTAAAGATTCAAACTGAAAATATTGAATTTGGGGACAGCTTTTTCCGAGCGTTTAAGAGCACCGAAAGTACACCGCAATAATCATAGTTTCGGCTCAGCTCTTACTTTCGCTATATTGTTATGTTCATCGAAAAAGCACTTTACAGCACTTTCGTTTTCCTTGCTGTCTAAACAAACATCTCCCAAGTTCAATGGGTCACATATAAAAACAATAAAAACTACGACTGGACAGCGATACCCTGGCAGGTCCGAAAGAAGTCAAGGTGATTGTCTGAAGAAGTCAAGACGATTGTTTGAAGGCAAGTCTAAACTTCGCCTCTCCAAGGTTGACCTGTGAGTTAAAAGAATATACACATGAAATGAAATTTTTTTAATAACTTAACAAAATCATGCCAATGAAGGAAAATATAGACTTGTGGGTAGAACCGTTACAGCAAGAAAAAACTACGGTTAGTGAAACGAAAAACGCGCAAAAAATGTCCTCCCAAAATATTTTTAAAAGCATCGAACCGCTTTGAATTTGTGGCTGCAATTGCCGTATAATCAAAATATGCACAACAACAATAAGCACTTTCTTTTGATAGAATCAATGCCAAGATGGATTAGATTTGAACATTGTTTTCACGTGAGCCACACAAGGATGGTGTGAAAAATTCGAGCTTTTTGTTGAGGTAAAAAGTAATTTCTTCTTTCACCAAGGGTTCTCAACCCTTCTAAGGACTTAGATTCGTGACTCAAATTTACTTGAAGACCAAAAAAAGAAAGCCTTCACTTAGATTTCTGATAGTACTTAGAAAGGTAAGAACCAAAAAAGTCTTCACTCGGCATAAAGCGATAGTGAGCGGCAACGATTGCGTTCCGAGTTCGAGAAAGTTCGAGAAGCACTGCATCAAAGCTATTTCAATTTTTTCGCGATTTTATTTTTAAATCAGAATTTTCTTCTGACATCTTGACGATTAATTAAATCAGGATACTCAAACTTTATTTAATGTTAGAGCCTTAAAAGTTTATTTTTAAGACCCTATAACTACAATTAGTAAAAAAAAACTATTAATCATCCAATGATTTCGACGTGATGAATAAAAGTTTTAAAAATATAATTTTAACTGCTTTTGTGCGGTAAAAGTGCTCAAAAATAGCCCTATTAATAACAACCTTGCATTAGATGTAAGGGTTACAATTTTCTAATTTTTTTTTTTAATAGTAGTGAATTTCGAAAAAAAGCAGGAAAACGTTAATGAAAAAAATGACAAGGTCAAAAAACCATACGTAAGAATTTTATGTTTTATTCTCTTTGTTTTCATCGAATCTTTTATGGTGATAAAATTTTTAAAACTCATTTAAGCACCTAGGGCAATTTTGAAAAAAGTTTTTGTATAAAAGCTTACTCTTCTTATAAATAGAAAATTACAAACACGTGAATCACTGTTAAATAACATAAAACAACATTATGATTTATGAATGATTTGTTTATTAACAATGCGAAACGTAATCAGTGATGACTTCAGTACGGAGCAAACGGAACGGCCGCAGCGGGCCTCCCCTAAAAAACCTCAAAAAGTGCCCCCAAAGCAAAATATGGCTCTATTTCTTCATAGTGGCACCATGACGGTGGCCTCCTTTCTGCACCTTAACTTTAGGACAAAAATAAAGATAATGTACTCGATTAAAAGTGGTGATTTTTTTTGAGATCCTTTTATTTTAAGACAAAAAACTTAAAACACTCAAAAATGGCACCGCTCTTGCTCCCTTTCGTAAAGCCGTCACTGAACGTAATTGAGATTTATTTACGTCATTTTGTACTTTTGTTATTGTTGTTATCGGCAGCGTGGTCGAGTGGTTAAAGCACCGGACTGATGATCAACATGGTCTCGGTTCAAAACCCACTTGCGCCATTCTGTTGTGTCCTTGGGAAAGACACCTTACGGCACTTTCCCCTACTTGCTGGTCTTGGCAAGCAGTTCTAAATTACAGCAACATCTCTACTAAATTACTAGCGGACAGCAATATCTTGGCATCTCCGGAAGCAGATCGGGGTAATTGCTTACCCTATGTATAAGCGCTTTCGTCGCTTTCCTGCGAGTCAAAAGAATAAATATTGAGATAAAAATAAAAATAATTATTGGTGCAAAAAAGGAAAATTCAGATTCAGCTTTACCAACTCTGATAAACCGAATTGCTTTCAGGCGACGTCTTTTTTGATACTAAGCTCAAAAACTAAATATTTAAATCGAAACCAATTTTGAGTACAAAACAACACATATTGATTGTCGAAACTATAATATCACCTCATATTAGGTTTCCCATGGCAAATAAAGAAAGGGAAAAAAATTGAAGACGCGTGACATTTTTTACGATCTAATCGTATCAATTTTAAAGCTTCAATTACTAAATGTAACAAGTACAATAAGAAGTACTTTTAAAAGATAGGATTTTGGTAAAACAGGAAAGTAACAAGTTTTACTCATTTTTACTCTAAAATCTGAGGATCTATTAAAAGGCTCATTTCCACTACGAGTGTTGGCGGGAGTATTCTTTGTTTGTTTATTGATTTTTTAGCTTCCTTTAGCGGTTAAGCGCGGAAAGAAGTAAAAAATCAATAAATTTGTCTTATTACGATATACCTATTTATGCACCAATTGCCCTCTTTTGAAATAATAGGCTGTCAACAACTTTATAGTGATTTCTTTTTTCTTTCAAACATGGGTCAGTTGATATGATTCGTCGTCGTTTGGAAAGGTATCCACTCCAGGTCGGACACAAACAAGACTGGGGCCGAGGGTTTATCCTTTTACTACCCCATGCTGCTGTACTGCCTGAATCAAATGTTGGCAGTGGTGTTATTAAGCCAGCATCGGGTTTCGTCATCCAAACCGTCAGACCTCGTGCTCCATGTGGTGCCCGATGTATAGAGCAGGCTGTTAGAACATGGTCTGCGGTTTGTTTAGATGCGCCACACTCGCAATTTGATGAAGGAGCGAGACTCCATCTGTGGATGGACAAATGGAATCGCTCAACACCAGTCCGCAGGTGGTTGAGCTTAACCCAAGCTGCTCGAGGTAAGCACTGATGCAGAGAAGTTGATTTGATTGATGATGACACTTAAATGAAAACTTTGTTTTTGTTTCTGATAGAAGCAGAAAAACCAAGCAAATCTCTAAATCGCAACCATTTCTTAAAGATCTCTATTTAAAATTTTTTAGTATTCTATTTTATTATTATTTTATCTCTATCTTTATCCTTCTGATTGGCAGGAAAGCGACGGAGGTGCTATTACATAGGGTAAGCAATTATCACGACTGCTTCCGGATTCGCCAAGATATTGCTGTCCGCTTGTAATATAATAAAGTTATGACTGTAATTTAGAACTGTTTTCCAAGACCACCAAACAGAGAAAAGTGCCGTAAAGTATCTTTCCCGAAGACACAACAGAGTTGCGAGTAGGTTTTGAACCGAGATCATGTTGATCACAATGCCGGCTCTCTAACCACTCGACCACAATCATTGTTTATACGTGATTTATTAGATTAATTGAAGTTTAACAGGGGATGGAACAGTTAGGGAGAAAACTTTTAAACGAGTCGAAGAATCAAATTCTTGATCATTTTCTAAAGCAAAAAAAAGTTACATGGAAGATAAAATTATGTTTTTTAAATCTACTAAAAAATTAGCCTTTTTTTTCTAAATATTCATGCGCTTTTTGAAAAATCCACCATTGCTACACAAAGTATTTTGAAAAACCTTATCCATTTTTCCGGCTTATGTAATTCTTGAATTGGGTCAGTGAGAATATACTTATCACGATCAAACTTAGATTTGGAAGTTTATATTTAGATAAAATGAGTTACAGACAAGATCTTGTTTGTTAAACCTGCTGCAAGCTTCATGCTAAAAAACACTCCAAAACAGAGACAATACGTCTAAGAAAACACGTGATCAAAAATTTTGATTGACATTGAGGCAAACAAAAAAAATTTCCTCTCAATTTTACTGCTTCATCGAAAAATTGTATGGGTTTTACAAATAAATTAGATGAATATCTAGTGCCAATAATATGAATTAAACTATTTTGACAACCAAGAACGAAGTAAAACAACAAAACATTCAAAAAAGCAACAAACAGATAAAAACTTTTGATTAAACAGATTCGATTTTATTGAAAACTATTAGTATTTAAATAACAAATAAAAATAAATGATTTAAAAGTTGATACAATAATTTTTAACAGTTCGTACATGTATTTCCTTTTTTAAACAAGTTGAGGAAACTATGATTTGCATATCTGAAATGAAGTCGCTTTCTTTTTTTTTTTTTTTTTTTTTTGCTGACGATGTCAAGAACAGTTTGCTAGCGCTACCTTGCGGTAAGCGAATTAACAAATATCAATCAACAAAAGCGACTAAAAGCTTTTTTTCTTTTTAATCATTTAAACGTATGGTGTAACTTCCTACGTAACGAGTAAAACTTACTAAAAAAAGTAATTGTAATTTATTTTCCTTGCCCTCTAGAGGCAAAGCAAAAAAATTTTTGGTTATATTGATTTGCTATAAAAATTCTTGCTTGCCATAAAACCAAAGATCTTGCTTGCCATAAAACCAAAGATCTATATTGATTTGCTTTGTTAATGTAATATCGTTCCAACAAAATTTTTTTAGACAATATAATAATAACTGTGATTAAAACTTTTTTAGTTTATTCTTACTCGGAATTGTTAAATAGCTTCTGAATAGGCTTAGTCAAAGTGTAAAAAAAGTAATTCGGCAAGGAAGAAACTTTAAGTTTTATTGTCTCGTCTGCAGAAAACATCTACTTTAATCGTATCTCTCGGCTTATCTAGCTTTTGCATACAAATACTTTAAGTGAATATTCACGGCTAATCAGCAAAAAAGTTTTTGAAACGAAAAACAACTAATTTTAATTTTGTGCCCGATCCGTACATTTCGTCAAATAAGTTATTTATTGACTAAATCTTGATTTCTCTAAATTTTAAAATTAGACTTGAAAATTAGTTTTCTCAATTTAAATTAAATTAAGTTGTATTATTATAAATTAGTATTGTAACTCGACAAACTTCCTTTTTCCTAACAATTGACCAGATAAAATAAGTCTAATTCCACCAGAGTCTCAAAATGAACTCGTATTTGAACTTTAAATCATGCGTTTAAAGAATTTATACTAAAATTAATCTGTTACAAAAATAATTCTTGTCTATGAAATGTGTTTCTCCTAAGTATGAGTGTAAACTACATCCGGTTGTAAATTTATCAACTGATAAGTTGGGATGAATGAGGATACTCAATCACAATTTCCTCCGGTCACACTTGGGTAAGGTTGTAGTACCTGATAGTTTTCCTGTGCTGGGTTATAAACCATCAAATAATACTATAAAAATAAACAAAGCAGCGCTAATTTTATTTTTTTTCTTTTCTTTTTCTTTTTAAGAATTTTTTTATTTCTATTTTTTCTTTCTCTAGCTGATTCAACCATGCAAAGTCTTCTTCTGAGCTAGTGTAATTTATTGAGTTTTTGCATGTTTCAACGTTGTTTTTGTTTTGTTGCATGTCTTTTTTTTCCATAGTGTAATTATGTTGACATAAGTATTTTGTACGACAAATGGCGGAAATAAAAAAAGTCTAAATTGAAATTTTTCACAAGTCAATTTCAGTTACGATTTTTTCGTTTATAAAAAATTGCTGTATTTTTTGTGTTATCTATTTGAACTGAATATGTCACAAAACAACCGAAAATTCTTTGTTTCTTTGAATTTTCATCATTTTTGTTTTTTCCGAAGGATTATCTTGTGAATCCTTAATTCTTTTTCGAATTTTAAAACTTTTAAAGTACGATGTATCAGTTTGTCCGCACCAACATTTTCTTATCGATCTTATTTTGCTCAATTCGCTGTAAAGATATATTGCCACCGAAAAAGACCTATTAAGAAAAAACTACTTGGTGGCAAACCAAACAGCATAGGTAGAGGACACGAGAAATACCAAGCAATACGAGCGCCATTCACACGAACCTCCAATAATGCTGATCGACTGAAGCTAAAGAGACCCCAAATTACCTGGTCGTTTTAACGTGATAGTTGTAAAACTCACTTGCTAACGACAGAAAGAGGAGAAAATGCCATCACAAGTCAACTGGGGTAAAAGAAAAAGGCGGTTCTCAAGATCTACAGAACATTTATTGAGTTTATTTTGACCGTTATTACACTGTTTAAGCTAAACATTCAAAAACAATTTTATCTTCGAATACAGTTAATGATTTTTTCTGTGGATTAAGATTTTCGGGCGTTTTTAAACTTTTGTTTGCACTGCTTTAAATGCTTTTAGGTATTAAAAAACTCCAAATTGGAGACAAGGTCGTGAAAATTTAATAATAAATGGTAGAAATATGATTACACGATTGAAAAAAAAGGTTAACCCATAAATCGAAAATATCAAATTTTACTGCAAACTCAAAGATAAAAGAAAAGCACAATTGATTGCTAATAAAAATACAAGTTTATGCAAAATCACCTCAATTCAATAAAAAAAAAGCAGCTCAGATTTTTGCAAAAACATTTAAAAAGTAATTTTTACACTTTATTGAATAAAAAACACAAACGTGAACGAATAAGTCTCAATTAAACAGGAAGCTAAAATTGACGCGATGCTTTCTATCGCAATGGTCCAAAGTTTGACTCATAGGCCGCATGTGGTCCTTGACGTGATTTTTTCCTGTCGTTGAACAATTTTAAATTACATAATCTAGTCTTTTAATTTTTCAATCATAGCAAGCCTTTTTAAACAACTTTGAACAGCTCAAACTGCTGAAAAGGTGTTTTAAGCTGGCTCCCGGATAACATACATGAAATCAAATGTACTTTGTGACAGTCGATTTTTTCTGACCATCACCGATTAATTTAGGGAGTTTCATAATTCCTTTTCCCTTCTAGTTTTTACCTTTTGTGAAGTGGCCGGCGGGAGTAAAGAATTTAGGATGTTCCCCTAACCTGCGATCTCACGGTCATACAACTACTCAGACCATTCATCGCGTGAAATCGCGCGTCAGAGTGGCACCGGGCTTAGAACCAATTTGCGTCATACAAAAGGTGGAATCACTTGTATGTTTAAAGCAAAATATTTAAAGCTAAATCTCTCTAGTTAAAGCTATTTTTCAAAGCTAAATAAAGCAAATCATCTCTATATTTAAGGCCAAATGTTTAAGACAATAATGAAAACAGTTCCAGCAAAAAACAATGAATGAGACAAGAATAAATGCAACAAAATTACGTCATTGCTATGGTAACCATATTTATTGTAAGTGAGATCTGGCTTAAAGCGAAGCAACGCCATCAACAAATACAAAAATATATCTTAAAATCTACAGTAAATATTAAAATCAATTTAACGACTGTTTTGAAAATATAAACATTTGTCAGCTGATGACAAAATACTGTAGTTACGAGTTAAAGCGGTTGCTACAAAACGCCCAAAGCACTTTACATATTTTGAGGACGCAATTCGTCTTCAGTTAAACTGCAATCTCTGCTGCAAGAAATAGATTTTCTGGAATATTCTGTGATGGAACTTTTCGAGTTTCCAACACAACTTTAAACGGCTTTGGCTTTGATATGCTTCCGAAAACGGGACAAAAATCAACATCTTTGCTCTCGTTCGCCAGTTTTACGTCGTAATCAACCAAAACCGACGCTAAGTAAGCGACGATCTCCGTGTGCGCGATGCGCTCGCCGACGCAGCGTCTTGAGCCAATCGAAAACGGGATCACATGACTACTCTTTACGAACTTTCCGTCACGGTTCAGATGGCGCTCGGGACGGAACGCGTCGGGGTCTGGGGACCAAGTCGACTTATCCATGTGCACGCTCCGCAGGTTGACGAGCACTGCGGTGTCCTTGGGGATTCGATATCCTGACACGCTGGTGTCGGCCGTGGTTTTGTGCAGCGACGATGTGGGAGCGATCGGACGCAAGCGATACGTCTCTTCGATCGCAGCCGAAGTGTAACGCAGATCGTTGATTTTGTTCACAGTCAACTTTCCTAAAACGAAATGAAAGTGCTGACGACAACATTTTAACGAACGTTTTAACCAACTACTTGGTTTAAATCGAATTTTACAGATATAAAATTTTGCTTATAAGTTTACTCACCGCCGTCAAAAACCAAGCGAATTTCTTGCTGGACTTTTTTCAAACAGTTTGGGTTTTTGAGAAGGAACAAAAGCAGCCACAGGAACTGATTGGCTGTTGTTACAGAGCCGGCGAAGATTATGTCCGAGATGAAGGAAGCCAAGTGGTCATCTGATTCAACGGGATTTTTCTCTGCTTACAAAAAATCCGTAAAGAATAGGCAATTAATTTTTTTCACTTTACAATTGTAAAAAAACCAGCTTCTTCAACTTTACTTGATAAAAATTACGAAATATAGAGAACTTAAACGTCCCTGTAGCGCAACGGTAGCGCGTCTGACCTCAAAACAAAAGGATGTGTGTTCACGTGGGGTGTATCACATGGGACCCAAGCATATTTTAATATCAGCAGCGTGGTGATTGGATATGAGCGCCGTATTGATGGCAAACGCGATCGACATAATTGCGGTTCAAAACCTACCAGCTTCTTTTTTGTGTCCTTGGCAAAAAACATTCCAGCACTTTCGCTTAGCAAGCAGCTCTATAGTCAAAATTTTTTGAAATAGAATTTAAAAAAACATTTAAAAAGCAGCAATATTTTGCCGTCTCCGAAAGCAGATCGCTGTAATTGCCTGACGGCTTTCCTAAGTTGTATGGCGCCTAAGACGTTTTTCCATGAGTTAAAAGAAAAAATAAAAAGAAAATTTGTAGTTGTTTCGAAAAAAATCAAGTTGAATGCTAAAAAAATATCAAACTAATATTTTCTTCTTTCGCCATCTCGTTAATGTGGAGTTTTTTATTGCATGGAAGGTCTGGGTTTGAATGACCCACCATCACAGGCCAATTTTATGACTGTGATTGTGTCGCCAGGCGCTAAGTTGCGACCATGTCAGTGTCCACGTGTCACGATTCAGCATAGGAAAGGAAAATAAAAATAATGATATAATTTGATTTGATTTTCCCGCTGTGCAGTGGTCAAATTTTCATTATTCAGTTGTGTGGGAACCCACTTAAAGCGAAGCGGTTTTGCGGCACAAATTTTTTCTATTTTTGTCGGGAGCGATTTGATCCTCGCTAAAAAATCCACTTTCACTTTTTAGATAATATTCACCGAAAACCCGAACAACTACAAAAAAATACGAAATTAAAGTGACCTTGCAACAATTCATTACTAATTTATTTCTATTCTAACTGGACACCTATAATTTGTTATTTCCGAAAGCAGTTTCTCAAAGCATAAGACCTGTGCCGTTTCCCTACAATTCAGGTTTATAAATAGTACACATGATTGCAACGATTCGTAATACTGTAAAAACAATCTTGACATTATTTCCACGATATCGATTTTTGCCATTTCGGCTTAAAAAAGGTCACATGCATAATTGCGCAATACATGAGTTGAACGAATAATCGGAGCACTTTGAGTCACGATAAAGGCTCGTTTCTACTAGAGAACTGGCGGGAATACTCTATGCTTGTTTTATTGATTTTTGGTTCGCGCGGAAAGAAGCCAAAAAATCACTAAACAAACAAAGAATACTCTCGCCAAGGCTCGTAGCGGAAACAAGCCCTAACGCAAAGGTTTATTTAAGCATAACCTACCTGAGTGATTTTGGTTAAAATAGGTGACTATATCGATCGATGATTGGTCGGAGGATGCTCTTCTATCTTCTATTAACTTCTTAATCAATTCTAACTTTTTCTTTTGATATTCTTTTGTCTGGTTCAAAAATCTAAAAATAAACGAGCAAATTAGTTTTTCTATTCATTTCGTCCTTTCAAATTAACTTTTAACTTATATCAAGTTCAGTAGATTGAAAGCTAAAGTCTAAATTGAGTAGAGTAAAAGCTAAAAAATTAAAAACTAAAATTAAAAATACGATGAGTCATGAATAACACAGCTAAGCTTATCATATGTTAGTTGCTGTTCGTTTTAAACCTATTTTAACCAACCATTATCTGCGTTTCCTTTTTGTGCTTTTATTAGCAGACAAACTTAATTAAACATGTATAAAACATGTACAGACATATATACTTAAGTCTTGTGTTGATTCTTGGTAAGTATTTTGGTGTCAAAGCTCATGCACCTATCATGCTTAAAAGAAGCAAAGTGACATTGCAAAAAGCCTTTTTCTCAATCAGATTTTGAGATTAAAAAGACTTATTTGCTCCGCATGTTTTTTTTAATTGCAAAAAAATCTTGTTTAACAAAATAAACAGATAGCGTGATATTAATTAAATGTCAGGCATAAAATAGGAAATTAACCTATGATAGCAATTGATTTATTACTGTGTTGTATTTAAACGGAATACGTAGCATAGATACCTGACACAAGAATTGTTTTTTTATTTGCAAATAAAATTCGAAACATAAAATTCGAACATTTAAACGTTCGAACATTAACGCGTTTGCTTTATGCATATGAAATTCAAATTGACATTTCAAAACATGAATTTTTTTTTAAAAACGCTATCTTTGCATTTTGTAGCTAACAAAAAAGTAGTAAAAACTGAATTGGAATCTCTAATTCTGGAACGCTCACTAGATCACGAACAAAATCATTGAAGAGATTATCAATTAAATCGCTTTCGGTTTTTACTTTGAGCCTCTTATTTTCAACATAAATCACACGCTTTATGGTAAGAGGTGGGTTTGTAACCTCAATAATAGATTTCTAAATCGCTTGTATAGGATTTTAATAAAACTTTGATGAATGAAATATGGCGATAATTTAATTTGGATATTTTTTTCCATAATCATGATGATATTATATTTTTTTTATGATATTTTGATAAAGTAATTTCGATGATATTTCTTCAAACTCAGGAGATTTGCGGCTCAAGTTTATATGAAATTTTTCTAATTGGTAAGTCAAAACTAGCCAAGCAAAACAATTATTTATTTAAACTTTTGAACCATTACACTGTGCTGCGTCAATTTTAAGGTCGCTAAACTGTTGACAGTTTTTAGTGCACTTTGTGACGCAGTATCCAAAAATGTAATCCGTTTTCTGCCATCAGGTCTAGATTTTTAGTAAATTGCATTTCAAATTTTCGACAACTTGTGCTTTTTCGACCTTCCGATTGAGTTTTGTAATGTCATAAAAATGATTCAGAACTCGATTAAGTTTTGATTAAACTTCAATGACTTCATAATAAAGGAACAGTGACATCACTATAAGAACGTAATAAAAACACTTGATGCTTGAATAGTTAAATGTCTGAACGGGTAGTTACAGACTAGGTTAGTGTGAAATTTAGATGATAGCTATCATGTTTTACTTGGAATTAACGAATGCTTATGCGCACTCAATCCTTTACTTAATACATTAGTCTATTTGACAAATTTGTGTTAAAATAGTAATAAGTATTCTTGATTTTACAATGAGAAAGTGCAAAAATGATCCCAACAGGTTCTGTTATATATGCGGCAAGGTCATCTTACCCAGTTGTCAAGCAAGAATTACGCGGTTTGTAAAGAGAGCATACCATGCATATTTTGGATTAAAGCTAGGCGACCAGGACAAGGCATTTAATTGCTCCGCACATGTGTTGTAAAACATGCGTTGAAGGCTTAAGATTCTGGAGCGTAAAGAAAATAAAAAGTCTTCCTTTTGGTATACCTATGGTATGGAAAGAAGGAAAAGACCATGTCACTGACTGTTATTTCTGCATGACTAACTTACAAGGTAGGAGATGTTTATATTGTATAGTGACATTTTCTTTTATTGTTTGATTTAACAGTACAAGTGTTTGTTTTCATTTCAGGAATAAATCGGAAGAACAAACAACATGTGAAGTATTCTGATGTTCTTTCAGCCATAAAGCCAGTACCACATGGCCCTGGTATTCCTGTTCCAGAACCAACTGGAGAAATAAGTGAAATGGAGTGTTCTTCATCTACAGAGAGCGAAGAAAGTGAGCAAGACACGTGAAATGCAGGGCAAAGTACTCACGAGCCGAAGCCTTTGACACAGCTTCAACTGAATGACCTAACACGAGATTTAAATCTGACCAAAGAGTCCGCTCAGCTCCTAGGATCACGGCTACGTGAATGCAACTTATTGACACTAGGCACCACGTACTTCTGGTATCGGAATAGGGATGAAGAGTTTAGAAAGTACTTCAGTTATGACGAAGACCATTCCTTGGTGTACTGTCAAGATGTTTCAGGCTTAATATTAGCTTTGGGAATAGTTTATGTTCCAGTAGAATGGCGATTGTTTTTGGACCCATCTGTAAAGAGTTTGAAGGTAGTATTATTACAAAATGGCAATAAGGTTGGCTCTGTTCCTGTAGGACATTCAGTGAAGCTTACTGAATGTTATGAAGACATAAAATTTGTTTTGGAATCTCTTCAATATAGTCAACACAATTGGAAAATTTGTGGAGACTTGAAGATGATTTCAATAATCCTTGGGCTACAGCCCGGTTACACAAAACATACATGTTTTTTGTGTCTGTGGGACTCAAGAGCTGACAATCTCCATTACACGCAGATTAGCTGGCCGTCTAGAAAAAGTTTTACGCCTGGTCTTCAAAATGTCAAATCTGCTTGCTTAGTCGATCCCCAAAATATTCTTTTGTTACCTCTCCACATTAAGCTTGGTCTCATGAAGAACTACACTCAAGGCGCTTGATAAAGATGGTCCAACCTTCAGGTTCTTACGAAGGGGCGAAGCTACGAGCGTGAGTCTGAAGCGAAGCGAAGCTACGAGCAGGAGTCTTTGATGGGCCACAGATTCGTGAGCTGACCAAGGACGAAGGTTTTACTGGACACATGAGTGCAGTAGAGAAAAGAGCATAGACAGCTTTTCGGGTAGTGATTTCGAACTTTCTTGATAAGCACAGAAGCCCTGATTATGAAGAACAGGTTAAGGAGCTACTTGAAAGCTTTCGATCCCTTGGAGTTCGGATGTCTGTGAAAATGCATTTTTTAAGTTCGCACTTGGATTACTTTCCCGACAATTGTGATGACTACAGGGAAGAACAGGGAGAGCGATTCCACCAAGATCTTCGGCAGATGGAAGAAAGGTATCAAGGATACTGGGAGATAAACATGCTTGCAGATTACTGTTGGTGCTTGAAAAAAGATCTTCCCAATTCCACAGATAGGAGAAAATCTTTGAAGAGACACTTCTTGTCATCATAAATCGTGTATCGTCGAAATACCATCATGTCTCACGCAATACTTGCTGTGTTATAGTCCTTTTAAAGACTTTACTTTTGTTCTGCCTACTCTTGTTTGTGAGCACTGAGCCTTCAAAACACATCTGTGATCATAAGTGATTACGTGTCTATAGCGTAACTTAGTAACTTTACCGATTAGTTTGAGGAGTGGTTGAACAAAACTATATGTCAGTAAAATGTATTGGTTAGTTGTAAGTGTTTTTGTTTCAGCTATGTTATGAATTTTTCTAGTCTTTAAAATGCCTGGCATTGCACAAACCTTGCATGCAAATGAAAAACCATCTTACTTGAAAAAATTAGCAACATAGGTTCCCAAATAAGCTACCATAGAAGCTAGTGTCCTTGTAACAAGCGCTCAAAAAGGACCAAAAGCTAGAAAATTTAAAAATGCGATTGAGAAAGAATTTAACCTGATCAGGAAAAACTAACTGCATTTTTGAGTTTAGCGCAAAAAACTGAACCAAGAACAGTTAAAACATCCTTGACCTTTGAGAAAAAAATTTTAAACGCAGCACAGTGTTATTTTTCTGAAAAGATTTTTCACGATAAAAAATTAATTCAAATAATGTTTTTAAAAATCGTAAAAGAAAATTTTTATCCGATTCTCGTTTTTAATCATTTCAAAAAATTTAAGAAAGCCTGTAACAGATCGTGCTTAATATAAAATTCAATTTCAATGTATCTGAATAAAACTTTTTTTATAGTTTTTAATTTAGCAGTTTAATTAGTAGAGTGAAAGCCATAACCGAACTAAAGCGGGGTCTGATGGGGCAGTTACCCCAGGGTCACCGATTACAACTTACTAAGAGCAATTGCCGTGATCTTGGTAAAAAAACAACAAGAAATCGTAACTTAGAGATATCCTGGCCTACGAGACTTATGATGTCAACTGCGCATGCGCGCTTCTCTTTGATTACGCCGCGCCTCACAATGATTTCACCAAATTAAAATATGCTTAAAACGCGGAAACACAAAGGGGCAATCAGTGCCCTTTGTAGTTCGTATGACAAAAACATTGTGTTAGATATGTTTTGACAATTATGTATTCTCGACCAAATTTAAATCCAACCAAGTTTATAGAATATCGATTTGTACAAGGGAGACTAAACTTTTTTAAAAAGAGCTTCATAGCAAATAACAGTAATTTAGCAAAGAAACCAAATTTTGAAACAACCTTTTTTTTCGTTGAAATGACTCTCTCAACAAACGCAAATGTTAGTGGTTTGGGAAAAAATTTTACTAGAAAACTTGTGAGAGATGATAAACTTTTTTTAAGATTTGCACTTAATCTAAAATATATAACATCTTCTTAAATTCAAACGAAACCAAAAGAATAACTTATTTCTATTACAGCCATGCAAAAACAATAAGTTAATTTTTGGTTTTGGTTTGAATTTAAGACGATATTATTTATTTTAGTTTAAGCTCTCATCTTAAAAAAGTTTACTTCTGCAACTGTTGTTTACCGTCTGCAACTATTGTTTACCGTCTGCAACTGTTGTTTACCGTCTGCAACTGTTGTTTACCGTCTGCAACTGTTGTTTACCGTCCGCAACTGTTGTTTACCGTCCGCAACTGTTGCTTACCGTCCGCAACTGTTGTTTACCATCTGCAACTGTTGTTTACCATCTGCAACTGTTGTTTACCGTCTGCAACTGTTGCTTACCGTCCGCAACTGTTGCTGCTTATCGTTCGCAACTGTTGTTTACCGTCCGCAACTGTTGCTTACCGTCCGCAATTGTTGTTTATCGTCCGCAACTGTTGCTGCTTATCGTCCGCAACTGTTGTTTACCGTCCGCAACTGTTGTTTACTGTCCGCAACTGTTGTTTACCGTCCGCAACTCTTGTTTACCGTCCGCAACTGTTGCTGCTTATCGTTCGCAACTGTTGCTTACCGTCCGCAACTATTGCTTACCGTCCGCAACTGTTGTTTACCGTCCGCAACTGTTGTTTACCGTCCGCAACTGTTGTTTATCGTCCGCAACTGTTGCTGCTTATCGTCCGCAACTGTTGCTTACCGTCCGCAACTGTTGTTTATCGTCCGCAACTGTTGCTGCTTATTGTCCGCAACTGTTGCTTACCGTCTGCAACTGCTGCTTACCGTCCGCAACTGCTGTTTATCGTCTGCAACTGTTGTTTATTATCCGCAACTGTTGTTTACCGTCCGCAATTGTTGTTATGACCCAAGAAAAAGTTTTCACTTCAGTTTGAAGGTGCCAAAAAATATTTTGGTTCATCGATAATATTTAAATTAAGTAAATAAAACATCAAATTCTTTAATTTGCTTAAATTTTCGTTTGGTAAAAGTGTTTCGACCAAAAAGATACCCTTTTTTTGATTTTGCTCCTCGAGCCAAAAAAAGTTTTTGGCGCTTCTAGTTTAGCTCCAGTTCTAGGGTAGCCTACGAAGAAGACGCAGTTAGCTTAGCGGAAACAAAAACATTATGAAAAGTGGACACAGACCATTGACAAATGAATGTGGCAGACTTGTACTATATCTAAGATGATTTTCTGCACTAAAGATAATTCCTATAAAATATGCTTTTGTAAAGCAAATAAGTTTCAGTCAGTTAACTTGCTAATTGCCAATCTAAAAAAGTGAAACGTTTTTATAGTTGACCATGGGCTAATTTACATACACAAAATTTAGCTCGCTTTGTTTGATTGAGCATTGGTTTTTGATAGGTTTTAGCTAAAGCAAATTTAAGATTAAAAGATGAAGTACGAAAGCGGATGAGAAAAGGAGAAACCTAGAAAAAAAGGAGAAACATCGCAAAGTTGTTGCAGAATGAAAAAAAGTCACTAATTTTTTCATGTTAGAGAAATCAGAAGCAAATATTGGTCTAAAGAAATGAATAATTTCTCCCCAGTGTTAAAACAACACAAATTTAATTTTAGGGCTCGTTTCCACTACGAGCGTAGAATGGAACATTTTTTATTTTTTTTATTGAGGTTTTTACTTCTTTCTGCTCTTGAAACTGCAAAAAGCGCTAAGCGAAGAAAAAAATTACCAAAAGAAAGAAAAAATACTTTATTCGACGCTCGAAGAGGAATGGAGTATTTTTTCTTTTCGCGCTTAAAATCTAAGCGAGCGCCAAGCAAAGCAAAAAAATATCAATATAAAAAATAAAGAATGCTCTATTTGACGGTTGTAGTGGAAACGAGCCATAATTGCTCAAGCGAGCGCTGATTTTCTGTCCTCAAAAGAGCAAAGAATAAACTGCGTTCACCTATAGGCTGGAAACAAAACGAATTTCTCAGTTCTACCTTACTTTGCATATAAAACGAAATGTTAAAGAAAGATAGACCCGCATTTTTTTTGGAGCTTTGTTTTCTCAAAGTCCAGAAAACATGTCATTTGAATGGGTTTAATAAGTAAATACTTTGCGTGTATCTGCTTTTTTATCTTAATTGTTGTTAGTGCAAAAGAAAAGGAAAGAAATATAGACCTCTCGCTACCGTAGAGGCCCAGGTTTATCAAAACCTTAATCTGCCCACAGTGAAAGTGATACATTACTCCAAATAATCTTAATCGATGCGATTATCAATAATTTTTTTGATTTTTTTCAGTGCGCTTGTGTCGTATAATGTAGTGGTAAATTTTTATTCCAGGGCGCATAGTCATGGGTTGCACATTAGTTTCGCGAAAAAGTCAGTTTGCACTTTGGTAAAGTCAAACAAAACTTTATACGATAATTAGCAATGTATGAAGTGCAGCCGAGGATATAAAGATATAAATAAAGTCTTTGGGGAGTGCATTAGCATTGTATTGATTCTATTCGAAATACGAGCGTAGGCTAAACGAACGTCATTTAATGAAGAAAAAAAAATTTTTTTCATCCACAAATTACTTTTACAGGGCGAATGTAAAAGATGTCGTCTAAATGCGTTTTCGGGTGCTCTTGATTTGAAGCGAAGCGATTTTTTAAATTTTAATTGATTTCATGTTTTAAGCAGACTTTGTTGTTGTACTTCATTAACAAAGAATAAGATCAAGAAAATGACCTCGAATTTACCGGGCAAAACACTTGTGTCCCCTTCTTAGAATATTGTACCCAAATTCAAGTAAACAAAAAAAAAGTCATCAGTTTGAAACCGTCTCTGATTTTGTTATTTTCCTCGTAAAAGTCAAGTGAAAACCAAAAAAAAGGTCATCACTTTAAAACTATCTCTGCTTTTGTCAATTTTGTCTTAAAAGTAAATCAAAGTCCAAAATGAAGATTCTTCTCGTGGCCCCCCGGTAAAAGCCCTGCAGCCCTCTTTGAAAACCCCTGCAATAGCTTTAAAATATTGAGCTTCCAGCAATAAGCTAAAACTGTTATTCGAGTACTCTCCACGTCAAATTTGCACTTGCATACGTTTCGCAGTTATTATAATTTTTGAAAACGCATCCAACAGATCTTCAAACGACTTGTGTTTCGGATCAAAAGTTGCACAAGCTCACGCTTTTGAACAAAGAAACGAAAAATAGAACGAAGAAAGCAAGCCTCCGCAAGCTCTTAAGACTGTAGAAAATTTATTTTTAAATGGTTTTGTCATTTTTTAATGATTTCCTTATCGCCGACAAAGGATATATTCATTCTATCATAATTCTATTCTTGGTCACTATTAAACGAATACATCAGACAAAGAAACCGTAAATGTTAAATAAAGACTAGGAAAGGAAAGCTGCACAACTTCAGTCGATATAACATCCAGAAATAACAAGAAAGAGCGATTCGGTAGAAAGAGTTGTCAAGTTTAGAACTTCATGGACCACTAAATCTATAATTTTTTATTCGACGGAACACTTACACCCAATAAATTTTTAAAAAATACTATAAGTGTATTCATTCACTAATAATCGGAAAAACTTTTATTTTATTAAAACGAATTGCACACATTAAAGGTAAAAAGTTGTTTATTTATTTTATCTCTGTGTTTATCCTCCTGACTAGCATGAAAGCGACGGAGCGCTAATACCGGTACATAAGGTAGGCAATTACCCCGACCTGCTTCCGGATATGTCAAGATATTGCTGTCCGGTTGAAATTTTTTTAATTTTGATTTCTTAGTTTTATAGAGATATAACTGAAATTTAGAACTGCTTGCTAAGATCTCCAAGCAAGGAAAAATGCCGTAAAGTGTCTTTCCCAAGTATGCAACAGAACGGCGCGAGCAGGTTTTGAACATATAATGTCGGTCACAATCACGACGCTTTAACCACCGCTGTCGACAACATAGCTATAATTTTAAAAAACAATTTAACTTTAGTTAAGTATTACACATTTCTAGTGTGATAGCTTGACTGTGTAAAGTTTCAACTGACTATTATGTTCAAACAGCAACGGTAAGGAGAAACGGGTTTTTAAATCAAACTGTTAGGAAAAGTCTGCGAAATGTAACCAATAGAAGGTGATGGATTCATCTAAAACGTTGTTCAAAAGCCAATCACTCAGAAGGAGCATCGCCAATAAAAGTATCTAAAATTCCAATAAAAGTATCCAAAATTCTATCTAAAATGTATAATAATAGGAAGTTTTATTAGTCGTCCGTTTTTTGTTTAAAGTATTTATGAAATAATACTAATGATCAATTTTTTTCTGCGGACCATTAAAAAATTTTCCAACGACCACCATTGGTGTAGACTAGAGCATGGTCGCTAAGCCTTAATGAAGAAAATTTTTAAAATAAGAAAAAACGTAAAAAAAAATCAATGAATAACATATTTCTCGGCAAAAAATAAAACAGTTAAGAGATAATTTAACCAGTGTATGGCTGGTCTGTTTTAATAATCTTAGAATTCTGCGAAAAATTCGGAGCTTAAAACACAAAACCTTTATTACCGGGACACACGTGATACTATTGGCCGCCCCCTTGTAATTCGTGCTTCGTGTTCGTGGTACATTTCTCTTGTTTATCATTTTTTCTCTTTTTCTCGTATTAATTTTTTTGTCTCTTTAATTCTCTTTTTTATCACGGCCAAGACAGGAAGTCGACAAGAACAAAAGTTGATTTAAAATTGTGAAATTAAAAAAATCGCTGTTATTTTTTCTTTTCAATGAGAATTAATAAAGATATCCGTGAAACGTTACATAAATCAGCAGGTGAAACATCCTAATAAACTTGTTTTGCTTATTTCATTGTTTTTTTCCCGCATTTAAAAAAAAATGAATTATTGTAAATAAAAATACGTATTTGAAAAGAGAGAAATTGAACTTTATAACTTCACCGTGAAAACGACCATATTATCTTTGATCTCAAATAAGTTTTAATTGAGTACATCAGACAAAGACCGATTAACTTTTTTTTAAAAATTACGTTATTTTTGTTAAACAAAGTTTTGTAATGAACCGTTATGCAAATGACTTTATTAGAAAATGTTTAGCTTTTGATTATAAAATCATTAAAATTCTTCGAATCAAAAATTCTTAACTATATTTCGAAACTGCTTACATAATATTTAATGACGTAATTCAACGGGTTCAATTAATTCCATTGAAACATTCAGTTTTGTTTTAGAATATTTTTACAATAACCAATTAAATTTTTAAGTCAGACAATTAAAAAAATATAAACTCGAAAATGGAAAATAAAACCAAAATTTAAACTAGTGGTTCTCAAAGTTATTGCCGCATTCCTCACTTTGAGGGCTCAGATACCATCATACATCCCTTCCCCAAAAAATACTTCAATAATCAAAGTAAAGAAAAAATAGATTTTCACTTTTCCCCTGCCACCCGGGTTGGTAGGGCCATGATTACAAAGGACTTACTTATTTTGTTTGGACTAACTTGCACTGCACTAAGATTCTCAAAATCTTCCCCAATTCCTCCCTTTGTAATATTTTCTCCCTTGAGATTTCAAATTCCTCCATAGGGAGGCAAGTGGCCCCCATTTGAGAAGCACTGGTTCAAACAATCCATGCACGCAGGATAAAAAAAATTTTAAATTGAAATAAGCTTTGTAAAAAACCTGATTCAACCTATAATCAATTAAATCTTTTAACTTGAAACTGTTGGCAAATTTTTTTGACAACGCGCAATTATGGCCCAGTGATCCATTACGTAATTTTCTTGAAAACAAGATTTTTGTAAGGGTTAAAGATCTTGTATGTTTACGTTTAATTGCCGAACTTTCAAAGGAGAACAATTTGACCCAAAAAGGCGATCTTTGCATATTTTTGTCTAATACTTTAACATTATTAAACTATTATAATAACTAGTTTTACGTTCCTTTTTTAAAAACAAAGATACATTAAGATTGACCAGCTTCAATTTTCGGCTTAAAGTTCTAATCACCAACATCGTTTAAAACTGTTAATTAACCGTTTAAGAAGAAAATATTTTGTGTTCTGTGTCCGAGACTTTGAAACTATACTCTTACAAATAAATGCTAAAATAATATATTTACAAATACGACTAGCATAAATTTTGAAAAAAGTTTTTAAAAGCTTTTTGATCAATTTTTATTCTTTTTCCTTTTGAAAAATTGATGCTGCCAATGCAAATGCAAATAAAATTACGGCAATTCTAGCCGAAAATGTATTTAACATGCTTCTTTAATTTGCAACAAAAATAATTAAATATAACACCTTTAAATAATAATCTATTTGGGGTCAATTAGTCAAGGGAAGACACGTTTGAAGTAAGTTGTAAACTTTTGTTCTTCCGTTGAACATTCGGTAAAAAGACATATTGGCAATAAAAATTAGGAGCTTTTAAATATTAAACCAGGGTGGATAATCAGTTAGAGACCAAGAGCCATATTTTTTACGGTATTATCGCAAGGAGTCACTCTATCTCTTCCTCACTCACATGTTTATCTCTGCTGGGTTAAATTTATTGTAAATGTTACACACTATACTTCTTCCACAATGAAATATTGTGCGCGTTCCTACAGTTTTTTATTCAAATAATCTAAAACACCCTAAAAAACATCAACACTATATAAATGTAAGGGGTTGGCCATGTCGATATTAGATGATATCGAAGTGAGAGAAGAAAATGATGTTGAAACTCGATTTGATAACGGTTGGTATTGAGATAATTTTTTGTGATGTTAAAACGCTATACGTTGTTGGTAAGATGCTAATTACAAAAGATTGGTAAGTTACAAAAAGGGTGACCAGAATAGTAAAGAACTCTAGCCATGTTTCATAGTAACTCTCTTCAATTGCTCGGAAGCTTTTGGTAAAACTTTTGCATTTAAAAAATTTGGCTGCCTAAATTGGCAAGTTACTGAAGCAGAGGCTTTATTTTTTACTCCCTTCTTATTGCTGCATAATTGGCAATGAAACATGTTCAGCCAACATCGAGTTTGTTATCCAAGACCAAAGAACTTGTATTTCTCAAGGGACACAGCGTTTGCAAGGCACATTGAAACAATGTTGGGATTTGTTATTACGTCAGAGATGCCCCTTCGCAATTTTATAAAGTTGCGAAACTTCATTTTTTCTTAAATAAATGGAAGCGTCCAATAAATTTTAGTGTGCGATTATACTTGACACAGGATGTCCTGGACAACACGTTCCTATGAATTCTATATGCTAATCCTGAAAATGAAAACTCTAATCTTGGATGTATGATCGCAATATTTTGTGTTCTGTTGTCCAATAAATTTCCGTTGTACAATGTTCCGTAGATAAATGTTATGTGAAAAATTTTTGGCAGCCAAACACAAACCAGCGTCTTCATCATACCCTCTTCTTCTGGAGAAAGCTAGTGATTTAATTGATTCACCGTTTCGTAGTAAGTAGTAATCAGAGTTAAAAATTCGTGGTTAGCTAAGGAGAATGTCGCTATGAGGCATTTAAGGTCAGCTGTTTTGATGTTTGTAAAATTTTGATGAAACAAAGGTTTGTGACTTGAGTGAAATTAAAATAATGTTTGCGACACTAAAATCGAAAGTTTATTAGTTGGCATTGGTGACACACATTTTGAAAGTTCTATATATTTATCTGTTCATTGTATTTTTAATGTATTAAGGTTAAAATTAGGTGTTCCGAGAAAATCTTTGAAAGAATCAAATAGGAAACATGAAATATGACCAAAATTTTAATTCATGACTTTGATTTATTTAAAGATTTTTAGACTAATTTTTGGAACAGTTTTCTTCGAAATTACGTTTTAACCGAAATTTATTTTGAAACTAATACAAAAATAGTAAAGAGACGAGATAACAAACACGTGCATCTGGGCCGTATTGACTGCTTTGATGATTTACCGTTACCGGTACCTGGTCGCTCACTGGCTTGCTCATTGCTTATTGCAGTAGAATTGTTTGTTAAACACTTTTTTTGTTATCGCCATAAGCCTGTTTCAATTACGCATTTCATTTGTTTATTATTTCAACACAAAACTGTAATGGCAAAGGAACTGTCAATTAAACCGGTTCAAGGTAAATTCCATCTCGATCACGTACATTTACAAAGTTCAACCAGAAACTGTGGAAATTTTTGGTTGACAAAAACCACGACCCTAACCCTAAACTTTAACCTAAGGTGGAATTTACCGGATAAAATTTGCCTGTCACCTACCCTACAACACGTGTAAATTTAAGCCAAAGTTGGAAAGCAAACAATATTTTGTGTTTTTTTAAAAATTGGCCTTACTTTTTTAAATATCGGTCTTAAACAGGGTTTCTAAACTGTAATTCGATGGACCCCCGGGATCCTTAGCATTCTATCTAGGGATCAACGTTGTTTTTCTATAGAAATATTTATTTATCAACATTCCATTTCTTTCAAAAATGTTCCTAAATACTTGTAATTAATAAATCAATTGTTTGGGTAGGACTTTTTCTTTCAACAGTAAAGCGAAGAATTTTATTTTGTCTTCACGAAACTTTCGTAAATATTTAAACTCGGGGTCCATAGACTTTCACAAATTTAGCCTAGAGGTCCGCTTGTTCTACTGACTTTAGAAACCCTGTTCTAAAAAAAATTAATGTGCTTATTTCTAGAGAAACATGGTTATTATGCAGTTAAGCAGCTTTTTTGTTGTTTCTATAAGTATTTTTCAGTTTTTGTTAAATAAACGAGCTAATATTTTGTTTCAAAATCCGAATTTTTCTTCAATTAAACTTTTTACATCAGCCTAGGGCAAATAAGTTTGGAGCATGAGGAAATGGTTTTGAAGAGTTAAATGAAGACGAAAAAAGCTCTTCTTAAATCCCGGTGGGAGCCATTTTTTAAGTCTTTTGCAGCAAAGAATTTTTTCTTTTTACTTTTCGCTTCAAATTGAAAGCCGAAAAGCCACTCAGACCATGAAAAAGTTAGTCACTATATTTGCTTGAACGTAATGTGTGGTTCATTCAGGTGTTGACTCCACTTATAAGTTAGTGGTACACATCTTTGGAAGTATTGCACGATGCACTTCGGCTTATTTATAATAAAATCCACTTATTTTTTTAATTACCGACCAATCACTCGTAGTGCAAAGCAACTGAGCTGAAAGCATTTAAAAAAAAGCAAGAATAGAAACAATAACTTTCACTTAAAGTCATACTTTCTCATTAATTTTTGCATTTTTTTTAAAACTAAAAGCACATTGATTTCAACAAGCATTATATAACTGGCCGAATTATAGCTTATCACAACAATCTACCTGTCAACCGAGGGAAAGAATTTTAACCACGGCAAAAACACCAACTGGGAAAAAGAAGAGCTGGTTAAGTTTCCATACACCAATGAATAAAGCAGCTTCGCTTCTTCGTCCATTACGTCATATTTTTTAGAAAAAGAAATCTGAAGAAAAAATTGAGGTTTCTTAAACATTTTTACTAAACAAACAAAAAGCATACGTTTCATGTTGACATACAGCAGTATTGTTTTGAAATGTTTACAATGAAAATTTTTTGAATTAAACAACAAAAAAGATTATTTTCATTGGTTGTATCATAATCTGTTCAAGGTAGGAAAGTATTTTCAGAAACAGAAGGGTATTTTTTGTAATCTAAGACAAATTTCGAAGATGTTAGAATTGCATTTATAGCTTCTATGTTTGTAGAAAAGCATCGTACAAACTATTTTTCTCACTTGTAAGACTGTGTTCATCATACTTAATGAAGCCACTTCGTGTATGCTGATAGGTGTACCAAGGTTTTGAACCAGGTAGCTTTTGAATGCTTCCGTTTCTCTTAGTATTGATGCGAACAGTCCTGAAAATTTGAACATAAAGTTATTTTAAATCTATTTTTTAACTTAGTGAAAACTTTTTTTTAAGATGAATATTAAAGAATTTTAGCGTGGTCGAATGGTTAAAGCGCCGGGCTCGTGACCAACACGGTGTCGGCTCAAATGAGGGAACAACACGGTTTCGCTTCAAGACCCACTCGCGCCATTCTGTTGTGTTCTTGGGAAAAACACTTTGCGGCACATTCCCCTGCTTGGTGGTCTTGGCAAGCAGTTCTAAATTTCAGTCATATTTCTATTAAATTACAAGCGGACAGCAATATCTTGGTATCTACGGAAGCAGGTCGGGGTAATTGCCTATTCTATGTATTAGCGCCTCCGTCGCTTTCCTGCGAGTCAAAAGGATAAATATAGAGATAAAATAAATAAATAAATGTGGTCTAGTTTTAATCGAATTTATGAAACATTATTTGCGAAAACAAGCAAAAGTTTTGAAAGCAATTTTTGTCAGAATCTTTTGTAGTGATTATCTTAAAAAACAAAACGCAACAGCTTTTCAAAAATCTTTTCGATGTAAAACATTGCTTTAAATCTTACAAGATTTAGATTAATAAGTTTCAAATTTTACGCCCTGTTTATTTGTGCTCCATAAAGGATTTCCAATGTTGACATAAAACTTAGCAAATAATCTAGATTCTAGATTAAAAATGGACAAGCATGACGCAGTGCAAGAACGTTCACATAAAATGGTTCTTTCTCTTTGAATATTTTCCAGTAAGTTTACAAATCTAGCATATGCTTACAACATTTTTAAGAACGAAATAAAATAATTACATAGAAGTAACTAATTATCAAAAATACCGAAAAAATAGTTTTATTGGTCTAGATTGCCATTTAAACATGTTGCCTGAAAAGGCTTTAAAAATTTCAGAACCGCTATTTTTAATTATAAATTCAAGCTTATGAGGAGCTTAAAAAAATATTATTGCTACCAAAAGTTTTTTTTCAATTAAACTATAATGTACAGTACTTACTTTTCTGTATCACTTCCAAACTTTGAACTGCGAACTTGTGCCAAAATCTCCAGCAATCGCCGATGTCCGTAAAAAACAAACCTTTGTTGCCGCTAAACGCGGTCAAAACCTCAGCATGGATTCGTCCCGAGAAAGTCTCCGATTTTTCGACCAGCGCTTCGTGGATCGCTTTGTAACTGAAATGAAAATTCTTGTAAAATCTCGAACAAATCGAGCTTTGTTATTTTCTTACCCTTGCAACGTAACGACTTGACGCGAACCGAGTTTTACTTTGAAAACAGGTCCGTAATATTTATCCGCCCAAGCATTTAATATTTTAGCTTGGTCACGTGCTAGGCTGAAAAGTGATCCCACAATCGGATAACCGCGAGGTCCAGGAAGCTCTTTAAAAGGTTTTAGGGACATTTTATAGAAATTATCAAACACGCGAAGTTTTAAAATGTGTTTAATCTTAGGCTTAAAGTTAAGATTAAAAAAAGCACGTTTCTTGACCAATTTGTTTTTTTCTGTAAAAGAAACACTGTTATTTTGAAAAATCAAAACTAGAAATTTCAATTTATTTTTTCTAAATCATCAAACTATTACGCATGAAAAAGAAGGTTATTTGTTTTACACGGATAGGCAATGAAACTATGAAACTGCTTGCTATTTTGGGCTTTTTCGTCATTTTATTGTAAATAAAAATTGTGATAATTTATTAAATAATTCAGTTCTTTCCCTAATTTCACCATTGCCAACATGTTTTTTGGAGTTTTTGCAGAAAGGCTAATTTTTATTCAAGTAAAACTCATAATGAATTATACTTGTCTGAAAGTAAAAAGACTCTTGCTCGTTTATCATTCGCAAACTCGCGAGTTTAAGTCATTTTTACACATACAACTCTGTTCTATTGATACGCAAAAATATTTTTGATGTATTAATATTTACATCATTTTTATATAACCATGTCTATTACCATTACTTTTCTGACTGACTAAAACAATCTTGGTAATGATAAACATAATATTGAAAAAGTCTTTCAACAATATTTTTCTCAATGACTATTGCCAAAAAGGCAAAAGTATTAGTAGTTTGTCATTTAGAGTTGTTCTTTTTCACTATAATAATGTAAATGAACGAGCAAAGCAATTCGTAGAATATTTAAGATGGAACCAACCTCAATACAAGAAAAACCAAACAAGAAAAATAAACTTTCTACTTAAGAATATGTTCATAATGGTGATGATAACACTTCCTTCCTACGCAACTAGTTTCTTTCCCTTAAGTTCAGTTTAATTCCGTTTGTTTTTATTTCTGCTTTGACCTTTAGTAAAAGTGCAAAATCGCAACTATTAAACGAATTACATATCGAAGAGTTTGAATCGAAAACAGCAAGAAGGAACAAAAGTGAATTCACGTTGCAAGTTGCAACTTAATTATGAAATATAAAAGTGGTTCAATAAAAAGAAACCAAATAATAAAGATAAAAAACGACATAATTCGGCATCTATGTGATTGCAAAATTCAAACATTATTCCGCAATACGTTTCTTCAAAACTGAATTTAAAATATTGAGAAAAAGTTTTTAATTGTGCAAATGTACATACTGTACATTGATCAAAGGTTTCTTTAAAATTTCGCCTAAACCAGGCATCAATTTTTACTACATGCTGTGCGTTATGTGCATAAAAATGCGATTACAAATTGTCAAAATCTATTCATTTAAAAATGACTGCGAGAATTAGTTCAGTTTGAAGTTTCTTGTCAAAATTACTAAACAATAGATTTTGCCCTAATGCTCTTTTAAATATTAAATGGTAAAACGCTTTTTCAATTACGTAATTCGTTTCAACTGCTGTGCAGTTCACATACATCGGTTGTTCACCAATTCAACTTTATGCCGCGTGATTTTCTTTACATTAGAAAAAAAATCAATCAAAATTTTAATGGAATTTTCAACAAAATTAGATTAATCCACTTATTTGGCAATTTGTTATTGGGGTCACTCTGTGCTTATAAATATTCGACTCAAACATGGTAAAGAACTAAAATTGTTCGTGACTTTTTCAAAAAATGCTGCACTGTTAAGTCAACACAAAAACATTACAGAATATACCCTTAATCAATTATTTATTATATTTTTGTAGTGAAAATCTTAATGGGAGATTTACTTTTGAATGTTGTTATTCCAAAACGCTTCATACAGAACAATAAAACACTATTTCTGTAAAGCAAATTTTTTCTCTCATTAGCTACTTAATTTAAAAATACTTGATTCGAATTGTTAAAATAATTAATATCTTTCATTGTTTCTAAATATCAAACATGCGTCATGTAAATTTTAATATAAAGTCAAAGTTGCATGTTATGGATCGAGTTTCTTTTGCAAAATCAGCAGATTTGAGGTTTTCATCACTTATTAAAAAAAGAATTATAAAGTGAAACTGTTTAAAAATCTTTAGGTTTCTATAACAATCAAATTCTGTCTTTTTTCGGATTAGAAGAAATTAACGATAACGGACCGGAAATAATAAAGGTCACTGTTTCCATTTTACGACGCGTGACATTATTATAAATTTTGGAAATTTAAACTGAAGTTGAATTTGAAGTTGAATAGTTGAATTGAAAAAAGAAAAAATCAATTTTTACGTGGTACATAGTTCAAGAATATGATCGAAAATTTTTACAAAAATGACTGACTTCCTCTGCTCGCAATTTTTTTGCTTAAGTCAACGACTTGAACTAACCTTGTTCAATGCAATTTTACGACTATAGATTTTGCAATGATTTATAAAAACTGAAAGTAAAATTTTAAGAAAAAGGTTTTTGATTAAGCCTTTCTAAATTTTATTCAATATGACGGAAAATTTTCTGAAACGTCGCAATGTAACAAAGTCAAATCTGGCTAAACTCTATGACGTACAAGTTAAAATTGGAGTGTAATAGCTAAGTTAAGCGCAACTGATAAGCACAACGAATCAAGATATATACTAGTTTTTAAAATTGAAGCAGACTTTTAAGGAAAAGTGTTTAACGGCAGGTTTTTACATTTTCTTTCTTTCAACGTTCTTATATCGTTCATTGTAATTGTCCAAAATACTTTACTGAATTTGATCGAGCAACGTCGTATTTTTCATTTCTTTTAGGTTTGTGAATATCTTTCTCAGAAAATAGTGCACAAACTAGAATGTTGTTCTTAGGTACAAAGCTCTGTTCTCTGGATTCTTGACAGTTGCTAAATGCGATGGCAAGCATAGCAGAGTTGTAAACGGGCCGACTAGTTCAACCCGAAAAAGCCCGAAAATTAAAAACATTAATTTTCGGGCTTTTTCGGGCTGAACTAGTCGGCCCGTTTACAACTATGAAGCATAGACTAAATTATTTGGGTTGCATAATAATATTAATAATAAGTTGCTACCGCTTTATACTTAAAAAGTTCATATAGTCTCAGAGCGGTTGAATGTAAATGAAAAACAGTGTTTAAAACTGCTTCTTTCAGCTGATAATTGATTCATTTGAAGCAGAGCACATTAATGACACTGACCCTAATCTCAGCAATCCTTATATTCTATTCCTAATAACTTGCAGGAGAAACTTTTCCGCGATTTTTAAGCGGCACCATCAGCAGAGATGCACAGAGCCAAACTAGTTTCTTCAAGTAGTTTGCGTTGTCAATTTATTAAAACAAAGTTGACGTAGCATCAACGGTTTGAATCAAAACAGAATTTCCGATTGAAAGAGGATTCATTAGTGGGAGTGTTAAATTCCAAGGATACTGACAAAAAGCCTACGCTATTTTAACCAAATGGAAAACACACCAACGTAAAATTATGTAACAAGTATATGTGGTTAAATGGTTTAATCAATTTTAAAAGAAGTGCAATTCCAAAACAATCAAATCCAACAAGTGTCTTTTTAAAAGCTCTCACACACCGTTGATCATAATGATGGAATATTGAGAAAAGGCTGCTCATCAGTCGGTTTCTTATTAACAAGTTATTGCACATCTCCAATAGCATTTTTATCGTGGTACAAATGCGCCGCACGTTAATGCATATCCGTTTGTATTAAAGATTTATTCTTAAGCAGTTCATGAAATGAGAATTTGCAAGAAATGGCAGATTCGCACGAACCGCTGCATTACTATAGGCGTATATGATTACAAAAAAGTACTGAATAACGTGACAACGAAAATTTTTAATCAAAATTTCAACTCTTTTTGACAAGGTGTTTTTTCAACCGTAAAAATCCAAATTACGCAATGCAGTGTCGCAATTAAGAGTGGCAATCCGGCTAAATATATTGCTCTACTTTCAAACTGTCCGGATGTTGTTGTTTTTCCAAATAAAGGTTAGTTCAAATTGGAAACAGTGCAGAAAAAGTAAGCGGAAACCGTAATTTTTGAAAACGTAGAGAAAAATTCCGTTTTTCGCTTTCGTTTTGCGACAGCTTTCAGTCTGAACCAAGCTAAAAAGCTAAAATATTTCAATTTCAACTTTTTTCTGCTAAGCATGAAAATTTTTTCGCTTTGGACATTTTTTTACGCTTTCCCCTTCTAGTCTGATTAGTCTTTGCGCTTTCAATCACAAGTTTTACTTTTTCCGAGTTCGCAATTAGTCTAAACTTAAACCGACCCGAAATATTCACGAAGAAGGAAACAACATCATCCCTTTTCTCTGAGTTCCGGATTTGAAGCAAAGGCTCGTATGGAGTGCATTGTAGAACGTCGCTTGGTCAATAAAAATTAATATTCACTTAACAAAGTTTGACCTTTGGAAATTTGATCTCTTTTCTATCTCAGCTTGTCAAAGACTTTTTGTTAATAACACAGGTCTACAAAATTTGATCGAGTTTCAGAAATAAAAATGAAAAGTATGCAGTCTAGTTAATTTGAGGGCGCTGATTTCAAATCTGTCATTAGTTTTGCCGTAACGGGTCACATTTTTTAAAAAATACGATTTAAAATTTTTGCTCTACGCATTGAAAGGCATAAACTAATGTGTAGCTATATGCATACAATATCACATACTAAGGGTGTTTATAGAAATATACTAAGCACAAAGAAGAATACAAATACACTGAACACAATTTTATGGCAATAGTTTCCTTTTTTTAGATTGACGAGAGTGTTGAAAGTCCGAAAATTCACGTATCAGATTCCAGCAATAGTCCGCTATCATGCTGACATTCCATTTTCCCTGATACCTTTTTTCCATCACTTTAATATCTTGGTGAAACCTTTCACCCTGTTCTTCACTGAATGCCCCTAAGTTTTCTGGAAAGTAGCTTAAATGACTATGCAGGAAATGTACTTTAACACTCATGTTACAGCGCAAGTTATGAAAAGCTTGTAATAAGCTTTCCACAAGTTCTTTGAAATTCGGGGATTTGATGTTTCCCAGGAAGTTCTTCACCACATCACAAAATGCTTTCCATGCATTTAATTCTTCTTTCTTCATGGTGGAAATAAATGTCTGGTCTTTTACCAAAAGCCGAATTTGGGGCCCATCAAAAATACCTGCTTTGATTTTTTCATAAGCCTCAGAAACTTTGTACAAAGGTATTTGAAACACTCTCCCTCTTTGTCCAAAGCCTTTACAAACTGTTTCATTAACCCCAACTTGATGTGCAGTGGTGGCAATAATATTTTTTCTTTATTCACCAATGGAATGTTCTTTATGTTCTTCTCTCCTAGTATAAATACCTCTCTACTCGGCCATTCTCTTTTTATCCAGTGGTCTTGCTTTGCTCTGCTATCCCACAAGCATAAGAAGCAAGCGTATTTTGTGTTCCCACCTTGTTGCCCAAGGAGAATGAATAAGATCTTTAAGTCTCCACATATTACCCATTCATGTTCAGCGTATTTGATTTTGTCGAGAATGCTTTTCATATTTTCGTATGTTTCCTTCATTTGTATCGAATGTCCTATTGGTACAGAAGCAAGTTTATTGCCATTGTGTAACAGAACACATTTCAGGCTTCTTTTGGAACTGTCTATGAAAAGCCTCCATTCTGATGGAGTGTATGATGTCCCCATAGCAGTTATTAGTTTTTCTATGTTATCGCAGAACAGCAAATTTTCTTCCATTTTGAAGAATTCCATGAGACCTTTTTCCCTATAACGATAAAAGCTGACTTTGGTTTCAGGAGCCAGCAAGTTTTTTTCTTTCAGTCGTGATCCTAGCAGTTCAGCAGAAATTTTTGGAAGATCAAGTTTCCTAACTAAGTCATTCAACTCTGCTTGAGTAAACAGTTGCGGTTCATCATTTTGATGGACGAGTACAAAATCTTCACATAGTTCACTTTCCTCACTTGAAGATATAGATTCACTTTCACTGAGATGAAAACCATGGAATGTTGGTTTAGGTACTTTATCACTATGAGGAACTGGTTGAATTGCTGATGGCAAACTGGATATGCTATGGAAGACCTCGTTTTAGATGTTATACCGGTAGTTTTGACAGCACAAAAGTAACAGTCACTAAGATGATTTTGAGGCTCTCGCCATACCATTGGAACTCCAAATGAGAAATGCTTCTTCCCTTTCATCCACAAGCTGAATGTCGACATACAACTAATACATACTTTGTGTGGGGCCCATGTCTTGTCTTGGTCCCCCAATTTCACACCAAAATAAGCGTAGTAAGCATTTTTTATTAATGGAGTTACATTTCGTCTATCTTTTTTCCTTGTAAACCGATCACAAATGTAGCAGAAACTGCCTGGATCATTTACACACCCTCTAAGCCGCAATGTTGACATTTTGAATTACTCAAATACTGATTAAGATGAAAGCACTTTTGATAAATTTCTGCACAACAAAATTTATGATATTAAATTTCGCAGTTCAGTAAAACTTGCTAATAACAGTACCTAACACAGCACTAGTATCGCTAGAATGAAAGCTTTTAATTGCCTTTAAAAACATGAAACTCCTCACCTTGTGAGTTTCAAGTAAAATCCTGGGGAAACTGTTCTAACACCTACAATATTGTCATACTCATACAGTCAAGCTAATCTAATTAAGCTATCCTTCCAACTTCTAGTGAACCTATGCAGACTGAGAAATTTTGGAAAGTATCTCCTTATCACAGCTGCTAGTTTATAGACGGGAGGATATTTGTAGCCTAACAATGTAATATTCTGTTTGGAAAGAGCGATAAATCGTAGAAAGAAAAACAATACCAGTAATAAAGCGAAAAATGTTACATTGGGAAAACGCCAAACAAATCGAAACACAGAGCACATATTTAAAGGAACTGTTACATTCTCGTAAAGAAATGTTGTTGTGGTCGATTTATACACATTACCTGCCAACAGGTATGTGCATGCTGCTTCAAAAAAATTGCAAATCCGAATGGCGACTAGGTGTTTACTATACGGCATTTTAGAGCCATCTGGGATGGGTTAGTGCAAGATAACTGAAAAATGAAGGCTGATATGACATAAGGACATCAGATTCGAAATCAGCGCCCCAAAGTTAGCCAAGGACACCTGTTTTCTACTTTGTTTCAAAAATTGTGTAGACTAGTGTAATCAATTTACAAAAAAATTTGAATTATATCTATTTGGCAATCGTTAATTATTCGTTGATAAACGCAAAAATTATCTTGCGTCACCCCGAAATCTCGGATATCATAGAACGAATCCTAAATTAAAAGCACTAGTTAGAGATTAGAATTACGGTTTGATTAAGATTATGCCTAAACCTAATTTTTATCCTACTTCTATAATTTAGGCGACGAAAAACAATCTTTGGGTCTCGAGAGTTTTTTCAGAAGAATCTTCCAATTGTCTTCAAAATTTTTCAAAAAAAGAGTCAAGTCCAATTGTAAAATACTTTTCTTCCGCACTTTGAAACGTGCGGTTTGTTTACAGCTGTAGATTTATTTATTTATCTCAGACGCAAAAAGGCCCATATAAATACAAGAACACACACACGCAAACACAAACACGCACAATTGAAAAAGACAAGTTTAAAAAAAGTTAGCTCAAAATAATGATAATAATACGATTTGATAATAATAATAGGATTTGTATCACAAGTTAGATGACATCAATGACATAATAAAAATATTTTGAGATTGCATACAACAATTAATGAAAGAAAAAATTTGCTTTCTTATTAGAGCATCAAATGTTTCAATATTCGATTGAACTTGATGGTTACGAGCACTAACACATCGAGTTATGTGATGCAAAATTCTATAAGAATCATTGTAAGCAACATGAAATCGTCTGAAATCCTATTTACGATAATCACACCACAAGTGACTTCCATAAAAAAGCAAGCAAGAACATTAAAATAAATAATTTTTTACTTCCAAACTACACTTACTAAATTGGTGTTTCAATTTATTTGCTGCACAATAAAGTAATTTAACTTGGCTTTGAATGTCAATATCATCTGTGACATCACTGTTAACATGCAACCCAAGGTATTTTACAGAAGGTACAATGCTGATTTTAGAATTATCAACCAATAGCTTTGAAGAGAAAGATGGATAAAAATTTGTTGGTGCAAACAACATGCAAAATGATTTACTACAATTAAATAACATTTTATATGACGGGCCTTTTTGTAGCATTTATTTAAAAGATCTTGAAGACCAACTAAATTAGGACTAAATAAACAAATGTCATCAGCAAACATAATATAATTTAGGCTGTGATTTCCTACAAACAGCTGGCTTTAATAGTGTTTAAACCATGAGTCAGATCATCAATATACAAGGAAAATAAGTAAGGACTTAAAATATCTCCTTGGCAAGCACCATTTGAGACAGTAAAAGTGTCAGAAAAATAATTACCCCACCTAACTTTCATCATTTGAGTTTTATACCAGTAGCGCAACAACCTAATAAAGTACAAAGGCATATTTCTAAGTATTAACTTTTTAAATAAAAGATCATCATCTACTTCTTCAAACGCCTTAGAGTCATCCAAAATACAGCAAAAACAGGAGTATCTCTAGAGACATATAATTAAGCTACTTGTTTGAGAGGAAATACACTCATGTCTGTACTATGATTAGGTTTAAACCCAAATTGGTTATCATCTGTTTTTAAAAATCTATTAAATGATGTAACATATAAAATCAAATAATTTTGACGCGATTGTGGTAACACCAATAGGCCTGTAATTACTAAAATCATAAATATTTTTATTTTTGATTGTTGTACAATTGATACGATAAAATGATTTGCATATTTTACTTTTATTTTTAAGAAGCGCGTTTGGTTTGATATCAAAATTAAAACTACAGGCATGTTGCCATTCAACAAATTTCGAAAACAATTGGGTTATGAACGGTAATATTGATTTTGCTATTATGATCGTCTCTTACACCATACCGTCGATAATTTCTATAACCCCGGCACTGTCCATGTGATATCGGTTGGATAGGCTTTGCTAATTTAATAATGCGACTTATCATTAGCCTATATATAGGGTTCATATAATCTTTTTTTTGCTAATAGCAATGGTGAAATTAAAACTGTTTTTAAGGCAAAATATTTGGGAATTTTATTTGATAACCGATTAAACTTTCATGAGCATATAAAATATCTTGAAGTAAAAATAGCTCGATCAGTTGGAATTCTAAATAAACTAAAGTATTTTTTACCCAGTTCGGCATTATTGAAATTATATTATGCACTTATTCATTCCTATTTTAACTATGGCCTTGCTGTTTGGGGAAGCACTTATCCGACTTAATCTAAATAAACTAAAATTGCTTCAAAATAAAGCTATTCGTATAGTCACCTCTTCTCAAATGTCAACTAGCTCGAATCCTCTACATGTATATATTATATCAAATATTTTGCCCTTGCCTAAATTGTTTGAGTTTGAAATAGCCAAAATTGTTTATTTTTATAAATTTAATTTGTTACCTAAAATTTTTGATAACTACTTTTCATATGCTAAATCCTGCCATTCTCGTACCACAAGATTTTCACTTAAAAATAATCTCACCATTCCTCTGTTTAAAAGTAATCGAACTCAAAGATCAATTAAATATATAGGACCAAAAATTTGGAACTCCGTCAGTCATAATCTGAAAATAATGACATTTAATAAATGTTAATGCCAAAATGGCCCTGCCTAGTTGCGAGCTCAATTTAATTTAAAACACGGACTAATTTCTTTTCTCGTATTACGTCATTTTAAAATCGGCGCTTTTTTGTTAGTTTATGCGAGACAATTTTCTTTTAATAGTAGCAACTAGGTCTTTTTCTTTCTTTTCTTTCGCTGCTTTTGAATTAATGTAACCTTCTTGTTTGGAAAACTCAGAAGTGGATTTAGTTAGTAAGTTATTTTTTGTGTAATTGTTTTATTCGTTGTATTAATTAATTTTATGTTTAATAGAAAACCGTATCCATACAAGTAACGCGTGATTAACTTCTACTATATTACGCTAAGAATCTGGCCGTAATATAAAGTTTTTAACTAACTTCAAAACAAGAATGGAAGGCGTCATCACCCGATCCCAAAGTTCTCGGCAGAAAGATGATGCTTCAAAATCAAAAGGTCACAAATCTGGTTCAAAAAGTTCTGTGACTTCAAGTTCTAAAAGAAGTGAAACTTCTTCTGTATTAAAGGCTCGTGCTGCTGCTCGAGAAGCAAAGTTGCAAGTCGAAATGGAAGCTCTTAGACAAAAAGAATTATTAGAGCGAGAAGAGCTGATCTTGCGACAGCGCAGAGAAGAACAAGAACGCGAGTTGCGACAAGACATTGAAGAAAAGCAACGTGCATTGGAAAAATCTCGCGAAGAAGAAATAAGGAAACTTCAAATTCAAAGTCAAAGAGAAGAATGGGAGATAATGAATCGCAAGCGAATTCTACAAAAAGAACTTGATATTAAATGTGCTGCGATTGAAAGTGATATTATTGACCAAATTTCCGAAAGAAGCTTCTCTGTTTCTGGTCGGAGTAAACACAAAGCTTCTACAAAATTTCAGCTGGAACCAAGTGCAAGTAAACTGGAAGCTCCTAGCACAAGCAAATTTGAAGCTATTTCTCTAGCTGTATCTAGACCTTTGCCCGAGCAACGGCACCCCGCTGATCAACCAGCTGAGCAAGTGAACTTTAAACCTACTGTCAGTTTTAACGTCCGTCCAGTAGTCACTTTTGAAGACGAACTGCAAGCGTCCTTTCAATCTGTGTTTCCGAAGCTTTCGAAGCTGCCAGAGCCGCGTAAAACGCCAACTTCTGCGCCTTTTGTCAGCTCAACGTCTCAGATGCATCCAACATCGTTTCTCACGCCGCTTCATTCACAACAAGTCATTCCAAGTATTGCGTCGTTGAAATTACCCCCTGTGAGTATGCCAACATTTTCGGGTGAACCAATCAGGTACTGTCAATTTATTAATGCTTTTGAATCAATTATTGAAAACAAAGAACCGGATTCTCGGCAATGTTTGTATTATCTTTCACAATACACTAGAGGTATGGCTAAAGATCTAGTTTGTAGCTGTTTATATATTCATGACGCTAGAGATGCACTCCAACGTGCAAAAATGTTGTTGAAAGAAAATTTTGGGCAACCTTATCAAATAACTAGTGCTTTTATTTCGAAACTTACTGAAGGTCCTTCTTTGGCAACAAATAATTCTAGTGAATTAAGCGCTTTTGCTATAGATTTAGAAACATGCGTAATAACTTTGAAGGGAATTGGTTGTGTTAACGAAATTAATACTCAGTATGTTCTCAGTATGTTCTACGACAAATTATCAATCGCTTGCCTGTACCAATACAGCATAAATGGCGTGCAGTTGCTGACAACATAATGCATGAGGCAAAGAAAAACATTTCGATTGAAGATATTGTATATTTTGTGCGAAAGCAAGTTCGTGAGTTAAACAATCCAGTATTTGGCGTTTCGGTAAAGAAAAAGGTGAATAATCAAAAATTGTTTTTTGCATCAGCTGTAAAACCTAATACTGATTCGACTAAATCTTGCTTAATGTGTTTGGCTCCTCATTATCTTAATCACTGTAAAAGGTTTCGAAATCTTTCTTATTAAGACAGATATAAGTTTGTTATTCAAAAGAAGTTGTGCTTTGCATGTTTGCAACCAGGACATCGCGCTGACCGTTGTTCAAGAACTGATTGCTGCAGGAAGGAGAATTGCAATAAAAAGCACATAACGCTTTTGCATCCTCCTCTCCCGCCTCCAACTTCTGATAAGAACCCTGCTTCCTCAGAATCAGCAGAATGCGCTTTTGTGGGTTTTAGCGAAAACAAAACGAACGACGTAATGCTTCCAATTGTCCCGGTTAAAGTTCGTGCCAGCTCTGGAGGTAATTTTGTAAAAACGTATGCTTTACTAGATCCGGGCAGCACCACAACATTTTGTAGTATTGATTTACTTAACGAGCTCAAAGTAACTGGTCGTTATGTTCAATTAACAACTACGACGATTTCAAATCGTAATGTGGCTACAAATGCGCAACTTATCCAAAACTTAGAAGTGTGTGACTTTAACGAAAATGAGCATGTTGTGTTGTCGCAATGTTTTTCCTTGAAGTCTCTTCCTATTTTGGAAAATGAAATTCCTACTAAATTAGATGCGAGTAATTGGGATTACTTGAATCATATTTCAATGCCCAAACTTAATGCTAACGTTGGTTTACTTATCGGATGCAACTATCCGCAAGTGCTTCAACCTCTTGAAGTAATTCCAAGTCAAAATGGTGGACCTTATGCTCTAAAAACTTTGTTAGGATGGTTGGTAATTGGTCCCAAGTTTTTAAAACGGCCCAATGAGAAGAACTGCGTATTTTTTGTTAAAACTAAATTTTCAGCAGTATGTGACATGTGTATGGACGTGTGCAGCTTGGAGACCAATGAAGTTTCGATTGAAAATAAACGATTTCTAGCTGAAGTTAATGATTCAATTAAGTTGAAAGAAAACAATCATTACGAAATTTCTCTTCCTTTAAAATTTTCTAACTTAAAACCTCCCCCCAATAGAGAGTTTGCTTATCAACGACTAATGAGTTTAAAAAGAAAAGTTTTGAAGAAACCGTCTTTTTACAACGACTACGTACAATTTGTAAGCAAGATGTTAGATAACAATTATGCTGAAAAGGCTACAAATTGCCAGGAATCGAACGTTTGGTTTATTCCGCATCATGGTGTATACGAGTATCATCCGTTAAAACCTGAAAAAATTCGTGTCGTATTTAATTGTTCTGCTCGCTTTCGGGGCTTTTCGTTAAATGACAATCTTCTTCAGGGACCTGATTTAACTAACTCTCTTTTGGGAGTTCTTTGCAGATTTCGACTCGAACCAATCGCAATCATGGGGGACATACAATCAATGTTCCATCAAGTTGAACTACCAGAAAAGGATCGTGATTTATTGCGTTTCTTGTGGTGGGAAGATGGTGATTTAAATGAACCACCACACGAATACTGAATGAAGGTATATTTATTTGGTGCTGTTTGCTCACCAAGTTGCGCAAATTTTGCCCTACGCAAAACTGCTGAAGATAATGAATCCAAATACCCAACTAGGGTTACAGGAGCAGTTTTTAATAATTTTTACGTAGATGACTGCTTGGCTTCCAGAGCAAATGAAGAAGAGGCAATAAGCTTGATTTTGCAGCTTTCAGAATTACTGCAGAAAGGTGGTTTCAACATAACGAAGTGGGTGAGCAATAGCGATCATGTCTTGCAAACAATTTCCGAAGCGGATCAAGCCGTGAAGTCCGACTCCCTTCATCTTCCTACGCACAACCCGGACGCACGAGCTCTTGGTTTATTGTGGTCAACAAAAACAGATACTTTTCATTTTGACATGTCTAATATTAAGAAAACTTGCCTCAACAGACGGCAATTGCTTTCTATAGTTAATTCAATTTATGATCCTTTAGGTTTTTTGGCCCCTATCATTCTACCTATGAAAATTCTTCATCAACAACTTTGTCGCCAAAAGCTTGCGTGGGATGATCACATTGATGCTCAATCGCTAATCAAGTTTCATGCCTGGATAGATGAAATTAACCAACTTCGCCTTTTTTACGTAAATCGTTGTGTAAAGCCGTGTGATTTTGGCATAATTAATGTAGTTGAGTTTCATCACTTTTCTGATGCATCAGAAGATGCTTATAGCAGCGTTTCTTACATAAGATTAATCAACGAAGCTTCTGAATGTCACACTTCTATTTTATTGGCTAAATGCAGATTAACACCCATCTCCACAAGCACTATTCCTAGACTTGAATTAAATGCTGCCACAATGTCTGTTAAGAATGATAACTTTTTGCGTAAAGAAATGCAATTTTCTCGAGTGCATTCATATTTTTGGACTGATAGTACTACAGTTCTGCGGTACATCAGGAATGAATCTCGTGCTTTCAAAACGTTTGTTGCTAATCGCGTTGCTTTTATTCGAAATAACTCTAGTTTGTCTCAATGGTTTTATGTGCCTAGCTCTTCTAATCCAGTAGATAAAGCAACTAGGATCATGCCTGCGGCGGAGTTTCTCAAAAGCTCGTTGTGGAAAAACGGTCCTCCATTTTTGCAAAATTTCTGTGCAATGTGGCCAGCTCAACCAGATTTTCTTTCTGTCTCCTCAAAAACTGATGTAGAATTTAAGCTACCGCCAAAGGTATGCAACGTTTGTGTCTCAGTTTGTACAACAGTGGATGATTTGTTTTGCAAATACTTAAAATGGACAAAGCTGAAGTCAGTAATAGCCTGGCTGCTTCGTTTTCGAAACAACTTGCAAAGGTCACGAAGTGAAAACGCTCAAAATCGATGTTTTCGCAAAGAAAATTCGAAAACAATTCAACCCTTGTCTGTTGAAGAATTACATGAAGCAGAAATTCAAATTGTAAAATTTCTTCAGCGAAAGTATTTTTCGGATGAGCTGCAGTCTTTATCTACTGGTAAAACGGTAAAAGGAAGTAGTCGATTGGTAAGTCTTGATCCTTTTTTAGACAATAATGGAATTATTTGAGTTGGTGGAAGATTGAACTATGCTCCAATCAAGTTTAGCAGAAAACATCAAATTTTAATTCCGCACAATTCTAACGTTGCAGCTTTACTAATTGATTATTTTCATACAACTTTAGGACATGTCGGCCGACTTCATGTTCTTTCGATGCTTCGGGAAAAATATTGGATAACAAATGCTAATTCCTTGTCGCGAAGCACTTTAAACCGTTGCTATGAATGTCGAAAAGTTCACGGAGAACTAGGAAAACAGAAAATGGCGGATCTTCCTCCTGATCGAGTAACTCCAGGAATGCCCCCATTTTCTTTTGTGGGGGTCGACTACTTCGGGCCATTCACGGTAAAACAAGGACGTTGCTCAGTCAAACGGTATGGTGTTCTTTTTACATGTCTTGTGCTAAGAGCTATACATATAGAAGTTTCCCACACTCTGGATACAAGCTCTTTTATCAATGCTTTACGTAGGTTTATCGCTCGCAGGGGTGCAGTGATTGAAATTCGCTCCGACAATGCTACAAATTTTGTCGGAGCTGAAAAGAAATTAAAACTTTTAATTAATAAGTGGAATCAAACTGCTATTCACAATTTTCTTTTGCAGAAGCAAATCAAGTGGATTTTTAACACCCCTGCTGCTTCTCACCATGGTGGAGTGTGGGAGCGTTGTATTCGTTCTGTTCGAAAAATACTAAACTCTGTTGTTAGACAACAAACTTTGGATGACGAAAGTCTAACAACTTTTATGTGCGAAGTGGAAAACATCATTAACAGTCGGCCGCTGACCGCAGTTTTAAACGATGTTAAAGATCTTCAACCTCTAACGCCAAATATGCTTTTATGTCTTAAAGAAGAACAGTCATTGCCACCAGGGACCGAAGACTCTTTTGACGTTTATTCCAGCAAACGTTGGAGACGTGTGCAGTATCTAGCAAAACTTTTTTGGAAAAGATGGGTAAAGGAATATTTACCGATTCTGCAAAAACGTCAAAAATGGACAAAATTAAATCCAAACTTTACTGTCGGAGACGCTGTTATAATCGCTGATGACAATTTACCTCGAAACGCTTGGCACATGGGTGTCATTTTAGAGACTCGAAATGATAAACGAGGAGTGGTACGCAGCGCAAAGATTAAAACCGCAACTTCGGTGTTTGATCGTCCGATCACAAAGCTCTGCTTAATTAGTGCTGCTGAAACTGTTCAACCAAAACTGTAGATTTTAGTGTTGTGTTGTGTTGTATTTTTCGTTTTTCAATTTACAGTAGTTTATGTTTAAGTCTTTTTTACGTTATAATTGTATCTTCAAAGGTTATGATTTGAAAATACCCAAGTATTCTCAACGGGGCCGGGATGTTAGTGCCAAAATGGCCCTGCCTAGTTGCGAGCTCAATTTAATTTAAAACACGGACTAATTTCTTTTCTCGTATTACGTCATTTTAAAATCGGCGCTTTTTTGTTAGTTTATGCGAGACAATTTTCTTTTAATAGTAGCAACTAGGTCTTTTTCTTTCTTTTCTTTCGCTGCTTTTGAATTAATGTAACCTTCTTGTTTGGAAAACTCAGAAGTGGATTTAGTTAGTAAGTTATTTTTTGTGTAATTGTTTTATTCGTTGTATTAATTAATTTTATGTTTAATAGAAAACCGTATCCATACAAGTAACGCGTGATTAACTTCTACTATATTACGCTAAGAATCTGGCCGTAATAATAAATTTAAAAAAACATAAATTAATTTTACTTCTCAACGATTAAATTCATATATTTCTAACAATTTGTTTTGTGTACCTTAATTTATTTTTTCTTTGTTGCTTGGTTTGATTCTATATATTCTTAATGTTATTTTGCTGTTTTGCTTTGTTTTGTTTTGTTGTGTTTTTTATTGATTTTTTTTTTTTTGTTTTTCATGTTTTGTGAACATTTTTCAATTTACTTCTATATTTTTATATTTTACAAGGTGATTGCTTGACTCGAAGACCTTACAGTCCCTTCGCTATCACCTTGTCGCAACTTTAACAGATTATAATGGTATTTATTGCTGCTAAGTTTACCTTTTTGCGACGAAATAAATTAAATTAAATTGAATTGAATTGAATTGAATTGTAAACCAGAATTTTTATTGTACAAACATATTCTGTAATATATTAAATTTGGTAAAAGTTTACTGCCATAACTTGCATCTAAATTGCAGTGGCGAACGGTGAGCTTTTAAAACGTTTGCTTAAACTGAAATATATAATATCTTGGTAAATTCAAACCAAAATAAAAAAAATAGTTTTGTTACTTAAGCGATATCAACACTTTGAAATGTAACTAGTTCGACAAGTCCAACTTTAGTTGCTAGCACCATGCTAATAAGCTCCGACAAATTTTTAAGATCGAATATTAAATATTATTATGAATTAAAAGTATTAAAAATTTAACAGATTCAAGTCTAAAAATTTTTTCGAAAGTCAAGCGAAAAACAAAAAAAAGTCTTTCCTTTACGTTAAACGAATTCCCCAACTTCAATTAATGACTTTTTTCTGCATTTTTACTTGACTTTAACTTTTTTGGGTGATGCGCTTATCATTGAAAAGTTTTTGCGATCTTAGAAATAATTTTGAAGAAAGTGAAATGTAGATAACAAATTATTGTTTTAAAGAAAAATTCTGTGGCCCCAGTTATGAAATTTTCTTCTAGATCTTAAATTTCTCAAAAGCAAGTAGCCTATGTATTCGCTTCAAAGAGGAAAATAATCTTTTGGCGGAAACTGTATTACTAGGTATAAAAGTAATCAAGTGAGAAAGCTTATCTACTTCTCTAAATTTAGGATGCAGATTCTTATTAAAACTCTTATTTTAATAAATATCTAATAGTTAGCTCGTGGACATGCTTTCCAGCAAATTTATGGGATTGATATGGCATATAGACCTGCAATTCATTTTCCGAGCAAAAGTAGTCAGAAAAACCAATCTGTTAACTTGGCTTATATATTGTGTACATGTATATTTAACTTGCCACAGTAGGGTAAATAGAAAAACTTATGTTTTGAAAGCGACAAATATCTAGTCTTATCTGCATAGACTTGTAATGTTATTTGTGATATTATAAAATAATTTGGAATGATTTTGGTATCTCTTTCACTACAATATGTCGAGTAACAAAATGGTGCAAAAAAAATATTTTTTGGTTTTAAAATTTGTTGTCATATTTAATTTTGGTTTAGGTTTTCCCATAGATATTATTTCTTGTTTTTCTAGTTTTTCGCTGTAACTTCTGCTTGAAAATGTTGTTTTAATAATACCTTCAACGTTATTTTTTATCAAACTACTTAAATTATTTAAACAAATTGTTATAATGATTAAATATGAAAACGAAATTGCAAGCTATACTGTAAAAGTTTAATTACATTTTTATAAATTTTTTTGCTATGGTGACATTTAACCCGCTACTTCTAACTCATATTTTACGTTCAAGCTCTAGAACGCACAAATACAAAAAACAGTAAATTAAAATTGACTCTTTTTTTATAAAAAAAAAGCCAATGTATAGTTTAGGTTTCTTTAATTCACACTCCATATTCAACTTCTTCAGAGCACGAAGAGCATACTGTATATCATATAAAACCGAAGTCAAAGACTGCTTTGAAAAAACATACAAAATAACTGAATTGATTGAAGTATTGTTATATTTAGAAAATTCTTTATTAAAAACATTAAAATAGAACTGGTATGCTTATAGAAGTAAAAGAATATATAGGCCGACTCCACTGTTTTCATCAAACCAAAAAAGTGTGCAGGTGCAACAAAACTTTTAAATATTTTTCATTTTTTCAGTCACATGTGTTCCTAAAGTCAAAGTTAATAATGTTTTATATGGGGCAAATAACTAACAATTAATTGCAATTATTGATTGGTTAATTCACCAATTAAAATTAATTGATTGATAGAAAAATAATTACGGCAGACCTCGGTTAATTCAGATTCGATAAGTGCGGTTCAGCAGAGCAACTGGAATAGCTGTAATCTCTCTATGGATGCTTTGTTTTGGTTCCTCTGTTGTATGGGGGCTGCCTATGTATACCTGATCTTTCAGGTAACCACAAAAAAAACGTCCACTAAGGTTATGCAATTTTTTTGAAGTACCCACAGAAAAAGACTACATATACAATTTCTTTTGTAGCCCATGACATTATGAGGGTCACCAAAATCAATAACTGAAAGTAAGAAAATTTGATGTAAGATTCAGATCTTAGGTAATACGTTAAACTCCTTTGTATAAGTTACGTATGTAATAAATAAATTTAGTACTCTGTGTCGTTTAAACAATCGGAGAAAATAGCATTTAAAATGTGTCCCATCATTACAGTTCGCCCTGTAATTTATTGTGATGGTATTTTGTCGTTAATAATTACAGAACCGCGGATTAAAACATCTCGTACTTGATATTTGTTTTAAGATCTTTGCAATAGCTTTTTTGTTACCGATGTAAGATACTCTCCCTCATTGAAGAGTCGCCGGCAGGATAGCTCAGTGTGCTAACAATTTGACGTGCGAGCAAAAGAACGTGAGTCTACCTTAATAATTTCTGTGGTTCTCTTAGAAAAGGCAATTCAGGACAAACCGTCAACGGATCACGCTGCTTACGTCAATGGTGACCCCGCTTATAACAGAAAGCAGCAACCTGCTCAATATGATCACAAGAAAATGAATAAAGAAAAGTTTTTCAGTTCATGTTTTTATTGATTTATTTGTAAGTTGCACAAAAAATAAAAATGCTCAATACGCTTAGAAATAACCAATATATAAAATGTCAAAGCCGATCCTTTGATTTTAAAAGATCTTCTTCGAAAAAAAAATTCGCTTTGCCTGTTGCGAGAAAGTTTTTCAACTCATCTAAAAAAATCAGCGCAGATATCATTGACGACTTTGTTACTTGCTGAAAAACCTTTGGATTTCCGAAAACCCAAAAACCTTTGGTTTACGACTTTGTTACTTGCTGAAAACACTTTGGAAAAAACTTTGTTCCTTGCTGAAAAACCTTTGGTTTTCCACCAAGTAACAAAGTCTATATTCGCGGTCACTCTTTGAAACGTTACTTTATGCTACTCAAGTAACCCAAAACGGTGATTACTTTTGCAACAACTGATTCTTAAAATGATAGGCAGGATACAGTGGCGTGCTGTGACCTCTGAGACAAATCATGCAATTGGCATGCCAAAACCGGGTCATGAGATCGGGTATTTCATGGGTAGTCAATGAGTAAGACATGGAACATATTACTTAGTAGGAAAACGATTCTGTGTGAGATCCTAATTTTTAGTGCTAATATCATGGTGTTCAGAAACCATTTTCGTCCTAGATTCAAGGTGATCTCTAAACAAAAAAAGGTCATCACTTGAAATCGTCCCTCAGTAATGCAATTTTTGTCCTGAAAATGCAGTCATCTCTAAAAAAAAAGGTCTCGTCTTTCAATTTCTCTCAACGTTTGTCCTAAAATTGCAGCATTCCCTAAAAAAAAGATCTTCGCCTGGATAAACCTCAAATTTCTCTAATTCCAAATCGATACCATTTTCCATTCAACTAATAAATATATGCTTCATCGCGCAAAAGTTTGTCCTGCAATCACTAAGCATTTGGTCATGCAACGCATAACTTGCATGCCCTGACCGCACGCCACTGGCATGATATAAATAAACATGATTATTGATGAACAATATAAAAATATAAATGATAGACATAAAAAAGTAATTGTTGATTCTGTATTATAAGAATGAACATGGTGTTGAAAAAAGCATTTGGAAGGTTTTTATTTTTTAAACTCTATCATTTTGTTAAATTTAAACGGTCAAAAAACATTCACATTGCAAAATTTGCTTTTCGCCAAAATTCAACTGAGTCTTTGTTATAAACTATTAATCGTTAGACATTATTTAAACTTCTAAAGTTTTAGTAGGATATAGAATAGACAAAATAAAAGTGAATATTTTACAAAACTTAAATTGCACCGAATAGCCGCAGGTCAAACAGGGACGTGGTTTCTTTATAAATTCATAGACGTTTTAAAAATTTTGGGCTAACCCTGGTATAAAATATCGTTTCCGACCAGTAGAATTTCTAAATTTGTTTTTGCTTTTTATAGCCTTAAATTTCTTTTTTAAACATTCTTTCTGGTGTTAAAACATGAATGAGACGTTTTCAAGTATTTTTTTAGTGCGCTTCAAAACTATTTTTTATTGTTGTGTCGCTTCTTTAGAATGTCGATTTGAAATAAATGTCAAAAAGCTTGTAACTCTGTTGTACCGGATAAGATGACTGATCAGGTTACGTAAATACCGCTAATTAAACTTCTTTGTTGAGTAGGATGGGTGATCGGAGATAAATTGGTAACAGTTAAAAAAAAGTTAAATTGCAGTATATTTATTTTTTATTTATTTATTCTATGTCTATTTTTATCCTTTGACTTGCAGGAAAGCGACGGAGGCGTTAATACATAAAATAAGCAATTACCCCGACATGCTTCCGGAGTTGCTAAGATGTTGCTGTCCGCTTTAAAATTAGTAGAGATATGACTAAAATTTAGAATTGCTTGCCACGACCGCAAAGCCGGGGAAAGTGTCGTAAAATGTCTTTCCTCTTTCTTTTTTCCGAACGGAGACCATGTTGATCACAATTCCGGCGCTCTAACCACTCGACCATGTTGCCCACTGCAATCTATAAGTTTTATTTCAAGTCGAGAAAAAAATAAAATTTGTGTTTTAAACAATGCATGGACAATGCATTGTCCTTCAAACATGCCAAGAACGACACATGCACAATTGTAGATGCAAATATAGGAGGAGAATGCCAAACTGCAGTTAAAAGTCCTACAGTGGTATCTAAGCGTTAGTGTCACTGATGAGGGTTTAAAACCCAAAATGCAATGGTTAAAGAACCGAGCTAGAGATTGACGTGTGTCAGTTGCCGTAAACATATAAAGCATTCCTTGCTAATTGTTCCGTTCCTAAAAATTGCCCACACTATGTAGATTCACAATCTCATAAAAAATCTCTTTGATTTCGCTTTGGTCCGGCTCAAATAGCTTAAGAAATAACGGTTTTATAAGTAATTTAAATATTTTATATTTAGTTATGAGAAAATGGCAACACTGCTTAATTTCACGAACCTTGAAGTAACTTCCAGAACTATCCGCTTGACCTGTTTTGACTATGACGTAATAGTTGTTTTTGATTTGAGTAAATTTCAGAACGATCGAGAAACCTTACCGACTGGTATAAATAAGGTTCGCTGGAAAGCAGTATTATTAATTCGATGAATCGATGATTCGTTGTGGTAACTTAGAATTGGAAAATTGTTAACTGTGTAAAGTCATAGTTTTTGAACGCAAGTCTTTGGTTGTCTACGTGATTATTGGAGAATTAAGCTAGTGAGCTGCTGTTGATTTATTTACTGTTGATTTATACTATTCGGGCTCCTAAGTGGATTGGAGCATAATTTATTAATAAAGAAGATATCGTGGTAGTCTGAGCTGTGATTTAGCTAGACTATATTTTTTGCTGTCGCTGGTTCGAAGGTCAGATCCAGCAAGAAGATTAAGAATTTTATCGTTTAGTAGACACCGAGATTGTGTTATCGGCGAGGCCTTCTTTACAGGCGCCGAAAAGGTAGACGATTAAATAACGTACTAAATTACCGAATAAATTTGCTACACTAATACTTCCTTACTTTCTTGTAATACGCTAAAAAAATTCTATAGCCAAATAATATTGTGAAATTTTCCAAACATCAATAAAATGTTTTTCTCTGAGCCACATACTTACATCAAACTTATCAACGTCAAAATCTTTAAAATTTTTATGACGAGTGTGCCGTCGTCACATTTGCTACTGAAAAGATGATATTGAGGCGATTATTCGACAGTAACAAGGTCATGACTTTCAAAATTTTTGCCGATATCAAACGAAAATTATGCAATCAGCGTCATTCATATCGCTAACTTCGTCATCAAGATGGTTATGACGTTGCCGTTGAAAAATGGTAACTGGAAGAGATTTTGCGATTATAACCGTCCTTTGGATTATGAATAGAAACGAAAAAAGATACTTTGGAATTGTTATATCTTGTTGAATTCCCAAAACGCCATGATGCTTGTTTTTGTAATATTGTCATAGTTAGGGCTATTTTCCACTACAAGCGTGAAATGGAGCATTCTTTGTTTGTTTTTATTGATGTTTTTTACTTTTTTCCGCGCTAAGGCGCTAAGCAAAGCAAAAAAATTAATAAAAGAAACAAAGAATGCTTCTTTTCACGCTCGTAGGGGAAACGAGCCTTTAGCTTGCGCAAATTGGTGTGCCTAATCTTTAAATTACATCTTAAACTAATGAAGCATTTCGTTTAAAAACCATTACTTTTTAAATTTAAAATTTATTTAACTATAGTATATATAATTTTAACAGGAAAGCAATTTTTTGTAGTTTTTAAAAATAAATTGAAAACCCTAAATCAAGAAAAAAAAGACAATTTGATGTTTGAAAACCTCTAGGTTGGCTGATGCTGTTGCTTTTTTGAATTATATTCTTAAAACTACACAAAATCGAATTTGTTTTTATTTTAATTTTAAAAAAAAATTTTATTTTTTACTATTTATATTTTTTTCTCATTTATCCTCCTAACTCGCAGGACAACAACGGAGACGTTATATTCTACTTAGGGCAACCTTTGAGTGTTACCCAGACCTGCTTTCAGAAATGTCTAAATATTGTCGATTTTTTATTTGTTTTTTTGTGTAAAGACATGATGAAATTTAGAGCTTCTTGCAATGACTTCCCAGCAAAGAAAAGTACCGTAAAAATGTATTTCCTAAAATCACATCAAGGTAAGTCGTCGTTTTAACTGTGCCGAAATAAGAATTATTTAATGGTAGTTTTAATCTGTTAAACATTTGGGCATTTGATAAGCCTTTTTTGATATCTATATAGAACTATCTAAAGCATTTTTACGTACGTATGCAATTATTTTAGTAGCGATTCTCTGTATTTTGCACAAAAGTTAATTTTCATTGATGCCTGACCCTGATTTCGGCTCATTTTTCAATTTTTATCCAAAAAACTACAAAAGTAAATGTAAACAGTACAATTACTTTGTTGCAAGTTGTACTCGGATTATGCGAAATTTTAATGCATCAGCATAGGAAAGTTACGTGTTGATTTTTTTAAATTATTTTTGATACAATTTCCGTTCGTTTTGACAAATACGAGAACCAAAATTTCCTTTTTCGTTTATTTTTCAAAAAAGAAACGAAACACTGATATTCAGCATATTAACATTCAACTTTTATTAATTGACAGAGACTTCAAAAGTTCATAAAAAAAAATTTACCAGAGTGAATAAAACGTGCAGTTACACAGTGACAACGATTTGTGGTCATGTGATTTTCAAATACGTGAGCAAGCACACCTTTTTCTAATGTTCAGCGTCAGCGAGAGGCGTATATAAACAACCGCAGCAAAATCTCAGCCACATCTGTCTTTGCCTTGACAAAAAGAAGGTATTCGGTCCGAGAAAATGACATCGGCAATTTATTGTAGTTTTAACCGAAAGCATTAGTTTTGACGGCAAGTTATGAAACAAAAATTACCCTAAAGAAAATCAAAAAGTGTGACTTTAAAGGAAAAAAAGATTTTTTGTAGCCCTTAAAAATTTGTGTCAACCGACTATCTCGAATTAAGCTACGATAAAGCGGAAACAGTCTTTTGAGATGAATCTGCAAATTTAATGCAGCAAATCAAAGCCAAGGTTTTTCAAAAAAACCTAAAGATATGCATAAATAACATTTTTTTTTATTTTCTGTAGAACTCTATTCTATTGACTTATTGTGTTACATTTTAAGTATTTAAAATCATATAAGCCTTGAAAAAAATGTCTCAAAAATCTTTCAACCAAATTCCAGGACCTCGGGGCTTTCCCCTTGTGGGATCACTTTTGAGTTTAATGCACGATCAAGGCACAGTGTTAAGTGCTTGGGCGGATGAACATTACGGACCCGTTTTCAAAGTAAAATTCGGTTCGCGTCAAGTCGTTACGTTGCAAGGGTAAGAAAATAACAAAGCTCGATTTATTCGAGATTTTACAAGAATTTTCATTTCAGTTACAAAGCGATCCACGAAGCGCTGGTCGAAAAATCGGAGACTTTCTCGGGACGAATCCATGCTGAGGTTTTGACCGCGTTAAACGGAGACAAAGGTTTGTTTTTTACGGACATCGACGATTGCTGGAGATTTTGGCACAAGTTCGCAGTTCAAAGTTTGGGAGTCACCTGGAAAAGTAAGTAAAATGCGTTTTCTAATCATTTACAGGACTTTTTTATTATGTCAAAAATTAAAAGTTAAACCAATTTATACATAACATTTCTGTTAATCGTTATTTATTAAAAAAATTTGTCGCAGCATCAATAGTTGGAATATTAAAAGAAGCAGAAGCATTTAAACATTGTCTGGCTCAGAATCTTGGTTCTCCTACAAGCATACACGAAATCGTGTCCATGAGTATGATGAACACTGTTCTACAAGTAAGCAAAAGATGGTTAAATTTTTAGTCGGCTACATGTACCCAGTAACATAGAATGATGTATACATCCAGAAGCTTCACTAATTCTGCTAGATATAAGCTTGCCTGGGTGTTAGAAGATATCACGTTCAAAAAATTTAATCAACTCTGCAATTAAATAACATAAAAGTTGTGAAGTAACATCAGGTTGTGTTTCTTTTAAATTTTTTACTGGTTCAGTCATCGGTTTCTAATAAATTTCCTTAGTCAAGATACGTTTTGAAAGATTTGTAAATTTTTATGTATTTTTATAGACTTGTTTCTCCATGAGCTACGATGTTAGAGAGGTAAAGGCAAAAGAGCTATATCAGGCCGTCTATGGAACTGCTTCCAAACCAGCTTTTCTACAATTATTTTGTTTTCCTTGGCTTAAAAGTTTTCCGTCTCATAAAAGGTAGGAATATTCGCAAAGTTTCAAAACTAGCTTTATCTTAAATTGTTGTTCTTTACACTTTCAAAATCAAAACCTGTCTTAAATTTATGTTGTGTGATGATGTTCAAATTTAAACAACATTTTAGTACATCCATGTATATGATATTTCTAAATTTGGACGTTTTTTCAATATTCTAATAATTTTAGTTGTAAGAAATCTAAAGTAAAGTCGGACCTTCTTTTTATTTGAACTAAAAAGTTAGCATTTAACGTTTTTGGCACTATCGACTTATTCATTTTCCATTTGTTTTTTAGAACCTATTATTAGGTAAATTGCTTTTAGCACAACATAGTACAACCACACTAATTGAAGAGTTGTTGCAAAAATCTTGAAGAAGTTGTTTAAAGTCTAATAAACCAACTATAGAAATTAATCGAAAATTGCAGAAACAACGTTAAAATTTGTGGCATTTTAAATCTTACACATTACTATGATATTTTTGAAAACGCGCACATTGAAACCAAGGTGTGTTGACATGACGTAAATCATTGCTCATGTTGCTTGTCCAAAAATCGGAAGATTAAAAACAAAACAACTATGCAGTATTTCACAAATCATTGCAAACTTAATTTTTTCTGTTGAAAGCGTCCTTAATAATATTAATGATCGTTTTCTTTATCGACAGTTACAATGCAGGACATTGCACAGTACAAAAAGGCAATTTTATCTCAACTATTTCGGGAAAATTCCATTAATCACTTTGTATCATTCTTAAAATTAAATTATAAACATCCACTTTTACAAAAATAATCCAAAACTGTCGAAACCTAAACCAGGTCCAAACTTGCAATGAATGATAGATCAATTATAAGATGCATACACAGGGAAAATTAATTTTTTTAACAAAAAGTCCGAGCTAAATACCACCTTTATAAGCTTTTGTTTATTACAACTTCTTCAAAAACTTATTCAAATAGAATATCTTTCTAATATGATTATTGAAAGTAAAATTGGTTATTAACTATAATCAATTGTACTTGCTTTTGGCTTCACTATGTATCTCGTTACTAATGAAAAGAATACAAGCAAAAACTTTTAAAAGTGCATGAAGATCGTTATATTTTTTTTAGAACAGTATTGGTAAAAACAATTCTTACAAAATGTACAATAATGTAGCTCTACTTTATGATAAACGTGAATTTTTTTAACTTTATAGTATTTTTTAGATTTTTAAACGAGGCAAAAAAATCCCAAATGAAAAAATTCCAACTGATAAAAGAGTTAATTGAAGAGAGAAGAAATTCAAACCAATCATCAATCGACATTGTCACTTACTTTCAGCAAAATCATTCAGGTGAGTCATTTTTCAACCAATCGAGTTCTGTTGAATAAAGTGAGATATAAAACAAATACAAGTACAGTATTTGCTTTGTCATGTCGGCAAAGTGCCTTTCGCAAGAGCACAACAGCCACAGAAGAAAAAACGTCCTCGTACATCTATTTGTTAACAAGTTATTATATGGTATTTATCACATGGTATTTAGATAATATTTGTAAGAAACTAAACCAATTGCAGTGAATAGTTTATTGCTTTCACTGTCTTGAGGTTGTAAAATTCCCGAACCTTATACTGCATGACTGACTTTATAAATTCAAACAGGTCTTGACGTTGAATCAGATGACCATTTGGCTTCCTTCATCTTGGACATGATCTTCGCCGGCTCTGTAACGACGGCCAATCAGTTCCTGTGGCTGCTTTTGTTCCTTCTCAAAAACCCAAACTGTTTGAAAAAAGTCCAGCAAGAAATTCGCTTGGTTTTAGACGGCGGTAAGTAAACTATGAGCGAAACTCTTCATAATGTCCGTAAAATTTGATTCAAACGAAACCATTTGTTAAAGCTTCGTTTTAAATAATTGCTTCGTTTTCAACGTTTTCCTTTCGTTTCAGGAAAGTTGACTGTGGACAAAATCAACGATCTGCATTACACTTCGGCCGCGATCGAAGAGACGTATCGCTTGCGTCCGATCGCTCCCACGTCGTCGCTACACAAAACCACGACCGACACCAGCGTGTCAGGATATCGAATCCCCAAGGACACCGCAGTGCTCGTCAACCTGCGGAGCGTGCACATGGATAAGTCGACTTGGTCCCCAGACCCCGATGCGTTCCGTCCCGAACGCCATCTGAACCGTGACGGAAAGTTCGTAAAGAGTAGTCATGTGATCCCGTTTTCGATTGGCTCAAGACGCTGCGTCGGCGAGCGCATCGCGCACACGGAGATCGTCGCTTACTTAGCGTCGGTTTTGGTTGATTACGACGTAAAACTGGCGAACGAGAGCAAAGATGTTGATTTTTGTCCCGTTCCCGGAAGCATATCAAAGCCAAAGCCCTTTAAAGTTGTGTTGGAAACTCGAAATGCCTCGTCCAAAAAAATTCCAGAAAGTCTATTTCTTGCGACAGAAAGTCACGTGCTGATAGACAACTACGAAATGCTCCCTCAATCTCAAAACAAAAACAAAGTTGAAACAAAGGTTTTGCTCTTTATCTTAATCCTTTTTTGCATCATTTTTTTTCTTTTTAATACATTGTTCTTGGGGAAAAAGCTATTTTTATAAAAACCTTTAATATATATTTTTTCTTTTTTTGTCATGGCTGTGCTTATTTCGCTTGCCAAAAAACTGTTTCTGCGTTTATTTATTGTGATAATAAAATGTGTCAAAGCTACGAGAACTTTTTGTCTTTTTAACAATCAAGTTAAAGATGTTGTAGCAAATTTATTAAAATTTGCTAAAGCAGCATGTTTGGGGCAAAACGGTATAGTCTATGTCCGTTGCCCCAAGCAAGCTTGCAATACCAAGCAACTGAAACTATATCAAATGAAAGTTAACACAGTTTCTCATGCAGAATGCGAATAAATTGTGTGTCTGATTAGACTGTAATATATCTTCAAATATAGCTGCGACAAGAACGTCAAACGAAGTATTCTTTTGTAGATGAGCGCGATGGCTGGCTTGCTGTAATGTTTCTAAACGAAGTAATTAATGATGAAAAAATTTTTCATCATTTTTCTGACACACTCCCTCTTCCTATTGCAAAGTAATCACATGAAAAGCGTAAATCAAAACAAGAGCCACCCACATAACTGGTTTTTGGTTTAAAAAATCTATCACTGTGGGTGAAACAGCATTGAAAAAACTAAAATAAGCCAATGTTAAAAAACCTCAAGCAATGAATAATGCAAATAAAAACAATTAAGCAAAATATATCTGTTTGCTTTGCACAAAACTTTATGCAGAGCCACCATTTAAAAATTGGATTCAATGTATCAAATATTTGCAGTGGTGTCACGATAGAAGTTTGGATTATGCTGGTCAAGAAATTTTTGTGCAATTTTTGTCTTGTTTAATTTTTTGAATATTACCATGTATGTATAAAAAATGGTTCTGTTTGATTTTTTAGTTGCCACAAAATAGAAATGCATTATTAATACTTGAAATTCAAAACAAGGATAAAAAACTGTTTTTAACTTTACCTGGGGCAAAACGGACACTCTATGACCTTTTTGCCCCAAACCCGGGGCAAAACGGGCATGTAAGTAAAATATACACGTTTTTAAAATAAAATTTTTATCTTGTTGCCACTTGTTTTAAATTGTATTTGTGAGATAGTATATCGCAGTGTTTCTCAAACCATGGGTCGCGACCCAAAAGTGGGTCGCCAAGGCTATGCGGATGGGTCGCGAAGCCTTGTAAATTACCGCACGTAAAAGAAAAAGATCTGCGCGCACAAGATTTGAGAAGTGAAGAAACTTCTTGAGATGTCATTACGAATTTAAGAGGAAAATGAAGAAATCGGAATCAGATTCAAGATGAAGACCTTTTTTTTTTTTTTAGAGAACACTAGATGCTTGAGATGACAATCAAGAAATCAGAAACAGATTCAAGGTGAAGACCTTTTTTTTTTTTAGAGATCACTACGTTTCGCTACGCTCAGTCAAATTTATTTGGGTCGCAGTCATCTTTGCAAATCGTTATTTTTAGCGATTTTGGGTCGCAGAAAAAAAGGCTTGAGAAACACTGGTATATCGTCTGAGCAATTATAAAATATTTCTTTGTCAATTTAAGTCCAGCAACCACTAAGTTACCTCAATTTAAAATAACTATGATCGTTTTGTCCCGCCTTCCCCTTATGCGCATCCTATAAATTGTCAAAGAAACATTTTGTTTTCTTTTAAACCTCGATCATTGATGAGCCCTTTCATAAAGATGCCTTCCAAGTAATGACATGGTTTTGAAGAATTGTTAAGAAACAACTGCACAGTTTAATAAGAAACAGTACAATCATAAAATTTGGTAAACTAAAACAGTGATATATGAGTACTAGCATATCTGTTTTTAATAGCCAACTCATCGCATTGCTTTTAAACCGTTTAAAGTCATAAATCGTTTTACGAATTTGGCATTTAGCTAAAAATTACTATGACATTAGTAGTAGTCTATACCCTGCTATTTACATTACAGGCGAATAGAAAAAGGCCTAACACACGTGATTTTGCAAAGGCAAGATCAATATTTTCTTTTTTTAAGCTAGTAATTACTTATTAAAAAGGTTTTACGCAACAAAAGTTTCTTAAAAATGAATGATCTCATTTACCCTAAAGCTTGTCTTTACAGTCGTGTTCAAAATTTCGTTTTTCATACGAAAGCATATTAAAACGGATAGTTTGACATTTCCATAGTTGCTATATTTTACTCATAAGTACAAAGTTTGTGAACTCTAAAGAACTTTTTGCAGTGACCCAGTTAAAGTTTAAAAATAATTTTGTTATGTAAAAATGGTTACGCAACGTACGCAATTGAGAAAGTTGCCACTGCACAATAACATGCAAGTAATCTTTAAGCTTTTTGGAACACATGGCAAAATGCTAAGCTTTGCTCACCTCTGCCACCCCTGCAAACTCCTTCACAAAATGTGATGTTATCGTAACACTCGTATTCATCAAAAAGTGCTTTTCATAAGAGTTCTGCTTAAAAAATCATAAGATTTTCCAGTTTTTTTTGTTAAAGTTTTAATTACGTGGTGCAAATTCTGGGTAAATATCATGATTGGTTAAAACACACTGTCACTGCCTTTTTCTCAGCATAGGTTTTGATAAAATCATCACATTTTACTTCTATGGAAGTTTGAATTTACTATCGAATCTGGCAAGATATAATACACAAAATTGATCGCTGCCGGGTTGCTTTCAAATATTTTTGATTAGTTTAAACTTGTTTAATGATCTCTTTCCAGATGCTACGTTTGCTGGAATAATGAGAAAATTTTTCAAGTAACACACACTATTAAGAAAGAGGTTCTTGTAGCTTGAACGCTTAAATTTGATTTAGCTGCATAAGTTTAAGTTATTTCTTTTTTTTCCAAAATTAGCTAAATGTACCAAAGGCAAATGCAACATCTGTATAATGAAACTTTGTAAAAAGGATATGGAATAACGAAAATAAAAATTTTCGATATTCCATATCCTTCAAAATCTTTCATTCCATACTAAAATTCTTCCATTCTATATTCCATTCATTTTTCATACTTTGTATTATATTGAAAACCCTAAATTTCATAATATGTTAATTTTTATAAGTGTTTTTATAAGTCTAATTCATGGGTGGGCAAACTTTTTAGCTCGAGGGCCACACTGAGAAGTTGATTTTATTAGAGAGGCGCACTATAGTGATCTCTAAAAAATAGATCTCCATTTTAAATATCTCCTAATTTTCTTAATTTTCAAACCCAAAAAGCAGTAAATCTGTCTCGGATTTTTTGATTTTTGTCCCTAAAATAGTAATATCAAAAAGGTCTTTACTTTGCATTTGTCCCGATTTTCTTGATTTTCGTATCTAAAAATCAATGATCGCTAAAAAAGGCCATAGAATTTGGTTGAAGACAAACAGAAATTAATTAATTTTTTAATTATTTGTTTGAGGCTTTTGCAATTTGAAGATCGTTTTGGGCTGTAGTTTGCCCACTCGTTGTCTACCTTGTCTGAGTGATAAATCTGTAATTTTAGTTTTTATTTTGAATATTTACATTTAAATGTGTAGATAATCCGCATCAATATTTGATTAGATCTAAAAATATTATTGTTTTTTTTTTGTAGTTGTTGTGGTGTTTTTCATTCATGTTTAACCGCTCTAGGACTATAAGAACTTTTTAAGTAAGAAACCGTTATTAAATACATCTAATTAATATCATTTAAACTACAAATACTGCAATGGGGCAACCAAGAAAGTTACCTATTTCTGCATTTCCTGAGGGAGACACACATTGCAAGCGAACTGGGCACTCAGACTTGAACTTTCAAACTGACCCTACATTAGGGTTGCCATATCTAAATAAGCGGAATTTCGGACAGACATAGGCTTACCAGCCAAAAAATTTTGGAGGGGCAAAGAAAATAAAATTGTCTGGGATTCTAGAATGAAGACTAAAAAAAAGCTTTTTACTTTGATTCAGTCTCGGAAATTTTCGATTTTGCTGCCAAAAGTATGGTGTTCTCTAAAAAAAAGATCTTCACTTGGAATCGCTCTCGGATTTTATCAATTTTTGACCTAAAATCGGACATACGATTTTCATGTCCAAGTTCTGAAAAATAATTTACTGGTTGCCAAAATTCCGGACAATTTAATTTTTTTCCGGACATTTGAGTTTATTGGCCAAAATTCCGGATCGTATGGCAACCCTACCCTATACTGAAGTTGTAAACTGTTTAAACGCCAATGTTGAAATATCACTAATCTGGTTGTAATTTCTACTTTTTTTCCCTACCCTATTCATTTGGATAAACCAGTGTTTCTCAATCCCGAGTCCGCGGACTCGTAATGTTCTGGTGAGTCTGCGAGCACATTAACTTTGTAAATTTTTGTTCAATTATTATCTGTACATGTTACGCACATTCCCGTTTCTTAGGTATTACCCGTCATTGAACTTCTTAATATTTCAGACAAGTTTTGCCGCCTTTTATGGTACCGAATTTTGCAATCTTGCGCATTACGATGTCATAAAGAAATTAAAAAACTCTTTCAGAAGAAAATGTCTTTTGACCAGTCAGATATATAGTTTTGTAGTTGAAGGACGATTTTTAAGTCAGTTGGTTTGAAAGAGTTTAGCAAAGTTAACTTATTTAACTTATGTTGATTTTATCCAAGTTAAAATATTTAACAAGTTCATTTAATATCTATTCATGGCAAAATGAAAGCAGTTCTTTGCATATAATGATGATTACTTGAAGCTGGGATTTACTTCTGTCGAGGTAAATGGTAAAGTAAGGCCACAGTGTGTGCTTAAAAGCCTTAAAAGCCTTGTGCTTAAAAAGTCGCATTGATTGCCCAGCTGCTTGGGAAGAAGTAGTTTACTCTTACGATAAAGCAGTGCCTTTTTTTGTTTCTTGGAAAATTGCTCGAGAAAAAGCGCCTCATATAGCAGGAAAGAACTTGATTAAACCAGCAGCTGTGAAAATGGCTAGGATATTGTGTGGTGATGCTGTTGCTAATACGTTAACTACGATTCCTTTGTCAAACGACACCATCAAGCGACGTATTCAAGAACTATCAGAAGATGTTCTGCAACAAACTATTGCTTCTGTAAAGCGCAGTGGAAACTTTAGTTTGCAATTGGATGAGACAGCAGATATCGGAAATGATGTACTGCTCATTGTGTTTGTGCGATACCTTGACACAAACTAATATATGGAGCAGTTTTTGTTTTGCCGTCCACTTGCCAAAAATACCATCGGACAGCAAACATTTAAGAAAGTAAATTCGTTCTTTAAAGGACATCAGCTTGAGTGATATGACTGTGTGTCTGTTTGCGGGCATCGCGCTCCGTCCATGATGGAATGTAAAAAGAGCTTCATGAGTTTCGAGGAAAATAAAAACTTTTCAGTTGTTTATTGTCTTCTCCACAGAGAAAATCTGGCAGCAAAAGAGATACAAGAAGACCTTGCCATAGTTTTCAAAGAAGTTGTATCTGTGGTCAATTTTATTAAATCTCGTCCCTTGCATACTCGTTTATTTCGTGTATTGTGTGATGAAATGGGGAATGAATAGAATGGGCTTCTATTTCATACTAACATTTGTTGGTCATCGCGAGGAAAGGTGCTGGAGAGATAGGGAGTGCATAGAACGGGAGTGATAACTCCGTTTGTATCCGTTAATGGATCATTCTGGAGCAGGGTTGCCAGATTGGCTTTTTTGACGCCAAATTTGGGAAATCTAGATTTTTTTAAACAGGTTTGGCGTTTTGGCTTTTTTTTTGCTTTTTTTGCCAAATTTGCAAAACTTTTTTCAATGTGGTTAACATCAAAAATTTTGTTTGGCTTTTTGGCCTTTTTCTTTATGGCTTCCGGGTGGATGGGTTTGGGAGAAAAATGGAGAGATTATGAACAGATTTTAAAAGAAGACCTTTTTCTTTTTTTTTTTTTAAAGAACACCATGACTTTGGAAGGAAAACAGGGAAGTCTGACATGGAATGGAAGTGAAGACCTTTTTTTTTTAGAGAACACTATGATTTTTGGACAAAAATATACAGAGTGTCCATAAAGTCTCTTTACAATTAAAAAAATTATTACAAAGTAAAATAATGAGATATTGCAATGAGGGTTGTTTTATGTTAATCAGTATTTCATAAAGTTTTTATTGACACTAAAATTTATTGTTTCAGATAAAATTTCTTAATTAAAATTTCTTATGTTTAATGATTGATTTATATGAACTGAACCTCCATAAAATGACTACTCCTCAAGAAAAAGCGCAATGTGTATCCTGGTTCATTGAGACAAAATCAGATGTTCAGACCCAGCGAAACTACAGAAGTAAATATGGAAGAGACCCATCATCACGTCCTTCAATTCGTTTATGGCACAAGAAATGTATGGAGACAGGGACAGTATGTTCAATACAAGGAGGAGTGGGCGACCAAGAACATCTGAAGAAAACATCGAGCGTGTAAGACAAGCCTTTCAACATTATTCTATGAAGTCCATCCGTACTGCTGCCAGACAATTGGAACTACCACGTTCAACAGTGCACAAAGTCTCTTCCATACTTACTTCTGTAGTTTCGCTGGGTTTGAACATCTGATTTTGTCTCAATGAACTATAGGATACATATTGCGCTTTTTCTTGAGGAGTAGTCATTTTATGGGGGTTCAGTTCATATAAGTCCATCATTAAACATAAGAAATTTTAATTAAGAAATTTTATCTGAAACAATAAATTTTAGTGTCAATAAAAACTTTCGTCGTCGTTGTTTGATGGGTATCCACTTATCCTTTTACTACCCCAGACTGCTGTACTGCCTGAATCAGATGCTGGCAGTGGTGTTATTAAGCCAGCATCGGGTTTTGTCATCCAAAACCGTCAGACCTCGTGCTCCATGTGGTGCCCGATGTATAGGGCACGCTGTTAGTACATGGTCTGCGGTTTGCTCAGAGGCGTTACACTCTCAATTCGGTGAAGGAGCGAGACCTCATTTGTGCATGGACGAATGGAATCGCTCAACACCAGTCCGCAGGCGTTTGAGTTTAACCCAAGCTGCTCGGGGTAAGCCCATCCCAACAGGCCTGGCACCAGTCCCGGGCACAAAAGCACGGAGCCTGGAAGCATTTTCACAATACTTCGTTTTTCATTTGTGATTTGTCCATTCAGAAGCGCGGATGCCAAGTCTGGCAAGGTTGTCCAAAAGATTCCGCTTAGCTGGCACAAACGGGCGTCTAGATCTTAGTCTCACTTGGCGAGTATCTGAGGACCCACTTAAAAGACCATACAAAATATGATTGGGGTCCAGAGATCCATGGTAAGCCAAGGAGAGTGTCGCTCCCATTCGGCGAAGCTCAGCTGGCTGGATGCCTGAGAGTATAGGTAGGTGATCCGTTGGAGTGGGACGCAGGCATCCAGTAACTATGCGCAAAGCGTCGTTCAAGACACTGTCGATGAGTCGGTAAATAACCGAGAGGCCAAACGTGAGCTAAAGGTCTACAACAGGGGTGGCCAACCTGCGGCGCATGCGCCACAAGTGGCGCATTGGAGTGTTAGTGGTGGCGCATTGCCGTCGGGGAAAATATTTCAAATGAAAAACGTTCCACAAGTTATATCTAGCCATATCGACAACCTTTTTTTAGAGGACACTATAAATTTCGGACGAAAAATAGGAAAATCGGAGATCGATTCTGAGTAAAGACTTTTTTTTTCTGTTTTTAGAGAACATTATGACTTTGGGACGAAAAATAGGAAAATTAAAGATCGATTCTGAGTGAAGACTTTTTTTTTTTTAGAGAACATTATGACTTTGGGACGAAAAATAAGGAAATCAGAGATCGATTCTGAGTGAAGACCATTTTTTTTTTTTTTTAGAGAACATTATGATTTTGGGACGAAAAACAGAGAAATCAGAGATCGATTCTGAGTTGATGTTTTGAAATTTTGAAATCTTTCGTTTGTGTGGCGCATTGAACTGAACTTGAATGAAATTGGCGCTTGAGGTAGAAAAGGTTGGCCACCCCTGGTCTACAACAACGCTAGACTTTTACCGTTCTGTCCAACCCCTACTTATTTTGGGGTAAAACTGGACAGATCGCTCACGTTTCGTTACCATTTAGTGGCATTGCGCAAAAAACTATCCTCGCGCGTTACACTGCTGAGGCGACTCGTGAGCTCGGGATGGGGTGCTGGTGCTAAAACAATAAAAACTTTATGAAATACTGATTACCGTAACATAAAACAACCCTCATTGCGATATCTCATCATTTCACTTTGTAATAATTTTTTTAAATTGTAAAGAGACTTTATGGACACCCTGTATTTTCTTGTTGGTGAAATTGTTTGGCTTTTTTTGGCTTTTTTTATTCCCTCCTTTGGCTTTATTTTATCACTGAGATCTGGCAACTCTGTTCTGGAGTAGGGCAATGTGCTTCGAGTACTGATAAGCTTACTGATTAGGTGGTACGGTATTAGCAGATAAAGTTAGAGTTTGTACTTAGTATTTAGTGATATTTTTATAGTTTATATAAAATGAATTTAGAAATTCACCCAAGTTTGTTATTAGTAATAGAGTTTAAACGTGTTTTTGATGATAGAGGTATCCTACTAGTTTGAAATAGGTTACCGGTAATCTGCAATAAAATAAAATGATGCAATTTCCAAACTCAGTGATAACACGGTTGTAGTTGTCGGCATAAGATATTAGTAATAAATTGCAGAAAGACTATTTTGATAACGTTGTACTCATTGGTGACTGGTGACTTTAAGGTTTTTATATTTTATGATAATTAGATTGATTTTGTAAACCTGTATATCAGTAAAATGCTACTGTACTTTCACCTTACTGGTGTAGACTTATGCAAACCACTACCAACATTAGTGATTTATCATAAAACTTGTCTTTAACTTTAGTTTGTCAAATACAGTGTTGTTCACTGTTTTTATAACAGTTTTCAGTGAGGTGTCTTAAAAATATAAAAGTTGAGGATCACTCTTATAAAGCTTTAGAAAACATAAAAAATTAAGTATTTTTATTTGTTAGGTTATCTACTTAGTAAACAGTTTTTTTTTTCAGAGTATATAATTATTCAAGTAGGTATAGTATATACCTACTATGTCACTGGATGCAGAACAGGTTATAAACCAATGAGAGATGAAGCATCAGATCAAAATGAAAAAATTGCTCTTTACAAATTTCCAACAGATAAAATCTTGAAAGAAAAATGGATTAAAGCAATACCGCGACAAGATTCTGCAGTTACATGTAATTCAAAAGTTTGTGCTTTTCATTTTGGTGCCAATGATTTTATTGCAGTTTCAACTGATAAAAAGAGCAATCATTGCTACACTCAAACTTTGCAGCAAACACGTTTACAGCCAACAGCTGTTCCCCATATTTTTCCTAATTTTCCAAAATATGTTTCGAAAAAGGTTTTGCCACGTTCTACAACAGCTAGTACCTCATCAGCTCATCAAAAATTAGAAAATGCCAGAATAGAATCGTGCAACAAAAATTTATTTGCTGGTGAAGAATTTGACACTTTTGTCATTTTCAAAACTAAAATTGCAAGTGAAACCTTGCCAAATGGATATCTAACATTATCAACATGCAGTTTCATTTTATTGGTTACCAGGAAAACTTTGAAGATGCAACAAAGTTTCTCTTTTCTGTAATTGTTACTGAAGAGCTCACCATCAAACCGTTTGTCCTATACCATCAAAACGCTTTTTCAATTACGTAATTCGTTTCAACTGCTGTGCAGTTCACATATATCAGTTGTTCACCAATTCAACTTTATGCCGCGTGATTTTCTTTACATTAGAAAAAAAAATCAATCAAAATTTTAATGGAATTTTCAACGAAACTATATTAATCCACTTATTTGGCAATTTGTTATTGGGGTCACTCTGTGCTTATAAATATTCGACTCAAACATGGTAAAGAACTAAAATTGTTCGTGACTTTTTCAAAAAATGCTGCACTGTTAAGTCAACACGAAAACATTACAGAATATACCCTTAATCAATTATTTATTATATTTTTGTAGTGAAAATCTTAATGGGAGATTTACTTTTGAATGTTGTTATTCCAAAACGCTTCATACAGAACAATAAAACACTATTTCTGTAAAGCAAATTTTTTCTCTCATTAGCTACTTAATTTAAAAATACTTGATTCGAATTGTTAAAATAATTAATATCTTTCATTGTTTCTAAATATCAAACATGCGTCATGTAAATTTTAATATAAAGTCAAAGTTGCATGTTATGGATCGAGTTTCTTTTGCAAAATCAGCAGATTTGAGGTTTTTATCACTTGTGAAAAAAAGAATTATATAAAGTGAAACTGTTTAAAAATCTTTAGGTTTCTATAACAATCAAATTCTGTCTTTTTTCGGATTAGAAGAAATTAACGATAACGGACCGGAAATAATAAAGGTCATTGCTTCCATTTTACGACGCGTGACATTATTATAAATTTTGGAAATTTAAACTGAAGTTGAATTTGATAGAATAAACCAACAAAAAAGAAAAAATCAATTTTTACGTGGTACATAGTTCAAGAATATGATCGAAAATTTTTACAAAAATGACTGACTTCCTCTGCTCGCACTTTCTTCGCTTACGTCAACGACTTGAACTAACCTTGTTCAATGCAATTTTACGACTATCGATTTTGCAATGATTTATAAAAACTGAAAGTAAAATTTTAAGAAAAAGGTTTTTGATTAAGCCTTTCTAAATTTTATTCAATATGGCGGAAAATTTTCTGAAACGTCGCAATGTAACAAAGTCAAATCTGGCTAAACTCTATGACGTACAAGTTAAAATTGGAGTGTAATAGCTAAGTTAAGCGCAACTGATAAGCACAACGAATCAAGATATATAGTTTTTAAAGTTGAAGCAGACTTAAGGAAAAGTGTTTAACGGCAGGTTTTTACATTTTCTTTCTTTCAACGTTCTTATATCGTTCATTGTAATTGTCCAAAATACTTTACTGAATTTGATCGAGCAACGTCGTGTTTTTCATTTCTTTTAGGTTTGTGAATATCTTTCTCAGAAAATAGTGCACAAACTAGAATGTTGTTCTTAGGTACAAAGCTCTGTTCTCTGGATTCTTGACAGTTGTAAAGTGTGATGGCAAGCATAGCAGAGTTGTAAACGGGCTGCACTAGTCGGCCCGTTTACAACTCTGAAGCATAGACTAAATTATTTGGGTTGCATAATAATATTAATAATAAGTTGCTACACTGAACCGCTTTATACTTAAAAAGTTCATATAGTCTCAGAGCGGTTGAATGTAAATGAAAAACAGTGTTTAAAACTGCTTCTTTCAGCTGATAATTGATTTATTTGAAGCAGAGCACATTAATGACACTGACCCTAATCTCAGCAATCCTTATATTCTATTCCTAATAACTTGTAGGAGAAACTTTTCTGCGACTTTTAAGCGGCACCATCAGCAGAGATGCACAGAATCAAACTAGTTTCTTCAAGTAGTTTGCGTTGTCAATTTATTAAAACAAAGTTGACGTAGCATCAACGGTTTGAATCAAAACAGAATTTCCGATTGAAAGAGGATTCATTAGTGGGAGTGTTAAATTCCAAGGATACTGACAAAAAGCCTATGCTATTTTAACCAAATGGAAAACACACCAACGTAAAATTATGTAACAAGTATATGTGGTTAAATGGTTTAATCAATTTTAAAAGAAGTGCAATTCCAAAACAATCAAATCCAACAAGTGTCTTTTCAAAAGCTCTCACACATCGTTGATCATAATGATAAAATATTGAGAAAAGGCTGCTCATCATTCGGCTTCTTATTAACAAGTTATTGCACATCTCCAATAGCATTTTTATCGTGGTACAAATGCGCCGCACGTTAATGCATATCCGTTTGTATTAAAGATTTATTCTTAAGCAGTTCATGAAATGAGAATTTGCAAGAAATGGCAGATTCGCACGAACCGCTGCATTACTATAGGCGTATATGATTACAAAAAAGTACTGAATATCGTGACAACGAAAATTTTTAATCAAAATTTCAACTCTTTTTGACAAGGTGTTTTTTCAACCGTAAAAATCCAAATTACGCAATGCAGTGTCGCAATTAAGAGTGGCAATCCGGCTAAATATATTGCTCTACTTTCAAACTGTCCGGATGTTGTTGTTTTTCCAAATAAAGGTTAGTTCAAATTGCAGAAAAAGTAAGCGGAAACCGTAATTTTTGAAAACGTAGAGAAAAATTCCGTTTTTCGCTTTCGTTTTGCGACTGCTTTCAGTCTGAACCAAGCTAAAAAGCTAAAATGTTTCAATTTCAACTTTTTTCTGCTAAGCATGAAAATTTTTCCGCTTTGGACATTTTTTTACGCTTTCCCCTTTTAGTTTGAATAGCCTTTGCGCTTTCGATCACAAGTTTTACTTTTTTCGAGTTCGCAATTAGTTTAAACTTAAACCGACCCGAAATATTCACGAAGAAGGAAACAACATCATCTCTTTTCTCTGAGTTTCGGATTTGAAGCAAAGGCTCGTATGGAGTGCAATGTAGAACGTCGCTTGGTCAATAAAAATTAATATTCACTTAACAAAGTTTGACCTTTGGAAATTTGATCTCTTTTCTATCTCAGCTTGTCAAAGTCTTTCTGCTACTAATCAATTTACAAAAAAATTTGAATCATATCTATTTGGCAATCGTTAATTAATCGTTGATAAACGCAAAAATTATCTTGCGTCACCCCGAAATCTCGGATATCATAGAACGAATCCTAAATTAAAAGCACTACTTGGAGATTGGGATTATGGTTCAATTAGGATTATGCCTAAACCTAATTTTTATCCTACTTCTATAATTTAGGCGACGAAAACAATCTTTGGGTCTCGAGAGTTTTTTCAGAAGAATCTTCCAATTGTCTTCAAAATTTTTCAAAAAAAGAGTCAAGTCCAATAATTGTAAAATAATTTTCTTCCGTACTTTGAAACGTGCGGTTTGTTTACAGCTGTAGATTTATTTATTTATCTCAGACGCAAAAAGGTCCATATAAATACAAGAACACACACACGCAAACACTTAAACACGCACAATTGAAAAAGACAAGTTTAAAAAAAGTTAGCTCAAAATAATGATAATAATACGATTTGTGTAATAATAGAATTTGTATCACAAGTTAGATGACATCAATGATATAATAAAAATATTTTGAGATTGCATACAACAATTAATGAAAGAAAAAATTTGCTTTCTTATTAGAGCATCAAATGTTTCAATATTCGATTGAACTTGATGGTTACGAGCACTAACACATCGAGTTATTATATAGTTAAACACGAGGATTTATTTTTGATTACAAATCGAGCTGCTTAGTTAAATATTTTTGTTAAACACGAGGATTTATTTTTGGTTACTCATCGAGTTATGTGATGCAAAATTCTATAAGAATCATTGTAAGCAACATGAAATCGTCTGAAATCCTATTTACGATAATCACACCACAAGTGACTTCCATAAAAACCAAGCAAGAACATTAAAATAAATAATTTTTTACTTCCAAACTACACTTACTAAATTGGTGTTTCAATTTATTTGCTGCACAATAAAGTAATTTAACTTGGCTTTGAATGTCAATATCATCTGTGACATCACTGTTAACATGCAACTCAAAGTATTTTACAGAATGTACAAAGCTGATTTTAGAATTATCAACCAATAGCTTTGAAGAGAAAAATGGATAAAAATTTGTTGGTGCAAACAACATGCAAAATGATTTACTACAATTAAATAAGATTTTATATGACGGGCCTTTTTGTAGCATTTATTTAAAAGATCTTGAAGACCAACTAAATTAGGACTAAATAAACAAATGTCATCAGCAAACATAATATAATTTAGGCTGTGATTTCCTACATAACAGCCGGCTTTAATAGTGTTTAAACTATGAGTCAGATCATCAATATACGTACAAGGAAAATAAGTAAGGACTTAAAATACCTCCTTGGGAAGCACCATTTGAGACAGTAAAAGTGTCAGAAAAATAATTACCCCACCTAACTTTCATCATTTGAGTTTTATACCAGTAGCGCAACAACCTAATAAAGTACAAAGGCACATTTCTAAGTATTAACTTTTTAAATAAAAGATCATCATCTACTTCTTCAAACGCCTTAGAGTCATCCAAAATACAGCAAAAACAGGAGTATCTCTAGAGACATATAATTAAGCTACTTGTTTGAGAGGAAATACACTCATGTCTGTACTATGATTAGGTTTAAACCCAAATTGGTTATCATCTGTTTTTAAAAATCTATTAAATGATGTAACATGTAACATTAAATAATTTTGACGCAATTGTGGTAACACCAATAGGCCTGTAATTACTAAAATCATAAATATTTTTATTTTTGATTGTTGTACAATTGATACGATAAAATGATTTGCATATTTTACTTTTATTTTTAAAAAGCGCGTTTGGTTTGATATCAAAATTAAAACTACAGGCATGTTGCCATTCAACAAATTTCGAAAACAATTGGGTTATGAACGGTAATATTGATTTTGCTATTATGATCGTCTCTTACACCATACCGTCGATAATTTCTATAACCCCGGCACTGTCCATGTGATATCGGTTGGATAGGCTTTGCTAATTTAATAATGCGACTTATCATTAGCCTATACATAGGGTTCATATAATTTTTTTTTGCTAATAGCAATGGTGAAATTAAAACTGTTTTTAAGGCAAAATATTTGGGAATTTTATTTGATAACCGATTAAACTTTCATGAGCATATAAAATATCTTGAAGTAAAAATAGCTCGATCAGTTGGAATTCTAAATAAACTAAAGTATTTTTTACCCAGTTCGGCATTATTGAAATTATATTATGCACTTATTCATTCCCATTTTAACTATGGCCTTGCTGTTTGGGGAAGCACTTATCCGACTTAATCTAAATAAACTAAAATTGCTTCAAAATAAAGCTATTCGTATAGTCACCTCTTCTCAAATGTCAACTAGCTCGAAACCTTTATATATTATATCAAATATTTTGCCCTTACCTAAATTGTTTGAGTTTGAAATAGCCAAAATTGTTCATTTTCATAAATTTAATTTGTTACCTAATATTTTTGATAACTACTTTTCATATGCTAAATCCTGTCATTCTCGTACTACAAAATTTTCACTTAAAAATAATCTCACCATTCCTCTGTTTAAAAGTAATCGAACTCAAAGATTAATTAAATATATAGGACCAAAAATTTGGAACTCCATCAGTCATAATCTGAAAATAATGACATTTAATAAATTAAAAAAAACATTATAAATTAATTTTACTTCTCAACGATTAAATTCATATATTTCTAACAATTTGTTTTGTGTACCTTATATTATTTTTTCTTTGTTGCTTGGTTTGATTCTACATATTCTTAATGTTATTTTGCTGTTTTGCTTTGTTTTGTTTTGTTGTGTTTTTTATTGATTTTTTTTTTTGTTTTTCATGTTTTGTGGACATTTTTCAATTTACTTCTATATTTTTATATTTTACAAGGTGATTGCTTGACTCGAAGACCTTACAGTCCCTTCGCTATCACCTTGTCGCAACTTTAACAGATTATAATGGTATTTATTGCTGCTAAGTTTACCTTTTTGCGACGAAATAAATTAAATTGAATTGAATTGAATTGAATTGAATTGTAAACCAGAATTTTTAATGTAACTTACAAACATATTCTGTAATATATTAAATTTGGTAAAAGTTTACTGCCATAACTTGCATCTAAATTGCAGTGGCGAACGGTGAGCTTTTTTTTAAAACGTTTGCTTAAACTGAAATATATAATATTTTGGTAAATTTAAACCAAAATAAAAAAAATAGTTTTGTTACTTAAGCGATATTACAGACGTAACACATATGTGTGTTAATCAACACTTTGAAATGTAACTAGTTCGACAAGTCCAACTTTAGTTGCTAGCACCATGCTAATAAGCTCCGACAAATTTTTAAAATCGAATATTAAATATTATTATGAATTAAAAGTATCAAAAATTTAACAGATTCAAGTCTAAAAATTTTTCCGAAAGTCAAGCGAAAAACAAAAAAAAGTTTTTCCTTTACGTTAAACGAATTCCCCAACTTCAATTAATGACTTTTTTCTGCATTTTCACTTGACTTTCAGAAAATTTTAATGCTTTAACAACGAGTTAAACTTTTTTGGGTGATGCGCTTATCATTGAAAAGTTTTTGCGATCTTAGAAATAATTTTGAAGAAAGTGAAATGTAGATAACAAATTATTGTTTTAAAGAAAAATTCTGTGGCCCCAGTTATGAAATTTTCTTCTAGATCTTAAATTTCTCAAAAGCAAGTAGCCTATGTATTCGCTTCAAAGAGGAAAATAATCTTTTGGCGGAAACTGTATTACTAGGTATAAAAGTAATCAAGTGAGAAAGCTTATCTACTTCTCTAAATTTAGGATGCAGATTCTTATTAAAACTCTTATTTTAATAAATATCTAATAGTTAGCTCGTGGACATGCTTTCCAGCAAATTTATGGGATTGATATGGCATATAGACCTGCAATTCATTTTCCGAGCAAAAGTAGTCAGAAAAACCAATTTGTTAATTTGGCTTATATATTGTGTATATTTAACTTGCCACAGTAGGGTAAATAGAAAAACTTATGTTTTGAAAGCGACAAATATCTAGTCTTATCTGCATAGACTTGTAATGTTATTTGTGATATTATAAAATAATTTGGAATGATTTTGGTATCTCTTTCACTACAATATGTTGAGTTACAAAATGGTGCAAAAAAAATTTTTTTTGGTTTTAAAATTTTGATGTCATGTTTAATTTTGGTTTAGGTTTTCCCATAGATATTATTTCTTGTTTTTCTAGTTTTTCGCTGTAACTTCTGCTTGAAAATGTTGTTTTAACAATACTTTCAACGTTATTTTCCATCAAACTACTTAAATTATTTAAACAAATTATTATAATGATTAAATATGAGAACGAAATTGCAAGCTATACTGTAAAAGTTTAATTATATTTTTATAAATTTTTTTGCTATGGTGACATTTAACCCGCTACTTCTAACTCATATTTTACGTTCAAGCTCTAGAACGCACAAATACAAAAAACAGTAAATTAAAATTGACTCTTTTTTTATAAAAGAAAAGCCAATGTACAGTTTAGGTTTCTTTAATTCACACTCCATATTCAACTTCTTCAGAGCACGAAGAGCATACTGTATATCATATAAAACCGAAGTCAAAGACTGCTTTGAAAAAACATACAAAATAACTGAATTGATTGAAGCATTGTTATATTTAGAAAATTCTTTATTAAAAACATTAAAATAGAACTGGTATGCTTATAGAAGTAAAAGAATATATAGGCCGACTCCACTGTTTTCATCAAACCAAAAAAGTGTGCAGGTGCAACAAAACTTTTAAATATTTTTCATTTTTTCAGTCACATGTGTTTCTAAAGTCAAAGTTAATAATGTTTTATATGGGGCAAATAACTAACAATTAATTGCAATTATTGATTGGTTAATTCACCAATTAAAATTAATTGATTGATAGAAAAATAATTACGGCAGACCTCGGTTAATTCGGATTCGATAAGTGCGGTTCAGCAGAGCAACTGGAATAGCTGTAATCTCTCTATGGATGCTTTGTTTTGGTTCCTCTGTTGTATGGGGGCTGCCTACGTATACCTGATCTTTCAGGTAACCACAAAAAAAACGTCCACTAAGGTTATGCAATTTTTTTGAAGTCCCCACAGAAAAAGACTACATATACAATTTCTTTTGTAGCCCATGACATTATGAGGGTCACCAAAATCAATAACTGAAAGTAAGAAAATTTGATGTAAGATTCAGATCTTAGGTAATACGTTAAACTCCTTTGTATAAGTTACGTATGTAATAAATAAATTTAGTACTCTGTGTCGTTTAAACAATCGGAGAAAATAGCATTTAAAATGTGTCCCATCATTATAGTTCGCCCTGTAATTTATTGTGATGGTATTTTGTCGTTAATAATTACAGAACCGCGGATTAAAACATCTCCTACTTGATATTTGTTTTAAGATCTTCGCAATAGCTTTTTTGTTACCGACGTACGATACTCTCCCTCATTGAAGAGTCGCCGGCAGGATAGCTCAGTGTGTTAACAATTTGACGTGCGAGCAAAAGAACGTGAGTCTACCTTAATAATTTCTGTGGTTCTCTTAGAAAAGGCAATTCAGGACAAACCGTCAACGGATCACGCTGCTTACGTCAATGGTGACCCCGCTTATAACAGAAAGCAGCAACCTGCTCAATATGATCACAAGAAAATGAATAAAGAAAAGTTTTTCAGTTGATGTTTTTATTGATTTATTTGTAAGTTGCACAAAAAATAAAAATGCTCAATACGCTTAGAAATAACCTATATAAAAAATGTCAAAGATGATCCTTTGATTTTGAAAGATCTTTTTCGAAAAAAAAAATTCGCTTTGCCTGTTCCGAGAAAGTTTTTCAACTCATCTAAAAATCAGCGCAGACATCGTTGACGACTTTGTTACTTGCTGAAAAACCTTTGGATTTCCGAAAACCCAAAAACCTTTGGTTTACGACTTTGTTACTTGCTGAAAACACTTTGGAAAAAACTTTGTTCCTTGCTGAAAAACCTTTGGTTTTCCACCAAGCAACAAAGTCCATATTCGCGGTCACTCTTTGAAACGTTACTTTATGCCACTCAAGTAACCCAAAACGGTGATTACTTTTGCAACAACTGATTCTTAAAATGATAGGCAGGATACAGTGGCGTGCGGTGACCTCTGAAACAAGTCATGCAATTGGCATGCCAATACCGGGTCATGAAATCGGGTATTTCATGGGTAGTCAATGAGTAAGACATGGAACATATTACTTAGTAGGAAAACGATTCTGTATGAGATCCTAATTTTTAGTGCTAATATCATAGTGTTCAGAAACCATTTTCGTCCTAGATTCAAGGTGATCTCTAAACAAAAAAAAGCTCATCACTTGAAATCTTCTCTCAGTAATGCAATTTTTGTCCTGCAAATGCAGTCATCTCTAAAAAAAAGGTCTCGTCTTTCAATTTCTCTCAACTTTCGTCCTGAAATTGCAGCATTCCCTAAAAAAAAAGATCAATTAGGATAAACCTCAAATTTCTCTAATTTCATTCCAAATCGATACCATTTTCCATTCAATTAATAAATATATGCTTCATCGCGCAAAAGTTTGTCCTGCAATCACTAAGAATTTGGTCATGCTACGCATAACTTGCATGCCCTGACCGCACGCCACTGGCATGATATAAATAAACATAATTATTGATGAACAATATAAAAATATAAATGATAGACATAAAAAAGTAATTGTTGATTCTGTATTATAAGAATGAACATTGTGTTGAAAAAAGCATTTTGAAGGTTTTTATTTTTTAAACTCTATCATTTTGTTAAATTTAAACGGTCAAAAAATATTCACGTTGCAAAATTTGCTTTTCGCCAAAATTCAACTGAGTCTTTGTTATAAACTATTAATCGTTAGACATTATTTAAACTTCTAAAGTATTAGTAGGATATAGAATAGACAAAATAAAAGGGGATATTTTACAAAACTTAAATTGTACCGAATAGCCGCAGGTCAAACAGGGACATGGTTTCTTTATAAATTCATAGACGTTTTAAAAATTTTGGGCTAACCCTGGTATAAAATATCGTTTCCGACCAGTAGAATTTCTAAATTTGTTTTTGCTTTTTATAGCCTTAAATTTCTTTTTTAAACATTCTTTCTGGTGTTAAAACATGAATGAGACGTTTTCAAGTATTTTTTTAGTGCGCTTCAAAACTATTTTTTATTGTTGTGTCGCTTTTTTAGAATGTCGATTTGAAATAAATATCAAAAAGCTTGTAACTCTGTTGTACCGGATAAGATGACTGATCAGGTTACGTAAATACCGCTTATTAGACTTTTTTGTTGAGTAGGATGGGTGATCGGAGATAAATTGGTAACAGTTAAAAAAAAAGTAAATTGCAATATATTTATTTTTTATTTATTTATTCTATCTCTATTTTTATCTTCTTGACTTGCAGGAAAGCGATGGAGGCGCTAATACATGGAATAAGCAATTACCCCGACATGCTTCCGGAGTTGCTAAGATGTTGCTGTCCGCTTTAAAATTAGTAGAGATATGACCAAAATTTAGAATTGCTTGCCAAGACCGCAAAGCCGGGGAAAGTGTCGTAAAGTGTCTTTCCTCTTTCTTTTCTCCGAACGGAGACCATGTCGATCACAATTCCGGCGTTCTAACCACTCGACCATGTTGCCCACTGCAATCTATAAGTTTTATTTCAAGTCGAGAAAAAAATAAAGTTGTGTTTTAAACAATGCATGGACAATGCATTGTGCTTCAAACATGCACAATTGTACATGCAAATATAGGAGGAGAATGCCAAACTGCAGTTAAAAGTCCTACAGCGGTATCTAAGCGTTAGTGTCACTGATGAGGGTTTAAAACCAAAAATGCAATGGTTAAAGAACCGAGCTAGAGATTGACGTGTGTCAGTTGCCGTAAATATATAAAGCAGTCCTTGCTAATACTTCCTTACTTTCTTGTAATACGCTAAAAAAATTCTATAGCCAAATAATATTGTGAAAATTTCCAAACATCAATAAAATGTTTTTCTCTGAGCCACATACTTACATCAAACTTATCAATGTCAAAATCTTTAAAATTTTTATGACGAGTGTGCCGTCGTCACATTTGTTACTGAAAAGATGATATTGAGGCGATTACTCAATAGTAACAAGGTCATGACTTTCAAAATTTTTGCCGATATCAAACGAAAATTATGCAATCAACGTCATTCATATCGCTAACTTCGTCATCAAGATGGTTATGACGTTGCCGTTGAAAAATGGTAACTGGAAGAGATTTTGCGATTTTAACCGTCCTTTGGATTATGAATAGAAGCGAAAAAAGATACTTTGGAATTGTTATATCTTGTTGAATTCCCAAAACGCCATGATGCTTGTTTTTGTAATATTGTCATAGTTAAGGCTTGTTTCCACTACGAGCATGAAATGGAGCATTCTTTGTTTGTTTTTATTGATGTTTTTTACTTTTTTTTTATTGATGTTTTTTACTTTTACTATATTGTCATAGTTTTCCGCGCTAAGGCGCTAAGCAAAGCAAAAAAATTAATAAAAGAAACAAAGAATGCTTCTTTTCACGCTCGTAGGGGAAACGAGCCTTTAGCTTGCGCAAATTGGTGTGCCTAATCTTAAAATTACATCTTAAACTAATGAAGCACTTCGTTTAAAAACCATTACTTTTTAAATTTAAAATTTATTTAACTATAGTATATATAATTTTAACAGGAAAGCAATTTTTTGTAGTTTTTAAAAATAAATTGAAAACCCTAAATCAAGAAAAAAAAGACAATTTGATGTTTGAAAACCTCTAGGTTGGCTGATGCTGTTGCTTCTTTGAATTACCTTCTTAAAACTACACAAAATCGAATTTGTTTTTATTTTAATTTTAAAAAAAATTTTATTTTTTACTATTTATATTTTTTTCTCATTTATTCTCCTAACTCGCAGGACAACAACGGAGACGTTATATTCTACTTAGGGCAACCTTTGAGCGCTACCCAGACCTGCTTTCAGAAATGTCTAAATATTGTTGATTTTTTATTTGTTTTTTTGTGTAAAGACATGATGAAATTTAGAGCTTCTTGCAATGACTTCAGAGCAAAGGAAAATACCGTAAAAATGTATTTCCTAAAATCACATCAAGGTAAGTCGTCGTTTTAACTGTGCCGAAATAAGAATTGTTTAATGGTAGTTTTAATCCGGTAAACATTTGGGCATTTGATAAGCTTTTTTTGATATCTATATAGAACTATCTAAAGCATTTTTACGTACGTATGCAATTTTTTAGTAGCGATTCTCGGTATTTTGCACGAAAGTTAATTTTCATTGATGCCTGACCCTGATTTCGGCTCATTTTTCAATTTTTATCCAAAAAACTACAAAAGTAAATGTAAACAGTACAATTACTTTGTTGCAAGTTGTACTCGGATTATACGAAATTTTAATGCATCAGCATAGGAAAGTTACGTGTTGATTTTTTTAAATTATTTTTGATACAATTTCGGTTCGTGTTGACAAATCCGAGAACCAAAATTTCCTTTTTCGTTTATTTTTCAAAAAAGAAACGAAACACCGATATTCAGCATATTAACATTCAACTTTTATTAAATGACAGAGACTTCAAAAGTTCATAAAAAAAAATTTACCAGAGTGAATAAAACGTGCAGTTACACAGTGACAACGATTTGTGGTCATGTGATTTTCAAATACGTGAACAAGCACACCTTTTTCTAATGTTCAGCGTCAGCGAGAGGCGTATATAAAGAACTGCAGCGAAATCTCAGCCACATCTGTCTTTGCCTTGACAAAAAGAGGGTATTCGGTCCGAGAAAATGACATCGGCAATTTATTGTAGTTTTAACCGAAAGCATTAGTTTTGACGGCAAGTTATGAAACAAAAATTACCCTAAAGAAAATCAAAAAGTGTGACTTTAAAGGAAAAAAAAAATATTTTGTAGCCCTTAAAAATTTGTGTCAACCGACTATCTCGAATTAAGCTACGATAAAGCGGAAACAGTCTTTTGAGATGAATCTGCAAATTTAATGCAGCAAATCAAAGCCAAGGTTTTTCAAAAAAAATCTAAAGATATGCATAAATAACATTTTTTTATTATTTTCTGTAGAACTCTATTCTATTGACTTATTGTGTTACATTTTAAGTATTTAAAATCATATAAGCCTTGAAAAAAATGTCTCAAAAATCTTTCAACCAAATTCCAGGACCTCGGGGCTTTCCCCTTGTGGGATCACTTTTGAGTTTAATGCACGATCAAGGCACAGTGTTAAGTGCTTGGGCGGATGAACATTACGGACCCGTTTTCAAAGTAAAATTCGGTTCGCGTCAAGTCGTTACGTTGCAAGGGTAAGAAAATAACAAAGCTCGATTTGTTCGAGATTTTACAAAAATTTTCATTTCAGTTACAAAGCGATCCACGAAGCGCTGGTCGAAAAATCGGAGACTTTCTCGGGACGAATCCATGCTGAGGTTTTGACCGCGTTAAACGGAGACAAAGGTTTGTTTTTCACGGATATCGACGATTGCTGGAGATTTTGGCACAAGTTCGCAGTTCAAAGTTTGGGAGTCACCTGGAAAAGTAAGAAAAATGCCTTTTCTAATCATTTACAGAACTTTTTTATTATGTCAAAAATTAAAAGTTAAACCAATTTACACATAACATTTTTGTTAATCGTTATTTATTAAAAAAATTTGTCGCAGCATCAATAGTTGGAATATTAAAAGAAGCAGAAGCATTTAAACATTGTCTGGCTCAGAATCTTGGTTCTCCTACAAGCATACATGAAATCGTGTCCATGAGTATGATGAACACTGTTCTACAAGTAAGTAAAAGATGGTTAAATTTTTAATCGGCTACATGTACCCAGTAACATAGAATGATGTATACATCCAGAAGCTTCACTAATTCTGCTAGATATAAGCTTGCCTGGGTGTTAGAAGATATCACGTTCAAAAAATTTAATCAATACTGCAATTAAATAACATAAAAGTTGTGAAGTAACATCAGGTTGTGTTTCTTTTAAATTTTTTACTGGTTCAATCATCGGTTTCTAATAAATTTCCTTAGTCAAGATATGTTTTGAAAGATTTGTAAATTTTTATGTATTTTTATAGACTTGTTTCTCCATGAGCTACGATGTTAGAGAGGTAAAGGCAAAAGAGCTATATCAGGCCGTCTATGGAACTGCTTCCAAACCAGCTTTTCTACAATTATTTTGTTTTCCTTGGCTTAAAAGTTTTCCGTCTTACAAAAGGTAGGAATATTCGCAAAGTTTCAAAACAAGCTTTATCTTAAATTGTTGTTCTTTACACTTTCAAAATCAAAACCTGTCTTAAATTTATGTTGTGTGATGATGTTCAAATTTAAACAACATTTTAGTACATCCATGTATATGATATTTCTAAATTTGGACGTTTTTTCAATATTCTAATAATTTTAGTTGTAAGAAATCTAAAGTAAAGTCGGACCTTCTATTAATTTGAACTAAAAAGTTAGCATTTGACGTCTTTGGCACTATCGACTTATTCATTTTCCATTTGTTTTTTTAGAACCTATTATTAGGTAAATTGCTTTTAGGACAACATAGTACAACCACACTAATTGAAGAGTTGTTGCAAAAATCTTGAAGAAGTTGTTTAAAGTCTAATAAACCAACTATAGAAATTAATCGAAAATTGCAGAAACAACGTTAAAATTTGTGGCATTTTAAATCTTACACATTACTATGACATTTTTGAAAACGCGCACATTGAAACCAAGGTGTGTTGACATGACGTAAATCATTGCTCATGTTGCTTGTCCAAAAATCGGAAGATTGAAAACAAAACAACTATGCAGTATTTCACAAATCATTGCAAACTTAATTTTTTTTGTTGAAAGCGTCCTTAGTAATATTAATGATCGTTTTCTTTATCGACAGTTACAATGCAGGACATTGCACAGTACAAAAAGGCAATTTTATCTCAACTATTTCCCGTAATTCTATTAATCACTTTGTATCATTCTTAAAATTAAATTATAAACATCCACTTTTACAAAAATAATCCAAAACTGTCGAAACCTAAACCAGGTCCAAACTTGCAATGAATGATAGATCAATTATAAGATGCATACACAGGAAAAATTAATTTTTTTAACAAAAAATCCGAGCTAAATACCGCCTTTATAAGCTTTTGTTAATTACAACTTCTTCAAAAACTTATTCAAATAGAATATCTTTCTAATATGATTATTGAAAGTAAAATTGGTTATTAACTATAATCAATTTTACTTGCTTTTGGCTTCACTATGTACGTATCTCGTTACTAATGAAAAGAATACAAGCAAAAACTTTTAAAAGTGCATGAAGATCGTTTTATTTTTTTTAGAACAGTATTGGTAAAAACAATTCTTACAAAATGTACAATAATGTAGCTCTACTTTATGATAAACGTGAATTGTTTTAACTTTATAGTATTTTTTAGATTTTTAAACGAGGCAAAAAAATCCCAAATGAAAAAATTCCAACTGATAAAAGAGTTAATTGAAGAGAGAAGAAATTCAAACCAATCATCAATCGACATTGTCACTTACTTTCAGCAAAATCATTCAGGTGAGTCATTTTTCAACCAATCGAGTTTTATTGAATAAAGCGAGATATAAAACAAATACAAGTACAGTATTTGCTTTGTCATGTCGGCAAAGTGCCTTTCGCAAGAGCACAACAGCCAAAGAAAAAAAAACGTCCTCGTACATCTATTTGTTAACAAGTTATTATATGGTATTTATCACATGGTATTTAGATAATATTTGTAAGAAACTAAGCCAATTGCAATGAGTAGTTTATTGCTTTCACTGTCTTGAGGTTGTAAAATTCCCGAACCTTATACTGCATGACTGACTTTATAAATTCAAACAGGTCTTGACGTTGAATCAGATGACCATTTGGCTTCCTTCATCTTGGACATGATCTTCGCCGGCTCTGTGACGACGGCCAATCAGTTCCTGTGGCTGCTTTTGTTCCTTCTCAAAAACCCAACCTGCTTGAAAAAAGTCCAGCAAGAAATTCGTTTGGTTTTAGACGGGGGTAAGTAAACTATGATCGAAACTCTTCATAATGTCCGTAAAATTTGATTCAAACGAAACCATTTGTTAAAGCCTCGTTTTAAATAATTGCTTCGTTTTCAACGTTTTCATTTCGTTTCAGGAAAGTTGACTGTGGACAAAATCAACGATCTGCATTACACTTCGGCCGCGATCGAAGAGACGTATCGCTTGCGTCCGATCGCTCCCACGTCGTCGCTACACAAAACCACGACCGACACCAGCGTGTCAGGATATCGAATCCCCAAGGACACCGCAGTGCTCGTCAACCTGCGGAGCGTGCACATGGATAAATCGACTTGGTCCCCAGACCCCGATGCGTTCCGTCCCGAACGCCATCTGAACCGTGACGGAAAGTTCGTAAAGAGTAGTCATGTGATCCCGTTTTCGATTGGCTCAAGACGCTGCGTCGGCGAGCGCATCGCGCACACGGAGATCGTTGCTTACTTAGCGTCGGTTTTGGTTGATTACGACGTAAAACTGGCGAACGAGAGCAAAGATGTTGATTTTTGTCCCGTTCCCGGAAGCATATCAAAGCCAAAGCCCTTTAAAGTTGTCTTGGGAAACTCGAAATGCCTCGTCCAAAAAAATTCCAGAAAATCTGTTTCTTGCGACAGAAAGTCACGTGCTGATAGACAACTATGAAATGGTCCCTCAGTCTCAAAACAAAAACAAAGTTGAAACAAAGGTTTTGCTCTTTATCTTGATCCTTTTTTGCATCATTTTTTTTCTTTTTAATACATTGTTCTTGGGGAAAAAGCTATTTTTATAAAAATCTTTAATATATATTATTTCTTTTTTTGTCATGGCTGTGCTTATTTCGCTTGCCAAAAAACTGTTTCTGCGTTTATTTATTGTGATAATGAAATGTGTCAAAGCTACGAGAACTTTTTGTCTGTTTAACAATCAAGTTAAAGATGTACTGGACTTTAATGATAAATCGTAGGGAAAGGCATGGCAAAACAGTCATGTCGGGTAAAACAAATATCTGCTCTATTTCTTACAATTTCGAATTTCCATGTATTTTTTATATTTTTATCTTTTTTATATTTTCCTATTTTAGTTGAAGTTATGAAATTAAAATTGGAAGCTTTGCAATTGTTACGGATGTTTTACTGGTGAAAATTTGTTAGGCAGAGATTTGCTGTAAAATCCGATACGAAGCAAATTTGATCTGTTGATCAATTAATAACTAAATTTAAAAGTTTTTTGATGTTAAGTGTAGTGTGACAAAGTAAAATTTAAACACGGTTTATGATTTAAAAAAAATATTTTTCATAACTGTGTTGCATGCTAATTGCTAAAAGCAGCATGTTTGGGGCAAAACGGTCATAGTCTATGTCCGTTGCCCCAAGCAAGCTTGCAATACCAAGCAACTGAAACTATATCAAATGAAAGTTAACACAGTTTCTCATGCAGAAAGCGAATAAATTGTGTGTCTGATTAGACTGTAATATATCTTCAAATATAGCTGCGACAAGAACGTCAAACGAAGTATTCTTTTGTAGATGAGCGCAATGGCCGGCTTGCTGTAATGTTTCTAAACGAAGTAATTAATGATGAAAAAAATTTTCATCATTTTTCTGACACACCCCCTCTTCCTATTGCAAAGTAATCACATGAAAAGCGTAAATCAAAACAAGAGCCACCCACATAACTGGTTTTTGGTTTAAAAAATCTATCACTGTGGGTGAAACAGCATTGAAAAAACTAAAATAAGCCAATGTTAAAAAACCTCAAGCAATGAATAATGCAAATAAAAACAATTAAGCAAAATATATCTGTTTGCTTTGCACAAAACTTTATGCAGAGCCACCATTTAAAAATTGGATTCAATGTATCAAATATTTGCAGTGGTGTCACGATAGAAGTTTGGATTATGCTGGTCAAGAAATTTTTGTGCAATTTTTGTCCTGTTTAATTTTTTGAATATTATCATGTATGTATAAAAAATGGTTCTGTTTGATTTTTTAGTTGCCACAAAATAGAAATGCATTATTAATACTTGAAATTCAAAACAAGGATAAAAAACTGTTTTTAACTTTACCTGGGGCAAAACGGACACTCTATGACCTTTATGCCCCAAACCCGGGGAAAAACGGGTATGTAAGTAAAATATACACGTTTTTAAAATAAAATTTTTATCTTGTTGCCACTTGTTTTAAATTGTATTTGTGAGATAGTATATCGCAGTGTTTCTCAAACCATGGGTCGCCAAGGCTATGCGGATGGGTCGCGAAGCCTTGTAAATTACCGCACGTAAAAGAAAAAGATCTGCGCGCACAAGATTTGAGAAGTGAAGAAACTTCTTGAGATGTCATTACGAATTTAAGAGGAAAATGAAGAAATCGGAATCAGATTCAAGATGAAGACCTTTTTTTTTTTTTTTTTTAGAGAACACTAGATGCTTGAGATGACAATCAAGAAATCAGAAACAGATTCAAGGTGAAGACCTTTTTTTTTTAGAGATCACTACGTTTCGCTACGCTCAGTCAAATTTATTTGGGTCGCAGTCATCTTTGCAAATCGTTATTTTCAGCGATTTTGGATCGCAGAAAAAAAGGCTTGAGAAACACTGGTATATCGTCTGAGCAATTACAAAATATTTCTTTGTCAATTTAAGTCCAACAACCACTAAGTTACCTCAATTTAAAATAACTATAATCGTTTTGTCCCGCCTTCCCCCTATGCGCATCCTATAAATTGTCAAAGAAATATTTTGTTTTCTTTTAAACCTCGATCATTGATGAGCCCTTTCATAAAGATGCCTTCCAAGTAATGACATGGTTTTGAAGAATTGTTAAGAAACAACTGCACAGTTTAAAGAGAAACGGTACAATCGTAAAATTTGGTAAACTAAAACAGTGATATATGAGTACTAGCATATCTGTTTTTAATAGCCAACTCATCGCATTGCTTTTAAACCGTTTAAAGTCATAAATCGTTTTACGAATTTGGCATTTAGCTAAAAATTACTATGACATTAGTAGTAGTCTATACCCTGCTATTTACATTACAGGCGAATAGAAAAAGGCCTAACACACGTGATTTTGCAAAGGCAAGATCAATATTTTCTTTTTTTAAGCTAGTAATTACTTATTAAAAAGGTTTTACGCAACAAAAGTTTCTTAAAAATGAATGATCTCATTTACTCTAAAGCTTGTCTTTACAGTCGTGTTCAAAATTTCGTTTTTAATACGAAAGCATATTAAAACGGATAGTTTGACATTTCCATAGTTGCTATATTTTACTCATAAGTACAAAGTTTGTGAACTCTAAAGAACTTTTTGCAGTGACCCAGTTAAAGTTTAAAAATAATTTTGTTATGTAAAAATGGTTACGCAACGTACGCAATTGAGAAAGTTGCCACTGCACAATAACATGCAAGTAATCTTTATGCTTTTTGGAACACATGGCAAAATGCTAAGCTTTGCTCACCTCTGCCACCCCTGCAAACTCCTTCACAAAATGTGATATTATCGTAACACTTGTATTCATCAAAAAGTGCTTTTCATAAGAGTTCTGCTTAAAAAATCATAAGATTTTCCAGTTTTTTTTGTTAAAGTTTTAATTACGTGGTGCAAATTCTGGGTAAATATCATGATTGGTTAAAACACACTGTCACTGCCTTTTTCTCAGCATAGGTTTTGATAAAATCATCACATTTTACTTCTATGAAAGTTTGAATTTACTATCGAATCTGGCAAGATATAATACACAAAATTGATCGCTGCCGGGTTGCTTTCAAATATTTTTGATTAGTTTAAACTTGTTCAATGATCTCTTTCCAGATGCTACGTTTGCTGGAATAATGAGAAAATTTTTCAAGTAACACACACTATTAAGAAAGAGGTTCTTGTAGCTTGAACGCGTAAATTTGATTTAGCTGCATAAGTTTAAGTTATTTCTTTTTTTCCAAAATTAGCTAAATGTACCAAAGGCAAATGCAACATCTGTATAATGAAACTTTGTAAAAAGGATATGGAATATCGAATTCTTCCATTCTATATTCCATTCATTTTTCATACTTTGTATTATATTGAAAACCCTAAATTTCATAATATGTTAATTTTTATAAGTGTTTTTATAAGTCTAATCCATGGGTGGGCAAACTTTTTAGCTCGAGGGCCACACTGAGAAGTTGATTTTATTAGAGAGGCGCATTATTGTGATCTCTAAAAAATAGATCTCCATTTTGAATATCTCCTAATTTTCTTAATTTTCAAACCCAAAAAGCAGTAAATCTGTCTCGGATTTTTTGATTTTTGTCTCTAAAAATAGTAATATCAAGAAGGTCTTTACTTTGCATTTGTCCCGATTTTCTTGATTTTCGTATCTAAAAATCAATGATCGCTAAAAAAGGCCATAGAATTTGGTTGAAGACAAACAGAAATTAATTAATTTTTTAATTATTTGTTTGAGGCTTTTGCAATTTGAAGATCGTTTTGGGCTGTAGTTTGCCCACTCGTTGTCTACCTTGTCTGAGTGATAAATCTGTAATTTTAGTTTTTATTTTGAATATTTACATTTAAATGTGTAGATAATCCGCATCAATATTTGATTAGATCTAAAAATATTATTGTTTTTTTTGTATTTGTTGTGGTGTTTTTCATTCATGTTTAACCGCTCTAGGACTATAAGAACTTTTTAAGTAAGAAACCGTTATTAAATACATCTTATTATTATCATTTAAACTACAAATACTGCAATGGGGCAACCAAGAAAGTTACCTATTTCTGCATTTCCTGAGGGAGACACACATTGCAAGCGAACTGGGCACTCAGACTTGAACTTTCAAACTGACCCTACATTAGGGTTGCTATATCTAAATAAGCAAAATTTCGGACAGACATAGGCATACCAGCCAAAAAATTTTGGAGGGGCAAAGAAAATAAAATTGTCTGGGATTCTAGAATGAAGACTAAAAAAAAGCTCTTTACTTTGATTCAGTCTCGGAAATTTTCGATTTTGCTGCCAAAATTATGGTGTTCTCTAAAAAAAAGATCTTCACTTGGAATCGCTCTCGGATTTTATCAATTTTTGACCTAAAATCGGACATACGATTTTCATGTCCAAGTTCTGAAAAATAATTTACTGGTTGCCAAATTTCCGGACAATTTAATTTTTTTCCGGACATTTGAGTTTTTTGGCCAAAATTCCGGATCGTATGGCAACCCTACCCTATACTGAAGTTGTAAACTGTTTAAACGCCAATGTTGAAATATCACTAATCTGGTTATAATTTCTACTTTTTTTCCCTACCCTATTCATTTGGATAAAACCAGTGTTTCTCAATCCCGAGTCCGCGGACTCGTAATGTTCTGGTAAGTCTGCTAGCACATTAACTTTGTAAATTTTTGTTCAATTATTATCTGTACATGTTACGCACATTCCCGTTTCTTAGGTATTACCCGCCATTGAACTTCTTAATATTTCACACAAGTTTTGCCGCCTTTTATACGGTACCGAATTTTGCAATCTTGCGCATTACGATGTCATAAAGAAATTAAAAAACTCTCTCAAAAAAAAATGTGCTTTTGACCAGTCAGATATATAGTTCTGTAGTTGAAGGACGATTTTTAAGTCAGTTGGTTTGAAAGAGTTTAGCAAAGTTAACTTATTTAACTTATGTTGATTTTATCCAAGTTAAAATATTTAACAAGTTCATTTAATATCTATTCATGGCAAAATGAAAGCAGTTCTTTGCATATAATGATGATTACTTGAAGCTGGGATTTACTTCTGTCGAGGTAAATGGTAAAGTAAGGCCACAGTGTGTGCTTAAAAGCCTTAAAAGCCTTGTGCTTAAAAAGTCGCATTGATTGCCCAGCTGCTTGGGAAGAAGTAGTTTACTCTTACGATAAAGCAGTGCGTGCTTCTTTTTTTGTTACTTGGAAAATTGCTCGAGAAAAAGCGCCTCATATAGCAGGAAAGAACTTGATTAAACCAGCAGCTGTGAAAATGGCCAGGATATTGTGTGGTGATGTTGTTGCTAATACGTTAACTACGATTCCTTTGTCAAACGACACCATCAAGCGACGTATTCAAGAACTATCAGAAGATGTTCTGCAACAAACTATTGCTTCTGTAAAGCGCAGTGGAAACTTTAATTTGCAATTGGATGAGACAACAGATATCGGAAATGATGTACTGCTCATTGTGTTTGTGCGATACCTTGACACAAACTAATATATGGAGCAGTTTTTGTTTTGCCGTCCACTTGCCAAAAATACCATCGGACAGCAAATATTTAAGAAAGTAAATTCGTTCTTTAAAGGACATCAGCTTGAGTGATATGACTGTGTGTCTGTTTGCGGGCATCGCGCTCCGTCCATGATGGAATGTAAAAAGGGCTTCATGAGTTTCGTGAAAAAGGAAAATAAAAACTTTTCAGTTGTTTATTGTCTTCTCCACAGAGAAAATCTGGCAGCAAAAGAAATACAAGAAGACATTGCCATAGTTTTCAAAGAAGTTGTATTTGTGGTCAATTTTATTAAATCTCGTCCCTTGCATACTCGTTTATTTCGTGTATTGTGTGATGAAATGGGGACTGAATAGAATGGGCTTCTATTTCATACTAACATTTGTTGGTTATCGCGAGGAAAGGTGCTGGAGAGATAGGGAATGCATAGAACGGGAGTGATAACTCCGTTTGTATCCGTTAATGGATCATTCTGGAGCAGGGTTGCCAGATTGGCTTTTTTGACGCCAAATTTGAGAAATCTGGATTTTTTTAAACAGGTTTGGCGTCAGAGTTTTAGTTTGGCGTTTTGGCTTTTTGTTTGCTTTTTTTGCCAAATTTGCAAAACTTTTTTCAATGTGGTTAACATCCAAAATTTTGTTTGGCTTTTTGGCCTTTTTCTTTATGGCTTCCGGGTGGATGGGTTTGGGAGAAAAATGGAGAGGTTATGAACAGATTTCAAAAGAAGACCTTGTTTTTTTAGAGAACACCATGACTTTGGAACGAAAACAGGGAAGTCTGACATGGAATGGAAGTGAAGACCTTTTTTTTTTAGAGAACACTATGATTTATGGACAAAAATATACAGAGTGTCCATAAAGTCTCTTTAAAATTAAAAAAATTATTACAAAGTAAAATAATGAGATATCGCAATGAGGGTTGTTTTATGTTAATCAGTATTTCATAAAGTTTTTATTGACACTAAAATTTATTGTTTCAGATAAAATTTCTTAATTCAAATTTCTTATGTTTAATGATTGATTTATATGAACTGAACCTCCATAAAATGACTACTCCTCAAGAAAAAGCGCAATGTGTATCCTGGTTCATTGAGACAAAATCAGATGTTCAAACCCAGCGCAACTACAGAAGTAAATATGGAAGAGACCCATCATCACGTCCTTCAATTCGTTTATGGCACAAGAAATGTATGAAGACAGGGACAGTATCTTCAATACAAGGAGGAGTGGGCGACCAAGAACATCTGAAGAAAACATCGAGCGTGTAAGACAAGCCTTTCAACGTTCTTCTATGAAGTCCATCCGTACTGCTGCCAGACAATTGGAACTACTACGTTCAACAGTGCACAAAGTCTCTTCCATACTTACTTCTGTAGTTTCGCTGGGTCCGAACATCTGATTTTGTCTCAATGAACCATAGGATACACATTGCGCTTTTTCTTGAGGAGTAGTCATTTTATGGGGGTTCAGTTCATATAAGTCCATCATTAAACATAAGAAATTTTAATTAAGAAATTTTATCTGAAACAATAAATTTTAGTGTCAATAAAAACTTTCGTCGTCGTTGTTTGATGGGTATCCACTCCAGGTCAGACACAAACAGGACTGGGGCCGAGGGTTTATCCTTTTACTACCCCCAGACTGCTGTACTGCCTGAATCAGATGCTGGCAGTGGTGTTATTAAGCCAGCATCGAGTTTTGTCATCCAAAACCGTCAGACCTCGTGCTCCATGTGGTGCCCGATGTATAGGGCACGCTGTTAGTACATGGTCTGCGGTTTGCTCAGAGGCGTTACACTCTCAATTCGGTGAAGGAGCGAGACCTCATTTGTGCATGGACGAATGGAATCGCTCAACACCACTCCGCAGGCGTTTGAGTTTAACCCAAGCTGCTCGGGGTAAGCCCATCCCAACAGGCCTGGCACCAGTCCCGGGCACAAAAGCACGGAGCCTGGAAGCATTTTCACAATACTTCGTTTTTCATTTGTGATTTGTCCATTCAGAAGCGCGGATGCCAAATCTGGCAAGGTTGTCCAAAAGATTCCGCGCAGCTGGCACAAACGGGCGTCTAGATCTTAGTCTCACTTGGCGAGTATCTGAGGACCCACTTTAAAGACCATACAAAATATGATTGGGGTCCAGAGATCCATGGTAAGCCAAGGAGAGTGTCGCTCCCATTCGGCGAAGCTCAGCTGGCTGGATGCCTGAGAGTATAGGTAGGTGATCCGTTGGAGTGGGACGCAGGCATCCAGTAACTATGCGCAAAGCGTCGTTCAAGACACTGTTGATGAGTCGGTAAATAACCGAGAGCCCAAACGTGAGCTAAAGGTCTACAACAGGGGTGGCCAACCTGCGGCGCATGCGCCACAAGTGGCGCATTGCCGTCTGGGAAAATATTTCAAATGAAAAACGTTCCACAAGTTATATCTAGCCATATCGACAAGCTTTTTTTTAGAGGACACTATAAATTTCGGACGAAAAATAGGAAAATCGGAGATCGATTCTGAGTAAAGACTTTTTTTTTCTGTTTTTAGAGAACATTATGACTTTGGGACGAAAAATAGGGAAATTAGAGATCGATTCTGAGTGAAGACCATTTTTTTTTTTTTTTAGAGAACATTATGATTTTGGGACGAAAAACAGAGAAATCAGAGATCGATTCTGAGTTGATGTTTTGAAATTTTGAAATCTTTCGTTTGTGTGGCGCATTGAACTGAACTTGAATGAAATTGGCGCTTGAGGTAGAAAAGGTTGGCCACCCCTGGTCTACAACAACGCTAGACTTTTACCGTTCTGTCCAACCCCTACTTATTTTGGGGTAAAACTGGACAGATCGCTCACGTTTCGTCACCATTTAGTGGCATTGCGCAAAAAACTATCCTCGCGCGTTACACTGCTGAGGCGACTCGTGAGCTCGGGATGGGGTGCTGGTGCTAAAACAATAAAAACTTTATGAAATACTGATTACCGTAACATAAAACAACCCTCATTGCGATATCTCATCATTTCACTTTGTAATAATTTTTTTAAATTGTAAAGAGACTTTATGGACACCCTGAATTTTCTTGTTGGTGAAATTGTTTGGCTTTTTTTATTCCCTCCTTTGGCTTTATTCTATCACTGAGATCTGGCAATTCTGTTCTGGAGTAGGCCAATGTGCTTCGAGTACTGATAAGCTTACTGATTAGGTGGTACGGTATTAGCAGATAAAGTTAGAGTTTGTACTTAGTATTTAGTGATATTTTTATAGTTTATATAAAATGAATTTAGAAATTCACCCAAGTTTGTTATTAGTAATAGAGTTTAAACGTGTTTTTGATGATAGAGGTATCCTACTAGTTTGAAATAGGTTACCGGTAATCTGCAATAAAATAAAATGATGCAATTTCCAAACTCAGTGATAACACGGTTGTAGTTGTCGGCATAAGATATTAGTAATAAATTGCAGAAAGACTATTTTGATAACGTTGTACTCATTGGTGACTGGTGACTTTAAGGTTTTTATATTTTATGATAATTAGATTGATTTTGTAAACCTGTATATCAGTAAAATGCTACTGTACTTTCACCTTACTGGTGTAGACTTATGCAAACCACTACCAACATTAGTGATTTATCATAAAACTTGTCTTTAACTTTAGTTTGTCAAATACAGTGTTGTTCACTGTTTTTATAACAGTTTTCAGTGAGGTGTCTTAAAAATATAAAAGTTGAAGATCACTCTTATAAAGCTTTAGAAAACATAAAAAATTAAGTATTTTTATTTGTTAGGTTATCTACTTAGTAAACAGTTTTTTTTTTCAGAGTATATAATTATTCAAGTAGGTATGGTATATACCTACTATGTCACTGGATGCAGAACAGGTTATAAACCAATGAGAGATGAAGCATCAGATCAAAATGAAAAAATTGCTCTTTATAAATTTCCAACAGATAAAATCTTGAAAGAAAAATGGATTAAAGCAATACCGCGACAAGATTCTGCAGTTACATGTAATTCAAAAGTTTGTGCTTTTCATTTTGGTGCCAATGATTTTATTGCAGTTTCAACTGATAAAAAAGAGCAATCATTGCTACACTCAAACTTTGCAGCAAACACGTTTACAACCAACAGCTGTTCCCCATATTTTTCCTAATTTTCCAAAATATGTTTCGAAAAAGGTTTTGCCACGTTCTACAACAGCTAGTACCTCATTAGCTCATCAAAAATTAGAAAATGCCAGAATAGAATCGTGCAACAAAAATTTATTTGCTGGTGAAGAATTTGACACTTTTGTCATTTTCAAAAATAAAATTGCAAGTGAAACCTTGCCAAATGGATATCTAACATTATCAACATGCAGTTTCATTTTATTGGTTACCAGGAAAACTTTGAAGATGCAACAAAGTTTCTCTTTTCTGTAATTGTTACTGAAGAGCTTACCATCAAACCGTTTGTCCTATACCATCAAAACGCTTTTTCAATTACGTAATTCGTTTCAACTGCCTTGCAGTTCATTGTTCACCAATTAACTTTATGCCGCGTGATTTTCTTTACATTAGAAAAAAAATCAATCAAAATTTTAATGGAATTTTTAACGAAACTATATTAATCCACTTATTTGGCAATTTGTTATTGGGGTCACTTTGTGTTTACAAATATTCGACTCAAACATGGTAAAGAACTAAAATTGTTCGTGACTTTTTCAAAAAATGCTGCACTGTTAAGTCAACACAAAAACATTACAGAATATACGCTTAATCAATTATTTATTATATTTTTGTAGTGAAAATCTTAATGGGAGATTTACTTTTGAATGTTGTTATTCCAAAACGCTTCATACAGAACAATAAAACACTATTTCTGTAAAGCAAATTTTTTCTCTCATTAGCTACTTAATTTAAAAATACTTGATTCGAATTGTTAAAATAATTAATATCTTTCATTGTTTCTAAATATCAAACATGCGTCATGTAAATTTTAATATAAAGTCAAAGTTGCATGTTATGGATCGAGTTTCTTTTGCAAAATCAGCAGATTTTAGGTTTTCATCACTTCTGAAAAAAAGAATTATATAAAGTGAAACTGTTTAAAAATCTTTAGGTTTCTATAACAATCAAATTCTGTCTTTTTTCGGATTAGAAGAAATTAACGATAACGGACCGGAAATAATAAAGGTCATTGCTTCCATTTTACGACGCGTGACATTATTATAAATTTTGGAAATTTAAACTGAAGTTGAATTTGAAGATGAATAGTTGAATTGAAAAAAGAAAAAATCAATTTTTACGTGGTACATAGTTCAAGAATATGATCGAAAATTTTTAAAAAAATGACTGACTTCCTCTGCTCGCAATTTTTTTGCTTACGTCAACGACTTGAACTAACCTTGTTCAATGCAATTTTACGACTATCGATTTTGCAATGATTTATAAAAACTGAAAGTAAAATTTTAAGAAAAAGGTTTTTGATTAGGCCTTTCTAAATTTTATTCAATATGGCGCAAAACTTTCTGAAACGTCGCAATGTAACAAAGTCAAATCTGGCTAAACTCTATGACGTACAAGTTAAAATTGGAGTGTAATAGCTAAGTTAAGCGCAACTGATAAGCACAACGAATCAAGATATATAGTTTTTAAAGTTGAAGCAGACTTTTAAGGAAAAGTGTTTAACGGCAGGTTTTACAATTTCTTTCTTTCAACGTTCTTATATCGTTCATTGTAATTGTCCAAAATACTTTACTGAATTTGATCGAGCAACGTCGTATTTTCCATTTCTTTTAGGTTTGTGAATATCTTTCTCAGAAAATAGTGCACAAACTAGAATGTTGTTCTTAGGTACAAAGCTCTGTTCTCTGGATTCTTGACAGTTGTAAAGTGTGATGGCAAGCATAGCAGAGTTGTAAACGGGCTGCACTAGTCGGCCCGTTTACAACTCTGAAGCATAGACTAAATTATTTGGGTTGCATAATAATATTAATAATAAGTTGCTACACTGAACCGCTTTATACTTAAAAAGTTCATATAGTCTCAGAGCGGTTGAATGTAAATGAAAAACAGTGTTTAAAACTGCTTCTTTCAGCTGATAATTGATTTATTTGAAGCAGAGCACATTAATGACACTGACCCTAATCTCAGCAATCCTTATATTCTATTCCTAATAACTTGCAGGAGAAACTTTTCTGCGACTTTTAAGCGGCACCATCAGCAGAGATGCACAGAATCAAACTAGTTTCTTCAAGTAGTTTGCGTTGTCAATTTATTAAAACAAAGTTGACGTAGCGTCAACGGTTCGAATCAAAACAGAATTTCCGATTGAAAGAGGATTCATTAGTGGGAGTGTTAAATTCCAAGGATACTGACAAAAAGCCTACGCTATTTTAACCAAATGAAAAACACACCAACGTAAAATTATGTAACAAGTATATGTGGTTAAATGGTTTAATCAATTTTAAAAGAAGTGCAATTCCAAAACAATCAAATCCAACAAGTGTCTTTTCAAAAGCTCTCACACACCATTGATCATAATGATAAAATATTGAGAAAAGGCTGCTCATCATTCGGCTTCTTATTAACAAGTTATTGCACATCTCCAATAGCATTTTTATCGTGATACAAATGCGCCGCACGTTAATGCATATCCGTTTGTACTGTATTAAAGATTTATTCTTAAGCAGTTCATGAAATGAAAATTTGCAAGAAATGTCAGATTCGCACAAACCGCTGCATTACTATAGGCGTATATGATTACAAAAAAGTACTGAATAACGTGACAACGAAAATTTTTAATCAAAATTTCAACTCTTTTTGACAAGGTGTTTTTTCAACCGTAAAAATCCAAATTACGCAATGCAGTGTCGCAATTAAGAGTGGCAATCCGGCTAAATATATTGCTCTACTTTCAAACTGTCCGGATGTTGTTGTTTTTCCAAATAAAGGTTAGTTCAAATTGCAGAAAAAGTAAGCGGAAACCGTAATTTTTGAAAACGTAGAGAAAAATTCCGTTTTTCGCTTTCGTTTTGCGACTGCTTTTAGTCTGAACCAAGCTAAAAAGCTAAAATATTTCAATTTCAACTTTTTTCTGCTAAGCATGAAAATTTTTCCGCTTTGGACATTTTTTTACGCTTTCCCCTTTTAGTTTGAATAGCCTTTGCGCTTTCGATCACAAGTTTTACTTTTTCCGAGTTCGCAATTAGTCTAAACTTAAACCGACCCGAAATATTCACGAAGAAGGAAACAACATCATCTCTTTTCTCTGAGTTTCGGATTTGAAGCAAAGGCTCGTATGGAGTGCATTGTAGAACGTCGCTTGGTCAATAAAAATTAATATTCACTTAACAAAGTTTGACCTTTGGAAATTTGATTTCTTTTCTATCTCAGCTTGTCAAAGTCTTTCTGCTACTAATCAATTTACAAAAAAATTTGAATCATATCTATTTGGCAATCGTTAATTATTCGTTGATAAACGCAAAAATTATCTTGCGTCACCCCGAAATCTCGGATATCATAGAACGAATCCTAAATTAAAAGCACTACTTGGAGATTGGGATTACGGTTCAATTAGGATTATGCCTAAACCTAATTTTTATCCTACTTCTATAATTTAGGCGACGAAAAACAATCTTTGGGTCTCGAGAGTTTTCTCAGAAGAATCTTCCAATTGTCTTCAAAATTTTTCAAAAAAAGAGTCAAGTCCAATAATTGTAAAATACTTTTCTTCCGCACTTTGAAACGTGCGGTTTGTTTACAGCTGTAGATTTATTTATTTACCTCAGACGCAAAAAGGTCCATATAAATACAAGAACACTGTCACAAACTTTGTTTGGGAATCCCAAAGGACCAGTTGAGCTAGGTAACCCGAATACCTGCGCTGAAACAAAGCTGTGTCTAAATTTTATTTTATTCCGGCTCAAGAAGTAGTTTTGCTATGAGCCTGACGGTTTATACAGTTGGTTAACGAAAGCTCGGATTGATTTCGTTGAAGATTCTTTTCACAACAAACAGAGACCCTTGTCTCTAATAAAAGCAAATGTATTACAAAATCACGACCGACGAAATTCTATTCCACGCTTTGCCACACTGCAAAGCGAACTCAACGCTATAACTTGATTCGATCAACACAAAATAATTCTACCTCTGTAGAACAAAACTGCCAACCACTGGCACCAAATAAATTCAACAATTGTCCACCGACACAAAAATCTAACGGTCCACCTCCTGTGGCCAAACAAAATCACCTTCGCTCGAGCCGCCACTCGAATCGCTTCAAATTACCTCACAACGATAATGAATCATCATAATAATAATAATCTCGCTACGCATCGGCTTTATATAGAAAACAAAATCACGTGACGTAAACTTTCTCGTAAATTCAAGATTCAGCCAGAAACCCCTGGAGAGTTCGTTACGCGAATCAAGTGGAATATACGCGAATTTTCCAGTACAATGATGTTAGTCAAAAAAACATATTACGTCAATACAAAGAGGAGAAAAAAAGAGAAAAAGATACATGTATCGAGCCATATAACAAATTGGACGTATATCGCAGACAGCGCTCAAAGAGCCGCATTTATTCTCTTATGATAAAACTACGAACTGCTTTTAACGGGAATACACTACATCGTTATGATAAAATTATGAATGAAGTGTGACAAACACACACACGCAAACACTTAAACACGCACAATTGAAAAAGACAAGTTTAAAAAAAGTTAGCTCAAAATAATGATAATAATACGATTTGTGTAATAATAGAATTTGTATCACAAGTTAGATGACATCAATGACATAATAAAAATATTTTGAGATTGCATACAACAATTAATGAAAGAAAAAATTTGCTTTCTTATTAGAGCATCAAATGTTTCAATATTCGATTGAACTTGATGGTTACGAGCACTAACACATCGAGTTATTATATAGTTAAACACGAGGATTTATTTTTGATTACAAATCGAGCTGCTTAGTTAAATATTTTTGTTAAACACGAGGATTTATTTTTGGTTACTCATCGAGTTATGTGATGCAAAATTCTATAAGAATCATTGTAAGCAACATGAAATCGTCTGAAATCCTATTTACGATAATCACACCACAAGTGACTTCCATAAAAACCAAGCAAGAACATTAAAATAAATAATTTTTTACTTCCAAACTACACTTACTAAATTGGTATTTCAATTTATTTGCTGCACAATAAAGTAATTTAACTTGGCTTTGAATGTCAATATCATCTGTGACATCACTATTAACATGCAACTCAAAGTATTTTACAGAATGTACGAAGCTGATTTTAGAATTATCAACCAATAGCTTTGAAGAGAAAAATGGATAAAAATTTGTTGGTGCAAACAACATGCAAAATGATTTACTACAATTAAATAAGATTTTATATGACGGGCCTTTTTGTAGCATTTATTTAAAAGATCTTGAAGACCAACTAAATTAGGACTAAATAAACAAATGTCATCAGCAAACATAATATAATTTAAGCTGTGATTTCCTACAAACAGCTGGCTTTAATAGTGTTTAAACTATGAGTCAGATCATCAATATACAAGGAAAATAAGTAAGGACTTAAAATATCTCCTTGGCAAGCACCATTTGAGACAGTAAAAGTGTCAGAAAAATAATTACCCCACCTAATTTTCATCATTTAAGTTTTATATCAGTAGCGCAACAACCTAATAAAGTATAAAGGCACATTTCTAAGTATTAACTTTTTAAATAAAAGATCATCATCTACTTCGTCAAACGCCTTAGAGTCATCCAAAATACAGCAAAAACAGGAGTATCTCTAGAGACATATAATTAAGCTACTTGTTTGAAAGGAAATACACTCATGTCTGTACTATGATTAGGTTTAAACCCAAATTGGTTATCATCTGTTTTAAAAAATCTATTAAATGATGTAACATGTAAAATCAAATAATTTTGACGCAATTGTGGTAACACCAATAGGCCTGTAATTACTAAAATCATAAATATTTTTATTTTTGATTGTTGTACAATTGATACGATAAAATGATTTGCATATTTTACTTTTATTTTTAAGAAGCGCGTTTGGTTTGATATCAAAATTAAAACTACAGGCATGTTGCCATTCAACAAATTTCGAAAACAATTGGGTTATAAACGGTAATATTGATTTTGCTATTATGATCGTCTCTTACACCATACCGTCGATAATTTCTATAACCCCGGCACCGTCCATGTGATATCGGTTGGATAGGCTTTGCTAATTTAATAATGCGACTTATCATTAGCCTATATATAGGGTTCATATAATTTTTTTTTTGCTAATAGCAATGGTGAAATTAAAACTGTTTTTAAGGCAAAATATTTGGGAATTTTATTTGATAACCAATTAAACTTTCATGAGCATATAAAATATCTTGAAGTAAAAATAGCTCGATCAGTTGAAATTCTAAATAAACTAAAGTATTTTTTACCCAGTTCGGCATTATTGAAATTATATTATGCACTTATTCATTCCCATTTTAACTATGGCCTTGCTGTTTGGGGAAGCACTTATCCGACTTAATCTAAATAAACTAAAATTGCTTCAAAATAAAGCTATTCGTATAGTCACCTCTTCTCAAATGTCAACTAGCTCGAATCCTCTACATGTATATATTATATCAAATATTTTGCCCTTACTTAAATTATTTGAGTTTGAAATAGCCAAAATTGCTTATTTTCATTAATTTAATTTGTTACCTAAGATTTTTGATAACTACTTTTCATATGCTAAATCCTGCCATTCTCGTAACACAAAATTTTCACTTAAAAATAACCTTACCATTCCTCTGTTTAAAAGTAATCGAACTCAAAGATCAATTAAATATATAGGACCAAAAATTTGGAACTCCATCAGTCATAATCTGAAAATAATGACATTTAATAAATTAAAAAAAACATTATAAATCAATTTTACTTCTCAACGATTAAATTCATATATTTCTAACAATTTGTTTTGTGTACCTTATATTATTTTTTCTTTGTTGCTTAGTTTGATTCTACATATTCTTAATGTTATTTTGCTGTTTTGCTTTGTTTTGTTTTGTTGTGTTTTTTATTGATTTTTTTTTTGTTTTTCATGTTTTGTGAACATTTCTCAATTTACTTCTATATTTTTATATTTTACAAGGTGATTGCTTGACTCGAAGACCTTACAGTCCCTTCGCTATCACCTTTGCCGCAACTTTAACAGATTATAATGGTATTTATTGCTGCTAAGTTTACCTTTTTGCGACGAAATAAATTAAATTGAATTGAATTGAATTGAATTGAATTGTAAACCAGAATTTTTATTGTACAAACATATTCTGTAATATATTAAATTTGGTAAAAGTTTACTGCCATAACTTGCATCTAAATTGCAGTGGCGAACAGTGAGCTTTTTTTTAAAACGTTTGCTTAAACTGAAATATATAATATCTTGGTAAATTCAAACCAAAATAAAAAAAATAGTTTTGTTACTTAAGCGATATTACAGACGTAACACATGTTTGTATTAATCAACACTTTGAAATGTAACTAGTTCGACAAGTCCAACTTTAGTTGCTAGCACCATGCTAATAAGCTCCGACAAATTTTTAAGATCGAATATTAAATGTTATTATGAATTAAAAGTATTAAAAATTTAACAGATCCAAGTCTAAAAATTTTTCCGAAAGTCAAGCGAAAAACAAAAAAAAGTCTTTCCTTTACGTTAAACGAATTCCCCAACTTTAATTGATGACTTTTTTCTGCATTTTCACTTGACTTTCTAAAAATTTTAATGCTTTAACAACGAGTTAAACTTTTTTGGGTGATATCATTGAAAAGTTTTTGTGATCTTAGAAATAATTTTGAAGAAAGTGAAATGTAGATAACAAATTATTGTTTTAAAGAAAAATTCTGTGGCTCCAGTTTTGAAACCCTGTCCTAGATCTTAAATTTCTCAAAAGCAAGCAGCCTATGTATTCGCTTTAAAGAGGAAAATAATCTTTTGGCGGAAACTGTATTACTAGGTACAAAAGTAATCAAGTGAGAAAACTTATCTACTTCTCTAAATTTAGGATGCAGATTCTTATTAAAACTCTTATTTTAATAAATATTTAATAGTTAGCTCGTGGACATGCTTTCCAGCAAATTTATGGGATTGATATGGCATATAGACCTGCAATTTATTTTCCGAGCAAAAGTAGTCAGAAAAACCAATATGTTAACTTGGCTTATATTCTGTATATTTAACTTGCCACAGTACGGTAAATAGAAAAACTTATGTTTTGAAAGCGACAAATATCTAGTCTTATCTGCATAGACTAGTAATGTTATTTGTGATATTATAAAATAATTTGGAATGATTTTGGTATCTCTTTCACTACAATATGTCGAGTTACAAAATGGTGCAAAAAAAATTTTTTTTGGTTTTAAAATTTGTTGTCATATTTAATTTTGGTTTAGGTTTTCCCATAGATATTATTTCTTGTTTTTCTAGTTTTTCGCTGTAACTTCTGCTTGAAAATGTTGTTTTAACAATACTTTCAACGTTATTTTTTATCAAACTACTTAAATTATTTAAACAAATTATTATAATGATTAAATATGAGAACGAAATTGCAAGCTATACTGTAAAAGTTTAATTACATTTTTATAAATTTTTTTGCTATGGTGACATTTAACCCACTACTTCTAACTCATATTTTACGTTCAAGCTCTAGAACGCACAAATACAAAAAACAGTAAATTAAAATTGACTCTTTTTTTATAAAAAAAAGCCAATGTACAGTTTAGGTTTCTTTGATTCACACTCCATATTCAACTTCTTCAGAGCACGAAGAGCATACTGTATATCATATAAAACCGAAGTCAAAGACTGCTTTGAAAAAACATACAAAATAACTGAATTGATTGAAGTATTGTTATATTTAGAAAATTCTTTATTAAAAACATTAAAATAGAACTGGTATGCTTATAGAAGTAAAAGAATATATAGGCCAACTCCACTGTTTTCATCAAACCAAAAAAGTGTGCAGGTGCAACAAAACTTTTAAATATTTTTCATTTTTTCAGTCACATGTGTTTCTAAAGTCAAAGTTAATAATGTTTTATATGGGGCAAATAACTAACAATTAATTGCAATTATTGATTGGTTAATTCACCAATTAAAATTAATTGATTGATAGAAAAATAATTACGGCAGACCTCGATTAATTCGAATTCGATAAGTGCGGTTCAGCAGAGCAACTGGAATAGCTGTAATCTCTCTATGGATGCTTTGTTTTGGTTCCTCTGTTGTATGGGGGCTGCCTATGTATACCTGATCTTTCAGGTAACCACAAAAAAAACGTCCACTAAGGTTATGCAATTTTTTTGAAGTCCCCACAGAAAAAGACTACATATACAATTTCTTTTGTAGCCCATGACATTATGAGGGTCACCAAAATCAATAACTGAAAGTAAGAAAATTTGATGTAAGATTCAGATCTTAGGTAATACGTTAAACTCCTTTGTGTAAGTTATGTAATAAATAAATTTAGTACTCTGTGTCGTTTAAACAATAGGAGAAAATAGCATTTAAAATGTGTCCCATCATTATACAGTAGTCCGCCCTGTAATTTATTGTGATGGTATTTTGTCGTTAATAATTACAGAACCTCGGATTAAAACATCTCGTACTTAATATTTGTTTTAAGATCTTCGCAATAGCTTTTTTGTTACCGACGTACGATACTCTCCCTCATTGAAGAGTCGCCGGCAGGATAGCTCAGTGTGTTAACAATTTGACGTGCGAGCAAAAGAACGTGAGTCTACCTTAATAATTTCTGTGGTTCTCTTAGAAAAGGCAATTCAGGACAAACCGTCAACGGATCATGCTGCTTACGTCATTGGTGACCCCGCTTATAACAGAAAGCAGCAACCTGCTCAATATGATCATAAGAAAATGAATAAAGAAAAGTTTTTCAGTTGATGTTTTTATTGATTTATTTGTGAGTTGCACAAAAAATAAAAATGCTCAATACGCTTAGAAATAACCAATATATAAAATGTCAAAGTCGATCCTTTGATTTTGAAAGATCTTCTTCGAAAAAAAAATTCGCTTTGCCTGTTGCGACAAAGTTTTTCAACTCATCTAAAAAAATCAGCGCAGACATCGTTGACGAGTTTGTTACTTGCTGAAAAACCTTTGGATTTCCGAAAACCCAAAAACCTTTGGTTTACGACTTTGTTACTTGCTGAAAACACTTTGGAAAAAACTTTGTTCCTTGCTAAAAAACCTTTGGTTTTCCACCAAGTAACAAAGTCCATATTCGCGGTCACTCTTTGAAACGTTACTTTATGCCACTCAAGTAACCGAAAACGGTGATTACTTTTGCAACAACTGATTCTTAAAATGATAGGCAGGATACAGTGGCGTGCTGTGACCTCTGAGACAAATCATGCAATTCGCATGAAATCGGGTATTTCATGGGTAGTCAATGAGTAAGATATGGAACATATTACTTAGTAGGAAAACGATTCTGTGTGAGATCCTAATTTTTAGTGCTAATATCATGGTGTTCAGAAACCATTTTCGTCCTAGATTCAAGGTGATCTCTAAACAAAAAAAGATCATCACTTGAAATCGTCCCTCAGTAATGCAATTTTTGTCCTGCAAATGCAGTCATCTCTAAAAAAAAAGGTCTCGTCTTTCAATTTCTCTCAACTTTCGTCCTGAAATTACAGCATTCCCTAAAAAAAAGATCTTCGCCCCGAATAAGCCTCAAATTTCTCTAATTTCATTCCAAATCCATACCATTTTCCATTCAATTAATAAATATATGCTTCATCGCGCAAAAGTTTGTCCTGCAATCACTAAGAATTTGGTCATGCTACGCATAACTTGCATGCCCTGACCGCACGGCACTGGCATGATATAAATAAACATGATTATTGATGAACAATATATAATTATAAATGATAGACATAAAAAAGTAATTGTTGATTCTGTATTATAAGAATGAACATGGTGTTGAAAAAAGCATTTGGAAGGTTTTTATTTTTTAAACTCTATCATTTTGTTAAATTTAAACGGTCAAAAAACATTCACGTTGCAAAATTTGCTTTTCGCCAAAATTCAACTGAGTCTTTGTTATAAACTATTAATCGTTAGACATTATTTAAACTTCTAAAGTTTTAGTAGGATATAGAATAGACAAAATAAAAAGTGAATATTTTACAAAACTTAAATTGCACCGAATAGCCGCAGGTCAAACAGGGACATGGTTTCTTTATAAATTCATAGACGTTTTAAAAATTTTGGGCTAACCCTGGTATAAAATATCGTTTCCGACCAGTAGAATTTCTAAATTTGTTTTTGCTTTTTATAGCCTTAAATTTCTTTATTAAACATTCTTTCTGGTGTTAAAACATGAATGAGACGTTTTCAAGTATTTTTTTAGTGCGCTTCAAAACTATTTTTTATTGTTGTGTCGCTTCTTTATTATGTCGATTTGAAATAAATATCAAAAAGCTTGCAACTCTGTTGTACCGGATAAGATGACTGATCAGGTTACGTAAATACCGCTTATTAAACTTTTTTGTTGAGTAGGATGGGTGATCGGAGATAAATTGGTAACAGTTAAAAAAAAGTTAAATTGCAATATATTTATTTTTTATTTATTTATTCTATCTCTATTTTTATCTTCTTGACTTGCAGGAAAGCGACGGAGGCGCTAATAGATAGAATAAGCAATTACCCCGACATGCTTCCGGAGTTGCAAAGATGTTGCTGTCCGCTTTAAAATTAATAGAGATATGACTAAAATTTAGAATTGCTTGCCAAGACCGCAAAGCCGGGGAAAGTGTCGTAAAATGTCTTTCCTCTTTCTTTTTTCCGAACGGAGACCATGTCGATCACAATTCCGGCGTTCTAACCACTCGACCATGTTGCCCACTGCAATCTATAAGTTTTATTTCAAGTCGAGAAAAAAATAAAGTTTGTGTTTTAAACAATGCATGGACAATGCATTGTGCTTCAAACATGCCAAGAAAAATACATGCACAATTGTACATGCAAATATAGGAGGAGAATGCCAAACTGCAGTTAAAAGTCCTACAGTGGTATCTAAGCGTTAGTGTCACTGATGAGGGTTTAAAACCCAAAATGCAATGGTTAAAGAAACGAGCTAGAGATTGACGTGTGTCAGTTGCCGTAAACATATAAATCAGTCCTTGCTAATACTTCCTTACTTTCTTGTAATACGCTAAAAAAATTCTATAGCAAAATAATATTGTGAAAATTTCCAAACATCAATAAAATGTTTTTCTCTGAGCCACATACTTACATCAAACTTATCAATGTCAAAATCTTTAAAATTTTTATGACGAGTGTGCCGTCGTCACATTTGTTACTGAAAAGATGATATTGAGGCGATTATTCAATAGTAACAAGGTCATGACTTTCAAAATTTTTGCCGATATCAAACGAAAATTATGCAATCAGCGTCGTTCATATCGCTAACTTCGTCATTAAGATGGTTATGACGTTACCGTTGAAAAATGGTAACTGGAAGAGATTTTGCGATTTTAACTGTCCTTTAAATTATGAATAGAAGCGAAAAAAGATACTTTGGAATTGTTATATCTTGTTCAATTCCCAAAACGCCATGATGCTTGTTTTTGTAACATTGTCATAGTTAGGGCTATTTTCCACTACAAGCGTGAAATGGAGCATTCTTTGTTTGTTTTTATTGATGTTTTTTACTTTTTTCCGCGCTAAGGCGCTAAGCAAAGCAAAAAAATTAATAAAAGAAACAAAGAATGCTTCTTTTCACGCTCCTACGGGAAACGAGCCTTTAGCTTGCGCAAATTGGTGTGCCTAATCTTAAAATTACATTTTAAACTAATGAAGCATTTCGTTTAAAAACCATTACTTTTTAAATTTAAAATTTATTTAACTATAGTATATATAATTTTAACAGGAAAGCAATTTTTTGTAGTTTTTAAAAATAAATTGAAAACCCTAAATCAAGAAAAAAAAGACAATTTGATGTTTGAAAACCTCTAGGTTGGCTGATGCTGTTGGTTTTTTGAATTACATTCTTAAAACTACACAAAATCGAATTTGTTTTTATTTTAATTTAAAAAAAAAATTTTATTTTTTACTATTTATATTTTTTTCTCATTTATTCTCCTAACTCGCAGGACAACAACGGAGACGTTATATTCTACTTAGGGCAACCTTTGAGCGTTACCCAGACCTGCTTTCAGAAATGTCTAAATATTGTTGATTTTTTATTTGTTTTTTTGTGTAAAGACATGATGAAATTTAGAGCTTCTTGCAATGACTTCCCAGCAAAGAAAAGTACCGTAAAAATGTTTTTCCTAAAATCACATCAAGGTAAGTCGTCATTTTAACTGTGCCGAAATAAGAATTGTTTAATGGTAGTTTTAATCCGGTAAACATTTGGGCATTTGATAAGCTTTTTTGATATCTATATAGAACTATCTAAAGCATTTTTACGTACGTATGCAATTTTTTAGTAGCGATTCTCTGTATTTTGCACAAAAGTTAATTTTCATTGATGCCTGACCCTGATTTCGGCTCATTTTTCAATTTTTATCCAAAAAACTACAAAAGTAAATGTAAACAGTACAATTACTTTGTTGCAAGTTGTACTCGGATTATACGAAATTTTAATGCATCAGCATACGAAAGTTACGTGTTGATTTTTTAAAATTATTTTTGATACAATTTCTGTTCGTGTTGACAAATCCGAGAACCAAAATTTCCTTTTTCGTTTATTTTTCAAAAAAGAAACGAAACACCGATATTCAGCATATTAACATTCAACTTTTATTAATTAACAGAGACTTCAAAAGTTCATAGAAAAAAATTTACCAGAGTGAATAAAACGTGCAGTTACACAGTGACAACGATTTGTGGTCATGTGATTTTCAAATACGTGAGCAAGCACACCTTTTTCTAATGTTCAGCGTCAGCGAGAGGCGTATATAAACAACCGCAGCAAAATCTCAGCCACATCTGTCTTTGCCTTGACAAAAAGAAGGTATTCGGTCCGAGAAAATGACATCGGCAATTTATTGTAGTTTTAACCGAAAGCATTAGTTTTGACGGCAAGTTATGAAACAAAAATTACCCTAAAGAAAATCAAAAAGTGTGACTTTAAAGGAAAAACAAAATTTTTGTAGCCCTTAAAAATTTGTGTCAACCGACTATCTCGAATTAAGCTACGATAAAGCGGAAACAGTCTTTTGAGATGAATCTGCAAATTTAATGCAGCAAATCAAAGCCAAGGTTTTTCAAAAAAACTTAATGATATGCATAAATAACATTTTTTTTTATTTTCTGTAGAACTCTATTCTATTGACTTATTGTGTTACATTTTAAGTATTTAAAATCATATAAGCCTTGAAAAAAATGTCTCAAAAATCTTTCAACCAAATTCCAGGACCTCGGGGCTTTCCCCTTGTGGGATCACTTTTGAGTTTAATGCACGATCAAGGCACAGTGTTAAGTGCTTGGGCGGATGAACATTACGGACCCGTTTTCAAAGTAAAATTCGGTTCGCGTCAAGTCGTTACGTTGCAAGGGTAAGAAAATAACAAAGCTCGATTTATTCGAGATTTTACAAGAATTTTCATTTCAGTTACAAAGCGATCCACGAAGCGCTGGTCGAAAAATCGGAGACTTTCTCGGGACGAATCCATGCTGAGGTTTTGACCGCGTTAAACGGAGACAAAGGTTTATTTTTTACGGATATCGACGATTGCTGGAGATTTTGGCACAAGTTCGCAGTTCAAAGTTTGGGAGTCACCTGGAAAAGTAAGTAAAATGCGTTTTCTAATCATTTACAGAACTTTTTTATTATGTCAAAAATTAAAAGTTAAACCAATTTATACATAACATTTCTGTTAATCGTTATTTATTAAAAAAATTTGTCGCAGCATCAATAGTTGGAATATTAAAAGAAGCAGAAGCATTTAAACATTGTCTAGCTCAGAATCTTGGTTCTCCTACAAGCATACATGAAATCGTGTCCATGAGTATGATGAACACTGTTCTACAAGTAAGCAAAAGATGGTTAATTTTTTAATCGGCTACATGTACCCAGTGACATAGAATGATGTATACATCCAGAACCTTCATCAATTCTGCTAGATATAAGCTTGCCTGGGTGTTAGAAGATATCACGTTCAAAAAATTTAATCAACTCTGCAATTAAATAACATAAAAGTTGTGAAGTAACATCAGGTTGTGTTTCTTTTAAATTTTTTACTGGTTCAGTCATCGGTTTCTAATAAATTTCCTTAGTCAAGATACGTTTTGAAAGATTTGTAAATTTTTATGTATTTTTATAGACTTGTTTCTCCATGAGCTACGATGTTAGAGAGGTAAAGGCAAAAGAGCTATATCAGGCCGTCTATGGAACTGCTTCCAAACCAGCTTTTCTACAATTATTTTGTTTTCCTTGGCTTAAAAGTTTTCCGTCTCATAAAAGGTAGGAATATTCGCAAAGTTTCAAAACAAGCTTTATCTTAAATTGTTGTTCTTTACACTTTCAAAATCAAAACCTGTCTTAAATTTATGTTTTGTGATGATGTTCAAATTTAAACAACATTTTAGTACATCCATGTATATGATATTTCTAAATTTGGACGTTTTTTCAATATTCTAATAATTTTAGTTGTAAGAAATCTAAAGTAAAGTCGGACCTTCTTTTTATTTGAACTAAAAAGTTAGCATTTGACGTCTTTGGCACTATCGACTTATTCATTTTCCATTTGTTTTTTTAGAACCTATTATTAGGTAAATTGCTTTTAGGACAACATAGTACAACCACACTAATTGAAGAGTTGTTGCAAAAATCTTGAAGAAGTTGTTTAAAGTCTAATAAACCAACTATAGAAATTAATCGAAAATTGCAGAAACACCGTTAAAATTTGTGGCATTTTAAATCTTACACATTACTATGACATTTTTGAAAACGCGTACATTGAAACCAAGGTGTGTTGACATGACGTAAATCATTGCTCATGTTGCTTGTCCAAAAACCGGAAGATTAAAAACAAAACAACTATGCAGTATTTCACAAATCATTACAAACTTAATTTTTTCTGTTGAAAGCGTCCTTAATAATATTAATGATTGTTTTCTTTATCGACAGTTACAATGCAGGACATTGCACAGTACAAAAAGGCAATTTTATCTCAACTATTTCCCGTAATTCTATTAATCATTGTATCATTCTTAAAATTAAATTATAAACATCCACTTTTACAAAAATAATCCAAAACTGTCGAAACCTAAACCAGGTCCAAACTTGCAATGAATGATAGATCAATTATAAGATGCATACACAGGGAAAATTAATTTTCTTAACAAAAAATCCGAGCTAAATACCACCTTTATAAGCTTTTGTTTATTACAACTTCTTCAAAAACTTATTCAAATAGATTATCTTTCTAATATGATTATTGAAAGTAAAATTGGTTATTAACTATAATCAATTTTACTTGCTTTTGGCTTCACTATGTATCTCGTTACTAATGAAAAGAATACAAGCAAAAACTTTTAAAAGTGCATAAAGATCGTTTTACTTTTTCTAGAACGGTATTGGTAAAAACAATTCTTATAAAATGTACAATAATGTAGCTCTACTTTATGATAAACGTGAATTGTTTTAACTTTATAGTATTTTTTAGATTTTTAAACGAGGCAAAAAAATCCCAAATGAAAAAATTCCAACTGATAAAAGAGTTAATTGAAGAGAGAAGAAATTCAAACCAATCATCAATCGACATTGTCACTTACTTTCAGCAAAATCATTCAGGTGAGTCATTTTTCAACCAATCGAGTTTTATTGAATAAAGCGAGATATAAAACAAATACAAGTACAGTATTTGCTTTGTCATGTCGGCAAAGTGCCTTTCGCAAGAGCACAACAGCCAAAGAAAAAAAACGTCCTCGTACATCTATTTGTTAACAAGTTATTATATGATATTTATCACATGGTATTTAGATAATATTTGTAAGAAACTAAGCCAATTGCAATAAGTAGTTTATTGCTTTTACTGTCTTGAGGTTGTAAAATTCCCAAACCTTATACTGCATGACTGACTTTATAAATTCAAACAGGTCTTGACGTTGAATCAGATGACCATTTGGCTTCCTTCATCTTGGACATGATCTTCGCTGGCTCTGTGACGACAGCCAATCAGTTCCTGTGGCTGCTTTTGTTCCTTCTCAAAAACCCAACCTGCTTGAAAAAAGTCCAGCAAGAAATTCGCTTTGTTTTAGACGGGGGTAAGTAAACTATGAGCGAAACTCTTCATAATGTCCGTAAAATTTGATTCAAACGAAACCGTTTGTTAAAGCCTCGTTTTAAATAATTGCTTCGTTTTCAACGTTTTTATTTCGTTTCAGGAAAGTTGACTGTGGACAAAATCAACGATCTGCATTACACTTCGGCCGCGATCGAAGAGACGTATCGCTTGCGTCCGATCGCTCCCACGTCGTCGCTACACAAAACCACGACCGAAACCAGCGTGTCAGGATATCGAATCCCCAAGGACACCGCAGTGCTCGTCAACCTGCGGAGCGTGCACATGGATAAATCGACTTGGTCCCCAGACCCCGATGCGTTCCGTCCCGAACGCCATCTGAACCGTGACGGAAAGTTCGTAAAGAGTAGTCATGTGATCCCGTTTTCGATTGGCTCAAGACGCTGCGTCGGCGAGCGCATCGCGCACACGGAGATCGTCGCTTACTTAGCGTCGGTTTTGGTTGATTACGACGTAAAACTGGCGAACGAGAGCAAAGATGTTGATTTTTGTCCCGTTTCCGGAAGCATATCAAAGCCAAAGCCGTTTAAAGTTGTGTTGGAAACTCGAAATGCCTCGTCCAAAAAAATTCCAGAAAATCTATTTCTTGCGACAGAAAGTCACGTGCTCATAGACAACTATGAAATGGTCCCTCAATCTCAAAACAAAAACAAAGTTGAAACAAAGGTTTTGCTCTTTATCTTGATCCTTTTTTGCATCATTTTTTTTCTTTTTAATACATTGTTCTTGGGGAAAAAGCTATTTTTATAAAAATCTTTAATATATATTATTTCTTTTTTTGTCATGGTTGTGCTTATTTCGCTTGCCAAAAAACTGTTTCTGCGTTTATTTATTGTGATAATAAAATGTGTCAAAGCTACGAGAACTTTTTGTCTTTTTAACAATCAAGTTAAAGATGTACTGGACTTTAATGATAAATCGTAGGGGAAGGCATGGCAAAACGGTCATGTCGGGTAAAATGGAAATCTGCTCTATTTCTTACAACTTCGAATTTCCATGTATTTTTTATCTTTTTTATATTTTCCTATTTTAGTTGAAGTTATGAAATTAAAATTGGAAGCTTTGCAATTGTTACGGATGTTTTACTGGTGAAAATTTGTTAGGCAGAGATTTGCTGTAAAATCCGATACGAAGCAAATTCGATCTGTTGATCAATTAATAACTAAATTTAAAAGTTTTTTGATGTTAAGTGTAGTGTGACAAAGTAAAATTTAAATACGGTTTATGATTTTAAAAAAATATTTTTCATAACTGCGTTGCATGCTAATTGCTAAAAGCAGCATGTTTGGGGCAAAACGGTCATAGTCTATGTCCGTTGCCCCAAGCAAGCTTGCAATACCAAGCAACTGAAACTATATCAAATGAAAGTTAACACAGTTTTTCATGCAGAAAGCGAATAAATTGTGTGTCTGATTAGACTGTAATATATCTTCAAATATAGCTGCGACAAGAACGTCAAACGAAGTATTCTTTTGTAGATGAGCGCAATGGCCGGCTTGCTGTAATGTTTCTAAACGAAGTAATTAATGATGAAAAAATTTTTCATCATTTTTCTGACACACTCCCTCTTCCTATTGCAAAGTAATCACATGAAAAGCGTAAATCAAAACAAGAGCCACCCACATAACTGGTTTTTGGTTTAAAAAATCTATCACTGTGGGTGAAACAGCATTGAAAAAACTAAAATAAGCCAATGTTAAAAAACCTCAAGCAATGAATAATGCAAATAAAAACAATTAAGCAAAATATATCTGTTTGCTTTGCACAAAACTTTATGCAGAGCCACCATTTAAAAATTGGATTCAATGTATCAAATATTTGCAGTGGTGTCACGATAGAAGTTTGGATTATGCTGGTCAAGAAATTTTTGTGCAATTTTTGTCCTGTTTAATTTTTTGAATATTACCATGTATGTGTAAAAAATGGTTCTGTTTGATTTTTTAGTTGCCACAAAATAGAAATGCATTATTAATACTTGAAATTCAAAACAAGGATAAAAAACTGTTTTTAACTTTACCTGGGGCAAAACGGACACTCTATGACCTTTATGCCCCAAACACAAGGCAAAACGGGCATGTAAGTAAAATATACACGTTTTTAAAATAAAATTTTTATCTTGTTGCCACTTGTTTTAAATTGTATTTGTGAGATAGTATATCGTCTGAGCAATTACAAAATATTTCTTTGTCAATTTAAGTCCAGCAACCACTAAGTTACCCCAATTTAAAATAACTATGATCGTTTTGTCCCGCCTTCCACCTATGCGCATCCTATAAATTGTCAAAGAAATATTTTGTTTTCTTTTAAACCTCGATCATTGATGAGCCCTTTCATAAAGATGCCTTCCAAGTAATGACATGGTTTTGAAGAATTGTTAAGAAACAACTGCACAGTTTAAAGAGAAACAGTACAATCGTAAAATTTGGTAAAGTAAAACAGTGGTATACGAGTATTAGCATAACTGTTTTTAATAGCCAACTCATCGCATTGCTTTTAAACCGTTTAAAGTCATAAATCGTTTTACGAATTTGGCATTTAGCTAAAAATTACTATGACATTAGTAGTAGTCTATACCCTGCTATTTACATTACAGGCGAATAGAAAAAGGCCTAACACACGTGATTTTGCAAAGGCAAGATCAATATTTTCTTTTTTTAAGCTAGTAATTACTTATTAAAAAGGTTTTACGCAACAAAAGTTTCTTAAAAATGAATGATCTCATTTACCCTAAAGTTTGTCTTTACAGTCGTGTTTAAATTTTCGTTTTTAATACGAAAGCATATTAAAACGGATAGTTTGACATTTCCATAGTTGCTATATTTTACTCATAAGTACAAAGTTTGTGAACTCTAAAGAACTTTTTGCAGTGACCCAGTTAAAGTTTAAAAATAATTTTGTTATGTAAAAATGGTTACGCAACGTACGCAATTGAGAAAGTTGCCACTGCACAATAACATGCAAGTAATCTTTATGCTTTTTGGACACATGGCAAAATGCTAAGCTTTGCTCACCTCTGCCACCCCTGCAAACTCCTTCACAAAATGTGATATTATCGTAACACTCGTATTCATCGAAAAGTGCTTTTCATAAGAGTTCTGCTTAAAAAATCATAAGATTTTCCAGTTTTTTTGTAAAAGTTTTAATTACGTGGTGCAAATTCTGGGTAAATATCATGATTGGTTAAAACACTTTTACTGCCTTTTTCTCAGCATAGGTTTTGATAAAATCATCACATTTTACTTCTATGAAAGTTTGAATTTACTATCGAATCTGGCAAGATATAATACACAAAATTGATCGCTGCCGGGTTGCTTTCAAATATTTTTGATTAGTTTAAACTTGTTTAATGATCTCTTTCCAGATGCTACGTTTGCTGGAATAATGAGAAAAATTTTCAAGTAACACACATTATTAAGAAAGAGGTTCTTGTAGCTTGAACGCGTAAATTTGATTTAGCTGCATAGGTTTAATTTGTTTTTTTTTCCAAAATTAGCTAAATGTACCAAAGGCAAATGCAACATCTGTATAATGAAACTTTGTAAAAAGGATATGGAATAACGAAAATAAAAATTTTCGATATTCCATATCCTTCACAATCTTTCATTCCATACTAAAATTCTTCCATTCTATATTCCATTCATTTTTCATACTTTGTATTATATTGAAAACCCTAAATTTCATAATATGTTAATTTTTATAAGTGTTTTTATAAGTCTAATTCATGGGTGGGCAAACTTTTTAGCTCGAGGGCCACACTGAGAAGTTGATTTTATTAGAGAGGCGCATCATAGTGATCTCTAAATAATAGATCTCCATTTTGAATATCTCCTAATTTTCTTAATTTTCAAACCCAAAAAGCAGTAAATCTGTATCGGATTTTTTGATTTTTGTCCCTAAAAATAGTAATATCAAAAAGGTCTTTACTTTGCATTTGTCCCGATTTTCTTGATTTTCGTATCTAAAAATCAATGATCGCTAAAAAAGGCAATAGAATTTGGTTGAAGACAAACAGAAATTAATTAATTTTTTAATTATTTGTTTTGAGGCTTTTGCAATTTGAAGATCGTTTTGGGCTGTAGTTTGCCCACTCGTTGTCTACCTTGTCCGAATGATAAATCTGTAATTTTAGTCTTTATTTTGAATATTTACATTTAAATGTGTAGATAATCAGCATCAATATTTGATTAGATCTAAAAATATTATTGTTTTTTTTGTAGTTGTTGTGGTGTTTTTCATTCATCTTTAACCGCTCTAGGACTATAAGAACTTTTTAAGTAAGAAACCGTTATTAAATACATCTTATTATTATCATTTAAACTACAAATACTGCAATGGGGCAACCAAGAAAGTTACCTATTTCTGCATTTCCTGAGGGAGACACACATTGCAAGCGAACTGGGCACTCAGACTTGAACTTTCAAACTGACCCTACATTAGGGTTGCTATATCTAAATAAGCAAAATTTCGGACAGACATAGGCGTACCAGCCAAAAAATTTTGGAGGGGCAAAGAAAATAAAATTGTCTGGGATTCTAAAATGAAGACTTAAAAAAAGCTTTTTACTTTGATTCAGTCTTGGAAATTTTCGAGTTTGCTGCCAAAATTATGGTGTTCTCTAAAAAAAAGATCTTCACTTGGAATCGCTCTCGGATTTTATCAATTTTCGACCCAAAATCGGACATACGATTTTCATGTCCAAGTTCTGAAAAATAATTTACTGGTTGCCAAATTTCCGGACAATTTAATTTTTTTCCGGACATTTGAGTTTATTGGCCAAAATTCCGGATCGTATGGCAACCCTACCCTATACTGAAGTTGTAAACTGTTTAAACGCCAATGTTGAAATATCACTAATCTGGTTGTAATTTCTACTTTTTTTCCCTACCCTATTCATTTGGATAAACCAGTGTTTCTCAATCCCGAGTCCGTGGACTCGTAATGTTTTGGTGAGTCTGCGAGCACATTAACTTTGTAAATTTTTGTTCAATTATTATCTGTACATGTTACGCACATTCCCGTTTCTTAGGTATTACCCGCCATTGAACTTCTTAATATTTCACACAAGTTTTGCCGCCTTTTATACGGTACCGAATTTTGCAATCTTGCGCATTATGATGTCATAAAGAAATTAAAAAACTCTCTCAAAACAAAATGTGCTTATGACCAGTCAGATATATAGTTCTGTAGTTGAAGGACGATTTTTAAGTCAGTTGGTTTGAAAGAGTTTAGCAAAGTTAACTTATTTAACTTATGTTGATTTTATCCAAGTTAAAATATTTAACAAGTTCATTTAATATCTATTCATGGCAAAATGAAAGCAGTTCTTTGCATATAATGATGATTACTTGAAGCTGGGATTTACTTCTGTCGAGGTAAATGGTAAAGTAAGGCCACAGTGTGTGCTTAAAAGCCTTAAAAGCCTTGTGCTTAAAAAGTCGCATTGATTGCCCAGCTGCTTGGGAAGAAGTAGTTTACTCTTACGATAAAGCAGTGCGTGCTTCTTTTTTTGTTACTTGGAAAATTGCTGGAGAAAAAGCGCCTCATACAGCAGGAAAGAACTTGATTAAACCAGCAGCTGTGAAAATGGCCAGGATATTGTGTGGTGATGTTGTTGCTAATACGTTAACTACGATTCCTTTGTCAAACGACACCATCAAGCGACGTATTCCAGAACTATCAGAAGATGTTCTGCAACAAACTATTGCTTCTGTAAAGCGCAGTGGAAACTTTAGTTTGCAATTGGATGAGACAACAGATATCGGAAATGATGTACTGCTCATTGTGTTTGTGCGATACCTTGACACAAACTAATATATGGAGCAGTTTTTGTTTTGCCGTCCACTTGCTAAAAATACCATCGGACAGCAAATATTTACGAAAGTGAATTCGTTTTTTAAAGGACATCAGCTTGAGTGATATGACTGTGTGTCTGTTTGCGGGGATCGCGCTCCGTCCATGATGGAATGTAAAAAGAGCTTCATGAGTTTCGTGAAAAAGGAAAATAAAAACTTTTCAGTTGTTTATTGTCTTCTTCACAGAGAAAATCTGGCAGCAAAAGAGATACAAGAAGACCTTGCCATAGTTTTCAAAGAAGTTGTATCTGTGGTTAATTTTATTAAATCTCGTCCCTTGCATACTCGTTTATTTCGTGTATTGTGTGATGAAATGGGGCTGAATAGAATGGGCTTCTATTTCATACTAACATTTGTTGGTTATCGCGAGGAAAGCTGCTGGAGAGATAGGGAGTGCATAGAACGGGAGTGATAACTCCGTTTGTATCCGTTAATGGATCATTCTGGAGCAGGGTTGCCAGATTGGCTTTTTTGACGCCAAATTTGAGAAATCTGGATTTTTTTAAACAGGTTTGGCGTCAGAGTTTTAGTTTGGCGTTTTGGCTTTTTGTTTGCTTTTTTTGCCAAATTTGCAAAACTTTTTTCAATGTGGTTAACATCAAAAATTTTGTTTGGCTTTTTGGCCTTTTTCTTTATGGCTTCCGGGTAGATGGGATTGGGAGAAAAATGGAGAGATTATGAACAGATTTTAAAAGAAGACCTTTTTTTTAGAGAACACCATGACTTTGGAACGAAAACAGGGAAGTCTGACATGGAATGGAAGTGAAGACCTTTTTTTTTTAGAGAACACTATGATTTTTGGACGAAAATATACAGGGTGTCCATAAAGTCTCTTTAAAATTAAAAAAATTATTACAAAGTAAAATAATGAGATATCGCAATGAGGGTTGTTTTATGTTAATCAGTATTTCATAAAGTTTTTATTGACACTAAAATTTATTGTTTCAGATAAAATTTTTTAATTCAAATTTCTTATGTTTAATGATTGATTTATATGAACTGAACCTCCATAAAATGACTACTCCTCAAGAAAAAGCGCAATGTGTATCCTGGTTCATTGAGACAAAATCAGATGTTCAGACCCAGCGCAACTACAGAAGTAAATATGGAAGAGACCCATCATCACGTCCTTCAATTCGTTTATGGCACAAGAAATGTATGGAGACAGGGATAGTATGTTCAATACAAGGAGGAGTGGGCGACCAAGAACATCTAAAGAAAACATCGAGCGTGTAAGACAAGCCTTTCAACGTTATTCTATGAAGTCCATCCGTACTGCTGCCAGACAATTGGAACTACCACGTTCAACAGTGCACAAAGTCTCTTCCATACTTACTTCTGTAGTTTCGCTGGGTCTGAACATCTGATTTTGTCTCAATGAACCATAGGATACACATTGCACTTTTTCTTGAGGAGTAGTCATTTTATGGAGGTTCAGTTCATATAATTCCATCATTAAACATAAGTAATTTTAATTAAGAAATTTTATCTGAAACAATAAATTTTAGTGTCAATAAAAACTTTCGTCGTCGTTGTTTGATGGGTATCCACTCCAGGTCAGACACAAACAGGACTGGGGCCGAGGGTTTATCCATTTACTACCCCAGACTGCTGTACTGCCTGAATCAGATGTTGGCAGTGGTGTTATTAAGCCAGCATCGAGTTTCGTCATCCAAAACCGTCAGACCTCGTGCTCCATGTGGTGCCCGATGTATAGGGCACGCTGTTAGTACATGGTCTGCGGTTTGCTCAGAGGCGTTACACTCTCAATTCGGTGAAGGAGCGAGACCTCATTTGTGCATGGACGAATGGAATCGCTCAACACCACTCCGCAAGCGTTTGAGTTTAACCCAAGCTGCTCGGGGTAAGCCCATCCCAACAGGCCTGGCACCAGTCCCGGGCACAAAAGCACGGAGCCTGGAAGCATTTTCACAATACTTCGTTTTTCATTTGTGATTTGTCCATTCAGAAGCGCGGATGCCAAGTCTGGCAAGGTTGTCCAAGAGATTCCGCGCAGCTGGCACAAACGGGCGTCTAGATCTTAGTCTCACTTGGCGAGTATCTGAGCACCCACTTAAAAGACCATACAAAATATGATTGGGGTCCAGAGATCCATGGTAAGCCAAGGAGAGTGTCGCTCCCATTCGGCGAAGCTCAGCTGGCTGGATGCCTGAGAGTATAGGTAGGTGATCCGTTGGAGTGGGACGCAGGCATCCAGTAACTATGCCCAAAGCGTCGTTCAAGACACTGTTGATGAGTCGGTAAATAACCGAGAGGCCAAACGTGAGCTAAAGGTCTACAACAGGGGTGGCCAACCTGCGGCGCATTGGAGTGTTAGTGGTGGCGCATTGCCGTCGGGGAAAATATTTCAAATGAAAAACGTTCCACAAGTTATATCTAGCCATATCGACAACCTTGTTTTAGAGGACACTATAAATTTCGGACGAAAAATAGGAAAATCGGAGATCGATTCTGAGTAAAGACTTTTTTTTTCTGTTTTTAGAGAACATTATGACTTTGGGACGAAAAATAGCGAAATCAGAGATCGATTCTGAGTGAAGACCTTTTTTTTGTTTTTAGAGAACATTACGACTTTGGGACGAAAAATAGCGAAATCAGAGATCGATTCTGAGTGAAGACCATTTTTTTTGTTTTTTAGAGAACATTATGATTTTGGGACGAAAAACAGAGAAATCAGAGATCGATTCTGAGTTGATGTTTTGAAATTTTGAAATCTTTCGTTTGTGTGGCGCATTGAACTGAACTTGAATGAAATTGGCGCTTGAGGTAGAAAAGGTTGGCCAACCCTGGTCTACAACAACGCTAGACTTTTACCGTTCTGTCCAACCCCTACTTATTTTGGGGTAAAACTGGACAGATCGCTCACGTTTCGTCACCATTTAGTGGCATTGCGCAAAAAACTATCCTCGCGCGTTACCCTGATGAGGCGACTCGTGGGCTCGGGATGGGGTGCTGGTGCTAAAACAATAAAAACTTTATGAAATACTGATTACCGTAACATAAAACAACCCTCATTGCGATATCTCATCATTTCACTTTGTATTAATTTTTTTAAATTGTAAAGAGACTTTATGGACACCCTGAATTTTCTTGTTGGTGAAATTGTTTGGTTTTTTTTGGCTTTTTTTATTCCCTCCTTTGGCTTTATTTTATCACTGAGATCTGGCAACTCTGTTCTGGAGTAGGGCAATGTGCTTTGAGTACTGATAAGCTTACTGATTAGGTGGTACGGTATTAACAGATAAAGTTAGAGTTTGTACTTAGTATTTAGTGATATTTTTATTGTTTATATAAAAAGAATTGAGAAATTCACCCAAGTTTGTTATTAGTAATAGAGTTCAAACGTGTTTTTGATGATAGAGGTATCCGTTTCAACTGCTGTGCAGTTCACATATATCAGTTGTTCACCAATTAACTTTATGCCGCGTGATTTTCTTTACATTAGAAAAAAAATCAATCAAAATTTTAATGGAATTTTCAACGAAACTATATTAATCCACTTATTTGGCAATTTGTTATTGGGGTCACTCTGTGCTTATAAATATTCGACTCAAACATGGTAAAGAACTAAAATTGTTCGTGACTTTTTCAAAAAATGCTGCACTGTTAAGTCAACACGAAAACATTACAGAATATACGCTTAATCAATTATTTATTATATTTTTGTAGTGAAAATCTTAATCGGAGATTTACTTTTGAATGTTGTTATTCCAAAACGCTTCATACAGAACAATAAAACACTATTTCTGTAAAGCAAATTTTTTCTCTCATTAGCTACTTAATTTAAAAATACTTGATTCGAATTGTTAAAATAATTAATATCTTTCATTGTTTCTAAATATCAAACATGCGTCATGTAAATTTTAATATAAAGTCAAAGTTGCATGTTATGGATCGAGTTTCTTTTGCAAAATCAGCAGATTTGAGGTTTTTATCACTTCTGAAAAAAAGAATTATAGCGTATAAAGTGAAACTGTTTAAAAATCTTTAGGTTTCTATAACAATCAAATTCTGTCTTTTTTCGGATTAGAAGAAATTAACGATAACGGACCGGAAATAATAAAGGTCACTGCTTCCATTTTACGACGCGTGACATTATTATAAATTTTGGAAATTTAAACTGAAGTTGAATTTGATAGAATAAACCAACAAAAAAGAAAAAATCAATTTTTACGTGGTACATAGTTCAAGAATATGATCGAAAATTTTTAAAAAAATGACTGACTTCCTCTGCTCGCAATTTCTTTGCTTACGTCAACGACTTGAACTAACCTTGTTCAATGCAATTTTACGACTATCGATTTTGCAATGATTTATAAAAACTGAAAGTAAAATTTTAAGAAAAAGGTTTTTGATTAGGCCTTTCTAAATTTTATTCAATATGGCGCAAAATTTTCTGAAACGTCGCAATGTAACAAAGTCAAATCTGGCTAAACTCTATGACGTACAAGTTAAAATTGGAGTGTAATAGCTAAGTTAAGCGCAACTGATAAGCACAACGAATCAAGATATATAGTTTTTAAAGTTGAAGCAGACTTAAGGAAAAGTGTTTAACGGCAGGTTTTTACATTTTCTTTCTTTCAACGTTCTTATATCGTTCATTGTAATTGTCCAAAATACTTTACTGAATTTGATCGAGCAACGTCGTGTTTTTCATTTCTTTTAGGTTTGTGAATATCTTTCTCAGAAAATAGTGCACAAACTAGAATGTTGTTCTTAGGTACAAAGCTCTGTTCTCTGGATTCTTGACAGTTATTAAGTGTGTAACATAATGATATTAATAATAAGTTGCTACACTGAACCGCTTTATACTTAAAAAGTTCATATAGTCTCAGAGCGGTTGAATGTAAATGAAAAACAGTGTTTAAAACTGCTTCTTTCAGCTGATAATTGATTTATTTGAAGCAGTGCACATTAATGACACTGACCCTAATCTCAGCAATCCTTATATTCTATTCCTAATAACTTGCAGGAGAAACTTTTCCGCGACTTTTAAGCGGCACCATCAGCAGAGATGCACAGAACCAAACTAGTTTCTTCAAGTAGTTTGCGTTGTCAATTTATTAAAACAAAGTTGACGTAGCATCAACGGTTTGAATCAAAACAGAATTTCCGATTGAAAGAGGATTCATTAGTGGGAGTGTTAAATTCCAAGGATACTGACAAAAAGCCTATGCTATTTTAACCAAATGGAAAACACACCAACGTAAAATTATGTAACAAGTATATGTGGTTAAATGGTTTAATCAATTTTAAAAGAAGTGCAATTCCAAAACAATCAAATCCAACAAGTGTCTTTTCAAAAGCTCTCACACATCGTTGATCATAATGATGGAATATTGAGAAAAGGCTGCTCATCATTCGGCTTCTTATTTACAAGTTATTGCACGTCTCCAATAGCATTTTTATCGTGATACAAATGCGCCGCAAGTTAATGCATATCCGTTTGTATTAAAGATTTATTCTTAAGCAGTTCATGAAATGAAAATTTGCAAGAAATGTCAGATCCGCACGAACCGCTGCATTACTATAGGCGTAAATGATTACAAAAAAGTACTGAATAACGTGACAACGAAAATTTTTAATCAAAATTTCAACTCTTTTTGACAAGGTGTTTTTTCAACCGTAAAAATCCAAATTACGCAATGCAGTGTCGCAATTAAGAGTGGCAATCCGGTTAAATATATTGCTCTACTTTCAAACTGTCCGGATGTTGTTGTTTTTCCAAATAAAGATTGGTTCAAATTAGAAACAGTGCAGAAAAAGTAAGCGGAAACCGTAATTTTTGAAAACGCAGAGAAAAATTCCGTTTTTCGCTTTCGTTTTGCGACTGCTTTTAGTCTGAACCAAGCTAAAAAGCTAAAATATTTCAATTTCAACTTTTTTCTGCTAAGCATGAAAATTTTTTCGCTTTGGACATTTTTTTACGCTTTCCCCTTTTAGTTTGAATAGCCTTTGCGCTTTCGATCACAAGTTTTACTTTTTCCGAGTTCGCAATTAGTCTAAACCTAAACCGACCCGAAATATTCACGAAGAAGGAAACAACATCATCCTTTTTCCCTGAGTTCCGGATTTGAAGCAAAGGCTCGTATGGAGTGCATTGTAGAACGTCGCTTGGTCAATAAAAATTAATATTCACTTAACAAAGTTTGACCTTTGGAAATTTGATCTCTTTTCTATCTCAGCTTGTCAAAGTCTTTCTGCTACTAATCAATTTACAAAAAAATTTGAATCATATCTATTTGGCAATTGTTAATTATTCGTTGATAAACGCAAAAATTATCTTGCGTCACACCGAAATCTCGGATATCATAGAACAAATCCTAAATTAAAAGCACTACTTGGAGATTAGGATTACGGTTCAATTAAGATTATGCCTAAACCTAATTTTTATCCTACTTCTATAATTTAGGCGACGAAAAACAATCTTTGGGTCTCGAGAGTTTTTTCAGAAGAATCTTCCAATTGTCTTCAAAATTTTTCAAAAAAAGAGTCAAGTCCAATTGTAAAATACTTTTCTTCCGCACTTTGAAACGTGCGGTTTGTTTACAGCTGTAGATTTATTTATTTATCTCAGACGCAAAAAGGTCCATATAAATACAAGAACACACACACACAAACACTTAAACACGCACAATTGAAAAAGACAAGTTTAAAATAAGTTAGCTCAAAATAATGGTAATAATACGATTTGATAATAATAGGATTTGTATCACAAGTTAGATGACATCAATGACATAATAAAAATATTTTGAGAGTGCATACAACAATTAATGAAAGAAAAAATTTGCTTTCTTATTAGAGCATCAAATGTTTCAATATTCGATTGAACTTGATGGTTACGAGCACTAACACATCGAGTTATGTGATGCAAAATTCTGTAAGAATTATTGTAAGCAACATGAAATCGTCTGAAATCCTATTTATGATAACCACGCCACAAGTGACTTCCATAAAAACCAAGCAAGAACATTAAAATAAATAATTTTTTACTTCTAAACTACACTTACTAAATTGGTGTTTCAATTTATTTGCTGCACAATAAAGTAATTTAACTTGGCTTTGAATATCAATATTATCTGTGACATCACTGTTAACATGCAACTCAAGGTATTTTACAGAAGGTACAAAGCTGATTTTAGAATTATCAACCAATAGCTTTGAAGAGAAAGATGGATAAAAATTTGTTGGTACATGCAAAATGATTTACTACAATTAAATAACATTTTATATGACGGGCCTTTTTGTAGCATTTATTTAAAAGATCTTGAAGACCAACTAAATTAGGACTAAATAAACAAATGTCATCAGCAAACATAATATAATTTAGGCTGTGATTTCCTACATAACAGCCGGCTTTAATAGTGTTTAAACTATGAGTCAGATCATCAATATACAAGGAAAATAAGTAAGGACTTAAAATACCTCCTTGGGAAGCACCATTTGAGACAGTAAAAGTGTCAGAAAAATAATTACCCCACCTAATTTTCATCATTTGAGTTTTATATCAGTAGCGCAACAACCTAATAAAGTACAAAGGCACATTTCTAAGTATTAACTTTTTAAATAAAAGATCATAATCTACTGTACTTCGTCAAACGCCTTAGAGTCATCCAAAATACAGCAAAAACAGGAGTATCTCTAGAGACATATAATTAAGCTACTTGTTTGAGAGGAAATACACTCATGTCTGTACTATGATTAGGTTTAAACCCAAATTGGTTATCATCTGTTTTTAAAAATCTATTAAATGATGTAACATGTAAAATCAAATAATTTTGACGCAATTGTGGTAACAGCAATAGGCCTGTAATTACTAAAATCATAAATATTTTTATTTTTGATTGTTGTACAATTGATACGATAAAATGATTTGCATATTTTACTTTTATTTTTAAAAAGCGCGTTTGGTTTGATATCAAAATTAAAACTACAGGCATGTTGCCATTCAACAAATTTCGAAAACAATTGGATTATGAACGGTAATATTGATTTTGCTATTATGATCGTCTCTTACACCATACCGTCGATAATTTCTATGACCCCGGCACTGTCTATGTGAGATTGGTTGGATAGGTTTTGCTAATTTAATAATGCGACTTATCATTAGCCTATATGTAGGGTTCATATAATTTTTTTTTTTGCTAATAGCAACGGTGAAATTAAAACTGTTTTTAAAGCAAAATATTTGGGAATTTTATTTGATAACCGATTAAACTTTTATGAGCATATAAAATATCTTGAAGTAAAAATAGCTTGATCAGTTGGAATTCTAAATAAACTAAAGTATTTTTTACCCAGTTCGGCATTATTGAAATTATATTATGCACTTATTCATTCCCATTTTAACTATGGCCTTGCTGTTTGGGGAAGCACTTATCCGACTTAATCTAAATAAACTAAAATTGCTTCAAAATACATGTAAAGCTATTTGTATAGTCACCTCTTCTCAAATGTCAACTAGCTCGAAACCTTTATATATTATATCAAATATTTTGTCCTTACCTAAATTGTTTGAGTTTGAAATAGCCAAAATTGTTTATTTTCATAAATTTAATTTGTTACCTAAGATTTTTGATAACTATTTTTCATATGCTAAATCCTGCCATTCTCGTACCACAAAGTTTTCACTTAAAAATAACCTTACCATTCCTCTGTTTAAAAGTAATCGAACTCAAAGATCAATTAAATATATAGGACCAAAAATTTGGAACTCCATCAGTCATAATCTGAAAATAATGACATTTAATAAATTAAAAAAAAACATTATAAATCAATTTTACTTCTCAACGATTAAATTCATATATTTCTAATAATTTGTTTTGTGTACCTTATATTATTTTTTCTTTGTTGCTTGGTTTGATTCTACATATTCTTAATGTTATTTTGCTGTTTTGCTTTGTTTTGTTTTGTTGTGTTTTTTATTGATTTTTTTTTGTTTTTCATGTTTTGTGGACATTTCTCAATTTACTTCTATATTTTTATATTTTACAAGGTGATTGCTTGACTCGAAGACCTTACGGTCCCTTCGCTATCACCTTGTCGCAACTTTAACAGATTATAATGGTATTTATTGCTGCTAAGTTTACCTTTTTTCGACGAAATAAATTAAATTGAATTGAATTGAATTGAATTGAATTGTAAACCAGAATTTTTATTGTAACTTACAAACATATTCTGTAATATATTAAATTTGGTAAAAGTTTACTGCCATAACTTGCATCTAAATTGCAGAGGCGAACAGTGAGCTTTTTTTTAAAACGTTTGCTTAAACTGAAATATATAATATCATGGTAAATTCAAACCAAAATAAAAAAAATAGCTTTGTTACTTAAGCGATATTATAGACGTAACACATGTGTGTATTAATCAACACTTTGAAATGTAACTAGTTCGACAAGTCCAACTTTAGTTGCTAGCACCATGCTAATAAGCTCCGACAAATTTTTAAAATCGAATATTAAATATTATTATGAATTAAAAATATTAAAAATTCAACAGATCCAAGTCTAAAAATTTTTCCGAAAGTCAAGCGAAAAACAAAAAAAGTCTTTCCTTTTTTGTTAAACGAATTCCCCAACTTTAATTGATGACTTTTTTCTGCATTTTCACTTGACTTTCAGAAAATTTTAATGCTTTAACAACGAGTTTAACTTTTTTGGGTGATGCGCTTATCATTGAAAAGTTTTTGCGATTTTAGAAATAATTTTGAAGAAAGTGAAATGTAGATAACAAATTATTGTTTTAAAGAAAAATTCTGTGGCCCCAGTTTTGAAACCCTGTTCTAGATCTTAAATTTCTCAAAAGCAAGCAGCCTATGTATTCGCTTTAAAGAGGAAAATAATCTTTTGGCGGAAACTGTATTATTAGGCATAAAAGTAATCAAGTGAGAAAGCTTATCTACTTCTCTAAATTTAGGATGCAGATTCTTATTAAAACTCTTATTTTAATAAATATCTAATAGTTAGCTCGTGGATGCTTTCCAGCAAATTTATGGGATTGATATGGCATATAGACCTGCAATTCATTTTCCGAGCAAAAGTAGTCAGAAAAACCAATATGTTAACTTGACTTTATATTGTGTATATTTAACTTGCCACAGTACGGTAAATAGAAAAACTTATGTTTTGAAAGCGACAAATATCTAGTCTTATCTGCATAGACTTGTAATGTTATTTGTGATATTATAAAATAACTTAGAATGATTTCGGTATCTCTTTCACTACAAATATGTTGAGTTACAAAATGGTGCAAAAAAAATTTTTTTGGTTTTAAAATTTTGATGTCATATTTAATTTTGGTTTAGGTTTTCCCATAGATATTATTTCTTGTTTTTCTAGTTTTTCGCTGTAACTTCTGCTTGAAAATGTTGTTTTAACAATACTTTCAACGTTATTTTCCATTAAACTACTTAAATTATTTAAACAAATTATTATAATGATTAAATATGAGAACGAAATTGCAAGCTATACTGTAAAAGTTTAATTATATTTTTATAAATTTTTTTGCTATGGTGACATTTAACCCGCTACTTCTAACTCATATTTTACGTTCAAGCTCTAGAACGCACAAATACAAAAAACAGTAAATTAAAATTGACTCTTTTTTTATAAAAGAAAAGCCAATGTACAGTTTAGGTTTCTTTAATTCACACTCCATATTCAACTTCTGCAGAGCACGAAGAGCATACTGTATATCATATAAAACCGAAGTCAAAGACTGCTTTGAAAAAACATACAAAATAACTGAATTGATTGAAGTATTGTTATATTTAGAAAATTCTTTATTAAAAACATTAAAGTAGAACTGGTATGCTTATAGAAGTAAAAGAATATATAGGCCAACTCCACTGTTTTTATCAAACCAAAAAAGTGTGCAGGTGCAACAAAACTTTTAAATATTTTTCATTTTTTCAGTCACATGTGTTCCTAAAGTCAAAGTTAATAATGCTTTATATGGGGCAAAATAACTAACAATTAATTGCAATTATTGATTGGTTAATTCACCAATTAAAATTAATTGATTGTTAAAAAAATAATTACGGCAGACCTCGGTTAATTCGGATTCGATAAGTGCGGTTCAGCAGAGCAACTGGAATAGCTGTAATCTCTCTATGAATGCTTTGTTTTTGTTCCTCTGTTGTATGGGGGCTGCCTACGTATACCTGATTTTTCAGGTAACCACAAAAAAAACGTCCACTAAGGTTATGCAATTTTTTTGTAGTCCCCACAGAAAAAGACTACATATACAATTTCTTTTGTAGCCCATGACATTATGAGGGTCACCAAAATCAATAACTGAAAGTAAGAAAATTTGATGTAAGATTCAGATCTTAGGTAATACGTTAAACTCCTTTGTATAAGTTATGTAATAAATAAATTTAGTACTCTGTGTCGTTTAAACAATAGGAGAAAATAGCATTTAAAATGTGTCCCATCATTATAGTCCGCCCTGTAATTTATTGTGATGGTATTTTGTCGTAAATAATTACAGAACCTCGAATTAAAACATCTCGTACTTAATATTTGTTTTAAGATCTTCGCAATAGCTTTTTTGTTACCGACGTAAGATAATCTCCCTCATTGAAGAGTCGCCGGCAGGATAGCTCAGTGTGTTAACAATTTGACGTGCGAGCAAAAGAATGTGAGTCTACCTTAATAATTTTTGTGGTTCTCTTAAAAAAGGCAATTCAGGACAAACCGTCAACGGATCACGCTGCTTATGTCATTGGTGACCCCGCTTATAACAGAAAGCAGCAACCTGCTCAATATGATCATAAGAAAATGAATAAAGAAAAGTTTTTCAGTTCATGTTTTTATTGATTTATTTGTAAGTTGCACAAAAAATAAAAATGCTCAATACGCTTAGAAATAACCAATATATAAAATGTCAAAGCTGATCCTTTAATTTTGAAAGATCTTCGAAAAAAAAATTCGCTTTGCCTGTTCCGAGAAAGTTTTTCAACTCATCTAAAAAAATCAGCGCAGACATCGTTGACGACTTTATTACTTGCTGAAAAACCTTTGGATTTCCGAAAACCCAAAAACCTTTGGTTTACGACTTTGTTACTTGCTGAAAACGCTTTGGAAAAAACTTTGCTCCTTGCTGAAAAACCTTTGGTTTTCCATCAAGTAACAAAGTCTATATTTGCGTCACTCTTTGAAACGTTACTTTATGCTACTCAAGTAACGCAAAACGGTGACTACTTTTGGAACAACTGATTCTTAAAATGATAGGCAGGATACAGTGGCGTGCGGTGACCTCTGAGACAAGTCATGCAATTGGCATGCCAAAACCGGGTCATGAAATCGGGTATTTCATGGGTAGTCAATGAGTAAGACATGGAACATCCAAAGGACGGTTTTGGATGACGAAACTCGATGCTGGCTTAATAACATCACTGCCAGCATCTGATCCAGGCAGTGCAGCAGTCTGGGGTAGTAAAAGGATAAACCCTCGGCCCCAGTTCTGTTTGTGTCTGGCCTGGAGTGGATGCCCTTCAAACAACGACGGCGACATGGAACATATTACTTAGTAGGAAAACGATTCTGTGTGAGATCCTAATTTTTAGTGCTAATATCATGGTGTTCAGAAACCATTTTCGTCCTAGATTCAAGGTGATCTCTAAACAAAAAAAAGCTCATCACTTGAAATCGTCCCTCAGTAATGCAATTTTTGTCCTGCAAATGCAGTCATCTCTAAAAAAAAAGTCTCGTCTTTCAATTTCTTTCAACTTTTGTCCTGAAATTGCAGCATTCCCTAAAAAAAAAGATCAATTAGGATAAGCCTCAAATTTCTCTAATTTCATTCCAAATCCATACCATTTTCCATTCAATTAATAAATATATGCTTCATCGCGCAAAACTTTGTCATGCAATCACTAAGAATTTGGTCATGCTACGCATAACTTGCATGCCCTGACCGCACGCCACTGGCATGATATAAATAAACATGATTATTTATGAACAATATAAAAATATAAATGATAGACATAAAAAAGTAATTGTTGATTCTGTATTATAAGAATGAACATGGTGTTGAAAAAAGCATTTGGAAGGTTTTTATTTTTTAAACTCTATCATTTTGTTAAATTTAAACAATCAAAAAACATTCACGTTGCAAAATTTGCTTTTCGCCAAAATTCAACTGAGTCTTTGTTATAAACTATTAATCGTTAGACATTATTTAAACTTCTAAAGTTTTAGTAGGATATAGAATAGAGAAAATAAAAAGTGAATATTTTACAAAACTTAAATTGTACCGAATAGCCGCAGGTCAAACAGGGACATGGTTTCTTTATAAATACATAGACGTTTTAAAAATTTTGGGCTAACCCTGGTATAAAATATCGTTTCCGACCAGTAGAATTTCTAAATTTGTTTTTGCTTTTTATAGCCTTAAATTTCTTTTTTAAACATTCTTTCTGGTGTTAAAACATGAATGAGACGTTTTCAAGTATTTTTTTAGTGCGCTTCAAAACTATTTTTATTGTTGTATCGCTTCTTTAGAATGTCGATTTGAAATAAATATCAAAAAGCTTGTAACTCTGTTGTACCGGATAAGATGACTGATCAGGTTACGTAAATACCGCTTATTAAACTTTTTTGTTGAGTAGGATGGGTGATCGGAGATAAATTGGTAACAGTTAAAAAAAAATTAAATTGCAATATATTTATTTTTTATTTATTTATTCTATCTCTATTTTTATCTTCTTGACTTGCAGGAAAGCGACGGAGGCGCTAATACATGGAATAACCAATTACCCCGACATGCTTCCGGAGTTGCAAAGATGTTGCTGTCCGCTTTAAAATTAATAGAGATATGACCAAAATTTAGAATTGCTTGCCAAGACCGCAAAGCCGGGGAAAGTGTCGTAAAATGTCTTTCCTCTTTCTTTTTTCCGAACGGAGACCATGTCGATCACAATTCCGGCGCTCTAACCACTCGACCATGTTGCCCACTGCAATCTATAAGTTTTATTTCAAGTTGAGAAAAAAATAAAGTTTGTGTTTTAAACAATGCATGGACAATGCATTGTGCTTCAAACATGCCAGGAAAGACACATGCACAATTGTACATGCAAATATAGGAGGAGAATGCCAAACTGCAGTTAAAAGTCCTACAGCGGTATCTAAGCGTTAAGGCCCGTTTCCACTACGAGCGTGGAAAAAAGCATTCTTTGTTTGTTTTATTGCTTTTTTTTTGCGCTCGCTTCAATTTTAACCGCTCGCTTCAATCGAAGATCAATAAAAGAGACAAAGAATGCTCTTTTCCACGCTCGTAGTGGAAACGGGCCTTTAGTGTCACTGATGAGGTTTAAAACCCAAAATACAATCAATGGTTAAAGAACCGAGCTAGAGATTGACGTGTGTCAGTTGCCGTAAACATATAAAGCAGTCCTTGCTAATATTTTCTTATTTTCTTGTAATACGCTAAAAAAATTCTATAGCAAAATAATATTGTGAAATTTTCCAAACATCAATAAAATGTTTTTCTCTGAGCCACATACTTACATCAAACTTATCAATGTCAAAATCTTTAAAATTTTTATGACGAGTGTGCCGTCGTCACATTTGTTACTGAAAAGATGATATTGAGGCGATTACTCAATAGTAACAAGGTCATGACTTTCAAAATTTTTGCCGATATCAAACGAAAATTATGCAATCAGCGTCATTCATATCGCTAACTTCGTCATCAAGATGGTTATGACGTTGCCGTTGAAAAATGGTAACTTGAAGAGATTTTGCGATTTTAACCGTCCTTTAAATTATGAATAGAAGCGAAAAAAGATACTTTGGAATTGTTATATCTTGTTCAATTCCCAAAACGCCGTGATGCTTGTTTTTGTAACATTGTCATAGTTAGAGCTCGTTTCCACTACGAGCGTGAAATGGAGCATTCTTTGTTTGTTTTTATTGATGTTTTTTACTTTTTTCCGCGCTAAGGCGCTAAGCAAAGCAAAAAAATTAATAAAAGAAACAAAGAATGCTTCTTTTCACGCTCGTAGGGGAAACGAGCCTTTAGCTTGCGCAAATTGGTGTGCCTAATCTTAAAATTACATCTTAAACTAATAAAGCACTTCGTTTAAAAACCATTACTTTTTAAATTTAAAATTTATTTAACTACAGTATATATAATTTTAACAGGAAAGCAATTTTTTGTAGTTTTTAAAAATAAATTGAAAACTCTAAATCAAGAAAAAAAAGACAATTTGATGTTTGAAAACCTCTAGGTTGGCTGATGCTGTTGCTTTTTTGAATTACATTCTTAAAACTACACAAAATCGAATTTGTTTTTATTTTAATTTAAAAAAAAATTTTATTTTTTACTATTTATATTTTTTTCTCATTTATTCTCCTAACTCGCAGGACAACAACGGAGACGTTATATTCTACTTAGGGCAACCTTTGAGCGTTACCCAGACTTGCTTTCAAAAATGTCTAAATATTGTCGATTTTTTATTTGTTTTTTTGTGTAAAGATATGATGAAATTTAGAGCTGCTTGCAATGACTTCCCAGCAAAGAAAAGTACCCTAAAAATGTTTTTCCTAAAATCACATCAAGGTAAGTCGTCATTTTAACTGTGCCGAAATAAGAATTATTTAATGGTAGTTTTAATCCGTTAAACATTTGGGAATTTGATAAGCTTTTTTGATATCTATATAGAACTATCTAAAGCATTTTTACGTACGTATGCAATTATTTTAGTAGCGATTCTCTGTATTTTGCACAAAAGTTAATTTTCATTGATGCCTGACCCTGATTTCGGCTCATTTTTCAATTTTTATCCAAAAAACTACAAAAGTAAATGTAAATAGTACAATTACTTTGTTGCAAGTTGTACTCGGATTATACGAAATTTTAATGCATCACCATACGAAAGTTACGTGTTGATTTTTTTAAATTATTTTTGATACAATTTCTGTTCGTTTTGACAAATCCGAGAACCAAAATTTCCTTTTTCGTTTATTTTTCAAAAAAGAAACGAAACACCGATATTCAGCATATTAACATTCAACTTTTATTAATTGACAGAGACTTCAAAAGTTCATAGAAAAAAATTTACCAGAGTGAATAAAACGTGCAGTTACACAGTGACAACGATTTGTGGTCATGTGATTTTCAAATACGTGAACAAGCACACCTTTTTCTAATGTTCAGCGTCAGTGAGAGGCGTATATAAAGAACTGCAGCAAAATCTCAGCCACATCTGTCTTTGCCTTGACAAAAAGAAGGTATTCGGTCCGAGAAAATGACATCGGCAATTTATTGTAGTTTTAACCGAAAGCATTAGTTTTGACGGTAAGTTATGAAACAAAAATTACCCTAAAGAAAATCAAAAAGTGTGACTTTAAAGGAAAAACAAAATTTTTTTGTAGCCCTTAAAAATTTGTGTCAACCGACTATCTCGAATTAAGCTACGATAAAGCGGAAACAGTCTTTTGAGATGAATCTGCAAATTTAATGCAGCAAATCAAAGCCAAGGTTTTTCAAAAAAACTTAATGATATGCATAAATAACATTTTTTTTTATTTTCTGTAGAACTCTATTCTATTGACTTATTGTGTTACATTTTAAGTATTTAAAATCATATAAGCCTTGAAAAAAATGTCTCAAAAATCTTTCAACCAAATTCCAGGACCTCGAGGCTTTCCCCTTGTGGGATCACTTTTGAGTTTAATGCACGATCAAGGCACAGTGTTAAGTGCTTGGGCGGATGAACATTACGGACCCGTTTTCAAAGTAAAATTCGGTTCGCGTCAAGTCGTTACGTTGCAAGGGTAAGAAAATAACAAAGCTCGATTTGTTCGAGATTTTACAAGAATTTTCATTTCAGTTACAAAGCGATCCACGAAGCGCTGGTCGAAAAATCGGAGACTTTCTCGGGACGAATCCATGCTGAGGTTTTGACCGCGTTAAACGGAGACAAAGGTTTATTTTTTACGGATATCGACGATTGCTGGAGATTTTGGCACAAGTTCGCAGTTCAAAGTTTGGGAGTCACCTGGAAAAGTAAGAAAAATGCGTTTTCTAATCATTTATAGAACTTTTTTATTATGTCAAAAATTAAAAGTTAAACCAATTTATACATAACATTTCTGTTAATCGTTATTTATTAAAAAAATTTGTCGCAGCATCAATAGTTGGAATATTAAAAGAAGCAGAAGCATTTAAACATTGTCTGGCTCAGAATCTTGGTTCTCCTACAAGCATACATGAAATCGTGTCCATGAGTATGATGAACACTGTTCTACAAGTAAGCAAAAGATGGTTAATTTTTTAATCGGCTACATGTACCCAGTGACATAGAATGATGTATACATCCAGAACCTTCATCAATTCTGCTAGATATAAGCTTGCCTGGGTGTTAGAAGATATCACGTTTAAAAAATTTAATCAATACTGCAATTAAATATAAAAGTTGTGAAGTAACATCAGGTTGTGTTTCTTTTAAATTTTTTACTGGTTCAGTCATCGGTTTCTAATAAATTTCCTTAGTCAAGATACGTTTTGAAAGATTTGTAAATTTTTATGTATTTTTATAGACTTGTTTCTCCATGAGCTACGATGTTAGAGAGGTAAAGGCAAAAGAGCTATATCAGGCCGTCTATGGAACTGCTTCCAAACCAGCTTTTCTACGTACAATTATTTTGTTTTCCTTGGCTTAAAAGTTTTCCGTCTCATAAAAGGTAGGAATATTCGCAAAGTTTCAAAACAACCTTTATCTTAAATTGTTGTTCTTTACACTTTCAAAATCAAAACCTGTCTTAAATTTATGTTGTGTGATGATGTTCAAATTTAAACAACAATTTAGTACATCCATGTACAGTATATGATATTTCTAAATTTGGACGTTTTTTCAATATTCTAATAATTTTAGTTGTAAGAAATCTAAAATAAAGTCGGACCTTCTATTAATTTGAACTAAAAAGTTAGCATTTGACGTCTTTGGCACTATCGACTTATTCATTTTCCATTTGTTTTTTAGAACCTATTATTAGGTAAATTGCTTTTAGGACAACATAGTACAACCACACTAATTGAAGAGTTGTTGCAAAAATCTTGAAGAAGTTGTTTAAAGTCTAATAAACCAACTATAGAAATTAATCGAAAATTGCAGAAACAACGTTAAAATTTGTGGCATTTTAAATCTTACACATTACTATGACATTTTTGAAAACGCGTACATTGAAACCAAGGTGTGTTGACATGACATAAATCATTGCTCATGTTGCTTGTCCAAAAATCGGAAGATTAAAAACAAAACAACTATGCAGTATTTCACAAATCATTGCAAACTTAATTTTTTCTGTTGAAAGCGTCCTTAATAATATTAATGATCGTTTTCTTTATCGACAGTTACAATGCAGGACATTGCACAGTACAAAAAGGCAATTTTATCTCAACTATTTCGGGAAAATTCCATTAATCACTTTGTATCATTCTTAAAATTAAATTATAAACATCCACTTTTACAAAAATAATCCAAAACTGTCGAAACCTAAACCAGGTCCAAACTTGCAATGAATGATAGATCAATTATAAGATGCATACACAGGGAAAATTAATTTTTTTAACAAAAAATCCGAGCTAAATACCACCTTTATAAGCTTTTGTTTATTACAACTTCTTCAAAAACTTATTCAAATAGATTATCTTTCTAATATGATTATTGAAAGTAAAATTGGTTATTAACTATAATCAATTTTACTTGCTTTTGGCTTCACTATGTATCTCGTTACTAATGAAAAGAATACAAGCAAAAACTTTTAAAAGTGCATGAAGATCGTTTTATTTTTTTTAGAACAGTATTGGTAAAAACAATTCTTACAAAATGTACAATAATGTAGCTCTACTTTATGATAAACGTGAATTGTTTTAACTTTATAGTATTTTTTAGATTTTTAAACGAGGCAAAAAAATCCCAAATGAAAAAATTCCAACTGATAAAAGAGTTAATTGAAGAGAGAAGAAATTCAAACCAATCATCAATCGACATTGTCACTTACTTTCAGCAAAATCATTCAGGTGAGTCATTTTTCAACCAATCGAGTTCTGTTGAATAAAGTGAGATATAAAACAAATACAAGTACAGTATTTGCTTTGTCATGTCGGCAAAGTGCCTTTCGCAAGAGCACAACAGCCAAAGAAGAAAAAACGTCCTCGTACATCTATTTGTTAACAAGTTAGTTATTATATGGTATTTAGATAATATTTGTAAGAAACTAAGCCAATTCCAATGGTAGTTTATTGCTTTTACTGTCTTGAGGTTGTAAAATTCCCAAACCTTATACTGCATGACTGACTTTCATAGGCGTACGCAAGGGGGGGGGTTCAGGGGTCAAAACCCCCCCTTGAAGAATGGTGTTCAGTCATATATACAGTACATTGTAATAAATAGACTTTAATAATAGGATTTTGGTTTCTGTTGTTTACCGCACTTTTTAAACTTAATTACTGCTTGCGCATCAATTTTTGCTATCGCTTAAATTGCTTCAAAGTTAGCTAATGTACTGTACATTGCCTTAGCTAATGTACTGCGTTGAACCAGATGACCATTTGGCTTCCTTCATCTTGGACATGATCTTCGCCGGCTCTGTAACGACGGCCAATCAGTTCCTGTGGCTGCTTTTGTTCCTTCTCAAAAACCCAACCTGCTTGAAAAAAGTCCAGCAAGAAATTCGTTTGGTTTTAGACGGGGGTAAGTAAACTATGAGCGAAACTCTTCATAATGTCCGTAAAATTTGATTCAAACGAAACCATTTGTTAAAGCCTCGTTTTAAATAATTGCTTCGTTTTCAACGTTTTCATTTCGTTTCAGGAAAGTTGACTGTGGACAAAATCAACGATCTGCATTACACTTCGGCCGCGATCGAAGAGACGTATCGCTTGCGTCCGATCGCTCCCACGTCGTCGCTACACAAAACCACGACCGACACCAGCGTGTCAGGATATCGAATCCCCAAGGACACCGCAGTGCTCGTCAACCTGCGGAGCGTGCACATGGATAAATCGACTTGGTCCCCAGACCCCGACGCGTTCCGTCCCGAACGCCATCTGAACCGTGACGGAAAGTTCGTAAAGAGTAGTCATGTGATCCCGTTTTCGATTGGCTCAAGACGCTGCGTCGGCGAGCGCATCGCGCACACGGAGATCGTCGCTTACTTAGTCTCGGTTTTGGTTGATTACGACGTAAAACTGGCGAACGAGAGCAAAGATGTTGATTTTTGTCCCGTTTTCGGAAGCATATCAAAGCCAAAGCCCTTTAAAGTTGTGTTGGAAACTCAAAATGCCTCGTCCAAAAAAATTCCAGAAAATCTATTTCTTGCGACAGAAAGTCACGTGCTGATAGACAACTACGAAATGCTCCCTCAATCTCAAAACAAAAACAAAGTTGAAACAAAGGTTTTGCTCTTTATCTTAATCCTTATGTGCATCATTTTTTTCCTTTTTAATACATTGTTCTTGGGGAAAAAGCTATTTTTATAAAAATCTTTAATATATATTATTTCTTTTTTTGTCATGGCTGTGCTTATTTCGCTTGCCAAAAAACTGTTTCTGCGTTTATTTATTGTGATAATAAAATGTGTCAAAGCTACGAGAACTTTTTGTCTGTTTAACAATCAAGTTAAAGATGTTGTAGCAAATTTATTAAAATTTGCTAAAGCAGCATGTTTGGGGCAAAACGGTCATAGTCTATGTCCGTTGCCCCAAGCAAGCTTGCAATACCAAGCAACTGAAACTATATCAAATGAAAGTTAACACAGTTTCTCATGCAGAAAGCGAATAAATTGTGTGTCTGATTAGACTGTAATATATCTTCAAATATAGCTGCGACAAGAACGTCAAACGAAGAATTCTTTTGTAGATGAGCGCAATGGCTGGCTTGCTGTAATGTTTCTAAACGAAGTAATTAATGATGAAAAAATTTTCATCATTTTTCTGACACACTCCCTCTTCCTATTGCAAAGTAATCACATGAAAAGCGTAAATCAAAACAAGAGCCACCCACATAACTGGTTTTTGGTTTAAAAAATCTATCACTGTGGGTGAAACAGCATTGAAAAAACTAAAATAAGCCAATGTTAAAAAACCTCAAGCAATGAATAATGCAAATAAAAACAATTAAGCAAAATATATCTGTTTGCTTTGGACAAAACTTTATGCAGAGCCACCATTTAAAAATTGGATTCAATGTATCAAATATTTGCAGTGGTGTCACGATAGAAGTTTGGATTATGCTGGTCAAGAAATTTTTGTGCAATTTTTGTCTTGTTTAATTTTTTGAATATTACCATGTATGTATAAAAAATGGTTCTGTTTGATTTTTTAGTTGCCACAAAATAGAAATGCATTATTAATACTTGAAATTCAAAACAAGGATAAAAAACTGTTTTTAACTTTACCTGGGGCAAAACGGACACTCTATGACCTTTATGCCCCAAACACGGGGCAAAACGGGCATGTAAGTAAAATATACACGTTTTTAAAATAAAATTTTTATCTTGTTGCCAGTGGTTTTAAATTGTATTTGTGAGATAGTATATCGTCTGAGCAATTACAAAATATTTCTTTGTCAATTTAAGTCCAGCAACCACTAAGTTACCCCAATATAAAATAACTAGAAGAACTTCAACTAGTTGACCAGTGGTTGATTGCAAATAGATTATCAGTTAATGTTTCTAAAACTAAATACATTTTATTTAAGACTGTTCAATCCAAATTAATAACAAAAAAGCAAACTCTCACATTGCGACAAAATGAAATTGAACAAGTTAAATGTATTAAATTTCTTGGTGTTTATATACAAGAGCACTTATCATGGTCAAGACATATAAATCACCTAATATCTAAACTACGTAGTGTTCTTGGAACTGTTATTAAAGTGAAGTCACTGTTAAATAAAAGATCTCTTCTTCTACTTGATCACTCTCTTATAAATAGTCAACTTTCTTACTGTATTTTAAATTGGTGTTTTGGCAATAAAACTTTGGTTAAAAGATTACAAGGACTGTGCTATAAATATATTAAATTAATTTTTAGTTTTAACAGTAGCTCAACTGTTTGTGATGTCATGAAAGAAAATAAATTGTTAACAATAGATCAACTTTTGGCCAAAGACCTAATTGTGTTTATGTTTAAGCAAAAAAATGGTAAAAACCCAATTGCATTTAAAGATGTTTTTACTAAAAACGAATCTAAATACAATACCAGAAACAAGTCTATCTTTATTCCAAAGAAATGTTTTAGCACAGTATGTCAGCAAGCTATTTCACACCGTGGTCCCGCTTACTGGAATTGCATTCCCTTTAACTTAAAAAATAAAAAACAAACTGTTCGATCTTTTACTCTTGAGGTTTATAAATATCTTTTAAGTAATGGGAATAATACTTAATTGTAATGTTTAGATTCCTAAACACGATACTGCCCTATGTATTTTTGATTACAGGTTTCTGGAAAGAAGAAAATGGAAATGGTGTAAAAATTTTTGAATTCAATCTCTAAAAGAAAAGCTTAATCGATCAAGATATTCAGTCTGCACACAAAGTTTTAAAAAACTCTTCTTATATTTTGATTGTCTGCATAATTTCAAACTCTAAACAAATTGATTCTTTTTCACCCTTCGCTCTTTCATTAAAATTTCTTTTTGGCAATGGTATACTGTTCGTTTTAGCAATTAATTTTTATTTTTAGAATTGTAAAATAAGTTTCAAAACAATTACTAAATGTTATGGACTTTGTTTAATTTTTTTATGTTGCTATTATGCTGGTCTGCAAAAATTTTATCTAATATTTTTTTGTAGTGCATGAATTCTGTTGTAAAAGTTTTTTTTTTTTTTTTTTTGCTGTTGTTTATAATTGTTATATTATTAATATATGTTTTTCCATCAACTTTGACTAGCATAATAGTTTTTTTTCTTTTTATGTTATGTTATCTCTTTTATCGTTAATATTTGTTTATTATTAGCTGTATAATTCCGTAATTTTTTCGTATATACTTTCTGCAATATTTACTATTCTATTATAGTCACCAGTTGCATTTAGAAAAGGTTTCCGGACCTGGTGAGGTTTCTTTTTTGGGTGGTTTTTCTTTACTCACCTTGCTCAGTTGAGCTAAATTCCCATCTTGGCTAGCTGTGCCACCCATCATCATTACGCAGCCTAGTCATGCACTGGTTATTTAATCGTTTAGTTTGTTTGATAATATTATTGTTACGTAATTATTTATTTATTTTGTTTTTTTTCTTTTTTCACTTCTTATATCTTTATATAATTAAGGTGTTGCAGCCATGCTTTATACTATCTTGTACTTTTACTTTATGTTTATCTTATGCATGTTTTAACGTCTGACGTTGTGCTGCTTCTTCCTTTTCTTGATTTTTTTAATGTTTATAATTTTTGTGTTAAACTGTTTAATAATGATCGAGAATAAAAACACTGAATGAATGAATGAATGAATGAACTATGATCGTTTTGTCCCGCCTTCCCCTATGCGCATCCTATAAATTGTCAAAAAAACATTTTGTTTTCTTTTAAACCTCGATCATTGATGAGCCCTTTCATAAAGATGCCTTCCAAGTAATGACATGGTTTTGAAGAATTGTTAAGAAACAACTGCACAGTTTAAAGAGAAACGGTACAATCATAAAATTTGGTAAACTAAAACAGTGATATATGAGTACTAGCATAACTGTTTTTAATAGCCAACTCATCGCATTGCTTTTAAACCGTTTAAAGTCATAAATCGTTTTACGAATTTGACATTTAGCTAAAAATTACTATGACATTAGTAGTAGTCTATACCCTGCTATTTACATTACAGGCGAATAAAAAAAGGCCTAGCAGACGTGATTTTGCAAAGGCAAGATCAATATTTTCTTTTTTTAAGCTAGTAATTACTTATTAAAAAGGTTTTACGCAACAAAAGTTTCTTAAAAATGAATGATCTCATTTACCCTAAAGTTTGTCTTTACAGTCGTGTTTAAATTTTCGTTTTTAATACGAAAGCATATTAAAATGGATAGTTTGACATTTCCATAGTTGCTATATTTTACTCATAAGTACAAAGTTTGTGAACTCTAAAGAACTTTTTGCAGTGACCCAGTTAAAGTTTAAAAATAATTTTGTTATGTAAAAATGGTTACGCAACGTACGCAATTGAGAAAGTTGCCACTGCACAATAACATGCAAGTAATCTTTAAGCTTTTTGGAACACATGGCAAAATGCTAAGCTTTGCTCACCTCTGCCACCCCTGCAAACTCCTTCACAAAATGTGATGTTATCGTAACACTCGTATTCATCAAAAAGTGCTTTTCATAAGAGTTCTGCTTAAAAAATCATAAGATTTTCCAGTTTTTTTGTAAAAGTTTTAATTACGTGGTGCAAATTCTGGGTAAATATCATGATTGGTTAAAACACTTTCACTGCCTTTTTCTCAGCATAGGTTTTGATAAAATCATCACATTTTACTTCTATGAAAGTTTGAATTTACTATCGAATCTGGCAAGATATAATACACAAAATTGATCGCTGCCGGGTTGCTTTCAAATATTTTTGATTAGTTTAAACTTGTTCAATGATCTCTTTCCAGATGCTACGTTTGCTGGAATAATGAGAAAAATTTTCAAGTAACACACATTATTAAGAAAGAGGTTCTTGTAGTTTGAACGCGTAAATTTGATTTAGCTGCATAAGTTTAAGTTATTTCTTTTTTTCCAAAATTAGCTAAATGTACCAAAGGCCAATGCAACATCTGTATAATGAAACTTTGTAAAAAGGATATGGAATATCGAAAATAAAAATTTTCGATATTCCATATCCTTCAAAATCTTTCATTCCATACTAAAATTCTTCCATTCTATATTCCATTCATTTTTCATACTTTGTATTATATTGAAAACCCTAAATTTCATAATATGTTAATTTTTATAAGTGTTTTTATAAGTCTAATTCATGGGTGGGCAAACTTTTTAGCTCGAGGGCCACACTGAGAAGTTGATTTTATTAGAGAGGCGCATTATAGTGATCTCTAAAAAAAGATTCCATTTTGAATATCTCCTAATTTTCTTAATTTTCAAACCCAAAAAGCAGTAAATCTGTATCGGATTTTTTAATTTTTGTCCCTAAAAATAATAATATCAAAAAAGTCTTTACTTTGCATTTGTCCCGATTTTCTTGATTTTCGTATCTAAAAATCAATGATCGCTAAAAAAGGCAATAGAATTTGGTTGAAGACAAACAGAAATTAATTAATTTTTTAATTATTTGTTTTGAGGCTTTTGCAATTTGAAGATCGTTTTGGGCTGTAGTTTGCCCACTCGTGGTCTACCTTGTCCGAGTGATAAATCTGTAATTTTAGTTTTTATTTTGAATATTTACATTTAAATGTATAGATAATCCGCATCAATATTTGATTAGATCTAAAAATATTATTGTTTTTTTTGTATTTGTTGTGGTGTTTTTCATTCATCTTTAACCGCTCTAGGACTATAAGAACTTTTTAAGTAAGAAACCGTTATTAAATACATCTAATTAATATCATTTAAACTACAAATACTGCAATGGGGCAACCAAGAAAGTTACCTATTTCTGCATTTCCTGAGGGAGACACACATTGCAAGCGAACTGGGCACTCAGACTTGAACTTTCAAACTGACCCTACATTAGGGTTGCTATATCTAAATAAGCGGAATTTCGGACAGACATAGGCTTACCAGCCAAAAAATTTTGGAGGGGCAAAGAAAATAAAATTGTCTGGGATTCTAGGATGAAGACTAAAAAAAAGCTTTTTACTTTGATTCAGTCTTGGAAATTTTCGAGTTTGCTGCCAAAATTTTGGTGTTCTCTAAAAAAAAAAATCTTCACTTGGAATCGCTCTCGGATTTTATCAATTTTCGACCTAAAATCGGACATACGATTTTCATGTCCAAGTTCTGAAAAATAATTTACTGGTTGCCAAAATTCCGGACAATTTAATTTTTTTCCGGACATTTGAGTTTATTGGCCAAAATTCCGGATCGTATGGCAACCCTACCCTATACTGAAGTTGTAAACTGTTTAAACGCCAATGTTGAAATATCACTAATCTGCTTGTAATATCTACTTTTTTTCCCTACCCTATTCATTTGGATAAACCAGTGTTTCTCAATCCCGAGTCCGCGGACTCGTAATGTTCTGGTGAGTCTGCGAGCACATTAACTTTGTAAATTTTTGTTCAATTATTATCTGTACATGTTACGCACATTCCCGTTTCTTAGGTATTACCCGCCATTGAACTTCTTAATATTTCAGACAAGTTTTGCCGCCTTTTATACGGTACCGAATTTTGCAATCTTGCGCATTACGATGTCATAAAGAAATTAAAAAACTCTCTCAGAAGAAAATGTGCTTTTGACCAGTCAGATATACTCGTATAGTTCTGTAGTTGAAGGACGATTTTTAAGTCAGTTGGCTTGAAAGAGTTTAGCAAAGTTAACTTATTTAACTTATGTTGATTTTATCCAAGTTAAAATATTTAACAAGTTCATTTAATATCTATTCATGGCAAAATGAAAGCAGTTCTTTGCATATAATGATGATTACTTGAAGCTGGGATTTACTTCTGTCGAGGTAAATGGTAAAGTAAGGCCACAGTGTGTGCTTAAAAGCCTTAAAAGCCTTTTTTTTTTATTTATTTTTATCTCTATATTTATCCTCCTGACTCGCAGGAAAGCGACGGAGGCGCTATACATAGGGTAAGAAATTACCCCGACCTGCTTCCGGAGATGCCAAGATATTGCTGTCCGCTAGTAATTTAGTAGAGATATTACTGTAATTTAGAACTGCTTGTCAAGACCACCAAGCAGGGGAAAGTGCCGTAAAGTGTCTTTCCCAAGGACACAACAGAATGGCGCAAGTGGGTTTTGAACCGAGACCATGTTGATCATCAGTCCGGCGCGTTAACCACTCGACCACGCTGCCGACTTGTGCTTAAAAAGTCGCATTGATTGCCCAGCTGCTTGGGAAGAAGTAGTTTACTCTTACGATAAAGCAGTGCCTTTTTTTGTTTCTTGGAAAATTGCTCGAGAAAAAGCGCCTCATACAGCAGGAAAGAACTTGATTAAACCAGCAGCTGTAAAAATGGCCAGGATATTGTGTGGTGATGCTGTTGCTAATACGTTAGCTACGATTCCTTTGTCAAACGACACCATCAAGCGACGTATTCAAGAACTATCAGAAGATGTTCTGCAACAAACTATTGCTTCTGTAAAGCGCAGTGGAAACTTAGTTTGCAATTGGATGAGACAACAGATATCGGAAATGATGTACTGCTCATTGTGTTTGTGCGATACCTTGACACAAACTAATATATGGAACAGTTTTTGTTTTGCCGTCCACTTGCCAAAAATACCATCGGACAGCAAATATTTACGAAAGTGAATTCGTTTTTTAAAGGACATCAGCTTGAGTGATATGACTGTGTGTCTGTTTGCGGGCATCGCGCTCCGTCCATGATGGAATGTAAAAAGAGCTTCATGAGTTTCGTGAAAAAGGAAAATAAAAACTTTTCAGTTGTTTATTGTCTTCTTCACAGAGAAAATCTGGCAGCAAAAGAGATACAAGAAGACATTGCCATAGTTTTCAAAGAAGTTGTATCTGTGGTCAATTTTATTAAATCTCGTCCCTTGCATACTCGTTTATTTCGTGTATTGTGTGATGAAATGGGGAATGAATAGAATGGGCTTCTATTTCATACTAACATTTGTTGGTTATCGCGAGAAAAGGTGCTGGAGAGATAGGGAATGCACAGAACGGGAGTGATAACTCCGTTTGTATCCGTTAATGGATCATTCTGGAGCAGGGTTGCCAGATTGGCTTTTTTGACGCAAAATTTGAGAAATCTGGATTTTTTTAAACAGGTTTGGCGTCAGAGTTTTAGTTTGGCGTTTTGGCTTTTTGTTTGCTTTTCTTGCCAAATTTGCAAAACTTTTTTCAATGTGGTTAACATCAAAAATTTTGTTTGGCTTTTTGGCCTTTTTCTTTATGGCTTCCGGGTAGATGGGATTGGGAGAAAAATGAAGAGATTATGAACAGATTTTAAAAAAAGACCTTTTTCTTTTTTTTTTTTTAGAGAATACCATGACTTTGGAACAAAAACAGGGAAGTCTGACATGGAATGGAAGTGAAGACCTTTTTTTTTTAGAGAACACTATGATTTTTGGACGAAAATATACAGGGTGTCCATAAAGTCTCTTTACAATTAAAAAAATTATTACAAAGTAAAATAATGAGATATTGCAATGGGGGTTGTTTTATGTTAATCAGTATTTCATAAAGTTTTTATTGACACTAAAATTTATTGTTTCAGATAAAATTTCTTAATTAAAATTTCTTATGTTTAATGATTGATTTATATGAACTGAACCTCCATAAAATGACTACTCCTCAAGAAAAAGCGCAATGTGTATCCTGGTTCATTGAGACAAAATCAGATGTTCAGACCCAGCGAAACTACAGAAATAAGTATGGAAGAGACCCATCATCATGTCCTTCAATTCGTTTATGGCACAAGAAATGTATGGAGACAGGGATAGTATGTTCAATACAAGGAGGAGTGGGCGACCAAGAACATCTAAAGAAAACATCGAGCGTGTAAGACAAGCCTTTCAACGTTCTTCTATGAAGTCCATCCGTACTGCTGCCAGACAATTGGAACTACCACGTTCAACAGTGCACAAAGTCTCTTCCGTACTTACTTCTGTAGTTTCGCTGGGTCTGAACATCTGATTTTGTCTCAATGAACCATAGGATACACATTGCGCTTTTTCTTGAGGAGTAGTCATTTTATGGAGGTTCAGTTCATATAACTCCATCATTAAACATAAGTAATTTTAATTAAGAAATTTTATCTGAAACAATAAATTTTAGTGTCAATAAAAACTTTCGTCGTCGTTGTTTGATGGGTATCTACTCCAGGTCAGACACAAACAGGACTGGGGCCGAGAGTTTATCCTTTTACTACCCCAGATTGCTGTACTGCCTGAATCAGATGCTGGCAGTGGTGTTATTAAGCCAGCATCGAGTTTCGTCATCCAAAACCGTCAGACCTCGTGCTCCATGTGGTGCCCGATGTATAGGGCACGCTGTTAGTACATGGTCTGCGGTTTGCTCAGAGGCGTTACACTCGCAATTCGGTGAAGGAGCGAGACCTCATTTGTGCATGGACAAATGGAATCGCTCAACACCACTCCGCAGGCGTTTGAGCTTAACCCAAGCTGCTCGGGGTAAGCCCATCCGAACAGGCCTGGCACCAGTCCCGGGCACAAAAGCACGGAGCCTGGAAGCATTTTCACAATACTTCGTTTTTCATTTGTGATTTGTCCATTCAGAAGCGCGGATGCCAAGTCTGGCAAGGTTGTCCAAGAGATTCCGCGCAGCTGGCACAAACGGGCGTCTAGATCTTAGTCTCAGTTGGCAAGTATCTGAGGATCCACTTAAAAGACCATACAAGATATGATTGGGGTCCAGAGATCCATGGTAAGCCAAGGAGAGTGTTGCTCCCATTCGGCGAAGCTCAGCTGGCTGGATGCCTGAGAGTATAGGTAGGTGATCCGTTGGAGTGGGACACAGGCATCCAGTAACTATGCCCAAAGCGTCGTTCAAGACACTGTTGATGAGTCGGTAAATAACCGAGAGGCCAAACGTGAGCTAAAGGTCTACAACAGGGGTGGCCAACCTGCGGCGCATGCGCCACAAGTGGCGCATTGCAGTCGGGGAAAATATTTCAAATGAAAAACGTTCCACAAGTTATATCTAGCTATATCGACAACCTTTTTTTAGAGAACACTATAAATTTCGGACGAAAAATAGGAAAATCGGAGATCGATTCTGAGTAAAGACTTTTTTTTCTGTTTTTAGAGAACATTATGACTTTGGGACGAAAAATAGCGAAATCATAGATCGATTCTGAGTGAAGACCATTTTTTTTTTAGAGAACATTATGATTTTGGGACGAAAAATAGGGAAATCAGAGATCGATTCTGAGTGAAGATCATTTTTTTTTTTTTAGAGAACATTATGATTTTGGGACGAAAAACAGAGAAATCAGAGATCGATTCTGAGTTGATGTTTTAAAATTTTGAAATCTTTTGTTTGTGTGGCGCATTGAACTGAACTTAAATGAAATTGGCGCTTGAGGTAGAAAAGGTTGGCCACCCCTGGTCTACAACAACGGTAGACTTTTACCGTTCTGTCCAACCCCTACTTATTTTGGGGTAAAACTGGACAGATCGCTCACGTTTCGTCACCATTTAGTGGCATTGCGCAAAAAACTATCCTCGCGCGTTACCCTGATGAGGCGACTCGTGGGCTCGGGATGGGGTGCTGGTGCTAAAACAATAAAAACTTTATGAAATACTGATTACCGTAACATAAAACAACCCTCATTGCGATATCTCATCATTTCACTTTGTAATAATTTTTTTAAATTGTAAAGAGACTTTATGGACACCCTGTATTTTCTAGCTGGTGAAATTGTTTGGTTTTTTTTTGGCTTTTTTTATTCCCTCCTTTGGCTTTATTCTATCACTGAGATCTGGCAACTCTGTTCTGGAGTAGGGCAATGTGTTTCGAGTACTGATAAGCTTACTGATTAGGTGGTACGGTATTAGCAGATAAAGTTAGAGTTTGTACTTAGTATTTAGTGATATTTTTATTGTTTATATAAAAAGAATTTAGAAATTCACCCAAGTTTGTTATTAGTAATAGAGTTCAAACGTGTTTTTGATGATAGAGGTATCCTACTAGTTTGAAATAGGTTACCGGTAATCTGCAATAAAATAAAATGATGCAATTTCCAAACTCAGTGATAACACGGTTGTAGTTGTCGGCATAAGATATTAGTAATAAATTGCAGAAAGACTATTTTGATAACGTTGTACCCATTGTACTGGTGACTTTAAGGTTTTTATATTTTCTGATAATTAGATTGATTTTGTAAACCTGTATATCAGTAAAATGCTACTGTACTTTCACCTTACTGGTGTAGACTTATGCAAACCACTACCAACATTAGTGATTTATCATAAAACTTGTCGTTAACTTTAGTTTGTCAAATACAGTGTTGTTCACTGTTTTTATAACAGTTTTCAGTGAGGTGTCTTAAAAATATAAAAGTTGAGGATCACTCTTATAAAGCTTTAGAAAACATAAAAAATTAAGTATTTTTATTTGTTAGGTTATCTACTTAGTAAACAGTTTTGTTTTTTTTTTTCAGAGTATATAATTATTCAAGTAGGTATGGTATACACCTACTATGTCACTGGATGCAGAACAGGTTATAAACCAATGAGAGATGAAGCATCAGATCAAAATGAAAAAATTGCTCTTTATAAATTTCCAACAGAAAAAATCTTGAAAGAAAAATGGATTAAAGCAATACCGCGACAAGATTCTGCAGTTACATGTAATTCAAAAGTTTGTGCTTTTCATTTTGGTGCCAATGATTTTATTGCAGTTTCAACTGATAAAAAGAGCAATCATTGCTACACTCAAACTTTGCACCGAACACGTTTACAGCCAACAGCTGTTCCCCATATTTTTCCTAATTTTCCAAAATATGTTTCGAAAAAGGTTTTCCACGTTCTACAACAGCTAGTACCTCGTCAGCTCATCAAAAATTAGAAAATGCCAGAATAGAATCGTGCAACAAAAATTTATTTGCTGGTGAAGAATTTGACACTTTTGTCATTTTCAAAAATAAAATTGCAAGTGAAACCTTGCCAAATGGATATCTAACATTATCAACATGCAGTTTCATTTTATTGGTTACCAGGAAAAGTTTGAAGATGCAACAAAGTTTCTCTCTTCTGTAATTGTTACTGAAGAGCTTATCATCAAACCGTTTGTCCTATGCCATCAAAACGCTTTTTCAATTACGTAATTCGTTTCAACTGCTGTGCAGTTCACATATATCAGTTATTCACCAATTCAACTTTATGCCGCGTGATTTTCTTTACATTAGAAAAAAAAATCAATCAAAATTTTAATGGAATTTTCAACGAAACTATATTAATCCACTTATTTGGCAATTTGTTATTGGGGTCACTCTGTGCTTATAAATATTCGACTCAAACATGGTAAAGAACTAAAATTGTTCGTGACTTTTTCAAAAAATACTGCACTGTTAAAGTCAACACGAAAACATTACAGAATATACGCTTAATCAATTATTTATTATATTTTTGTAGTGAAAATCTTAATCGGAGATTTACTTTTGAATGTTGTTATTCCAAAACGCTTCATACAGAACAATAAAACACTATTTTTGTAAAGCAAATTTTTTCTCTCATTAGCTACTTAATTTAAAAATACTTGATTCGAATTGTTAAAATAATTAATATCTTTCATTGTTTCTAAATATCAAACATGCGTCATGTAAATTTTAATATAAAGTCAAAGTTGCATGTTATGGATCGAGTTTCTTTTGCAAAGTCAGCAGATTTGAGGTTTTTATCACTTGTTAAAAAAAAGAATTATATAAAGTGAAACTGTTTAAAAATCTTTAGGTTTCTATAACAATCAAATTCTGTCTTTTTTCGGATTAGAAGAAATTAACGATAACGGACCGGAAATAATAAAGGTCACTGCTTCCATTTTACGACGCGTGACATTATTATAAATTTTGGAAATTTAAACTGAAGTTGAATTTGATAGAATAAACCAACAAAAAAGAAAAAATCAATTTTTACGTGGTACATAGTTCAAGAATATGATCGAAAATTTTTACAAAAATGACTGACTTCCTCTGCTCGCAATTTCTTTGCTTACGTCAACGACTTGAACTAACCTTGTTCAATGCAATTTTACGACTATCGATTTTGCAATGATTTATAAAAACTGAAAGTAAAATTTTAAGAAAAAGGTTTTTGATTAAGCCTTTCTAAATTTTATTCAATATGGCGCAAAATTTTCTGAAACGTCGCAATGTAACAAAGTGAAATCTGGCTAAACTCTATGACGTACAAGTTAAAATTGGAGTGTAATAGCTAAGTTAAGCGCAACTGATAAGCACAACGAATCAAGATATATAGTTTTTAAAGTTGAAGCAGACTTTTAAGGAAAAGTGTTTAACGGCAGGTTTTACAATTTCTTTCTTTTAACGTTCTTATATCGTTCATTGTAATTGTCCAAAATACTTTACTGAATTTGATCGAGCAACGTCGTATTTTCCATTTCTTTTAGGTTTGTGAATATCTTTCTCAGAAAATAGTGCACAAACTAGAATGTTGTTCTTAGGTACAAAGCTCTGTTCTCTGGATTCTTGACAGTTATTAAGTGTGATGGCAAGCATAGCAGAGTTGTAAACGGGCTGCACTAGTCGGCCCGTTTACAACTCTGAAGCATAGACTAAATTATTTGGGTTGCATAATGATATTAATAATAAGTTGCTACACTGAACCGCTTTATACTTAAAAAGTTCATATAGTCTCAGAGCGGTTGAATGTAAATGAAAAACAGTGTTTAAAACTGCTTCTTTCAGCTGATAATTGATTTATTTGAAGCAGAGCACATTAATGACACTGACCCTAATCTCAGCAATCCTTATATTCTATTCCTAATAACTTGCAGGAGAAACTTTTCCGCGACTTTTAAGCGGCACCATCAGCAGAGATGCACAGAACCAAACTAGTTCCTTCATGTAGTTTGCGTTGTCAATTTATTAAAACAAAGTTGACGTAGCATCAACGGTTTGAATCAAAACAGAATTTCCGATTGAAAGAGGATTCATTAGTGGGAGTGTTAAATTCCAAGGATACTGACAAAAAGCCTATGCTATTTTAACCAAATGGAAAACACACCAACGTAAAATTATGTAACAAGTATATGTGGTTAAATGGTTTAATCAATTTTAAAAGAAGTGCAATTCCAAAACAATCAAATTCAACAAATGTCTTTTCAAAAGCTCTCACACACCGTTGATCATAATGATGGAATATTGAGAAAAGGCTGCTCATCATTCGGCTTCTTACTAACAGGTTATTGCACATCTCCAATAGCATTTTTATCGTGATACAAATGCGCCGCACGTTAATGCATATCCGTTTGTATTAAAGATTTATTCTTAAGCAGTTCATGAAATGAAAATTTGCAAGAAATGTCAGATTCGCACGAACCGCTGCATTACTATAGGCGTATATGATTACAAAAAAGTACTGAATATCGTGACAACGAAAATTTTTAATCAAAATTTCAACTCTTTTTGACAAGGTGTTTTTTCAACCGTAAAAATCCAAATTACGCAATGCAGTGTCGCAATTAAGAGTGGCAATCCGGTTAAATATATTGCTCTACTTTCAAACTGTCCGGATGTTGTTGTTTTTCCAAATAAAGATTGGTTCAAATTAGAAACAGTGCAGAAAATGTAAGCGGAAACCGTAATTTTTGAAAACGTAGAGAAAAATTCCGTTTTTCGCTTTCGTTTTGCGACAGCTTTCAGTCTGAACCAAGCTAAAAAGCTAAAATATTTCAATTTCAACTTTTTTCTGCTAAGCAAAAAAATTTTTTCGCTTTGGACATTTTTTTACGCTTTCCCCTTTTAGTTTGAATAGCCTTTGCGCTTTCGATCACAAGTTTTACTTTTTCCGAGTTCGCAATTAGTCTAAACTTAAACCGACCCGAAATATTCACGAATAAGGAAACAACATCATCTCTTTTCTCTGAGTTTCGGATTTGAAGCAAAGGCTCGTACGGAGTGCATTGTAGAACGTCGCTTGGTCAATAAAAATTAATATTCACTTAACAAAGTTTGACCTTTGGAAATTTGATTTCTTTTCTATCTCAGCTTGTCAAAGACTTTCTGCTACTAATCAATTTACAAAAAAATTTGAATCATATCTATTTGGCAATCGTTAATTATTCGTTGATAAACGCAAAAATTATCTTGCGTCACCCCGAAATCTCGGATATCATAGAACAAATCCTAAATTAAAAGCATTACTTGGAGATTGGGATTACGGTTCAATTAGGATTATGCCTAAACCTAATTTTTATCCTACTTCTATAATTCAGTCGACGAAAAACAATCTTTGGGTCTCGAGAGTTTTTTCAGAAGAATCTTCCAATTGTCTTCAAAATTTTTCAAAAAAAGAGTCAAGTCCAATAATTGTAAAATACTTTTCTTCCGCACTTTGAAACGTGCGGTTTGTTTACAGCTGTAGATTTATTTATTTATCTCAGACGCAAAAAGGTCCATATAAATACAAGAACACACACACGCAAACACAAACACGCACAATTGAAAAAGACAAGTTTAAAATAAGTTAGCTCAAAATAATGATAATAATACGATTTGTGTAATAATAGAATTTGTATCACAAGTTAGATGACACCAATGACATAATAAAAATATTTTGAGATTGCATACAACAATTAATGAAAGAAAAAATTTGCTTTCTTATTAGAGCATCAAATGTTTCAATATTCGATTGAACTTGATGGTTACGAGCACTAACACATCGAGTTATTATATAGTTAAACACGAGGATTTATTTTTGATTACAAATCGAGCTGCTTAGTTAAATATTTTTGTTAAACACGAGGATTTATTTTTGGTTACTCATCGAGTTATGTGATGCAAAATTCTATAAGAATCATTGTAAGCAACATGAAATCGTCTGAAATCCTATTTACGATAATCACACCACAAGTGACTTCCATAAAAACCAAGCAAGAACATTAAAATAAATAATTTTTTACTTCCAAACTACACTTACTAAATTGGTATTTCAATTTATTTGCTGCACAATAAAGTAATTTAACTTGGCTTTGAATGTCAATATCATCTGTGACATCACTGTTAACATGCAACTCAAAGTATTTTACAGAATGTACAAAGCTGATTTTAGAATTGTCAACCAATAGCTTTGAAGAAAAAAATGGATAAAAATTTGTTGGTGCAAACAACATGCAAAATGATTTACTACAATTAAATAACATTTTATATGACGGGCCTTTTTGTAGCATTTATTTAAAAGATCTTGAAGACCAACTAAATTAGGACTAAATAAACAAATGTCATCAGCAAACATAATATAATTTAGGCTGTGATTTCCTACAAACAGCCGGCTTTAATAGTGTTTAAACTATGAGTCAGATCATCAATATACAAGGAAAATAACTAAGGACTTAAAATATCTCCTTGGCAGCACCATTTGAGACAGTAAAAGTGTCAGAAAAATAATTACCCCACCTAACTTTCATCATTTGAATTTTATACCAGTAGCGCAACAACCTAATAAAGTACAAAGGCACATTTCTAAGTATTAACTTTTTAAATAAAAGATCATCATCTACTTCGTCAAACGCCTTAGAGTCATCCAAAATACAGCAAAAACAGGAGTATCTCTAGAGACATATAATTAAGCTACTTGTTTGAGAGGAAATACACTCATGTCTGTACTATGATTAGGTTTAAACCCAAATTGGTTATCATCTGTTTTTAAAAATCTATTAAATGATGTAACATGTAAAATCAAATAATTTTGACGCGATTGTGGTAACAGCAATAGGCCTGTAATTACTAAAATCATAAATATTTTTATTTTTGATTGTTGTACAATTGATACGATAAAATGATTTGCATATTTTACTTTTATTTTTAAAAAGCGCGTTTGGTTTGATATCAAAATTAAAACTACAGGCATGTTGCCATTCAACAAATTTCGAAAACAATTGGATTATGAACGGTAATATTGATTTTGCTATTATGATCGTCTCTTACACCATACCGTCGATAATTTCTATAACCCCGGCACTGTCCATGTGATATCGGTTGGATAGGCTTTGCTAATTTAATAATGCGACTTATCATTAGCCTATATATAAGGTTCATATAATTTTTTTTTGCTAATAGCAATGGTGAAATTAAAACTGTTTTTAAGGCAAAATATTTGGGAATTTTATTTGATAACCGATTAAACTTTCATGAGCATATAAAATATCTTGAAGTAAAAATAGCTCGATCAGTTGGAATTCTAAATAAACTGAAGTATTTTTTACCCAGTTCGGCATTATTGAAATTATATTATGCACTTATTCATTCCTATTTTAACTATGGCCTTGCTGTTTGGGGAAGCACTTATCCGACTTAATCTAAATAAACTAAAATTGCTTCAAAATAAAGCTATTCGTATAGTCACCTCTTCTCAAATGTCAACTAGCTCGAAACCTTTATATATTATATCAAATATTTTGCCCTTACTTAAATTGTTTGAGTTTGAAATAGCCAAAATTGTTTATTTTCATAAATTTAATTTGTTACCTAAGATTTTTGATAACTACTTTTCATATGCTAAATCCTGCCATTCTCGTACTACAAAATTTTCACTTAAAAATAACCTTACCATTCCTCTGTTTAAAAGTAATCGAACTCAAAGACCACTTAAATATATAGGACCAAAAATTTGGAACTCCATCAGTCATAATCTGAAAATAATGACATTTAATAAATTTAAAAAAACATTATAAATTAATTTTACTTCTCAACGATTAAATTCATATATTTCTAACAATTTGTTTTGTGTACCTTATATTATTTTTTCTTTGTTGCTTGGTTTGATTCTACATATTCTTAATGTTATTTTGCTGTTTTGCTTTGTTTTGTTTTGTTGTGTTTTTTATTGATTTTTTTTTTTGTTTTTCATGTTTTGTGAGCATTTTTCAATTTACTTCTATATTTTTATATTTTACAAGGTGATTGCTTGACTCGAAGACCTTACGGTCCCTTCGCTATCACCTTGTCGCAACTTTAACAGATTATAATGGTATTTATTGCTGCTAAGTTTACCTTTTTGCGACGAAATAAATTAAATTGAATTGAATTGAATTAAATTGAATTGTAAACCAGAATTTTTATTGTAACTTACAAACATATTCTGTAATATATTAAATTTGGTAAAAGTTTACTGCCACAACTTGCATCTAAATTGCAGTGGCGAACGGTGAGCTTTTTTTTTAAAACGTTTGCTTAAACTGAAATATATAATATCTTGGTAAATTTAAACCAAAATAAAAAAAATAGCTTTGTTACTTAAGCGATATTATAGACGTAACACATGTGTGTATTAATCAACACTTTGAAATGTAACTAGTTCGACAAGTCCAACTTTAGTTGCTAGCACCATGCTAATAAGCTCCGACAAATTTTTAAAATCGAATATTAAATATTATTATGAATTAAAAGTATCAAAAATTTAACAGATCCAAGTCTAAAAATTTTTTCGAAAGTCAAGCGAAAAACAAAAAAAAGTCTTTCCTTTACGTTAAACGAATTCCCCAACTTCAATTAATGACTTTTTTCTGCATTTTCACTTGACTTTCAAAAAATTTTAATGCTTTAACAACGAGTTTAACTTTTTTGGGTGATGCGCTTATCATTGAAAAGTTTTTGTAATCTTAGAAATAATTTTGAAGAAAGTGAAATATAGATAACAAATTATTGTTTTAAAGAAAAATTCTGTGGCCCCAGTTTTGAAATTTTCTTTTAGATCTTAAATTTCTCAAAAGCAAGTAGCCTATGTATTCGCTTTAAAGAGGAAAATAATCTTTTGGCGGAAACTGTATTACTAGGTATAAAAGTAATCAAGTGAGAAAGCTTATCTACTTCTCTAAATTTAGGATGCAGATTCTTATTAAAACTCTTATTTTAATAAATATCTAATAGTTAGCTCGTGGACATGCTTTCCAGCAAATTTATGGGATTGATATGGCATATAGACCTGCAATTCATTTTCCGAGCAAAAGTAGTCAGAAAAACCAATCTGTTAACTTGGCTTATATATTGTGTATATTTAACTTGCCACAGTAGGGTAAATAGAAAAACTTATGTTTTGAAAGCGACAAATATCTAGTCTTATCTGCATAGACTTGTAATGTTATTTGTGATATTATAAAATAATTTGGAATGATTTTGGTATCTCTTTCACTACAATATGTTGAGTTACAAAATGGTGCAAAAAAAATTTTTTTTGGTTTTAAAATTTGATGTCATATTTAATTTTGGTTTAGGTTTTCCCATAGATATTATTTCTTGTTTTTCTAGTTTTTCGCTGTAACTTCTGCTTGAAAATGTTGTTTTAACAATACTTTCAACGTTATTTTCCATCAAACTACTTAAATTATTTAAACAAATTATTATAATGATTAAATATGAGAACGAAATTGCAAGCTATACTGTAAAAGTTTAATTACATTTTTATAAATTTTTTTGCTATGGTGACATTTAACCCGCTACTTCTAACTCATATTTTACGTTCAAGCTCTAGAACGCACAAATACAAAAAACAGTAAATTAAAATTGACTCTTTTTTTATAAAAAAAAAAGCCAATGTACAGTTTAGGTTTCTTTAATTCACACTCCATATTCAACTTCTTCAGAGCACAAAGAGCATACTGTATATCATATAAAACCGAAGTCAAAGACTGCTTTGAAAAAACATACAAAATAACTGAATTGATTGAAGTATTGTTATATTTAGAAAATTCTTTATTAAAAACATTAAAATAGAACTGGTATGCTTATAGAAGTAAAAGAATATATAGGCCAACTCCACTGTTTTCATCAAACCAAAAAAGTGTGCAGGTGCAACAAAACTTTTAAATAATTTTCATTTTTTCAGTCACATGTGTTCCTAAAGTCAAAGTTAATAATGTTTTATATGGGGCAAAATAACTAAAAATTAATTGCAATTATTGATTGGTTAATTTACCAATTAAAATTAATTGATTGATAGAAAAATAATTACGGCAGACCTCGGTTAATTCGGATTCGATAAGTGCGGTTCAGCAGAGCAACTGGAATAGCTGTAATCTCTCTATGGATGCTTTGTTTTGGTTCCTCTGTTGTATGGGGGCTGCCTATGTATACCTGATCTTTCAGGTAACCACAAAAAAAACGTCCACTAAGGTTATGCAATTTTTTTGAAGTCCCCACAGAAAAAGACTACATATACAATTTCTTTTGTAGCCCATGACATTATGAGGGTCACCAAAATCAATAACTGAAAGTAAGAAAATTTGATGTAAGATTCAGATCTTAGGTAATACGTTAAACTCCTTTGTATAAGTTATGTAATAAATAAATTTAGTACTCTGTGTCGTTTGAACAATCGGAGAAAATAGCATTTAAAATGTGTCCCATCATTACAGTTCGCCCTGTAATTTATTGTGATGGTATTTTGTCGTTAATAATTACAGAACCGCGGATTAAAACATCTCCTACTTGATATTTGTTTTAAGATCTTCGCAATAGCTTTTTTGTTACCGACGTACGATACTCTCCCTCATTGAAGAGTCGCCGGCAGGATAGCTCAGTGTGTTAACAATTTGACGTGCGAGCAAAAGAACGTGAGTCTACCTTAATAATGTCTGTGGTTCTCTTAGAAAAGGCAATTCAGGACAAACCGTCAACGGATCACGCTGCTTACATCAATGGTGACCTCGCTTATAACAGAAAGCAGCAACCTGCTCAATATGATCACAAGAAAATGAATAAAGAAAAGTTTTTCAGTTGATGTTTTTATTGATTTATTTGTAAGTTGCACAAAAAATAAAAATGCTCAATACGCTTAGAAATAACCTATATATAAAATGTCAAAGCCGATCCTTTGATTTTGAAAGATCTTCTTCGAAAAAAAAATTCGCTTTGCCTGTTGCGAGAAAGTTTTTCAACTCATCTAAAAAAATCAGCGCAGACATTGTTGACGACTTTGTTACTTGCTGAAAAACCTTTGGATTTCCGAAAACCCAAAAACCTTTGGTTTACGACTTTGTTACTTGCTGAAAACACTTTGGAAAAAACTTTGTTCCTTGCTGAAAAACCTTTGGTTTTCCACCAAGTAACAAAGTCCATATTCGCGGTCACTCTTTGAAACGTTACTTTATGCTACTCAAGTAACCCAAAACGGTGATTACTTTTGCAACAACTGATTCTTAAAATGATAGGCAGGATACAGTGGCGTGCGGTGACCTCTGAGACAAATCATGCAATTGGCATGCCAAAACCGGGTCATGAAATCGGGTATTTCATGGGTAGTCAATGAATAAGACATGGAACATATTACTTAGTAGGAAAACGATTCTGTGTGAGATCCTAATTTTTAGTGCTAATATCATGGTGTTCAGAAACCATTTTCGTCCTAGATTCAAGGTGATCTCTAAACAAAAAAAAGCTCATCACTTGAAATCGTCCCTCAGTAATGCAATTTTTGTCCTGCAAATGCAGTCATCTCTAAAAAAAAAGGTCTCGTCTTTCAATTTCTCTCAACTTTCGTCCTGAAATTGCAGCATTCCCTAAAAAAAAGATCTTCGCCCCGGATAAGCCTCAAATTTCTCTAATTTCATTCCAAATCAATACCCTTTTCCATTCAATTAATAAATATATGCTTCATCGCGCAAAAGTTTGTCATGCAATCACTAAGAATTTGGTCATGCTACGCATAACTTGCATGCCCTGACCGCACGCCACTGGCATGATATAAATAAACCTGATTATTGATGAGCAATATAAAAATATAAATGATAGACATAAAAAAGTAATTGTTGATTCTGTATTATAAGAATGAACATGGTGTTGAAAAAAGCATTTAGAAGGTTTTTATTTTTTAAACTCTATCATTTTGTTAAATTTAAACAATCAAAAAACATTCACGTTGCAAAATTTGCTTTTCGCCAAAATTCAACTGAGTTTTTGTTATAAACTATTAATCGTTAGACATTATTTAAACTTCTAAAGTTTTAGTAGGATATAGAATAGACAAAATAAAAGGGGATATTTTACAAAACTTAAATTGCACCGAATAGCCGCAGGTCAAACAGGGACGTGGTTTCTTTATAAATTCATAGACGTTTTAAAAATTTTGGGCTAACCCTGGTATAAAATATCGTTTCCGACCAGTAGAATTTCTAAATTTGTTTTTGCTTTTTATAGCCTTAAATTTCTTTATTAAACATTCTTTCTGGTGTTAAAACATGAATGAGACGTTTTCAAGTATTTTTTTAGTGCGCTTCAAAACTATTTTTTATTGTTGTGTCGCTTTTTTAGAATGTCGATTTGAAATAAATATCAAAAAGCTTGCAACTCTGTTGTACCGGATAAGATGACTGATCAGGTTACGTAAATACCGCTTATTAAACTTTTTTGTTGAGTAGGATGGGTGATCGGAGATAAATTGGTAACAGTTAAAAAAAATTAAATTGCAATATATTTATTTTTTATTTATTTATTCTATCTCTGTTTTTATCTTCTTGACTTGCAGGAAAGCGATGGAGGCGCTAATAGATAGAATAAGCAATTACCCCGACATGCTTCCGGAGTTGCAAAGATGTTGCTGTCCGCTTTAAAATTAGTAGAGATATGACTAAAATTTAGAATTGCTTGCCAAGACCGCAAAGCCGGGGAAAGTGTCGTAAAATGTCTTTCCTCTTTCTTTTTTCCGAACGGAGACCATGTCGATCACAATTCCGGCGTTCTAACCACTCGACCATGTTGCCCACTGCAATCTATAAGTTTTATTTCAAGTCGAGAAAAAAATAAAGTTGTGTTTTAAACAATGCATGGATAATGCATTGTGCTTCAAACATGCCAAGAAAACTACATGCACAATTGTACATGCAAATATAGGAGGAGAATGCCAAACTGCAGTTAAAAGTCCTACAGGGGTATCTAAGCGTTAGTGTTACTGATGAGGGTTTAAAACCCAAAATGCAATGGTTAAAGAAACGAGCTAGAGGTTGACATGTGTCAGTTGCCGTAAACATATAAAGCAGTCCTTGCTAATACTTCCTTATTTTCTTGTAATACGCTAAAAAAATTCTATAGCAAAATAATATTGTGAATTTCCAAACATCAATAAAATGTTTTTCTCTGAGCCACATACTTACATCAAACTTATCAATGTCAAAATCTTTAAAATTTTTATGACGAGTGTGCCGTCGTCACATTTGTTACTGAAAAGATGATATTGAGGCGATTACTCAATAGTAATAAGGTCATGACTTTCAAAATTTTTGCCGATATCAAACGAAAATTATGCAATCAGCGTCATTTATATCGCTAACTTCGTCATTAAGATGGTTATTGACGTTACCGTTGAAAAATGGTAACTGGAAGAGATTTTGCGATTATAACCGTCCTTTGGATTATGAATAGAAACGAAAAAAGATACTTTGGAATTGTTATATCTTGTTGAATTCCCAAAACGCCATGATGCTTGTTTTTGTAATATTGTCATAGTTAGCACTCGTTTTCACTACGAGCGTGAAATGGAGCATTCTTTGTTTGTTTTTATTGATGTTTTTTACTTTTTTCCGCGCTAAGGCGCTAAGCAAAGCAAAAAAATTAATAAAAGAAACAAAGAATGCTTCTTTTCACGCTCGTAGGGGAAACGAGCCTTTAGCTTGCGCAAATTGGTGTGCCTAATCTTAAAATTACATCTTAAACTAATGAAGCACTTCGTTTAAAAATCATTACTTTTTAAATTTAAAATTTATTTAACTATAGTATATATAATTTTAACAGGAAAGCAATTTTTTGTAGTTTTTAAAAAATAAATTGAAAACCCTAAATCAAGAAAAAAAAGACAATTTGATGTTTGAAAACCTCTAGGTTGGCTGATGCTGTTGCTTTTTTGAATTACATTCTTAAAACTACACAAAATCGAATTTGTTTTCATTTTAATTTAAAAAAAAAAATTTTATTTTTTACTATTTATATTTTTTTCTCATTTATTCTCCTAACTCGCAGGACAACAACGGAGACGTTATATTCTACTTAGGGCAACCTTTGAGCGTTACCCAGACCTGCTTTCAAAAATGTCTAAATATTGTCGATTTTTTATTTGTGTTTTTGTGTAAAGACATGATGAAATTTAGAGCTTCTTGCAATGACTTCCCAGCAAAGAAAAGTACCGTAAAAATGTATTTCCTACAATCACATCAAGGTAAGTCGTCATTTTAACTGTGCCGAAATAAGAATTGTTTAATGGTAGTTTTAATCTGGTAAACATTTGGGCATTTGATAAGCCTTTTTTGATATCTATATAGAACTATCTAAAGCATTTTTACGTACGTATGCAATTTTTTAGTAGCGATTCTCGGTATTTTGCACGAAAGTTAATTTTCATTGATGCCTGACCCTGATTTCGGCTCATTTTTCAATTTTTATTCAAAAAACTACAAAAGTAAATGTAAACAGTACAATTACTTTGTTGCAAGTTGTACTCGGATTATAAGAAATTTTAATGCATCAGCATACGAAAGTTACGTGTTGATTTTTTAAAATTACTTTTGATACAATTTCGGTTCGTTTTGACAAATTCGAGAACCAAAATTTCCTTTTTCGTTTATTTTTCAAAAAAGAAACGAAACACCGATATTCAGCATATTAACATTCAACTTTTATTAATTGACAGAGACTTCAAAAGTTCATAGAAAAAAATTTACCAGAGTGAATAAAACGTGCAGTTACACAGTGACAACGATTTGTGGTCATGTGATTTTCAAATACGTGAACAAGCACACCTTTTTCTAATGTTCAGCGTCAGCGAGAGGCGTATATAAAGAACTGCAGCAAAATCTCAGCCACATCTGTCTTTGCCTTGACAAAAAAAAGATATTCGGTCCGAGAAAATGACATCGGCAATTTATTGTAGTTTTAACCGAAAGCATTAGTTTTGACGGCAAGTTATGAAACAAAAATTACCCTAAAGAAAATCAAAAAGTGTGACTTTAAAGGAAAAAAAAATTTTGTAGCCCTTAAAAATTTGTGTCAACCGACTATCTCGAATTAAGCTACGATAAAGCGGAAACAGTCTTTTGAGATGAATCTGCAAATTTAATGCAGCAAATCAAAGCCAAGGTTTTTCAAAAAAACCTAAAGATATGCATAAATAACATTTTTTTATTATTTTCTGTAGAACTCTATTCTATTGACTTATTGTGTTACATTTTAAGTATTTAAAATCATATAAGCCTTGAAAAAAATGTCTCAAAAATCTTTCAACCAAATTCCAGGACCTCGAGGCTTTCCCCTCGTGGGATCACTTTTAAGTTTAATGCACGATCAAGGCACAGTGTTAAGTGCTTGGGCGGATGAACATTACGGACCCGTTTTCAAAGTAAAATTCGGTTCGCGTCAAGTCGTTACGTTGCAAGGGTAAGAAAATAACAAAACTCGATTTGTTCGAGATTTTACAAGAATTTTCATTTTAGTTACAAAGCGATCCACGAAGCGCTGGTCGAAAAATCGGAGACTTTCTCGGGACGAATCCATGCTGAGGTTTTGACCGCGTTAAACGGAGACAAAGGTTTGTTTTTCACGGATATCGATGATTGCTGGAGATTTTGGCACAAGTTCGCAGTTCAAAGTTTGGGAGTCACCTGGAAAAGTAAGTAAAATGCGTTTTCTAATCATTTACAGAACTTTTTTTATTATGTCAAAAATTAAAAGTTAAACCAATTTATAAATAACATTTCTGTTAATCGTTATTTATTAAAAAAATTTGTCGCAGCATCAATAGTTGGAATATTAAAAGAAGCAGAAGCATTTAAACATTGTCTGGCTCAGAATCTTGGTTCTCCTACAAGCATACATGAAATCGTGTCCATGAGTATGATGAACACTGTTCTACAAGTAAGTAAAAGATGGTTAAATTTTTAATCGGCTACATGTACCCAGTGACATAGAATGATGTATACATCCAGAAGCTTCACTAATTCTGCTAGATATAAGCTTGCCTGGGTGTTAGAAGATATCACGTTCAAAAAATTTAATCAACTCTGCAATTAAATAACATAAAAGTTGTGAAGTAACATCAGGTTGTGTTTCTTTTAAATTTTTTGCTGATTCAACCATCGGTTTTTAATAAATTTCCTTAGTCAAGATATGTTTTGAAAGATTTGTAAATTTTTATGTATTTTTATAGACTTGTTTCTCCATGAGCTACGATGTTAAAGAGGTAAAGGCAAAAGAGCTATATCAGGCCGTCTATGGAACTGCTTCCAAACCAGCTTTTCTACAATTATTTTGTTTTCCTTGGCTTAAAAGTTTTCCGTCTCATAAAAGGTAGGAATATTCGCAAAGTTTCAAAACTAGCTTTATCTTAAATTGTTGTTCTTTACTCTTTCAAAATCAAAACCTGTCTTAAATTTATGTTTTGTGATGATGTTCAAATTTAAACAACATTTTAGTACATCCATGTACAGTATATGATATTTCTAAATTTGGACGTTTTTTCAATATTCTAATAATTTTAGTTGTAAGAAATTTAAAGTAAAGTCGGACCTTCTTTTTATTTGAACTAAAAAGTTAGCATTTGACGTCTTTGGCACTATCGACTTATTCATTTTCCATTTGCTTTTTTAGAACCTATTATTAGGTAAATTGCTTTTAGGACAACATAGTACAACCACACTAATTGAAGAGTTGTTGCAAAAATCTTGAAGAAGTTGTTTAAAGTCTAATAAACCAACTATAGAAATTAATCGAAAATTGCAGAAACAACGTTAAAATTTGTGGCATTTTAAATCTTACACATTACTATGACATTTTTGAAAACGCGTACATTGAAACCAAGGTGTGTTGACATGACGTAAATCATTGCTCATGTTGCTTGTCCAAAAATCGGAAGATTAAAAACAAAACAACTATGCAGTATTTCACAAATCATTGCAAACTTAATTTTTTCTGTTGAAAGCGTCCTTAATAATATTAATGATCGTTTTCTTTATCGACAGTTACAATGCAGGACATTGAACAGTACAAAAAGGCAATTTTATCTCAACTATTTCGGGAAAATTCCATTAATCACTTTGTATCATTCTTAAAATTAAATTATAAACATCCACTTTTACAAAAATAATCCAAAACTGTCGAAACCTAAACCAGGTCCAAACTTGCAATGAGCGAGAGATCAATTATAAGATGCATACACAGGGAAAATTAATTTTCTTAACAAAAAGTCCGAGCTAAATACCACCTTTATAAGCTTTTGTTTATTACAACTTCTTCAAAAACTTATTCAAATAGAATATCTTTCTAATATGATTATTGAAAGTAAAATTGGTTATTAACTATAATCAATTGTACTTGCTTTTGGCTTCACTATGTATCTCGTTACTAATGAAAAGAATACAAGCAAAAACTTTTAAAAGTGCATGAAGATCGTTTTATTTTTTTAGAACAGTATTGGTAAAAACAATTCTTACAAAATGTACAATAATGTAGCTCTACTTTATGATAAACGTGAATTTTTTAACTCTTTAGTATTTTTTAGATTTTTAAACGAGGCAAAAAAATCCCAAATGAAAAAATTCCAACTGATAAAAGAGTTAATTGAAGAGAGAAGAAATTCAAACCAATCATCAATCGACATTGTCACTTACTTTCAGCAAAATCATTCAGGTGAGTCATTTTTCAACCAATCGAGTTCTGTTGAATAAAGTGAGATATAAAACAAATACAAGTACAGTATTTGCTTTGTCATGTCGGCAAAGTGCCTTTCGCAAGAGCACAACAGCCACAGAAGAAAAAACGTCCTCGTACATCTATTTGTTAACAAGTTATTATATGGTATTTATCACATGGTATTTAGATAATATTTGTAAGAAACTAAGCCAATTGCAATGAGTAGTTTATTACTTTCACTGTCTTGAGGTTGTAAAATTCCCGAACCTTATACTGCATGACTTACTTTATAAATTCAAACAGGTCTTGACGTTGAATCAGATGACCATTTGGCTTCCTTCATCTTGGACATGATCTTCGCCGGCTCTGTGACGACAGCCAATCAGTTCCTGTGGCTGCTTTTGTTCCTTCTCAAAAACCCAACCTGCTTGAAAAAAGTCCAGCAAGAAATTCGCTTGGTTTTAGACGAGGGTAAGTAAACTATGAGCGAAACTCTTCGTACTGTCCGTAAAATTTGATTCAAACAAAACCGTTTGTTAAAGCCTCGTTTTAAATAATTGCTTCGTTTTCAACGTTTTCCTTTCGTTTCAGGAAAGTTGACTGTGGACAAAATCAACGATCTGCATTACACTTCTGCTGCGATCGAAGAGACGTATCGCTTGCGTCCGATCGCTCCCACGTCGTCGCTACACAAAACCACGACCGACACCAGCGTGTCAGGATATCGAATCCCCAAGGACACCGCAGTGCTCGTCAACCTGCGGAGCGTGCACATGGATAAATCGACTTGGTCCCCAGACCCCGATGCGTTCCGTCCCGAACGCCATCTGAACCGTGACGGAAAGTTCGTAAAGAGTAGTCATGTGATCCCGTTTTCGATTGGCTCAAGACGCTGCGTCGGCGAGCGCATCGCGCACACGGAGATTGTCGCTTACTTAGCGTCGGTTTTGGTTGATTACGACGTAAAACTGGCGAACGAGAGCAAAGATGTTGATTTTTGTCCCGTTCCCGGAAGCATATCAAAGCCAAAGCCGTTTAAAGTTGTGTTGGAAACTCGAAATGCCTCGTCCAAAAAAATTCCAGAAAATCTATTTCTTGCGACAGAAAGTCACGTGCTGATAGACAACTACGAAATGCTCCCTCAATCTCAAAACAAAAACAAAGTTGAAACAAAGGTTTTGCTCTTTATCTTAATCCTTTTTTGCATCATTTTTTTCTTTTTAATATATTGTTCTTGGGGAAAAAGCTATTTTTATAAAAATCTTTAATATATATGTTTTCTTTTTTTGTCATGGCTGTGCTTATTTCGCTTGCCAAAAAACTGTTTCTGCGTTTATTTATTGTGATAATAAAATGTGTCAAAGCTACGAGAACTTTTTGTCTTTTTAACAATTAAGTTGTAGATGTACTGGACTTTAATGATAAATCGTAGGGAAAGGCATGGCAAAACGGTCATGTCGGGTAAAACGGATATCTGCTCTATTTCTTACAACTTCGAATTTCCATGTATTTTTTATCTTTTTTATATTTTCCTATTTTAGTTGAAGTTATGAAATTAAAATTGGAAGCTTTGCAATTGTTACGGATGTTTTACTGGTGAAAATTTGTCAGACAGAGATTTGCTGTAAAATCCGATACGAAGCAAATTCGATCTGTTGATCAATTAATAACTAAATTTAAAAGTTTTTTGAAGTTAAGTGTAGTGTGACAAAGTAAAATTTAAACACGGTTTATGATTTAAAAAAATATTTTTATAACTGCGTTGCACGCTAATTGCTAAAAGCAGCATGTTTGGGGCAAAACGGTCATAGTCTATGTCCGTTGCCCCAAGCAAGCTTGCAATACCAAGCAACTGAAACTATATCAGATGAAAGTTAACACAGTTTCTCATGCAGAATGCGAATAAATTGTGTGTCTGATTAGACTGTAATATATCTTCAAATATAGCTGCGACAAGAACGTCAAACGAAGAATTCTTCTGTAGATGAGCGCAATGGCCGGCTTGCTGTAATGTTTCTAAACGAAGTAATTAATGATGAAAAAATTTTTCATCATTTTTCTGACACACTCCCTCTTCCTATTGCAAAGTAATCACATGAAAAGCGTAAATCAAAACAAGAGCCACCCACATAACTGGTTTTTGGTTTAAAAAATCTATCACTGTGGGTGAAACAGCATTGAAAAAACTAAAATAAGCCAATGTTAAAAAACCTCAAGCAATGAATAATGCAAATAAAAACAATTAAGCAAAATATATCTGTTTGCTTTGCACAAAACTTTATGCAGAGCCATCATTTAAAAATTGGATTCAATGTATCAAATATTTGCAGTGGTGTCACGATAGAAGTTTGGATTATGCTGGTCAAGAAATGTTTGTGCAATTTTTGTCCTGTTTAATTTTTTGAATATTATCATGTATGTATAAAAAATGGTTCTGTTTGATTTTTTAGTTGCCACAAAATAGAAATGCATTATTAATACTTGAAATTCAAAACAAGGATAAAAAACTGTTTTTAACTTTACCTGGGGCAAAACGGACACTCTATGACCTTTATGCCCCAAACCCGGGGAAAAACGAGCATGTAAGTAAAATATACACGTTTTTAAAATAAAATTTTTATCTTGTTGCCACTTGTTTTAAATTGTATTTGTGAGATAGTATATCGCAGTGTTTCTCAAACCATGGGTCGCGACCCAAAAGTGGGTCGCCAAGGCTATGCGGATGGGTCGCGAAGCCTTGTAAATTACCGCACGTAAAAGAAAAAGATCTGCGCGCACAAGATTTGAGAAGTGAAGAAACTTCTTGAGATGTCATTACGAATTTAAGAGGAAAATGAAGAAATCGGAATCAGATTCAAGATGAAGACCTTTTTTTTTTTTTTTTTAGAGAACACTAGATGCTTGAGATGACAATCAAGAAATCAGAAACAGATTCAAGGTGAAGACCTTTTTTTTTTTTTAGAGATCACTACGTTTCGCTACGCTCAGTCAAATTTATTTGGGTCGCAGTCATCTTTGCAAATCGTTATTTTCAGCGATTTTGGATCGCAGAAAAAAAGGCTTGAGAAACACTGGTATATCGTCTGAGCAATTACAAAATATTTCTTTGTCAATTTAAGTCCAACAACCACTAAGTTACCTCAATTTAAAATAACTATAATCGTTTTGTCCCGCCTTCCCCCTATGCGCATCCTATAAATTGTCAAAGAAATATTTTGTTTTCTTTTAAACCTCGATCATTGATGAGCCCTTTCATAAAGATGCCTTCCAAGTAATGACATGGTTTTGAAGAATTGTTAAGAAACAACTGCACAGTTTAAAGAGAAACGGTACAATCGTAAAATTTGGTAAACTAAAACAGTGATATATGAGTACTAGCATATCTGTTTTTAATACCCAATTCATCGCATTGCTTTTAAACCGTTTAAAGTCATAAATCGTTTTACGAATTTGGCATTTAGCTAAAAATTACTATGACATTAGTAGTAGTCTATACCCTGCTATTTACATTACAGGCGAATAGAAAAAGGCCTAACACACGTGATTTTGCAAAGGCAAGATCAATATTTTCTTTTTTTAAGCTAGTAATTACTTATTAAAAAGGTTTTACGCAACAAAAGTTTCTTAAAAATGAATGATCTCATTTACTCTAAAGCTTGTCTTTACAGTCGTGTTCAAAATTTCGTTTTTCATACGAAAGCATATTAAAACGGATAGTTTGACATTTCCATAGTTGCTATATTTTACTCATAAGTACAAAGTTTGTGAACTCTAAAGAACTTTTTGCAGTGACCCAGTTAAAGTTTAAAAATAATTTTGTTATGTAAAAATGGTTACGCAACGTACGCAATTGAGAAAGTTGCCACTGCACAATAACATGCAAGTAATCTTTATGCTTTTTGGAACACATGGCAAAATGCTAAGCTTTGCTCATCTCTGCCACCCCTGCAAACTCCTTCACAAAATGTGATGTTATCGTAACACTCGTATTCATCAAAAAGTGCTTTTCATAAGAGTTCTGCTTAAAAAATCATAAGATTTTCCAGTTTTTTTGTAAAAGTTTTAATTACGTGGTGCAAATTCTGGGTAAATATCATGATTGGTTAAAACACACTGTCACTGCCTTTTTCTCAGCATAGGTTTTGATAAAATCATCACATTTTACTTCTATGGAAGTTTGAATTTACTATCGAATCTGGCAAGATATAATACACAAAATTGATCGCTGCCGGGTTGCTTTCAAATATTTTTGATTAGTTTAAACTTGTTTAATGATCTCTTTCCAGATGCTACGTTTGCTGGAATAATGAGAAAATTTTTCAAGTAACACACACTATTAAGAAAGAGGTTCTTGTAGCTTGAACGCGTAAATTTGATTTAGCTGCATAAGTTTAAGTTATTTCTTTTTTTCCAAAATTAGCTAAATGTACCAAAGGCAAATGCAACATCTGTATAATGAAACTTTGTAAAAAGGATATGGAATATCGAATTCTTGCATTCTATATTCTATTCATTTTTCATACTTTGTATTATATTGAAAACCCTAAATTTCATAATATGTTAATTTTTATAAGTGTTTTTATAAGTCTAATTCATGGGTGGGCAAACTTTTTAGCTCGAGGGCCACACTGAGAAGTTGATTTTATTAGAGAGGCGCACTATTGTGATCTCTAAAAAATAGATCTCCATTTTGAATATCTCCTAATTTTCTTAATTTTCAAACCCAAAAAGCAGTAAATCTGTCTCGGATTTTTTGATTTTTGTCTCTAAAAATAGTAATATCAAAAAAGTCTTTACTTTGCATTTGTCCCGATTTTCTTGATTTTCGTATCTAAAAATCAATGATCGCTAAAAAAGGCAATAGAATTTGGTTGAAGACAAACAGAAATTAATTAATTTTTTAATTATTTGTTTGAGGCTTTTGCAATTTGAAGATCGTTTTGGGCTGTAGTTTGCCCACTCGTTGTCTACCTTGTCTGAGTGATAAATCTGTAATTTTAGTTTTTATTTTGAATATTTACATTTAAATGTGTAGATAATCCGCATCAATATTTGATTAGATCTAAAAATATTATTGTTTTTTTTATATTTGTTGTGGTATTTTTCATTCATGTTTAACCGCTCTAGGACTATAAGAACTTTTTAAGTAAGAAACCGTTATTAAATACATCTTATTATTATCATTTAAACTACAAATACTGCAATGGGGCAACCAAGAAAGTTACCTATTTCTGCATTTCCTGAGGGAGACACACATTGCAAGCGAACTGGGCACTCAGACTTGAACTTTCAAACTGACCCTACATTAGGGTTGCTATATCTAAATAAGCAAAATTTCGGACAGACATAGGCGTACCAGCCAAAAAATTTTGGAGGGGCAAAGAAAATAAAATTGTCTGGGATTCTAGAATGAAGACTAAAAAAAAGCTTTTTACTTTGATTCAGTCTCGGAAATTTTCGATTTTGCTGCCAAAATTATGGTGTTCTCTAAAAAAAAGATCTTCACTTGGAATCGCTCTCGGATTTTATCAATTTTTGACCTAAAATCGGACATACGATTTTCATGTCCAAGTTCTGAAAAATAATTTACTGGTTCCCAAATTTCCGGACAATTTAATTTTTTTCCGGACATTTGAGTTTTTTGGCCAAAATTCCGGATCGTATGGCAACCCTACCCTATACTGAAGTTGTAAACTGTTTAAACGCCAATGTTGAAATATCACTAATCTGGTTATAATTTCTACTTTTTTTCCCTACCCTATTCATTTGGATAAAACCAGTGTTTCTCAATCCCGAGTCCGCGGACTCGTAATGTTCTGGTGAGTCTGCTAGCACATTAACTTTGTAAATTTTTGTTCAATTATTATCTGTACATGTTACGCACATTCCCGTTTCTTAGGTATTACCCGCCATTGAACTTCTTAATATTTCAGACAAGTTTTGCCGCCTTTTATACGGTACCAAATTTTGCAATCTTGCGCATTACGATGTCATAAAGAAATTAAAAAACTCTCTCAAAACAAAATGTGCTTATGACCAGTCAGATATATAGTTCTGTAGTTGAAGGACGATTTTTAAGTCAGTTGGTTTGAAAGAGTTTAGCAAAGTTAACTTATTTAACTTATGTTGATTTTATCCAAGTTAAAATATTTAACAAGTTCATTTAATATCTATTCATGGCAAAATGAAAGCAGTTCTTTGCATATAATGATGATTACTTGAAGCTGGGATTTACTTCTGTCGAGGTAAATGGTAAAGTAAGGCCACAGTGTGTGCTTAAAAGCCTTAAAAGCCTTGTGCTTAAAAAGTCGCATTGATTGCCCAGCTGCTTGGGAAGAAGTAGTTTACTCTTACGATAAAGCAGTGCGTGCTTCTTTTTTTGTTTCTTGGAAAATTGCTCGAGAAAAAGCGCCTCATATAGCAGGAAAGAACTTGATTAAACCAGCAGCTGTGAAAATGGCCAGGATATTGTGTGGTGATGTTGTTGCTAATACGTTAACTACGATTCCTTTGTCAAACGACACCATCAAGCGACGTATTCAAGAACTATCAGAAGATGTTCTGCAACAAACTATTGCTTCTGTAAAGCGCAGTGGAAACTTTAATTTGCAATTGGATGAGACAACAGATATCGGAAATGATGTACTGCTCATTGTGTTTGTGCGATACCTTGACACAAACTAATATATGGAGCAGTTTTTGTTTTGCCGTCCACTTGCCAAAAATACCATCGGACAGCAAACATTTAAGAAAGTAAATTCGTTCTTTAAAGGACATCAGCTTGAGTGATATGACTGTGTGTCTGTTTGCGGGCATCGCGCTCCGTCCATGATGGAATGTAAAAAGGGCTTCATGAGTTTTGTGAAAAAGGAAAATAAAAACTTTTCAGTTGTTTATTGTCTTCTCCACAGAGAAAATCTGGCAGCAAAAAAGATACAAGAAGACATTGCCATAGTTTTCAAATAAGTTGTATCTGTGGTCAATTTTATTAAATCTCGTCCCTTGCATACTCGTTTATTTCGTGTATTGTGTGATGAAATGGGGGCTGAATAGAATGGGCTTCTATTTCATACTAACATTTGTTGGTTATCGCGAGGAAAGGTGCTGGAGAGATAGGGAATGCATAGAACGGGAGTGATAACTCCGTTTGTATCCGTTAATGGATCATTCTGGAGCAGGGTTTCCAGATTGGCTTTTTTGACGCCAAATTTGAGAAATCTGAATTTTTTTAAACAGGTTTGGCGTCAGAGTTTTAGTTTGGCGTTTTGGCTTTTTGTTTGCTTTTTTTGCCAAATTTGCAAAACTTTTTTCAATGTGGTTAACATCAAAAATTTTGTTTGGCTTTTTGGCCTTTTTCTTTATGGCTTCCGGGTGGATGGGTTTGGAAGAAAAATGGAGAGGTTATGAACAGATTTTCAAAAGAAGACCTTGTTTTTTAGAGAACACCATGACTTTGGAACGAAAACAGGGAAGTCTGACATGGAATGGAAGTGAAGACCTTTTTTTTTTAGAGAACACTATGATTTTTGGACGAAAATATACAGGGTGTCCATAAAGTCTCTTTAAAATTAAAAAAATTATTACAAAGTAAAATAATGAGATATCGCAATGAGGGTTGTTTTATGTTAATCAGTATTTCATAAAGTTTTTATTGACACTAAAATTTATTGTTTCAGATAAAATTTCTTAATTAAAATTTCTTATGTTTAATGATTGATTTATATGAACTGAACCTCCATAAAATGACTACTCCTCAAGAAAAAGCGCAATGTGTATCCTGGTTCATTGAGACAAAATCAGATGTTCAGACCCAGCGCAACTACAGAAGTAAATATGGAAGAGACCCATCATCACGTCCTTCAATTCGTTTATGGCACAAGAAATGTATGAAGACAGGGACAGTATCTTCAATACAAGGAGGAGTGGGCGACCAAGAACATCTGAAGAAAACATCGAGCGTGTAAGACAAGCCTTTCAACGTTCTTCTATGAAGTCCATCCGTACTGCTGCCAGACAATTGGAACTACTACGTTCAACAGTGCACAAAGTCTCTTCCATACTTACTTCTGTAGTTTCGCTGGGTCCGAACATCTGATTTTGTCTCAATGAACCATAGGATACACATTGCGCTTTTTCTTGAGGAGTAGTCATTTTATGGGGGTTCAGTTCATATAACTCCATCATTAAACATAAGAAATTTTAATTAAGAAATTTTATCTGAAACAATAAATTTTAGTGTCAATAAAAACTTTCGTCGTCGTTGTTTGATGGGTATCCACTCCAGGTCAGACACAAACAGGATTGGGGCCGAGGGTTTATCCATTTACTACCCCAGACTGCTGTACTGCCTGAATCAGATGCTGGCAGTGGTGTTATTAAGCCAGCATCGAGTTTTGTCATCCAAAACCGTCAGACCTCGTGCTCCATGTGGTGCCCGATGTATAGGGCACGCTGTTAGTACATGGTCTGCGGTTTGCTCAGAGGCGTTACACTCTCAATTCGGTGAAGGAGCGAGACCTCATTTGTGCATGGACGAATGGAATCGCTCAACACCAGTCCGCAGGCGTTTGAGTTTAACCCAAGCTGCTCGGGGTAAGCCCATCCCAACAGGCCTGGCACCAGTCCCGGGCACAAAAGCACGGAGCCTGGAAGCATTTTCACAATACTTCGTTTTTCATTTGTAATTTGTCCATTCAGAAGCGCGGATGCCAAATCTGGCAAGGTTGTCCAAAAGATTCCGCGCAGCTGGCACAAACGGGCGTCTAGATCTTAGTCTCAGTTGGCGAGTATCTGAGGACCCACTTTAAAGACCATACAAAATATGATTGGGGTCCAGAGATCCATGGTAAGCCAAGGAGAGTGTCGCTCCCATTCGGCGAAGCTCAGCTGGCTGGATGCCTGAGAGTATAGGTAGGTGATCCGTTGGAGTGGGACGCAGGCATCCAGTAACTATGCGCAAAGCGTCGTTCAAGACACTGTTGATGAGTCGGTAAATAACCGAGAGGCCAAACGTGAGCTAAAGGTCTACAACAGGGGTGGCCAACCTGCGGCGCATGCGCCACAAGTGGCGCATTGCCGTCGGGGAAAATATTTCAAATGAAAAACGTTCCACAAGTTATATCTAGCCATATCGACAACCTTTTTTTTAGAGGACACTATAAATTTCGGACGAAAAATAGGAAAATCGGAGATCGATTCTGAGTAAAGACTTTTTTTTTCTGTTTTTAGAGAACATTATGACTTTGGGACGAAAAATAGGGAAATTAAAGATCGATTCTGAGTGAAGACCATTTTTTTTTTTTTTTAGAGAACATTATGATTTTGGGACGAAAAACAGGGAAATCAGAGATCGATTCTGAGTTGATGTTTTGAAATTTTGAAATCTTTCGTTTGTGTGGCGCATTGAACTGAACTTGAATGAAATTGGCGCTTGAGGTAGAAAAGGTTGGCCAACCCTGGTCTACAACAACGCTAGACTTTTACCGTTCTGTCCAACCCCTACTTATTTTGGGGTAAAACTGGACAGATCGCTCACGTTTCGTCACCATTTAGTGGCATTGCGCAAAAAACTATCCTCGCGCGTTACACTGCTGAGGCGACTCGTGAGCTCGGGATGGGGTGCTGGTGCTAAAACAATAAAAACTTTATGAAATACTGATTACCGTAACATTAAACAACCCTCATTGCGATATCTCATCATTTCACTTTGTAATAATTTTTTTAAATTGTAAAGAGACTTTATGGACACCCTGAATTTTCTTGTTGGTGAAATTGTTTGGTTTTTTTTGGCTTTTTTTATTCCCTCCTTTGGCTTTATTCTATCACTGAGATCTGGCAATTTTGTTCTGGAGTAGGCCAATGTGCTTCGAGTACTGATAAGCTTACTGATTAGGTGGTACGGTATTAGCAGATAAAGTTAGAGTTTGTACTTAGTATTTAGTGATATTTTTATAGTTTATATAAAAAGAATTTAGAAATTCACCCAAGTTTGTTATTAGTAATAGAGTTTAAACGTGTTTTTGATGATAGAGGTATCCTACTAGTTTGAAATAGGTTACCGGTAATCTGCAATAAAATAAAATGATGCAATTTCCAAACTCAGTGATAACACGGTTGTAGTTGTCGGCATAAGATATTAGTAATAAATTGCAGAAAGACTATTTTGATAACGTTGTACTCATTGGTGACTGGTGACTTTAAGGTTTTTATATTTTATGATAATTAGACTGATTTTGTAAACCTGTATATCAGTAAAATGCTACTGTACTTTCACCTTACTGGTGTAGACTTATGCAAACCACTACCAACATTAGTGATTTATCATAAAACTTGTCTTTAACTTTAGTTTGTCAAATACAGTGTTGTTCACTGTTTTTATAACAGTTTTCAGTGAGGTGTCTTAAAAATATAAAAGTTGAGGATCACTCTTATAAAGCTTTAGAAAACATAAAAAATTAAGTATTTTTATTTGTTAGGTTATCTACTTAGTAAACAGTTTTTTTTTTTCAGAGTATATAATTATTCAAGTAGGTATAGTATACACCTACTATGTCACTGGATGCAGAACAGGTTATAAACCAATGAGAGATGAAGCATCAGATCAAAATGAAAAAATTGCTCTTTATAAATTTCCAACAGAAAAAATCTTGAAAGAAAAATGGATTAAAGCAATACCGCGACAAGATTCTGCAGTTACATGTAATTCAAAAGTTTGTGCTTTTCATTTTGGTGCCAATGATTTTATTGCAGTTTCAACTGATAAAAAGAGCAATCATTGCTACACTCAAACTTTGCAGCAAACACGTTTACAGCCAACAGCTGTTCCCCATATTTTTCCTAATTTTCCAAAATATGTTTCGAAAAAGGTTTTGCCACGTTCTACAACAGCTAGTACCTCGTCAGCTCATCAAAAATTAGAAAATGCCAGAATAGAATCGTGCAACAAAAATTTATTTGCTGGTGAAGAATTTGACACTTTTGTCATTTTCAAAAATAAAATTGCAAGTGAAACTTTGCCAAATGGATATCTAACATTATCAACATGCAGTTTCATTTTATTGGTTACCAGGAAAACTTTGAAGATGCAACAAAGTTTCTCTTTTCTGTAATTGTTACTGAAGAGCTTACCATCAAACCGTTTGTCCTATACCATCAAAACGCTTTTTCAATTACGTAATTCGTTTCAACTGCTGTGCAGTTCACATATATCAGTTGTTCACCAATTCAACTTTATGCCGCGTGATTTTCTTTACATTAGAAAAAAAAATCAATCAAAATTTTAATGGAATTTTCAACGAAACTATATTAATCCACTTATTTGGCAATTTGTTATTGGGGTCACTCTGTGCTTATAAATATTCGACTCAAACATGGTAAAGAACTAAAATTGTTCGTGACTTTTTCAAAAAATGCTGCACTGTTAAGTCAACACGAAAACATTACAGAATATACGCTTAATCAATTATTTATTATATTTTTGTAGTGAAAATCTTAATGGGAGATTTACTTTTGAATGTTGTTATTCCAAAACGCTTCATACAGAACAATAAAACACTATTTCTGTAAAGCAAATTTTTTCTCTCATTAGCTACTTAATTTAAAAATACTTGATTCGAATTGTTAAAATAATTAATATCTTTCATTGTTTCTAAATATCAAACATGCGTCATGTAAATTTTAATATAAAGTCAAAGTTACATGTTATGGATCGAGTTTCTTTTGCAAAATCAGCAGATTTGAGGTTTTCATCACTTGTGAAAAAAAGAATTATAGCGTATAAAGTGAAACTGTTTAAAAATCTTTAGGTTTCTATAACAATCAAATTCTGTCTTTTTTCGGATTAGAAGAAATTAACGATAACGGACCGGAAATAATAAAGGTCATTGCTTCCATTTTACGACGCGTGACATTATTATAAATTTTGGAAATTTAAACTGAAGTTGAATTTGATAGAATAAACCAACAAAAAAGAAAAAATCAATTTTTACGTGGTACATAGTTCAAGAATATGATCGAAAATTTTTACAAAAATGACTGACTTCCTCTGCTCGCAATTTTTTTGCTTACGTCAACGACTTGAACTAACCTTGTTCAATGCAATTTTACGACTATCGATTTTGCAATGATTTATAAAAACTGAAAGTAAAATTTTAAGAAAAAGGTTTTTGATTAGGCCTTTCTAAATTTTATTCAATATGACGGAAAATTTTCTGAAACGTCGCAATGTAACAAAGTGAAATCTGGCTAAACTCTATGACGTACAAGTTAAAATTGGAGTGTAATAGCTAAGTTAAGCGCAACTGATATGCACAACGAATCAAGATATATAGTTTTTAAAGTTGAAGCAGACTTTTAAGGAAAAGTGTTTAACGGCAGGTTTTTACATTTTCTTTCTTTCAACGTTCTTATATCGTTCATTGTAATTGTCCAAAATACTTTACTGAATTTGATCGAGCAACGTCGTGTTTTTCATTTCTTTTAGGTTTGTGAATATCTTTCTCAGAAAATAGTGCACAAACTAGAATGTTGTTCTTAGGTACAAAGCTCTGTTCTCTGGATTCTTGACAGTTATTAAGTGTGTAACATAATGATATTAATAATAAGTTGCTACACTGAACCGCTTTATACTTAAAAAGTTCATATAGTCTCAGAGCGGTTGAATGTAAATGAAAAACAGTGTTTAAAACTGCTTCTTTCAGCTGATAATTGATTTATTTGAAGCAGTGCACATTAATGACACTGACCCTAATCTCAGCAATCCTTATATTCTATTCCTAATAACTTGCAGGAGAAACTTTTCCGCGACTTTTAAGCGGCACCATCAGCAGAGATGCACAGAACCAAACTAGTTTCTTCAAGTAGTTTGCGTTGTCAATTTATTAAAACAAAGTTGACGTAGCATCAACGGTTTGAATCAAAACAGAATTTCCGATTGAAAGAGGATTCATTAGTGGGAGTGTTAAATTCCAAGGATACTGACAAAAAGCCTATGCTATTTTAACCAAATGGAAAACACACCAACGTAAAATTATGTAACAAGTATATGTGGTTAAATGGTTTAATCAATTTTAAAAGAAGTGCAATTCCAAAACAATCAAATCCAACAAGTGTCTTTTCAAAAGCTCTCACACATCGTTGATCATAATGATGGAATATTGAGAAAAGGCTGCTCATCATTCGGCTTCTTATTTACAAGTTATTGCACGTCTCCAATAGCATTTTTATCGTGATACAAATGCGCCGCAAGTTAATGCATATCCGTTTGTATTAAAGATTTATTCTTAAGCAGTTCATGAAATGAAAATTTGCAAGAAATGTCAGATCCGCACGAACCGCTGCATTACTATAGGCGTAAATGATTACAAAAAAGTACTGAATAACGTGACAACGAAAATTTTTAATCAAAATTTCAACTCTTTTTGACAAGGTGTTTTTTCAACCGTAAAAATCCAAATTACGCAATGCAGTGTCGCAATTAAGAGTGGCAATCCGGTTAAATATATTGCTCTACTTTCAAACTGTCCGGATGTTGTTGTTTTTCCAAATAAAGATTGGTTCAAATTAGAAACAGTGCAGAAAAAGTAAGCGGAAACCGTAATTTTTGAAAACGCAGAGAAAAATTCCGTTTTTCGCTTTCGTTTTGCGACTGCTTTTAGTCTGAACCAAGCTAAAAAGCTAAAATATTTCAATTTCAACTTTTTTCTGCTAAGCATGAAAATTTTTTCGCTTTGGACATTTTTTTACGCTTTCCCCTTTTAGTTTGAATAGCCTTTGCGCTTTCGATCACAAGTTTTACTTTTTCCGAGTTCGCAATTAGTCTAAACCTAAACCGACCCGAAATATTCACGAAGAAGGAAACAACATCATCCTTTTTCCCTGAGTTCCGGATTTGAAGCAAAGGCTCGTATGGAGTGCATTGTAGAACGTCGCTTGGTCAATAAAAATTAATATTCACTTAACAAAGTTTGACCTTTGGAAATTTGATCTCTTTTCTATCTCAGCTTGTCAAAGTCTTTCTGCTACTAATCAATTTACAAAAAAATTTGAATCATATCTATTTGGCAATTGTTAATTATTCGTTGATAAACGCAAAAATTATCTTGCGTCACACCGAAATCTCGGATATCATAGAACAAATCCTAAATTAAAAGCACTACTTGGAGATTAGGATTACGGTTCAATTAAGATTATGCCTAAACCTAATTTTTATCCTACTTCTATAATTTAGGCGACGAAAAACAATCTTTGGGTCTCGAGAGTTTTTTCAGAAGAATCTTCCAATTGTCTTCAAAATTTTTCAAAAAAAGAGTCAAGTCCAATTGTAAAATACTTTTCTTCCGCACTTTGAAACGTGCGGTTTGTTTACAGCTGTAGATTTATTTATTTATCTCAGACGCAAAAAGGTCCATATAAATACAAGAACACACACACACAAACACTTAAACACGCACAATTGAAAAAGACAAGTTTAAAATAAGTTAGCTCAAAATAATGGTAATAATACGATTTGATAATAATAGGATTTGTATCACAAGTTAGATGACATCAATGACATAATAAAAATATTTTGAGAGTGCATACAACAATTAATGAAAGAAAAAATTTGCTTTCTTATTAGAGCATCAAATGTTTCAATATTCGATTGAACTTGATGGTTACGAGCACTAACACATCGAGTTATGTGATGCAAAATTCTGTAAGAATTATTGTAAGCAACATGAAATCGTCTGAAATCCTATTTATGATAACCACGCCACAAGTGACTTCCATAAAAACCAAGCAAGAACATTAAAATAAATAATTTTTTACTTCTAAACTACACTTACTAAATTGGTGTTTCAATTTATTTGCTGCACAATAAAGTAATTTAACTTGGCTTTGAATATCAATATTATCTGTGACATCACTGTTAACATGCAACTCAAGGTATTTTACAGAAGGTACAAAGCTGATTTTAGAATTATCAACCAATAGCTTTGAAGAGAAAGATGGATAAAAATTTGTTGGTACATGCAAAATGATTTACTACAATTAAATAACATTTTATATGACGGGCCTTTTTGTAGCATTTATTTAAAAGATCTTGAAGACCAACTAAATTAGGACTAAATAAACAAATGTCATCAGCAAACATAATATAATTTAGGCTGTGATTTCCTACATAACAGCCGGCTTTAATAGTGTTTAAACTATGAGTCAGATCATCAATATACAAGGAAAATAAGTAAGGACTTAAAATACCTCCTTGGGAAGCACCATTTGAGACAGTAAAAGTGTCAGAAAAATAATTACCCCACCTAATTTTCATCATTTGAGTTTTATATCAGTAGCGCAACAACCTAATAAAGTACAAAGGCACATTTCTAAGTATTAACTTTTTAAATAAAAGATCATAATCTACTGTACTTCGTCAAACGCCTTAGAGTCATCCAAAATACAGCAAAAACAGGAGTATCTCTAGAGACATATAATTAAGCTACTTGTTTGAGAGGAAATACACTCATGTCTGTACTATGATTAGGTTTAAACCCAAATTGGTTATCATCTGTTTTTAAAAATCTATTAAATGATGTAACATGTAAAATCAAATAATTTTGACGCAATTGTGGTAACAGCAATAGGCCTGTAATTACTAAAATCATAAATATTTTTATTTTTGATTGTTGTACAATTGATACGATAAAATGATTTGCATATTTTACTTTTATTTTTAAAAAGCGCGTTTGGTTTGATATCAAAATTAAAACTACAGGCATGTTGCCATTCAACAAATTTCGAAAACAATTGGATTATGAACGGTAATATTGATTTTGCTATTATGATCGTCTCTTACACCATACCGTCGATAATTTCTATGACCCCGGCACTGTCTATGTGAGATTGGTTGGATAGGTTTTGCTAATTTAATAATGCGACTTATCATTAGCCTATATGTAGGGTTCATATAATTTTTTTTTTTGCTAATAGCAACGGTGAAATTAAAACTGTTTTTAAAGCAAAATATTTGGGAATTTTATTTGATAACCGATTAAACTTTTATGAGCATATAAAATATCTTGAAGTAAAAATAGCTTGATCAGTTGGAATTCTAAATAAACTAAAGTATTTTTTACCCAGTTCGGCATTATTGAAATTATATTATGCACTTATTCATTCCCATTTTAACTATGGCCTTGCTGTTTGGGGAAGCACTTATCCGACTTAATCTAAATAAACTAAAATTGCTTCAAAATACATGTAAAGCTATTTGTATAGTCACCTCTTCTCAAATGTCAACTAGCTCGAAACCTTTATATATTATATCAAATATTTTGTCCTTACCTAAATTGTTTGAGTTTGAAATAGCCAAAATTGTTTATTTTCATAAATTTAATTTGTTACCTAAGATTTTTGATAACTATTTTTCATATGCTAAATCCTGCCATTCTCGTACCACAAAGTTTTCACTTAAAAATAACCTTACCATTCCTCTGTTTAAAAGTAATCGAACTCAAAGATCAATTAAATATATAGGACCAAAAATTTGGAACTCCATCAGTCATAATCTGAAAATAATGACATTTAATAAATTAAAAAAAAACATTATAAATCAATTTTACTTCTCAACGATTAAATTCATATATTTCTAATAATTTGTTTTGTGTACCTTATATTATTTTTTCTTTGTTGCTTGGTTTGATTCTACATATTCTTAATGTTATTTTGCTGTTTTGCTTTGTTTTGTTTTGTTGTGTTTTTTATTGATTTTTTTTTGTTTTTCATGTTTTGTGGACATTTCTCAATTTACTTCTATATTTTTATATTTTACAAGGTGATTGCTTGACTCGAAGACCTTACGGTCCCTTCGCTATCACCTTGTCGCAACTTTAACAGATTATAATGGTATTTATTGCTGCTAAGTTTACCTTTTTTCGACGAAATAAATTAAATTGAATTGAATTGAATTGAATTGAATTGTAAACCAGAATTTTTATTGTAACTTACAAACATATTCTGTAATATATTAAATTTGGTAAAAGTTTACTGCCATAACTTGCATCTAAATTGCAGAGGCGAACAGTGAGCTTTTTTTTAAAACGTTTGCTTAAACTGAAATATATAATATCATGGTAAATTCAAACCAAAATAAAAAAAATAGCTTTGTTACTTAAGCGATATTATAGACGTAACACATGTGTGTATTAATCAACACTTTGAAATGTAACTAGTTCGACAAGTCCAACTTTAGTTGCTAGCACCATGCTAATAAGCTCCGACAAATTTTTAAAATCGAATATTAAATATTATTATGAATTAAAAATATTAAAAATTCAACAGATCCAAGTCTAAAAATTTTTCCGAAAGTCAAGCGAAAAACAAAAAAAGTCTTTCCTTTTTTGTTAAACGAATTCCCCAACTTTAATTGATGACTTTTTTCTGCATTTTCACTTGACTTTCAGAAAATTTTAATGCTTTAACAACGAGTTTAACTTTTTTGGGTGATGCGCTTATCATTGAAAAGTTTTTGCGATTTTAGAAATAATTTTGAAGAAAGTGAAATGTAGATAACAAATTATTGTTTTAAAGAAAAATTCTGTGGCCCCAGTTTTGAAACCCTGTTCTAGATCTTAAATTTCTCAAAAGCAAGCAGCCTATGTATTCGCTTTAAAGAGGAAAATAATCTTTTGGCGGAAACTGTATTATTAGGCATAAAAGTAATCAAGTGAGAAAGCTTATCTACTTCTCTAAATTTAGGATGCAGATTCTTATTAAAACTCTTATTTTAATAAATATCTAATAGTTAGCTCGTGGATGCTTTCCAGCAAATTTATGGGATTGATATGGCATATAGACCTGCAATTCATTTTCCGAGCAAAAGTAGTCAGAAAAACCAATATGTTAACTTGACTTTATATTGTGTATATTTAACTTGCCACAGTACGGTAAATAGAAAAACTTATGTTTTGAAAGCGACAAATATCTAGTCTTATCTGCATAGACTTGTAATGTTATTTGTGATATTATAAAATAACTTAGAATGATTTCGGTATCTCTTTCACTACAAATATGTTGAGTTACAAAATGGTGCAAAAAAAATTTTTTTGGTTTTAAAATTTTGATGTCATATTTAATTTTGGTTTAGGTTTTCCCATAGATATTATTTCTTGTTTTTCTAGTTTTTCGCTGTAACTTCTGCTTGAAAATGTTGTTTTAACAATACTTTCAACGTTATTTTCCATTAAACTACTTAAATTATTTAAACAAATTATTATAATGATTAAATATGAGAACGAAATTGCAAGCTATACTGTAAAAGTTTAATTATATTTTTATAAATTTTTTTGCTATGGTGACATTTAACCCGCTACTTCTAACTCATATTTTACGTTCAAGCTCTAGAACGCACAAATACAAAAAACAGTAAATTAAAATTGACTCTTTTTTTATAAAAGAAAAGCCAATGTACAGTTTAGGTTTCTTTAATTCACACTCCATATTCAACTTCTGCAGAGCACGAAGAGCATACTGTATATCATATAAAACCGAAGTCAAAGACTGCTTTGAAAAAACATACAAAATAACTGAATTGATTGAAGTATTGTTATATTTAGAAAATTCTTTATTAAAAACATTAAAGTAGAACTGGTATGCTTATAGAAGTAAAAGAATATATAGGCCAACTCCACTGTTTTTATCAAACCAAAAAAGTGTGCAGGTGCAACAAAACTTTTAAATATTTTTCATTTTTTCAGTCACATGTGTTCCTAAAGTCAAAGTTAATAATGCTTTATATGGGGCAAAATAACTAACAATTAATTGCAATTATTGATTGGTTAATTCACCAATTAAAATTAATTGATTGTTAAAAAAATAATTACGGCAGACCTCGGTTAATTCGGATTCGATAAGTGCGGTTCAGCAGAGCAACTGGAATAGCTGTAATCTCTCTATGAATGCTTTGTTTTTGTTCCTCTGTTGTATGGGGGCTGCCTACGTATACCTGATTTTTCAGGTAACCACAAAAAAAACGTCCACTAAGGTTATGCAATTTTTTTGTAGTCCCCACAGAAAAAGACTACATATACAATTTCTTTTGTAGCCCATGACATTATGAGGGTCACCAAAATCAATAACTGAAAGTAAGAAAATTTGATGTAAGATTCAGATCTTAGGTAATACGTTAAACTCCTTTGTATAAGTTATGTAATAAATAAATTTAGTACTCTGTGTCGTTTAAACAATAGGAGAAAATAGCATTTAAAATGTGTCCCATCATTATAGTCCGCCCTGTAATTTATTGTGATGGTATTTTGTCGTAAATAATTACAGAACCTCGAATTAAAACATCTCGTACTTAATATTTGTTTTAAGATCTTCGCAATAGCTTTTTTGTTACCGACGTAAGATAATCTCCCTCATTGAAGAGTCGCCGGCAGGATAGCTCAGTGTGTTAACAATTTGACGTGCGAGCAAAAGAATGTGAGTCTACCTTAATAATTTTTGTGGTTCTCTTAAAAAAGGCAATTCAGGACAAACCGTCAACGGATCACGCTGCTTATGTCATTGGTGACCCCGCTTATAACAGAAAGCAGCAACCTGCTCAATATGATCATAAGAAAATGAATAAAGAAAAGTTTTTCAGTTCATGTTTTTATTGATTTATTTGTAAGTTGCACAAAAAATAAAAATGCTCAATACGCTTAGAAATAACCAATATATAAAATGTCAAAGCTGATCCTTTAATTTTGAAAGATCTTCGAAAAAAAAATTCGCTTTGCCTGTTCCGAGAAAGTTTTTCAACTCATCTAAAAAAATCAGCGCAGACATCGTTGACGACTTTATTACTTGCTGAAAAACCTTTGGATTTCCGAAAACCCAAAAACCTTTGGTTTACGACTTTGTTACTTGCTGAAAACGCTTTGGAAAAAACTTTGCTCCTTGCTGAAAAACCTTTGGTTTTCCATCAAGTAACAAAGTCTATATTTGCGTCACTCTTTGAAACGTTACTTTATGCTACTCAAGTAACGCAAAACGGTGACTACTTTTGGAACAACTGATTCTTAAAATGATAGGCAGGATACAGTGGCGTGCGGTGACCTCTGAGACAAGTCATGCAATTGGCATGCCAAAACCGGGTCATGAAATCGGGTATTTCATGGGTAGTCAATGAGTAAGACATGGAACATCCAAAGGACGGTTTTGGATGACGAAACTCGATGCTGGCTTAATAACATCACTGCCAGCATCTGATCCAGGCAGTGCAGCAGTCTGGGGTAGTAAAAGGATAAACCCTCGGCCCCAGTTCTGTTTGTGTCTGGCCTGGAGTGGATGCCCTTCAAACAACGACGGCGACATGGAACATATTACTTAGTAGGAAAACGATTCTGTGTGAGATCCTAATTTTTAGTGCTAATATCATGGTGTTCAGAAACCATTTTCGTCCTAGATTCAAGGTGATCTCTAAACAAAAAAAAGCTCATCACTTGAAATCGTCCCTCAGTAATGCAATTTTTGTCCTGCAAATGCAGTCATCTCTAAAAAAAAAGTCTCGTCTTTCAATTTCTTTCAACTTTTGTCCTGAAATTGCAGCATTCCCTAAAAAAAAAGATCAATTAGGATAAGCCTCAAATTTCTCTAATTTCATTCCAAATCCATACCATTTTCCATTCAATTAATAAATATATGCTTCATCGCGCAAAACTTTGTCATGCAATCACTAAGAATTTGGTCATGCTACGCATAACTTGCATGCCCTGACCGCACGCCACTGGCATGATATAAATAAACATGATTATTTATGAACAATATAAAAATATAAATGATAGACATAAAAAAGTAATTGTTGATTCTGTATTATAAGAATGAACATGGTGTTGAAAAAAGCATTTGGAAGGTTTTTATTTTTTAAACTCTATCATTTTGTTAAATTTAAACAATCAAAAAACATTCACGTTGCAAAATTTGCTTTTCGCCAAAATTCAACTGAGTCTTTGTTATAAACTATTAATCGTTAGACATTATTTAAACTTCTAAAGTTTTAGTAGGATATAGAATAGAGAAAATAAAAAGTGAATATTTTACAAAACTTAAATTGTACCGAATAGCCGCAGGTCAAACAGGGACATGGTTTCTTTATAAATACATAGACGTTTTAAAAATTTTGGGCTAACCCTGGTATAAAATATCGTTTCCGACCAGTAGAATTTCTAAATTTGTTTTTGCTTTTTATAGCCTTAAATTTCTTTTTTAAACATTCTTTCTGGTGTTAAAACATGAATGAGACGTTTTCAAGTATTTTTTTAGTGCGCTTCAAAACTATTTTTATTGTTGTATCGCTTCTTTAGAATGTCGATTTGAAATAAATATCAAAAAGCTTGTAACTCTGTTGTACCGGATAAGATGACTGATCAGGTTACGTAAATACCGCTTATTAAACTTTTTTGTTGAGTAGGATGGGTGATCGGAGATAAATTGGTAACAGTTAAAAAAAAATTAAATTGCAATATATTTATTTTTTATTTATTTATTCTATCTCTATTTTTATCTTCTTGACTTGCAGGAAAGCGACGGAGGCGCTAATACATGGAATAACCAATTACCCCGACATGCTTCCGGAGTTGCAAAGATGTTGCTGTCCGCTTTAAAATTAATAGAGATATGACCAAAATTTAGAATTGCTTGCCAAGACCGCAAAGCCGGGGAAAGTGTCGTAAAATGTCTTTCCTCTTTCTTTTTTCCGAACGGAGACCATGTCGATCACAATTCCGGCGCTCTAACCACTCGACCATGTTGCCCACTGCAATCTATAAGTTTTATTTCAAGTTGAGAAAAAAATAAAGTTTGTGTTTTAAACAATGCATGGACAATGCATTGTGCTTCAAACATGCCAGGAAAGACACATGCACAATTGTACATGCAAATATAGGAGGAGAATGCCAAACTGCAGTTAAAAGTCCTACAGCGGTATCTAAGCGTTAAGGCCCGTTTCCACTACGAGCGTGGAAAAAAGCATTCTTTGTTTGTTTTATTGCTTTTTTTTTGCGCTCGCTTCAATTTTAACCGCTCGCTTCAATCGAAGATCAATAAAAGAGACAAAGAATGCTCTTTTCCACGCTCGTAGTGGAAACGGGCCTTTAGTGTCACTGATGAGGTTTAAAACCCAAAATACAATCAATGGTTAAAGAACCGAGCTAGAGATTGACGTGTGTCAGTTGCCGTAAACATATAAAGCAGTCCTTGCTAATATTTTCTTATTTTCTTGTAATACGCTAAAAAAATTCTATAGCAAAATAATATTGTGAAATTTTCCAAACATCAATAAAATGTTTTTCTCTGAGCCACATACTTACATCAAACTTATCAATGTCAAAATCTTTAAAATTTTTATGACGAGTGTGCCGTCGTCACATTTGTTACTGAAAAGATGATATTGAGGCGATTACTCAATAGTAACAAGGTCATGACTTTCAAAATTTTTGCCGATATCAAACGAAAATTATGCAATCAGCGTCATTCATATCGCTAACTTCGTCATCAAGATGGTTATGACGTTGCCGTTGAAAAATGGTAACTTGAAGAGATTTTGCGATTTTAACCGTCCTTTAAATTATGAATAGAAGCGAAAAAAGATACTTTGGAATTGTTATATCTTGTTCAATTCCCAAAACGCCGTGATGCTTGTTTTTGTAACATTGTCATAGTTAGAGCTCGTTTCCACTACGAGCGTGAAATGGAGCATTCTTTGTTTGTTTTTATTGATGTTTTTTACTTTTTTCCGCGCTAAGGCGCTAAGCAAAGCAAAAAAATTAATAAAAGAAACAAAGAATGCTTCTTTTCACGCTCGTAGGGGAAACGAGCCTTTAGCTTGCGCAAATTGGTGTGCCTAATCTTAAAATTACATCTTAAACTAATAAAGCACTTCGTTTAAAAACCATTACTTTTTAAATTTAAAATTTATTTAACTACAGTATATATAATTTTAACAGGAAAGCAATTTTTTGTAGTTTTTAAAAATAAATTGAAAACTCTAAATCAAGAAAAAAAAGACAATTTGATGTTTGAAAACCTCTAGGTTGGCTGATGCTGTTGCTTTTTTGAATTACATTCTTAAAACTACACAAAATCGAATTTGTTTTTATTTTAATTTAAAAAAAAATTTTATTTTTTACTATTTATATTTTTTTCTCATTTATTCTCCTAACTCGCAGGACAACAACGGAGACGTTATATTCTACTTAGGGCAACCTTTGAGCGTTACCCAGACTTGCTTTCAAAAATGTCTAAATATTGTCGATTTTTTATTTGTTTTTTTGTGTAAAGATATGATGAAATTTAGAGCTGCTTGCAATGACTTCCCAGCAAAGAAAAGTACCCTAAAAATGTTTTTCCTAAAATCACATCAAGGTAAGTCGTCATTTTAACTGTGCCGAAATAAGAATTATTTAATGGTAGTTTTAATCCGTTAAACATTTGGGAATTTGATAAGCTTTTTTGATATCTATATAGAACTATCTAAAGCATTTTTACGTACGTATGCAATTATTTTAGTAGCGATTCTCTGTATTTTGCACAAAAGTTAATTTTCATTGATGCCTGACCCTGATTTCGGCTCATTTTTCAATTTTTATCCAAAAAACTACAAAAGTAAATGTAAATAGTACAATTACTTTGTTGCAAGTTGTACTCGGATTATACGAAATTTTAATGCATCACCATACGAAAGTTACGTGTTGATTTTTTTAAATTATTTTTGATACAATTTCTGTTCGTTTTGACAAATCCGAGAACCAAAATTTCCTTTTTCGTTTATTTTTCAAAAAAGAAACGAAACACCGATATTCAGCATATTAACATTCAACTTTTATTAATTGACAGAGACTTCAAAAGTTCATAGAAAAAAATTTACCAGAGTGAATAAAACGTGCAGTTACACAGTGACAACGATTTGTGGTCATGTGATTTTCAAATACGTGAACAAGCACACCTTTTTCTAATGTTCAGCGTCAGTGAGAGGCGTATATAAAGAACTGCAGCAAAATCTCAGCCACATCTGTCTTTGCCTTGACAAAAAGAAGGTATTCGGTCCGAGAAAATGACATCGGCAATTTATTGTAGTTTTAACCGAAAGCATTAGTTTTGACGGTAAGTTATGAAACAAAAATTACCCTAAAGAAAATCAAAAAGTGTGACTTTAAAGGAAAAACAAAATTTTTTTGTAGCCCTTAAAAATTTGTGTCAACCGACTATCTCGAATTAAGCTACGATAAAGCGGAAACAGTCTTTTGAGATGAATCTGCAAATTTAATGCAGCAAATCAAAGCCAAGGTTTTTCAAAAAAACTTAATGATATGCATAAATAACATTTTTTTTTATTTTCTGTAGAACTCTATTCTATTGACTTATTGTGTTACATTTTAAGTATTTAAAATCATATAAGCCTTGAAAAAAATGTCTCAAAAATCTTTCAACCAAATTCCAGGACCTCGAGGCTTTCCCCTTGTGGGATCACTTTTGAGTTTAATGCACGATCAAGGCACAGTGTTAAGTGCTTGGGCGGATGAACATTACGGACCCGTTTTCAAAGTAAAATTCGGTTCGCGTCAAGTCGTTACGTTGCAAGGGTAAGAAAATAACAAAGCTCGATTTGTTCGAGATTTTACAAGAATTTTCATTTCAGTTACAAAGCGATCCACGAAGCGCTGGTCGAAAAATCGGAGACTTTCTCGGGACGAATCCATGCTGAGGTTTTGACCGCGTTAAACGGAGACAAAGGTTTATTTTTTACGGATATCGACGATTGCTGGAGATTTTGGCACAAGTTCGCAGTTCAAAGTTTGGGAGTCACCTGGAAAAGTAAGAAAAATGCGTTTTCTAATCATTTATAGAACTTTTTTATTATGTCAAAAATTAAAAGTTAAACCAATTTATACATAACATTTCTGTTAATCGTTATTTATTAAAAAAATTTGTCGCAGCATCAATAGTTGGAATATTAAAAGAAGCAGAAGCATTTAAACATTGTCTGGCTCAGAATCTTGGTTCTCCTACAAGCATACATGAAATCGTGTCCATGAGTATGATGAACACTGTTCTACAAGTAAGCAAAAGATGGTTAATTTTTTAATCGGCTACATGTACCCAGTGACATAGAATGATGTATACATCCAGAACCTTCATCAATTCTGCTAGATATAAGCTTGCCTGGGTGTTAGAAGATATCACGTTTAAAAAATTTAATCAATACTGCAATTAAATATAAAAGTTGTGAAGTAACATCAGGTTGTGTTTCTTTTAAATTTTTTACTGGTTCAGTCATCGGTTTCTAATAAATTTCCTTAGTCAAGATACGTTTTGAAAGATTTGTAAATTTTTATGTATTTTTATAGACTTGTTTCTCCATGAGCTACGATGTTAGAGAGGTAAAGGCAAAAGAGCTATATCAGGCCGTCTATGGAACTGCTTCCAAACCAGCTTTTCTACGTACAATTATTTTGTTTTCCTTGGCTTAAAAGTTTTCCGTCTCATAAAAGGTAGGAATATTCGCAAAGTTTCAAAACAACCTTTATCTTAAATTGTTGTTCTTTACACTTTCAAAATCAAAACCTGTCTTAAATTTATGTTGTGTGATGATGTTCAAATTTAAACAACAATTTAGTACATCCATGTACAGTATATGATATTTCTAAATTTGGACGTTTTTTCAATATTCTAATAATTTTAGTTGTAAGAAATCTAAAATAAAGTCGGACCTTCTATTAATTTGAACTAAAAAGTTAGCATTTGACGTCTTTGGCACTATCGACTTATTCATTTTCCATTTGTTTTTTAGAACCTATTATTAGGTAAATTGCTTTTAGGACAACATAGTACAACCACACTAATTGAAGAGTTGTTGCAAAAATCTTGAAGAAGTTGTTTAAAGTCTAATAAACCAACTATAGAAATTAATCGAAAATTGCAGAAACAACGTTAAAATTTGTGGCATTTTAAATCTTACACATTACTATGACATTTTTGAAAACGCGTACATTGAAACCAAGGTGTGTTGACATGACATAAATCATTGCTCATGTTGCTTGTCCAAAAATCGGAAGATTAAAAACAAAACAACTATGCAGTATTTCACAAATCATTGCAAACTTAATTTTTTCTGTTGAAAGCGTCCTTAATAATATTAATGATCGTTTTCTTTATCGACAGTTACAATGCAGGACATTGAACAGTACAAAAAGGCAATTTTATCTCAACTATTTCGGGAAAATTCCATTAATCACTTTGTATCATTCTTAAAATTAAATTATAAACATCCACTTTTACAAAAATAATCCAAAACTGTCGAAACCTAAACCAGGTCCAAACTTGCAATGAATGATAGATCAATTATAAGATGCATACACAGGGAAAATTAATTTTCTTAACAAAAAATCCGAGCTAAATACCACCTTTATAAGCTTTTGTTTATTACAACTTCTTCAAAAACTTATTCAAATAGATTATCTTTCTAATATGATTATTGAAAGTAAAATTGGTTATTAACTATAATCAATTTTACTTGCTTTTGGCTTCACTATGTATCTCGTTACTAATGAAAAGAATACAAGCAAAAACTTTTAAAAGTGCATAAAGATCGTTTTATTTTTTTTAGAACAGTATTGGTAAAAACAATTCTTACAAAATGTACAATAATGTAGCTCTACTTTATGATAAACGTGAATTGTTTTAACTTTATAGTATTTTTTAGATTTTTAAACGAGGCAAAAAAATCCCAAATGAAAAAATTCCAACTGATAAAAGAGTTAATTGAAGAGAGAAGAAATTCAAACCAATCATCAATCGACATTGTCACTTACTTTCAGCAAAATCATTCAGGTGAGTCATTTTTCAACCAATCGAGTTCTGTTGAATAAAGTGAGATATAAAACAAATACAAGTACAGTATTTGCTTTGTCATGTCGGCAAAGTGCCTTTCGCAAGAGCACAACAGCCAAAGAAGAAAAAACGTCCTCGTACATCTATTTGTTAACAAGTTAGTTATTATATGGTATTTAGATAATATTTGTAAGAAACTAAGCCAATTGCAATGGTAGTTTATTGCTTTTACTGTCTTGAGGTTGTAAAATTCCCAAACCTTATACTGCATGACTGACTTTCATAGGCGTACGCAAGGGGGGGGGGGGTTCAGGGGTCAAAACCCCCCCTTGAAGAATGGTGTTCAGTCATATATACAGTACATTGTAATAAATAGACTTTAATAATAGGATTTTGGTTTCTGTTGTTTACCGCACTTTTTAAACTTAATTACTGCTTGCGCATCAATTTTTGCTATCGCTTAAATTGCTTCAAAGTTAGCTAATGTACTGTACATTGCCTTAGCTAATGTACTGCGTTGAACCAGATGACCATTTGGCTTCCTTCATCTTGGACATGATCTTCGCCGGCTCTGTAACGACGGCCAATCAGTTCCTGTGGCTGCTTTTGTTCCTTCTCAAAAACCCAACCTGCTTGAAAAAAGTCCAGCAAGAAATTCGTTTGGTTTTAGACGGGGGTAAGTAAACTATGAGCGAAACTCTTCATAATGTCCGTAAAATTTGATTCAAACGAAACCATTTGTTAAAGCCTCGTTTTAAATAATTGCTTCGTTTTCAACGTTTTCATTTCGTTTCAGGAAAGTTGACTGTGGACAAAATCAACGATCTGCATTACACTTCGGCCGCGATCGAAGAGACGTATCGCTTGCGTCCGATCGCTCCCACGTCGTCGCTACACAAAACCACGACCGACACCAGCGTGTCAGGATATCGAATCCCCAAGGACACCGCAGTGCTCGTCAACCTGCGGAGCGTGCACATGGATAAATCGACTTGGTCCCCAGACCCCGACGCGTTCCGTCCCGAACGCCATCTGAACCGTGACGGAAAGTTCGTAAAGAGTAGTCATGTGATCCCATTTTCGATTGGCTCAAGACGCTGCGTCGGCGAGCGCATCGCGCACACGGAGATCGTCGCTTACTTAGTCTCGGTTTTGGTTGATTACGACGTAAAACTGGCGAACGAGAGCAAAGATGTTGATTTTTGTCCCGTTTTCGGAAGCATATCAAAGCCAAAGCCCTTTAAAGTTGTGTTGGAAACTCAAAATGCCTCGTCCAAAAAAATTCCAGAAAATCTATTTCTTGCGACAGAAAGTCACGTGCTGATAGACAACTACGAAATGCTCCCTCAATCTCAAAACAAAAACAAAGTTGAAACAAAGGTTTTGCTCTTTATCTTAATCCTTATGTGCATCATTTTTTTCCTTTTTAATACATTGTTCTTGGGGAAAAAGCTATTTTTATAAAAATCTTTAATATATATTATTTCTTTTTTTGTCATGGCTGTGCTTATTTCGCTTGCCAAAAAACTGTTTCTGCGTTTATTTATTGTGATAATAAAATGTGTCAAAGCTACGAGAACTTTTTGTCTGTTTAACAATCAAGTTAAAGATGTTGTAGCAAATTTATTAAAATTTGCTAAAGCAGCATGTTTGGGGCAAAACGGTCATAGTCTATGTCCGTTGCCCCAAGCAAGCTTGCAATACCAAGCAACTGAAACTATATCAAATGAAAGTTAACACAGTTTCTCATGCAGAAAGCGAATAAATTGTGTGTCTGATTAGACTGTAATATATCTTCAAATATAGCTGCGACAAGAACGTCAAACGAAGAATTCTTTTGTAGATGAGCGCAATGGCTGGCTTGCTGTAATGTTTCTAAACGAAGTAATTAATGATGAAAAAATTTTCATCATTTTTCTGACACACTCCCTCTTCCTATTGCAAAGTAATCACATGAAAAGCGTAAATCAAAACAAGAGCCACCCACATAACTGGTTTTTGGTTTAAAAAATCTATCATTGTGGGTGAAACAGCATTGAAAAAACTAAAATAAGCCAATGTTAAAAAACCTCAAGCAATGAATAATGCAAATAAAAACAATTAAGCAAAATATATCTGTTTGCTTTGGACAAAACTTTATGCAGAGCCACCATTTAAAAATTGGATTCAATGTATCAAATATTTGCAGTGGTGTCACGATAGAAGTTTGGATTATGCTGGTCAAGAAATTTTTGTGCAATTTTTGTCTTGTTTAATTTTTTGAATATTACCATGTATGTATAAAAAATGGTTCTGTTTGATTTTTTAGTTGCCACAAAATAGAAATGCATTATTAATACTTGAAATTCAAAACAAGGATAAAAAACTGTTTTTAACTTTACCTGGGGCAAAACGGACACTCTATGACCTTTATGCCCCAAACACGGGGCAAAACGGGCATGTAAGTAAAATATACACGTTTTTAAAATAAAATTTTTATCTTGTTGCCAGTGGTTTTAAATTGTATTTGTGAGATAGTATATCGTCTGAGCAATTACAAAATATTTCTTTGTCAATTTAAGTCCAGCAACCACTAAGTTACCCCAATATAAAATAACTAGAAGAACTTCAACTAGTTGACCAGTGGTTGATTGCAAATAGATTATCAGTTAATGTTTCTAAAACTAAATACATTTTATTTAAGACTGTTCAATCCAAATTAATAACAAAAAAGCAAACTCTCACATTGCGACAAAATGAAATTGAACAAGTTAAATGTATTAAATTTCTTGGTGTTTATATACAAGAGCACTTATCATGGTCAAGACATATAAATCACCTAATATCTAAACTACGTAGTGTTCTTGGAACTGTTATTAAAGTGAAGTCACTGTTAAATAAAAGATCTCTTCTTCTACTTGATCACTCTCTTATAAATAGTCAACTTTCTTACTGTATTTTAAATTGGTGTTTTGGCAATAAAACTTTGGTTAAAAGATTACAAGGACTGTGCTATAAATATATTAAATTAATTTTTAGTTTTAACAGTAGCTCAACTGTTTGTGATGTCATGAAAGAAAATAAATTGTTAACAATAGATCAACTTTTGGCCAAAGACCTAATTGTGTTTATGTTTAAGCAAAAAAATGGTAAAAACCCAATTGCATTTAAAGATGTTTTTACTAAAAACGAATCTAAATACAATACCAGAAACAAGTCTATCTTTATTCCAAAGAAATGTTTTAGCACAGTATGTCAGCAAGCTATTTCACACCGTGGTCCCGCTTACTGGAATTGCATTCCCTTTAACTTAAAAAATAAAAAACAAACTGTTCGATCTTTTACTCTTGAGGTTTATAAATATCTTTTAAGTAATGGGAATAATACTTAATTGTAATGTTTAGATTCCTAAACACGATACTGCCCTATGTATTTTTGATTACAGGTTTCTGGAAAGAAGAAAATGGAAATGGTGTAAAAATTTTTGAATTCAATCTCTAAAAGAAAAGCTTAATCGATCAAGATATTCAGTCTGCACACAAAGTTTTAAAAAACTCTTCTTATATTTTGATTGTCTGCATAATTTCAAACTCTAAACAAATTGATTCTTTTTCACCCTTCGCTCTTTCATTAAAATTTCTTTTTGGCAATGGTATACTGTTCGTTTTAGCAATTAATTTTTATTTTTAGAATTGTAAAATAAGTTTCAAAACAATTACTAAATGTTATGGACTTTGTTTAATTTTTTTATGTTGCTATTATGCTGGTCTGCAAAAATTTTATCTAATATTTTTTTGTAGTGCATGAATTCTGTTGTAAAAGTTTTTTTTTTTTTTTTTTTGCTGTTGTTTATAATTGTTATATTATTAATATATGTTTTTCCATCAACTTTGACTAGCATAATAGTTTTTTTTCTTTTTATGTTATGTTATCTCTTTTATCGTTAATATTTGTTTATTATTAGCTGTATAATTCCGTAATTTTTTCGTATATACTTTCTGCAATATTTACTATTCTATTATAGTCACCAGTTGCATTTAGAAAAGGTTTCCGGACCTGGTGAGGTTTCTTTTTTGGGTGGTTTTTCTTTACTCACCTTGCTCAGTTGAGCTAAATTCCCATCTTGGCTAGCTGTGCCACCCATCATCATTACGCAGCCTAGTCATGCACTGGTTATTTAATCGTTTAGTTTGTTTGATAATATTATTGTTACGTAATTATTTATTTATTTTGTTTTTTTTCTTTTTTCACTTCTTATATCTTTATATAATTAAGGTGTTGCAGCCATGCTTTATACTATCTTGTACTTTTACTTTATGTTTATCTTATGCATGTTTTAACGTCTGACGTTGTGCTGCTTCTTCCTTTTCTTGATTTTTTTAATGTTTATAATTTTTGTGTTAAACTGTTTAATAATGATCGAGAATAAAAACACTGAATGAATGAATGAATGAATGAACTATGATCGTTTTGTCCCGCCTTCCCCTATGCGCATCCTATAAATTGTCAAAAAAACATTTTGTTTTCTTTTAAACCTCGATCATTGATGAGCCCTTTCATAAAGATGCCTTCCAAGTAATGACATGGTTTTGAAGAATTGTTAAGAAACAACTGCACAGTTTAAAGAGAAACGGTACAATCATAAAATTTGGTAAACTAAAACAGTGATATATGAGTACTAGCATAACTGTTTTTAATAGCCAACTCATCGCATTGCTTTTAAACCGTTTAAAGTCATAAATCGTTTTACGAATTTGACATTTAGCTAAAAATTACTATGACATTAGTAGTAGTCTATACCCTGCTATTTACATTACAGGCGAATAAAAAAAGGCCTAGCAGACGTGATTTTGCAAAGGCAAGATCAATATTTTCTTTTTTTAAGCTAGTAATTACTTATTAAAAAGGTTTTACGCAACAAAAGTTTCTTAAAAATGAATGATCTCATTTACCCTAAAGTTTGTCTTTACAGTCGTGTTTAAATTTTCGTTTTTAATACGAAAGCATATTAAAATGGATAGTTTGACATTTCCATAGTTGCTATATTTTACTCATAAGTACAAAGTTTGTGAACTCTAAAGAACTTTTTGCAGTGACCCAGTTAAAGTTTAAAAATAATTTTGTTATGTAAAAATGGTTACGCAACGTACGCAATTGAGAAAGTTGCCACTGCACAATAACATGCAAGTAATCTTTAAGCTTTTTGGAACACATGGCAAAATGCTAAGCTTTGCTCACCTCTGCCACCCCTGCAAACTCCTTCACAAAATGTGATGTTATCGTAACACTCGTATTCATCAAAAAGTGCTTTTCATAAGAGTTCTGCTTAAAAAATCATAAGATTTTCCAGTTTTTTTGTAAAAGTTTTAATTACGTGGTGCAAATTCTGGGTAAATATCATGATTGGTTAAAACACTTTCACTGCCTTTTTCTCAGCATAGGTTTTGATAAAATCATCACATTTTACTTCTATGAAAGTTTGAATTTACTATCGAATCTGGCAAGATATAATACACAAAATTGATCGCTGCCGGGTTGCTTTCAAATATTTTTGATTAGTTTAAACTTGTTCAATGATCTCTTTCCAGATGCTACGTTTGCTGGAATAATGAGAAAAATTTTCAAGTAACACACATTATTAAGAAAGAGGTTCTTGTAGTTTGAACGCGTAAATTTGATTTAGCTGCATAAGTTTAAGTTATTTCTTTTTTTCCAAAATTAGCTAAATGTACCAAAGGCCAATGCAACATCTGTATAATGAAACTTTGTAAAAAGGATATGGAATATCGAAAATAAAAATTTTCGATATTCCATATCCTTCAAAATCTTTCATTCCATACTAAAATTCTTCCATTCTATATTCCATTCATTTTTCATACTTTGTATTATATTGAAAACCCTAAATTTCATAATATGTTAATTTTTATAAGTGTTTTTATAAGTCTAATTCATGGGTGGGCAAACTTTTTAGCTCGAGGGCCACACTGAGAAGTTGATTTTATTAGAGAGGCGCATTATAGTGATCTCTAAAAAAAGATCTCCATTTTGAATATCTCCTAATTTTCTTAATTTTCAAACCCAAAAAGCAGTAAATCTGTCTCGGATTTTTTAATTTTTGTCCCTAAAAATAATAATATCAAAAAGGTCTTTACTTTGCATTTGTCCCGATTTTCTTGATTTTCGTATCTAAAAATCAATGATCGCTAAAAAAGGCAATAGAATTTGGTTGAAGACAAACAGAAATTAATTAATTTTTTAATTATTTGTTTTGAGGCTTTTGCAATTTGAAGATCGTTTTGGGCTGTAGTTTGCCCACTCGTGGTCTACCTTGTCCGAGTGATAAATCTGTAATTTTAGTTTTTATTTTGAATATTTACATTTAAATGTATAGATAATCCGCATCAATATTTGATTAGATCTAAAAATATTATTGTTTTTTTTGTATTTGTTGTGGTGTTTTTCATTCATCTTTAACCGCTCTAGGACTATAAGAACTTTTTAAGTAAGAAACCGTTATTAAATACATCTAATTAATATCATTTAAACTACAAATACTGCAATGGGGCAACCAAGAAAGTTACCTATTTCTGCATTTCCTGAGGGAGACACACATTGCAAGCGAACTGGGCACTCAGACTTGAACTTTCAAACTGACCCTACATTAGGGTTGCTATATCTAAATAAGCGGAATTTCGGACAGACATAGGCTTACCAGCCAAAAAAATTTTGGAGGGGCAAAGAAAATAAAATTGTCTGGGATTCTAGGATGAAGACTAAAAAAAAGCTCTTTACTTTGATTCAGTCTTGGAAATTTTCGAGTTTGCTGCCAAAATTTTGGTGTTCTCTAAAAAAAAAAATCTTCACTTGGAATCGCTCTCGGATTTTATCAATTTTCGACCTAAAATCGGACATACGATTTTCATGTCCAAGTTCTGAAAAATAATTTACTGGTTGCCAAAATTCCGGACAATTTAATTTTTTTCCGGACATTTGAGTTTATTGGCCAAAATTCCGGATCGTATGGCAACCCTACCCTATACTGAAGTTGTAAACTGTTTAAACGCCAATGTTGAAATATCACTAATCTGCTTGTAATATCTACTTTTTTTCCCTACCCTATTCATTTGGATAAACCAGTGTTTCTCAATCCCGAGTCCGCGGACTCGTAATGTTCTGGTGAGTCTGCGAGCACATTAACTTTGTAAATTTTTGTTCAATTATTATCTGTACATGTTACGCACATTCCCGTTTCTTAGGTATTACCCGCCATTGAACTTCTTAATATTTCAGACAAGTTTTGCCGCCTTTTATACGGTACCGAATTTTGCAATCTTGCGCATTACGATGTCATAAAGAAATTAAAAAACTCTCTCAGAAGAAAATGTGCTTTTGACCAGTCAGATATACTCGTATAGTTCTGTAGTTGAAGGACGATTTTTAAGTCAGTTGGCTTGAAAGAGTTTAGCAAAGTTAACTTATTTAACTTATGTTGATTTTATCCAAGTTAAAATATTTAACAAGTTCATTTAATATCTATTCATGGCAAAATGAAAGCAGTTCTTTGCATATAATGATGATTACTTGAAGCTGGGATTTACTTCTGTCGAGGTAAATGGTAAAGTAAGGCCACAGTGTGTGCTTAAAAGCCTTAAAAGCCTTTTTTTTTTATTTATTTTTATCTCTATATTTATCCTCCTGACTCGCAGGAAAGCGACGGAGGCGCTATACATAGGGTAAGAAATTACCCCGACCTGCTTCCGGAGATGCCAAGATATTGCTGTCCGCTAGTAATTTAGTAGAGATATTACTGTAATTTAGAACTGCTTGTCAAGACCACCAAGCAGGGGAAAGTGCCGTAAAGTGTCTTTCCCAAGGACACAACAGAATGGCGCAAGTGGGTTTTGAACCGAGACCATGTTGATCATCAGTCCGGCGCGTTAACCACTCGACCACGCTGCCGACTTGTGCTTAAAAAGTCGCATTGATTGCCCAGCTGCTTGGGAAGAAGTAGTTTACTCTTACGATAAAGCAGTGCCTTTTTTTGTTTCTTGGAAAATTGCTCGAGAAAAAGCGCCTCATACAGCAGGAAAGAACTTGATTAAACCAGCAGCTGTAAAAATGGCCAGGATATTGTGTGGTGATGCTGTTGCTAATACGTTAGCTACAATTCCTTTGTCAAACGACACCATCAAGCGACGTATTCAAGAACTATCAGAAGATGTTCTGCAACAAACTATTGCTTCTGTAAAGCGCAGTGGAAACTTAGTTTGCAATTGGATGAGACAACAGATATCGGAAATGATGTACTGCTCATTGTGTTTGTGCGATACCTTGACACAAACTAATATATGGAACAGTTTTTGTTTTGCCGTCCACTTGCCAAAAATACCATCGGACAGCAAATATTTACGAAAGTGAATTCGTTTTTTAAAGGACATCAGCTTGAGTGATATGACTGTGTGTCTGTTTGCGGGCATCGCGCTCCGTCCATGATGGAATGTAAAAAGAGCTTCATGAGTTTCGTGAAAAAGGAAAATAAAAACTTTTCAGTTGTTTATTGTCTTCTTCACAGAGAAAATCTGGCAGCAAAAGAGATACAAGAAGACATTGCCATAGTTTTCAAAGAAGTTGTATCTGTGGTCAATTTTATTAAATCTCGTCCCTTGCATACTCGTTTATTTCGTGTATTGTGTGATGAAATGGGGGATGAATAGAATGGGCTTCTATTTCATACTAACATTTGTTGGTTATCGCGAGAAAAGGTGCTGGAGAGATAGGGAATGCACAGAACGGGAGTGATAACTCCGTTTGTATCCGTTAATGGATCATTCTGGAGCAGGGTTGCCAGATTGGCTTTTTTGACGCAAAATTTGAGAAATCTGGATTTTTTTAAACAGGTTTGGCGTCAGAGTTTTAGTTTGGCGTTTTGGCTTTTTGTTTGCTTTTCTTACCAAATTTGCAAAACTTTTTTCAATGTGGTTAACATCAAAAATTTTGTTTGGCTTTTTGGCCTTTTTCTTTATGGCTTCCGGGTAGATGGGATTGGGAGAAAAATGAAGAGATTATGAACAGATTTTAAAAAAAGACCTTTTTCTTTTTTTTTTTTTAGAGAATACCATGACTTTGGAACAAAAACAGGGAAGTCTGACATGGAATGGAAGTGAAGACCTTTTTTTTTTAGAGAACACTATGATTTTTGGACGAAAATATACAGGGTGTCCATAAAGTCTCTTTACAATTAAAAAAATTATTACAAAGTAAAATAATGAGATATCGCAATGGGGGTTGTTTTATGTTAATCAGTATTTCATAAAGTTTTTATTGACACTAAAATTTATTGTTTCAGATAAAATTTCTTAATTAAAATTTCTTATGTTTAATGATTGATTTATATGAACTGAACCTCCATAAAATGACTACTCCTCAAGAAAAAGCGCAATGTGTATCCTGGTTCATTGAGACAAAATCAGATGTTCAGACCCAGCGAAACTACAGAAATAAGTATGGAAGAGACCCATCATCATGTCCTTCAATTCGTTTATGGCACAAGAAATGTATGGAGACAGGGATAGTATGTTCAATACAAGGAGGAGTGGGCGACCAAGAACATCTAAAGAAAACATCGAGCGTGTAAGACAAGCCTTTCAACGTTCTTCTATGAAGTCCATCCGTACTGCTGCCAGACAATTGGAACTACCACGTTCAACAGTGCACAAAGTCTCTTCCGTACTTACTTCTGTAGTTTCGCTGGGTCTGAACATCTGATTTTGTCTCAATGAACCATAGGATACACATTGCGCTTTTTCTTGAGGAGTAGTCATTTTATGGAGGTTCAGTTCATATAACTCCATCATTAAACATAAGTAATTTTAATTAAGAAATTTTATCTGAAACAATAAATTTTAGTGTCAATAAAAACTTTCGTCGTCGTTGTTTGATGGGTATCTACTCCAGGTCAGACACAAACAGGACTGGGGCCGAGAGTTTATCCTTTTACTACCCCAGATTGCTGTACTGCCTGAATCAGATGCTGGCAGTGGTGTTATTAAGCCAGCATCGAGTTTCGTCATCCAAAACCGTCAGACCTCGTGCTCCATGTGGTGCCCGATGTATAGGGCACGCTGTTAGTACATGGTCTGCGGTTTGCTCAGAGGCGTTACACTCGCAATTCGGTGAAGGAGCGAGACCTCATTTGTGCATGGACAAATGGAATCGCTCAACACCACTCCGCAGGCGTTTGAGCTTAACCCAAGCTGCTCGGGGTAAGCCCATCCGAACAGGCCTGGCACCAGTCCCGGGCACAAAAGCACGGAGCCTGGAAGCATTTTCACAATACTTCGTTTTTCATTTGTGATTTGTCCATTCAGAAGCGCGGATGCCAAGTCTGGCAAGGTTGTCCAAGAGATTCCGCGCAGCTGGCACAAACGGGCGTCTAGATCTTAGTCTCAGTTGGCAAGTATCTGAGGATCCACTTAAAAGACCATACAAGATATGATTGGGGTCCAGAGATCCATGGTAAGCCAAGGAGAGTGTTGCTCCCATTCGGCGAAGCTCAGCTGGCTGGATGCCTGAGAGTATAGGTAGGTGATCCGTTGGAGTGGGACACAGGCATCCAGTAACTATGCCCAAAGCGTCGTTCAAGACACTGTTGATGAGTCGGTAAATAACCGAGAGGCCAAACGTGAGCTAAAGGTCTACAACAGGGGTGGCCAACCTGCGGCGCATGCGCCACAAGTGGCGCATTGCAGTCGGGGAAAATATTTCAAATGAAAAACGTTCCACAAGTTATATCTAGCTATATCGACAACCTTTTTTTAGAGAACACTATAAATTTCGGACGAAAAATAGGAAAATCGGAGATCGATTCTGAGTAAAGACTTTTTTTTCTGTTTTTAGAGAACATTATGACTTTGGGACGAAAAATAGCGAAATCAGAGATCGATTCTGAGTGAAGACCATTTTTTTTTTTAGAGAACATTATGATTTTGGGACGAAAAATAGGGAAATCAGAGATCGATTCTGAGTGAAGATCATTTTTTTTTTTTTAGAGAACATTATGATTTTGGGACGAAAAACAGAGAAATCAGAGATCGATTCTGAGTTGATGTTTTAAAATTTTGAAATCTTTTGTTTGTGTGGCGCATTGAACTGAACTTAAATGAAATTGGCGCTTGAGGTAGAAAAGGTTGGCCACCCCTGGTCTACAACAACGGTAGACTTTTACCGTTCTGTCCAACCCCTACTTATTTTGGGGTAAAACTGGACAGATCGCTCACGTTTCGTCACCATTTAGTGGCATTGCGCAAAAAACTATCCTCGCGCGTTACCCTGATGAGGCGACTCGTGGGCTCGGGATGGGGTGCTGGTGCTAAAACAATAAAAACTTTATGAAATACTGATTACCGTAACATAAAACAACCCTCATTGCGATATCTCATCATTTCACTTTGTAATAATTTTTTTAAATTGTAAAGAGACTTTATGGACACCCTGTATTTTCTAGCTGGTGAAATTGTTTGGTTTTTTTTTGGCTTTTTTTATTCCCTCCTTTGGCTTTATTCTATCACTGAGATCTGGCAACTCTGTTCTGGAGTAGGGCAATGTGTTTCGAGTACTGATAAGCTTACTGATTAGGTGGTACGGTATTAGCAGATAAAGTTAGAGTTTGTACTTAGTATTTAGTGATATTTTTATTGTTTATATAAAAAGAATTTAGAAATTCACCCAAGTTTGTTATTAGTAATAGAGTTCAAACGTGTTTTTGATGATAGAGGTATCCTACTAGTTTGAAATAGGTTACCGGTAATCTGCAATAAAATAAAATGATGCAATTTCCAAACTCAGTGATAACACGGTTGTAGTTGTCGGCATAAGATATTAGTAATAAATTGCAGAAAGACTATTTTGATAACGTTGTACCCATTGTACTGGTGACTTTAAGGTTTTTATATTTTCTGATAATTAGATTGATTTTGTAAACCTGTATATCAGTAAAATGCTACTGTACTTTCACCTTACTGGTGTAGACTTATGCAAACCACTACCAACATTAGTGATTTATCATAAAACTTGTCGTTAACTTTAGTTTGTCAAATACAGTGTTGTTCACTGTTTTTATAACAGTTTTCAGTGAGGTGTCTTAAAAATATAAAAGTTGAGGATCACTCTTATAAAGCTTTAGAAAACATAAAAAATTAAGTATTTTTATTTGTTAGGTTATCTACTTAGTAAACAGTTTTTTTTTTTTTTTTCAGAGTATATAATTATTCAAGTAGGTATGGTATACACCTACTATGTCACTGGATGCAGAACAGGTTATAAACCAATGAGAGATGAAGCATCAGATCAAAATGAAAAAATTGCTCTTTATAAATTTCCAACAGAAAAAATCTTGAAAGAAAAATGGATTAAAGCAATACCGCGACAAGATTCTGCAGTTACATGTAATTCAAAAGTTTGTGCTTTTCATTTTGGTGCCAATGATTTTATTGCAGTTTCAACTGATAAAAAGAGCAATCATTGCTACACTCAAACTTTGCACCGAACACGTTTACAGCCAACAGCTGTTCCCCATATTTTTCCTAATTTTCCAAAATATGTTTCGAAAAAGGTTTTCCACGTTCTACAACAGCTAGTACCTCGTCAGCTCATCAAAAATTAGAAAATGCCAGAATAGAATCGTGCAACAAAAATTTATTTGCTGGTGAAGAATTTGACACTTTTGTCATTTTCAAAAATAAAATTGCAAGTGAAACCTTGCCAAATGGATATCTAACATTATCAACATGCAGTTTCATTTTATTGGTTACCAGGAAAAGTTTGAAGATGCAACAAAGTTTCTCTCTTCTGTAATTGTTACTGAAGAGCTTATCATCAAACCGTTTGTCCTATGCCATCAAAACGCTTTTTCAATTACGTAATTCGTTTCAACTGCTGTGCAGTTCACATATATCAGTTATTCACCAATTCAACTTTATGCCGCGTGATTTTCTTTACATTAGAAAAAAAAATCAATCAAAATTTTAATGGAATTTTCAACGAAACTATATTAATCCACTTATTTGGCAATTTGTTATTGGGGTCACTCTGTGCTTATAAATATTCGACTCAAACATGGTAAAGAACTAAAATTGTTCGTGACTTTTTCAAAAAATACTGCACTGTTAAAGTCAACACGAAAACATTACAGAATATACGCTTAATCAATTATTTATTATATTTTTGTAGTGAAAATCTTAATCGGAGATTTACTTTTGAATGTTGTTATTCCAAAACGCTTCATACAGAACAATAAAACACTATTTTTGTAAAGCAAATTTTTTCTCTCATTAGCTACTTAATTTAAAAATACTTGATTTGAATTGTTAAAATAATTAATATCTTTCATTGTTTCTAAATATCAAACATGCGTCATGTAAATTTTAATATAAAGTCAAAGTTGCATGTTATGGATCGAGTTTCTTTTGCAAAGTCAGCAGATTTGAGGTTTTTATCACTTGTTAAAAAAAAGAATTATATAAAGTGAAACTGTTTAAAAATCTTTAGGTTTCTATAACAATCAAATTCTGTCTTTTTTCGGATTAGAAGAAATTAACGATAACGGACCGGAAATAATAAAGGTCACTGCTTCCATTTTACGACGCGTGACATTATTATAAATTTTGGAAATTTAAACTGAAGTTGAATTTGATAGAATAAACCAACAAAAAAGAAAAAATCAATTTTTACGTGGTACATAGTTCAAGAATATGATCGAAAATTTTTACAAAAATGACTGATTTCCTCTGCTCGCAATTTCTTTGCTTACGTCAACGACTTGAACTAACCTTGTTCAATGCAATTTTACGACTATCGATTTTGCAATGATTTATAAAAACTGAAAGTAAAATTTTAAGAAAAAGGTTTTTGATTAAGCCTTTCTAAATTTTATTCAATATGGCGCAAAATTTTCTGAAACGTCGCAATGTAACAAAGTCAAATCTGGCTAAACTCTATGACGTACAAGTTAAAATTGGAGTGTAATAGCTAAGTTAAGCGCAACTGATAAGCACAACGAATCAAGATATATAGTTTTTAAAATTGAAGCAGACTTTTAAGGAAAAGTGTTTAACGGCAGGTTTTACAATTTCTTTCTTTTAACGTTCTTATATCGTTCATTGTAATTGTCCAAAATACTTTACTGAATTTGATCGAGCAACGTCGTATTTTCCATTTCTTTTAGGTTTGTGAATATCTTTCTCAGAAAATAGTGCACAAACTAGAATGTTGTTCTTAGGTACAAAGCTCTGTTCTCTGGATTCTTGACAGTTATTAAGTGTGATGGCAAGCATAGCAGAGTTGTAAACGGGCTGCACTAGTCGGCCCGTTTACAACTCTGAAGCATAGACTAAATTATTTGGGTTGCATAATGATATTAATAATAAGTTGCTACACTGAACCGCTTTATACTTAAAAAGTTCATATAGTCTCAGAGCGGTTGAATGTAAATGAAAAACAGTGTTTAAAACTGCTTCTTTCAGCTGATAATTGATTTATTTGAAGCAGAGCACATTAATGACACTGACCCTAATCTCAGCAATCCTTATATTCTATTCCTAATAACTTGCAGGAGAAACTTTTCCGCGACTTTTAAGCGGCACCATCAGCAGAGATGCACAGAACCAAACTAGTTTCTTCATGTTGTAGTTGACGTAGCATCAACGGTTTGAATCAAAACAGAATTTCCGATTGAAAGAGGATTCATTAGTGGGAGTGTTAAATTCCAAGGATACTGACAAAAAGCCTACGCTATTTTAACCAAATGGAAAACACACCAACGTAAAATTATGTAACAAGTATATGTGGTTAAATGGTTTAATCAATTTTAAAAGAAGTGCAATTCCAAAACAATCAAATCCAACAAGTGTCTTTTCAAAAGCTCTCACACACCGTTGATCATAATGATGGAATATTGAGAAAAGGCTGCTCATCATTCGGCTTCTTATTAACAGGTTATTGCACGTCTCCAATAGCATTTTTATCGTGGTACAAATTCGCCGCACGTTAATGCATATCCGTTTGTATTAAAGATTTATTCTTAAGCAGTTCATGAAATGAAAATTTGCAAGAAATGGCAGATTCGCACAAACCGCTGCATTACTATAGGCGTATATGATTACAAAAAAGTACTGAATAACGTGACAACGAAAATTTTTAATCAAAATTTCAACTCTTTTTGACAAGGTGTTTTTTCAACCGTAAAAATCCAAATTACGCAATGCAGTGTCGCAATTAAGAGTGGCAATCCGGCTAAATATATTGCTCTACTTTCAAACTGTCCGGATGTTGTTGTTTTTCCAAATAAAGGTTAGTTCAAATTGCAGAAAAAGTAAGCGGAAACCATAATTTTTGAAAACGTAGAGAAAAATTCCGTTTTTCGCTTTCGTTTTGCGACTGCTTTCAGTCTGAACCAAGCTAAAAAGCTAAAATATTTCAATTTCAACTTTTTTCTGCTAAGCATGAAAATTTTTTCGCTTTGGACATTTTTTTACGCTTTGCCCTTTTAGTTTGAATAGCCTTTGCGCTTTCGATCACAAGTTTTACTTTTTCCGAATTCGCAATTAGTCTAAACTTAAACCGACCCGAAATATTCACGAAGAAGGAAACAACATCATCCCTTTTCTCTGAGTTCCGGATTTGAAGCAAAGGCTCGTATGGAGTGCATTGTAGAACGTCGCTTGGTCAATAAAAATTAATATTCACTTAACAAAGTTTGACCTTTGGAAATTTGATCTCTTTTCTATCTCAGCTTTTCAAAGTCTTTCTGCTAATAATCAATTTACAAAAAAATTTGAATCATATCTATTTGGCAATCGTTAATTATTCGTTGATAAACGCAAAAATTATCTTGCGTCACCCCGAAATCTCGGATATCATAGAACAAATCCTAAATTAAAAGCACTACTTGGAGATTGGGATTACGGTTCAATTAGGATTATGCCTAAATCTAATTTTTATCCTACTTCTATAATTTAGGCGACGAAAAACAATCTTTGGGTCTCGAGAGTTTTTTCAGAAGAATCTTCCAATTGTCTTCAAAATTTTTCAAAAAAAGAGTCAAGTCCAATAATTGTAAAATACTTTTCTTCCGCACTTTGAAACGTGCGGTTTGTTTACAGCTGTAGATTTATTTATTTATCTCAGACGCAAAAAGGCCCATATAAATACAAGAACACACACACGCAAACACAAACACAAACAATTGAAAAAGACAAGTTTAAAAAAAGTTAGCTCAAAATAATGGTAATAATACGATTTGTGTAATAATAGAATTTGTATCACAAGTTAGATGACATCAATGACATAATAAAAATATTTTGAGATTGCATACAACAATTAATGAAAGAAAAAATTTGCTTTCTTATTAGAGCATCAAATGTTTCAATATTCGATTGAACTTGATGGTTACGAGCACTAACACATCGAGTTATTATATAGTTAAACACGAGGATTTATTTTTGATTACAAATCGAGCTGCTTAGTTAAATATTTTTGTTAAACACGAGGATTTATTTTTGGTTACTCATCGAGTTATGTGATGCAAAATTCTATAAGAATCATTGTAAGCAACATGAAATCGTCTGAAATCCTATTTATGATAATCACACCACACGTGACTTCCATAAAAACCAAGCAAGAACATTAAAATAAATAATTTTTTACTTCCAAACTACACTTACTAAATTGGTGTTTCAATTTATTTGCTGCACAATAAAGTAATTTAACTTGGCTTTGAATGTTAATATCATCTGTGACATCACTATTAACATGCAACTCAAAGTATTTTACGGAATGTACAAAGCTGATTTTAGAATTATCAACCAATAGCTTTGAAGAGAAAAATGGATAAAAATTTGTTGGTGCAAACAACATGCAAAATGATTTACTACAATTAAATAAGATTTTATATGACGGGCCTTTTTGTAGCATTTATTTAAAAGATCTTGAAGACCAACTAAATTAGGACTAAATAAACAAATGTCATCAGCAAACATAATATAATTTAGGCTGTGATTTCCTACAAACAGCTGGCTTTAATAGTGTTTAAACTATGAGTCAGATCATGAATATACAAGGAAAATAAGTAAGGACTTAAAATATCTCCTTGGCAAGCACCATTTGAGACAGTAAAAGTGTCAGAAAAATAATTACCCCACCTAACTTTCATCATTTGAGTTTTATATCAGTAGCGCAACAACCTAATAAAGTACAAAGGCACATTTCTAAGTATTAACTTTTTAAATAAAAGATCATGATCTACTTCGTCAAACGCCTTAGAGTCATCCAAAATACAGCAAAAACAGGAGTATCTCTAGAGACATATAATTAAGCTACTTGTTTGAGAGGAAATACACTCATGTCTGTACTATGATTAGGTTTAAACCCAAATTGGTTATCATCTGTTTTTAAAAATCTATTAAATGATGTAACATGTAAAATCAAATAATTTTGACGCAATTGTGGTAACAGCAATAGGCCTGTAATTACTAAAATCATAAATATTTTTATTTTTGATTGTTGTACAATTGATACGATAAAATGATTTGCATATTTTACTTTTATTTTTAAAAAGCGCGTTTGGTTTGATATCAAAATTAAAACTACAGGCATGTTGCCATTCAACAAATTTCGAAAACAATTGGGTTATGAACGGTAATATTGATTTTGCTATTATGATCGTCTCTTACACCATACCGTCGATAATTTCTATAACCCCGGCACTGTCCATGTGATATCGGTTGGATAGGCTTTGCTAATTTAATAATGCGACTTATCATTAGCCTATATATAAGGTTCATATAATTTTTTTTGCTAATAGCAATGGTGAAATTAAAACTGTTTTTAAGGCAAAATATTTGAGAATTTTATTTGATAACCGATTAAACTTTCATGAGCATATAAAATATCTTGAAGTAAAAATAGCTCGATCAGTTGGAATTCTAAATAAACTAAAGTATTTTTTATTCAGTTCGGCATTATTGAAATTATATTATTCACTTATTCATTCCCATTTTAACTATGGCCTTGCTGTTTGGGGAAGCACTTATCCGACTTAATCTAAATAAACTAAAATTGCTTCAAAATAAAGCTATTCGTACAGTCACCTCTTCTCAAATGTCAACTAGCTCGAAACCTTTATATATTATATCAAATATTTTGTCCTTACCTAAATTGTTTGAGTTTGAAATAGCCAAAATTGTTTATTTTCATAAATTTAATTTGTTACCTAAGATTTTTGATAACTACTTTTCATATGCTAAATCCTGCCATTCTCGTACTACAAAATTTTCACTTAAAAATAACCTTACCATTCCTCTGTTTAAAAGTAATCGAACTCAAAGATTAATTAAATATATAGGACCAAAAATTTGGAACTCCATCAGTCATAATCTGAAAATAATGACATTTAATAAATTAAAAAAAACATTATAAATCAATTTTACTTCTCAACGATTAAATTCATATATTTCTAACAATTTGTTTTGTGTACCTTATATTATTTTTTCTTTGTTGCTTGGTTTGATTCTACATATTCTTAATGTTATTTTGCTGTTTTGCTTTGTTTTGTTTTGTTGTGTTTTTTATTGATTTTTTTTTTTGTTTTTCATGTTTTGTGAACATTTTTCAATTTACTTCTATATTTTTATATTTTACAAGGTGATTGCTTGACTCAAAGACCTTACGGTCCCTTCGCTATCACCTTGTCGCAACTTTAACAGATTATAATGGTATTTATTGCTGCTAAGTTTACCTTTTTTCGACGAAATAAATTAAATTGAATTGAATTAAATTGAATTGAATTGTAAACCAGAAATTTTATTGTAACTTACAAACATATTCTGTAATATATAAAATTTGGTAAAAGTTTACTGCCATAACTTGCATCTAAATTGCAGTGGCGAACGGTGAGCTTTTTTTTAAAACGTTTGCTTAAACTGAAATATATAATATCTTGGTAAATTCAAACCAAAATAAAAAAAATAGTTTTGTTACTTTAGCGATGTTGCAGACGTAACACATGTTTGTATTAATCAACACTTTGAAATGTAACTAGTTCGACAAGTCCAACTTTAGTTGCTAGCACCATGCTAATAAGCTCCGACAAATTTTTAAGATCGAATATTAAATATTATTATGAATTAAAAATATTAAAAATTTAACAGATCCAAGTCTAAAAATTTTTCCGAAAGTCAAGCGAAAAACAAAAAAAGTCTTTCCTTTACGTTAAACGAATTCCCCAACTTTAATTGATGACTTTTTTCTGCATTTTCACTTGACTTTCAGAAAATTTTAATGCTTTAGCAACGAGTTTAACTTTTTTGGGTGATATCATTGAAAAGTTTTTGCGATTTTAGAAATAATGTTGAAGATAGTGAAATGTAGATAACAAATTATTGTTTTAAAGAAAAATTCTGTGACCCCAGTTTTGAAACCTGTCCTAGATCTTATATTTCTCAAAAGCAAGTAGCCTATGTATTCGCTTCAAAGAGGAAAATAATCTTTTGGCGGAAACTGTATTACTAGGTATAAAAGTAATCAAGTGAGAAAGCTTATCTACTTCTCTAAATTTAGGATGCAGATTCTTATTAAAACTCTTATTTTAATAAATATCTAATAGTTAGCTCGTGGACATGCTTTCAAGCAAATTTATGGGATTGATATGGAATATAGACCTGCAATTCATTTTCCGAGCAAAAGTAGTCAGAAAAACCAATTTGTTAACTTGGCTTTATATTCTGTATATTTAACTTGCCACAGTACGGTAAATAGAAAAACTTATGTTTTGAAAGCGACAAATATCTAGTCTTATCTGCATAGACTTGTAATGTTATTTGTGATATTATAAAATAATTTGGAATGATTTTGTTATCTCTTTCACTACAATATGTCGAGTTACAAAATGGTGCAAAAAAAATTTTTTTTGGTTTTAAAATTTGTTGTCATATTTAATTTTGGTTTAGGTTTTCCCATAGATATTATTTCTTGTTTTTCTAGTTTTTCGCTGTAACTTCTGCTTGAAAATGTTGTTTTAACAATACTTTCAACGTTATTTTCCATCAAACTACTTAAATTATTTAAACAAATTATTATAATGATTAAATATGAGAACGAAATTGCAAGCTATACTGTAAAAGTTTAATTACATTTTTATAAATTTTTTTGCTATGGTGACATTTAACCCATTACTTCTAACTCACATTTTACGTTTAAGCTCTAGAACGCACAAATACAAAAAACAGTAAATTAAAATTGACTCTTTTTTTATAAAAAAAAGCCAATGTACAGTTTAGGTTTCTTTAATTCACACTCCATATTCAACTTTTTCAGAGCACGAAGAGCATACTGTATATCATATAAAACCGAAGTCAAAGATTGCTTTGAAAAAACATACAAAATAACTGAATTGATTGAAGCATTGTTATATTTAGAAAATTCTTTATTAAAAACATTAAAATAGAACTGGTATGCTTATAGAAGTAAAAGAATATATAGGCCGTCTCCACTGTTTTTACCAAACCAAAAAAGTGTGCAGGTGCAACGAAACTTTTAAATATTTTTCATTTTTTCAGTCACACGTGTTTCTAAAGTCAAAGTTAATAATGTTTTATATGGGGCAAATAACTAACAATTAATTGCAATTATTGATTGGTTAATTCACCAATTAAAATTAATTGATTGATAGAAAAATAATTACAGCAGACCTCGGTTAATTCGGATTCGATAAGTGCGGTTCAGCAGAGCAACTGGAATAGCTGTAATCTCTCTATGGATGCTTTGTTTTGGTTCCTCTGTTGTATGGGGGCTGCCTACGTATACCTGATCTTTCAGGTAACCACAAAAAAAACGTCCACTAAGGTTATGCAATTTTTTTGTAGTCCCCACAGAAAAAGACTACATATACAATTTCTTTTGTAGCCCATGACATTATGAGGGTCACCAGAATCAATAACTGAAAGTAAGAAAATTTGATGTAAGATTCAGATCTTAGGTAATACGTTAAACTCCTTTGTATAAGTTATGTAATAAATAAATTTAATACTCTGTGTCGTTTAAACAATCGGAGAAAATAGCATTTAAAATGTGTCCCATCATTATAGTTCGCCCTGTAATTTATTGTGATGGTATTTTGTCGTTACTAATTACAGAACCTCGGATTAAAACATCTCCTACTTAATATTTGTTTTAAGATCTTCGCAATAGCTTTTTTGTTACCGACGTACGATACTCTCCCTCATTGAAGAGTCGCCGGCAGGATAGCTCAGTGTGTTAACAATTTGACGTGCGAGCAAAAGAACGTGAGTCTACCTTAATAATTTCTGTGGTTCTCTTAGAAAAGGCAATTCAGGACAAACCGTCAACGGATCACGCTGCTTACGTCAATGGTGACCCCGCTTATAACAGAAAGCAGCAACCTGCTCAATATGATCATAAGAAAATGAATAAAGAAAAGTTTTTCAGTTCATGTTTTTATTGATTTATTTGTAAGTTGCACAAAAAATAAAAATGCTCAATACGCTTAGAAATAACCAATATATAAAATGTCAAAGCCGATCCTTTGATTTTGAAAGATCTTTTTCGAAAAAAAAAATTCGCTTTGCCTGTTCCGAGAAAGTTTTTCAACTCATCTAAAAATCAGCGCAGACATCGTTGACGACTTTGTTACTTGCTGAAAAACCTTTGGATTTCCGAAAACCCAAAAACCTTTGGTTTACGACTTTGTTACTTGCTGAAAACACTTTGGAAAAAACTTTGTTCCTTGCTGAAAAACCTTTGGTTTTCCACCAAGTAATAAAGTCTATATTTACGGTCACTCTTTGAAACGTTACTTTATGCTACTCAAGTAACCCAAAACGGTGATTACTTTTGCAACAACTGATTCTTAAATGATAGGCAGGATACAGTGGCGTGCGGTGACCTCTGAGACAAGTCATGCAATTGGCATGCCAATACCGGGTTATGAAATCGGGTATTTCATGGGTAGTCAATGAGTAAGACATGGAACATATTACTTAGTAGGAAAACGATTCTGTGTGAGATCCTAATTTTTAGTGCTAATATCATGGTGTTCAGAAACCATTTTCGTCCTAGATTCAAGGTGATCTCTAAACAAAAAAAAGGTCATCACTTGAAATCGTCTCTCAGTAATGCAATTTTTGTCCTGCAAATGCAGTCATCTCTAAAAAAAAAGTCTCGTCTTTCAATTTCTTTCAACTTTTGTCCTGAAATTGCAGCATTCCCTAAAAAAAAAGATCTTCGTCCCGGATAAGCCTCAAATTTCTCTAATTTCATTCCAAATCCATACCATTTTCCATTCAATTAATAAATATATGCTTCATCGTGCAAAAGTTTGTCATGCAATCCCTAAAAATTTGGTCATGCTACGCATAACTTGCATGCCCTGACCGCACGCCACTGGCATGATATAAATAAACATGATTATTGATGAACAATATATAATTATAAATGATAGACATAAAAAAGTAATTGTTGATTCTGTATTATAAGAATGAACATGGTGTTGAAAAAAGCATTTGGAAGGTTTTTATTTTTTAAACTCTATCATTTTGTTAAATTTAAACGGTCAAAAAACATTCACGTTGCAAAATTTGCTTTTCGCCAAAATTCAACTGAGTCTTTGTTATAAACTATTAATCGTTAGACATTATTTAAACTTCTAAAGTTTTAGTAGGATATAGAATAGACAAAATAAAAAGGGGATACTTTACAAAACTTAAATTGTACCGAATAGCCGCAGGTCAAACAGGGACGTGGTTTCTTTATAAATACATAGACGTTTTAAAAATTTTGGGCTAACCTTCGTATAAAATATCGTTTCCGACCAGTAGAATTTCTAAATTTGTTTTTGCTTTTTATAGCCTTAAATTTCTTTTTTAAACATTCTTTCTGGTGTTAAAACATGAATGAGACGTTTTCAAGTATTTTTTTAGTGCGCTTCAAAACTATTTTTTATTGTTGTGTCGCTTTTTTAGAATGTCGATTTGAAATAAATGTCAAAAGCTTGTAACTCTGTGTACCGGATAAGATGACTGATCAGGTTACGTAAATACCGCTTATTAAACTTTTTTGTTGAGCAGGATGGGTGATCGGAGATAAATTGGTAACAGTTAAAAAAAAGTTAAATTGCAATATATTTATTTTTTATTTATTTATTCTATGTCTATTTTTATCTTCTTGACTTGCATGAAAGCGACGGAGACGCTAATACATGGAATAAGCAATTACCCCGACATGCTTCCGGAGTTGCAAAGATGTTGCTGTCCGCTTTAAAATTAATAGAGATATGACTAAAATTTAGAATTGTTTGCTAAGACCGTAAAGCCGGGGAAAGTGTCGTAAAGTGTCTTTCCTCTTTCTTTTTTCCGAACGGAGACCATGTCGATCACAATTCCGGCGTTCTAACTACTCGACCATGTTGCCCACTGCAATCTATAAGTTTTATTTTAAGTTGAGAAAAAAATAAAGTTTGTGTTTTAAACAATGCATGGATAATGCATTGTCCTTCAAACATGCCAGGAAAGACACATGCAGAATTGTACATGCAAATATAGGAGGAGAATGCCAAACTGCAGTTAAAAGTCCTACAGGGGTATCTAAGCGTTAGTGTCACTGATGAGGTTTGAAATGCAATGGTTAAAGAAACGAGCTAGAGGTTGACGTGTGTCAGTTGCCGTAAACATATAAATCAGTCCTTGCTAATACTTCCTTACTTTCTTGTAATACGCTAAAAAAATTCTATAGCAAAATATAATTGTGAAAATTTCCAAACATCAATAAAATGTTTTTCTCTGAGCCACATACTTACATCAAACTTATCAATGTCAAAATCTTTAAAATTTTTATGACGAGTGTGCCGTCGTCACATTTGTTACTGAAAAGATGATATTGAGGCGATTACTCAATAGTAACAAGGTCATGACTTTCAAAATTTTTGCCGATATCAAACGAAAATTATGCAATCAGCGTCATTCATATCGCTAACTTCGTCATTAAGACGGTTATTGACGTTGCCGTTGAAAAATGGTAACTGGAAGAGATTTTGCGATTTTAACCGTCCTTTGGATTATGAATAGAAGCGAAAAAAGATACTTTGGAATTGTTATATCTTGTTCAATTCCCAAAACGCCGTGATGCTTGTTTTTGTAATATTGTCATAGTTAGGGCTATTTTCCACTACGAGCGTGAAATGGAGCATTCTTTGTTTGTTTTTATTGATGTTTTTTACTTTTTTCCGCGCTAAGGCGCTAAGCAAAGCAAAAAAATTAATAAAAGAAACAAAGAATGCTTCTTTTTACGCTCGTAGGGGAAACGAGCCTTTAGCTTGCGCAAATTGGTGTGCCTAATCTTAAAATTACATCTTAAACTAATGAAGCATTTCGTTTAAAAACCATTACTTTTTAAATTTAAAATTTATTTAGCTATAGTATATATAATTTTAACAAAAAAGCAATTTTTTGTAGTTTTTAAAAATAAATTGAAAACCCTAAATCAAGAAAAAAAAGACAATTTGATGTTTGAAAACCTCTAGGTTGGCTGATGCTGTTGCTTTTTTGAATTACATTCTTAAAACTACACAAAATCGAATTTGTTTTTATTTTAATTTTAAAAAAAAATTTTATTTTTTACTATTTATATTTTTTTCTCATTTATTCTCCTAACTCGCAGGACAACAATGGAGACGTTATATTCTACTTGGGGCAACCTTTGAGCGTTACCCAGACCTGCTTTCAGAAATGTCTAAATATTGTCGATTTTTTATTTGTGTTTTTGTGTAAAGACATGATGAAATTTAGAGCTTCTTGCAATGACTTCCCAGCAAAGAAAAGTACCCTAAAAATGTTTTTCCTAAAATCACATCAAGGTAAGTCGTCGTTTTAACTGTGCCGAAATAAGAATTATTTAATGGTAGTTTTAATCCGTTAAACATTTGGGCATTTGATAAGCCTTTTTTGATATCTATATAGAACTATCTAAAGCATTTTTAGGTACGTATGCAATTTTTTTAGTAGCGATTCTCGGTATTTTGCACAAAAGTTAATTTTCATTGATGCCTGACCCTGATTTCGGCTCATTTTTCAATTTTTATCCAAAAAACTAAAAAAGTAAATGTAAACAGTACAATTACTTTGTTGCAAGTTGTACTCGGATTATACGAAATGTTAATGCATCAGCATAGGAAAGTTACGTGTTGATTTTTTAAAATTATTTTTGATACAATTTCGGTTTGTTTTGACAAATCCGAGAACCAAAATTTCCTTTTTCGTTTATTTTTCAAAAAAGAAACGAAACACCGATATTCAGCATATTAACATTCAACTTTTATTAATTGACAGAGACTTCAAAAGTTCATAGAAAAAAATTTACCAGAGTGAATAAAACGTGCAGTTACACAGTGACAACGATTTGTGGTCATGTGATTTTCAAATACGTGAACAAGCACACCTTTTTCTAATGTTCAGCGTCAGCGAGAGGCGTATATAAAGAACTGCAGCAAAATCTCAGCCACATCTGTCTTTGCCTTGACAAAAAAAAGATATTCGGTCCGAGAAAATGACATCGGCAATTTATTGTAGTTTTAACCGAAAGCATTAGTTTTGACGGCAAGTTATGAAACAAAAATTACCCTAAAGAAAATCAAAAAGTGTGACTTTAAAGGAAAAAAAATTTTTTGTAGCCCTTAAAAATTTGTGTCAACCGACTATCTCGAATTAAGCTACGATAAAGCGGAAACAGTCTTTTGAGATGAATCTGCAAATTTAATGCAGCAAATCAAAGCCAAGGTTTTTCAAAAGAACCTAAGGATATGCATAAATAACATTTTTTTTTTATTTTCTGTAGAACTCTATTCTATTGACTTATTGTGTTACATTTTAAGTATTTAAAATCATATAAGCCTTGAAAAAAATGTCTCAAAAATCTTTCAACCAAATTCCAGGACCTCGGGGCTTTCCCCTTGTGGGATCACTTTTGAGTTTAATGCACCATCAAGGCACAGTGTTAAGTGCTTGGGCGGATGAACATTACGGACCCGTTTTCAAAGTAAAATTCGGTTCGCGTCAAGTCGTTACGTTGCAAGGGTAAGAAAATAACAAAGCTCGATTTGTTCGAGATTTTACAAGAATTTTCATTTCAGTTACAAAGCGATCCACGAAGCGCTGGTCGAAAAATCGGAGACTTTCTCGGGACGAATCCATGCTGAGGTTTTGACCGCGTTAAACGGAGACAAAGGTTTGTTTTTTACGGATATCGACGATTGCTGGAGATTTTGGCACAAGTTCGCAGTTCAAAGTTTGGGAGCCACCTGGAAAAGTAAGTAAAATGCGTTTTCTAATCATTTGCAGAACTTTTTTTATTATGTCAAAAATTAAAAGTTAAACCAATTTATACATAACATTTCTGTTAATCGTTATTTATTAAAAAAATTTGTCGCAGCATCGATAGTTGGAATATTAAAAGAAGCAGAAGCATTTAAACATTGTCTGGCTCAGAATCTTGGTTCTCCTACAAGCATACATGAAATCGTGTCCATGAGTATGATGAACACTGTTCTACAAGTAAGCAAAAGATGGTTAATTTTTTAATCGGCTACATGTACCCAGTGACATAGAATGATGTATGCATCCAGAAGCTTCACTAATTCTGCTAGATATAAGCTTGCCTGGGTGTTAGAAGATATCACGTTCAAAAAATTTAATCAACTCTGCAATTAAATAACATAAAAGTTGTGAAGTAACATCAGGTTGTGTTTCTTTTAAATTTTTTACTGGTTCAGTCATCGGTTTCTAATAAATTTCCTTAGTCACGATACGTTTTGAAAGATTTGTAAATTTTTATGTATTTTTATAGACTTGTTTCTCCATGAGCTACGATGTTAGAGAGGTAAAGGCAAAAGAGCTATATCAGGCCGTCTATGGAACTGCTTCCAAACCAGCTTTTCTACAATTATTTTGTTTTCCTTGGCTTAAAAGTTTTCCGTCTCATAAAAGGTAGGAATATTCGCAAAGTTTCAAAACTAGCTTTATCTTAAATTGTTGTTCTTTACACTTTTAAAATCAAAATCTGTCTTAAATTTATGTTTTGTGATGATGTTCAAATTTAAACAACATTTTAGTACATCCATGTATATGATATTTCTAAATTTGGACGTTTTTTCAATATTCTAATAATTTTAGTTGTAAGAAATCTAAAGTAAAGTCGGACCTTCTATTAATTTGAACTAAAAAGTTAGCATTTGACGTCTTTGGCACTATCGACTTATTCATTTTCCATTTGTTTTTTAGAACCTATTATTAGGTAAATTGCTTTTAGGACAACATAGTACAACCACACTAATTGAAGAGTTGTTGCAAAAATCTTGAAGAAGTTGTTTAAAGTCTACTAAACCAACTATAGAAATTAATCGAAAATTGCAGAAACAACGTTAAAATTTGTGGCATTTTAAATCTTACACATTACTATGACATTTTTGAAAACGCGCACATTGAAACCAAGGTGTGTTGACATGACATAAATCATTGCTCATGTTGCTTGTCCAAAAATCAAAAGATTAAAAACAAAAAAAACTATGCAGTACTTCACAAATCATTGCAAACTTAATTTTTTCTGTTGAAAGCGTCCTTAATAATATTAATGATCGTTTTCTTTATCGACAGTTACAATGCAGGACATTGCACAGTACAAAAAGGCAATTTTATCTCAACTATTTCCCGTAATTCCATTAATCACTTTGTATCATTCTTAAAATTAAATTATAAGCATCCACTTTTACAAAAATAATCCAAAACTGTCGAAACTAAACCAGGTCCAAACTTGCAATGAATGATAGATCAATTATAAGATGCATACACAGGAAAAATTAATTTTTTTTACAAAAAATCCGAGCTAAATACCACCTTTATAAGCTTTTGTTTATTACAACTTCTTCAAAAACTTATTCAAATAGAATATCTTTCTAATATGATTATTGAAAGTAAAATTGGTTATTAACTATAATCAATTTTACTTGCTTTTGGCTTCACTATGTATCTCGTTACTAATGAAAAGAATACAAGCAAAAAAACTTTTAAAAGTGCATGAAGATCGTTTTATTTTTTTTAGAACAGTATTGGTAAAAACAATTCTTACAAAATGTACAATAATGTAGCTCTACTTTATGATAAACGTGAATTGTTTTAACTTTATAGTATTTTTTAGATTTTTAAACGAGGCAAAAAAATCCCAAATGAAAAAATTCCAACTGATAAAAGAGTTAATTGAAGAGAGAAGAAATTCAAACCAATCATCAATCGACATTGTCACTTACTTTCAGCAAAATCATTCAGGTGAGTCATTTTTCAACTAATCGAGTTTTATTGAATAAAATGAGATATAAAACAAATACAAGTACAATATTTGCTTTGTCATGTCGGCAAAGTACCTTTCGCAAGAGCACAACAGCCAAAGAAAAAAAACATCCTCGTACATCTACAGCTGGCGCAAAATAACTTAGGACCTTTAACAAAATTTCCATTTTATTATATGCTATAAAACCTTACATCACATTAATCTCACAACTCTGCTTTTATGATTGTGATTCATTAATACATTAACAAAGGGTCAGTGTGGAAATTAACAAAGGGTCAGTGTGGAAATAGAATAACACAATAATATTATTTTTGCTTCACAATAATATTAGGAGGTTGATTTATTTAGAGAATATTAGATATTAAAGTTTTTAGAATGCCTGGAAAGTATACTAGCAGTGAGGAAAAGGCTAGAATTCTTTCCTGGAGACAAGAGAAAGTTTCCATTAAAGAAATATGTGCTCGTAGTAGAAGAGCCAAGTCAACAGTAATGAAGCTTCTAGCCTCAGCCAAAGGGCTTCCTCCCAATAAAGTCCCCAAGCACAAATTTGGAGGTGGACGAAAAAAGAAGACATCAAACGCGACGGACACTTTAATAAAAAGGGAGGTGCAAAAAAATCCGCGACTGACAGCCCTGGAGCTAAAAAATTTGCATCCAGAACTGCTGGAAAATGTTGCCGTGCGCACCATACAGCATCGCCTGCAAAAAGGCTTGGGCTTGCCTAGTCGCAAAGCTGCTAAGAAGCCTCTCTTAACAGAACGAATGAAAAAGCAGCGCATTGCATTTGCAAAAAATACATTCACTGGACGCCTGCGCAGTGGAAAAGAGTTATGTTTTTGGATAAGAGTAATTTTCAAGTGTTCCGAGTGGGATCCCCTATGGTTCGACGCCCTCATGACTCTAATAGATTTGACCCTAGGTTCACAGTCCCAACTGTAAAGCACCCGGATTCAATCATGGTATGGGGAGCTTTTTCTGGGGAAATGGGCAGGGCTGGCCTGTATTTCTTGCCTAAAAACAAAAAAATGAATAGCGATCAGTATGTAAAAGTGCTGTAGAAGCACATGCTCAGCATGTTTCACATTCACAGCTGTGAAGTCTTCATGCAAGACAATGCTCCATGCCATAAGTCCAAAAAAGTTACGAATTTTCTCCAACAGCAAAAAATAAGAGTGCTTGATTGGCCTGGTACTAGCCCGGACTTAAATCCAATAGAGAATTGCTGGCAAAAAATGAAGAACATCATGAAACAAAAGAAAACACCAAACTTGGAGACCCTAAAACTTGAGCTCATGAGAGTCTGGTGCCAGAAGATGTCACTGGATTATTTTCAAAATTTGAGCAATTCCATGCCCAAACGCCTGCAGATGGTCATCAAAAAGAAAGGAAATATGACAAAATATTAAACACCGTGTTTTTGTTTAATAAAAATTGATAAATATAATAAAAATTGTGTTTTAACTTGAAAAACGGTTATGTCCTAAGTCATTTTGCGCCAGCTGTATTTGTTAACAAGTTATTATATGGTATTTATCACATGGTATTAATATAATATTTGTAAGAAACTAAACCAATTACAATGAGTAGTTTATTACTTTCACTGTCTTGAGGTTGTAAAATTCCCGAACCATATACTGACTGACTTTATAAATTCAAACAGGTCTTGACGTTGAATCAGATGACCATTTGGGTTCCTTCATCTTGGACATGATCTTCGCCGGCTCTGTAACGACGGCCAATCAGTTCCTGTGGCTGCTTTTGTTCCTTCTCAAAAACCCAAACTGCTTGAAAAAAGTCCAGCAAGAAATTCGCTTGGTTTTAGACGGGGGTAAGTAAACTATGAGCGAAACTCTTCATAATGTCCGTAAAATTTGATTCAAACGAAACCGTTTGTTAAAGCCTCGTTTTAAATAATTGCTTCGTTTTCAACGTTTTCCTTTGTTTCAGGAAAGTTGACTGTGGACAAAATCAACGATCTGCATTACACTTCGGCCGCGATCGAAGAGACGTATCGATTGCGTCCGATCGCTCCCACGTCGTCGCTACACAAAACCACGACCGACACCAGCGTGTCAGGATATCGAATCCCCAAGGACACCGCAGTGCTCGTCAACCTGCGGAGCGTGCACATGGATAAGTCGACTTGGTCCCCAGACCCCGATGCGTTCCGTCCCGAACGCCATCTGAACCGTGACGGAAAGTTCGTAAAGAGTAGTCATGTGATCCCGTTTTCGATTGGCTCAAGACGCTGCGTCGGCGAGCGCATCGCGCACACGGAGATCGTTGCTTACTTAGCGTCGGTTTTGGTTGATTACGACGTAAAACTGGCGAACGAGAGCAAAGATGTTGATTTTTGTCCCGTTCCCGGAAGCATATCAAAGCCAAAGCCCTTTAAAGTTGTGTTGGAAACTCGAAATGCCTCGTCCAAAAAAGTTCCAGAAAATCTATTTCTTGCGACAGAGAGTCACGTGCTGATAGACAACTACGAAATGCTCCCTCAGTCTCAAAACAAAAACAAAGTTGAAACAAAGGTTTTGCTCTTTATCTTGATCCTTTTTTGCATCATTTTTTTCTTTTTAATACATTGTTCTTGGGGAAAAAGCTATTTTTATAAAAATCTTTAATATATATTTTTCTTTTTTTGTCATGGCTGTGCTTATTTCGCTTGCCAAAAAACTGTTTCTGCGTTTATTTATTGTGATAATAAAATGTGTCAAAGCTACGAGAACTTTTTGTCTTTTTAACAATCAGGTTAAAGATGTTGTAGCAAATTTATTAAAATTTGCTAAAGCAGCATGTTTGGGGCAAAACGGTCATAGTCTATGTCCGTTGCCCCAAGCAAGCTTGCAATACCAAGCAACTGAAACTATATCAGATGAAAGTTAACACAGTTTCTCATGCAGAATGCGAATAAATTGTGTGTCTGATTAGACTGTAATATATCTTCAAATATAGCTGCGACAAGAACGTCGAACGAAGTATTCTTTTGTAGATGAGCGCAATGGCCGGCTTGCTGTAATGTTTCTAAACGAAGTAATTAATGATGGAAAAAATTTTCATCATTTTTCTGACACACTCCCTCTTCCTATTGCAAAGTAATCACATGAAAAGCGTAAATCAAAACAAGAGCCACCCACATAACTGGTTTTTGGTTTAAAAAATCTATCACTGTGGGTGAAACAGCATTGAAAAAACTAAAATAAGCCAATGTTAAAAAACCTCAAGCAATGAATAATGCAAATAAAAACAATTAAGCAAAATATATTTGTTTGCTTTGCACAAAACTTTATGCAGAGCCACCATTTAAAAATTGGATTCAATGTATCAAATATTTGCAGTGGTGTCACGATAGAAGTTTGGATTATGCTGGTCAAGAAATGTTTGTGCAATTTTTGTCTTGTTTAATTTTTTGAATATTATCATGTATGTATAAAAAATGGTTCTGTTTGATTTTTTAGTTGCCACAAAATAGAAATGCATTCTTAATACTTGAAATTCAAAACAAGGATAAAAAACTGTTTTTAACTTTACCTGGGGCAAAACGGACACTCTATGACCTTTATGCCCCAAACCCGGGGCAAAACGAGCATGTAAGTAAAATATACACGTTTATAAAATAAAATTTTTATCTTGTTGCCAGTGGTTTTAAATTGTATTTTTGAGATAGTATATCGTCTGAGCAATTACAAAATATTTCTTTGTCAATTTAAGTCCAGCAACCACTAAGTTACCCCAATTTAAAATAACTAGAAGAACTTCAACTAGTTGACCAGTGGTTGATTGCAAATAGATTATCAGTTAATGTTTCTAAAACTAAATACATTTTATTTAAGACTGTTCAATCCAAATTAATAACAAAAAAGCAAACTCTCACATTGCGACAAAATGAAATTGAACAAGTTAAATGTATTAAATTTCTTAGTGTTTATATACAAGAGCACTTATCATGGTCAAGACATATAAATCACCTAATATCTAAACTACGTAGTGTTCTTGGAACTGTTATTAAAGTGAAGTCACTGTTAAATAAAAGATCTCTTCTTCTACTTGATCACTCTCTTATAAATAGTCAACTTTCTTACTGTATTTTAAATTGGTGTTTTGGCAATAAAACTTTGGTTAAAAGATTACAAGGACTGTGCTATAAATATATTAAATTAATTTTTAGTTTTAACAGTAGCTCAACTGTTTGTGATGTCATGAAAGAAAATAAATTGTTAACAATAGATCAACTTTTGGCCAAAGACCTAATTGTGTTTATGTTTAAGCAAAAAAATGGTAAAAACCCAATTGCATTTAAAGATGTTTTTACTAAAAACAAATCTAAATACAATACCAGAAACAAGTCTATCTTTATTCCAAAGAAATGTTTTAGCACAGTATGTCAGCAAGCTATTTCACACCGTGGTCCCGCTTACTGGAATTGCATTCCCTTTAACTTAAAAAATAAAAAACAAACTGTTCGATCTTTTACTCTTGAAGTTTATAAATATCTTTTAAGTAATGGGAATAATACTTAATTGTAATGTTTAGATTCCTAAACACGATACTGCCCTATGTATTTTTGATTACAGGTTTCTGGAAAGAAGGAAATGGAAATGGTGTAAAAATTTTTGAATTCAATCTCTAAAAGAAAAGCTTAATCGATCAAGATATTCAGTCTGCACACAAAGTTTTAAAAAACTCTTCTTATATTTTGATTGTCTGCATAATTTCAAACTCTAAACAAATTGATTCTTTTTCACCCTTCGCTCTTTCATTAAAATTTCTTTTTGGCAATGGTATACTGTTCGTTTTAGCAATTAATTTTTATTCTTAGAATTGTAAAATAAATTTCAAAACAATTACTAAATGTTATGGACTTTGTTTAATTTTTTTATGTTGCTATTATGCTGGTCTGCAAAAATTTTATCTAATATTTTTTTGTAGTGCATGAATTCTGTAGTAAAAGTTTTTTTTTTTTTTTTTTTTGTTGTTGTTTATAATTGTTATATTATTAATATATGTTTTTCCATCAACTTTGACTAGCATAATAGTTTTTTTTCTTTTTATGTTATGTTATCTCTTTTATCGTTAATATTTGTTTATTATTAGCTGTATAATTCCGTAATTTTTTCGTATATACTTTCTGCAATATTTACTATTCTATTATAGTCACCAGTTGCATTTAGAAAAGGTTTCCGGACCTGGTGAGGTTTCTTTTTTGGGTGGTTTTTCTTTACTCACCTTGCTCAGTTGAGCTAAATTCCCATCTTGGCTAGCTGTGCCACCCATCATCATTACGCAGCCTAGTCATGCACTGGTTATTTAATCGTTTAGTTTGTTTGATAATATTATTGTTACGTATTTATTTATTTATTTTGTTTTTTTTCTTTTTTCACTTCTTATATCTTTATATGATTAAGGTGTTGCAGCCATGCTTTATACTATCTTGTACTTTTACTTTATGTTTATCTTATGCATGTTTTAACGTCTGACGTTGTGCTGCTTCTTCCTTTTCTTGATTTTTTTAATGTTTATAATTTTTGTGTTAAACTGTTTAATAATGATCGAGAATAAAAACACTGAATGAATGAATGAATGAATGAACTATGATCGTTTTGTCCCGCCTTCCCCTATGCGCATCCTATAAATTGTCAAAAAAACATTTTGTTTTCTTTTAAACCTCGATCATTGATGAGCCCTTTCATAAAGATGCCTTCCAAGTAATGACATGGTTTTGAAGAATTGTTAAGAAACAACTGCACAGTTTAAAGAGAAACGGTACAATCATAAAATTTGGTAAACTAAAACAGTGATATATGAGTACTAGCATAACTGTTTTTAATAGCCAACTCATCGCATTGCTTTTAAACCGTTTAAAGTCATAAATCGTTTTACGAATTTGACATTTAGCTAAAAATTACTATGACATTAGTAGTAGTCTATACCCTGCTATTTACATTACAGGCGAATAGAAAAAGGCCTAACACACGTGATTTTGCAAAGGCAAGATCAATATTTTCTTTTTTAAGCTAGTAATTACTTATTAAAAAGGTTTTATGCAACAAAAGTTTCTTAAAAATGAATGATCTCATTTACCCTAAAGTTTGTCTTTACAGTCGTGTTTAAATTTTCGTTTTTCATACGAAAGCATATTAAAATGGATAGTTTGACATTTCCATAGTTGCTATATTTTACTCATAAGTACAAAGTTTGTGAACTCTAAAGAACTTTTTGCAGTGACCCAGTTAAAGTTTAAAAATAATTTTGTTATGTAAAAATGGTTACGCAACGTACGCAATTGAGAAAGTTGCCACTGCACAATAACATGCAAGTAATCTTTATGCTTTTTGGAACACATGGCAAAATGCTAAGCTTTGCTCACCTCTGCCACCCCTGCAAACTCCTTCACAAAATGTGATGTTATCGTAACACTCGTATTCATCAAAAAGTGCTTTTCATAAGAGTTCTGCTTAAAAAATCATAAGATTTTCCAGTTTTTTTGTAAAAGTTTTAATTACGTGGTGCAAATTCTGGGTAAATATCATGATTGGTTAAAACACACTGTCACTGCCTTTTTCTCAGCATAGGTTTTGATAAAATCATCACATTTTACTTCTATGGAAGTTTTCATATTCTATTCCTTTTCATAGGTGAAGCGAAGTGAGGGATTCACCTATGAAAAGGAATCTAATCACTCTCTCCCTTTCCTTGACGTGTTAGTAGAAAGGCATGATTCAGAATTTCTAACTTCAGTATATAGGAAACCTACCTTCACTGGCCAATATCTACGTTGGAACTCTTTCAGTCCCCAGAAACGGAAAATCAATCTAATTGGTACTCTCGTTCACAGAGCTTTTATGATTTGTTCTAAAAGCAAACTGAACCAAGAGCTTGGCAAAATTCGTTCAATTCTTTTGGAAAATGGCTACCCGGAACGTGTAATCAATTCGGCTTTCAAGCGAAAACTTCAACAAATAAATTCTAACCCGGTCCACACAGTAAAAAAGTGCCCTGTCTACCTACACATTCCATGGATTGGAAACGTCTCGATGAGGTTTGAAAAGCAGATTACGTCTGCTGTGAAACGCTGCTTTTTCTCCGTCGAACCACGTGTTATTTTCAATACCCGACAGCTCCTTCCAGCGATTAAGAAAGACGTGTTACCTTCCCATCATCACAGCAATGTTATTTACCAGTTTTTGTGCCACTGCGATAGTCGGTACGTTGGTCGCACGTCTCAACGGCTAGAAGAGCGAATTAAACAACACGTTCCTAAATCCATCACCAATCCTCATACCTCGGCCAACCGCCAAAGTCTTTCCCGCTCTTGCAAGAACAACATTCGTCCACAACAATTTCACGAATCCGCCATTGGTCAACATCTTCTTGATAACACCCAATGTGCCCTCCATTACAGCAACGAAAAATTTTCTATTCTCGCTCGAGGTTGCTCTTCCTTTCACCTTTCTGCTCTTGAAGCGACTTTCATTAAATCTCTCAATCCCCTTCTGTGTAAGCAAAAAGAATTCGTATACTCTTTGAAAATTTCTTAATCTTTTCTCTCATTGGTTGACTCTTTCAGCCAATGAGAACTCTACTTTCTTCCTTTATAAATTAGTTCGGTTTCAATTCTGCTTCATTCTGACGATTTCCCCTGAAGAGTGTCAGATGAAAAGCTTTGGGAAGAAAAATCTTTTACTTCAAGCAAACTAAAATTGTTTGTGACTTTTCCAAAAAATGCTGCACTGTTAAGTCAACACGAAAACATTACAGAATATACGCTTAATCAATTATTTATTATATTTTTGTAGTGAAAATCTTAATCGGAGATTTACTTTTGAATGTTGTTATTCCAAAACGCTTCATACAGAACAATAAAACACTATTTCTGTAAAGCAAATTTTTTCTCTCATTAGCTACTTAATTTAAAAATACTTGATTCGAATTGTTAAAATAATTAATATCTTTCATTGTTTCTAAATATCAAACATGCGTCATGTAAATTTTAATATAAAGTCAAAGTTGCATGTTATGGATCGAGTTTCTTTTGCAAAATCAGCAGATTTGAGGTTTTCATCACTTGTTAAAAAAAAGAATTATATAAAGTGAAACTGTTTAAAAATCTTTAGGTTTCTATAACAATCAAATTCTGTCTTTTTTCGGATTAGAAGAAATTAACGATAACGGACCGGAAATAATAAAGGTCACTGCTTCCATTTTACGACGCGTGACATTATTATAAATTTTGGAAATTTAAACTGAAGTTGAATTTGATAGAATAAACCAACAAAAAAGAAAAAATCAATTTTTACGTGGTACATAGTTCAAGAATATGATCGAAAATTTTTACAAAAATGACTGACTTCCTCTGCTCGCAATTTCTTTGCTTAAGTCAACGACTTGAACTAACCTTGTTCAATACAATTTTACGACTATCAATTTTGCAATGATTTATAAAAACTGAAAGTAAAATTTTAAGAAAAAGGTTTTTGATTAGGCCTTTCTAAATTTTATTCAATATGGCGCAAAATTTTCTGAAACGTCGCAATGTAACAAAGTCAAATCTGGCTAAACTCTATGACGTACAAGTTAAAATTGGAGTGTAATAGCTAAGTTAAGCGCAACTGATAAGCACAACGAATCAAGATATATAGTTTTTAAAATTGAAGCAGACTTTTAAGGAAAAGTGTTTAACGGCAGGTTTTACAATTTCTTTCTTTTAACATTCTTATATCGTTCATTGTAATTGTCCAAAATACTTTACTGAATTTGATCGAGCAACGTCGTATTTTTCATTTCTTTTAGGTTTGTGAATATCTTTCTCAGAAAATAGTGCACAAACTAGAATGTTGTTCTTAGGTACAAAGCTCTGTTCTCTGGATTCTTGACAGTTGTTAAGTGTGATGGCAAGCATAGCAGAGTTGTAAACGGGCTGCACTAGTCGGCCCGTTTACAACTCTGAAGCATAGACTAAATTATTTGGGTTGCATAATGATATTAATAATAAGTTGCTACACTGAACCGCTTTATACTTAAAAAGTTCATATAGTCTCAGAGCGGTTGAATGTAAATGAAAAACAGTGTTTAAAACTGCTTCTTTCAGCTGATAATTGATTTATTTGAAGCAGAGCACATTAATGACACTGACCCTAATCTCAGCAATCCTTATATTCTATTCCTAATAACTTGCAGGAGAAACTTTTCTGCGACTTTTAAGCGGCACCATCAGCAGAGATGCACAGAGCCAAACTAGTTTCTTCAAGTAGTTTGCGTTGTCAATTTATTAAAACAAAGTTGACGTAGCATCAACGGTTTGAATCAAAACAGAATTTCCGATTGAAAGAGGATTCATTAGTGGGAGTGTTAAATTCCAAGGATACTGACAAAAAGCCTACGCTATTTTAACCAAATGGAAAACACACCAACGTAAAATTATGTAACAAGTATATGTGGTTAAATGGTTTAATCAATTTTAAAAGAAGTGCAATTCCAAAACAATCAAATCCAACAAGTATCTTTTCAAAAGCTCTCACACACCGTTGATCATAATGATGGAATATTGAGAAAAGGCTGCTCATCATTCGGCTTCTTATTAACAAGTTATTGCACATCTCCAATAGCATTTTTATCGTGGTACAAATGCGCCGCACGTTAATGCATATCCGTTTGTATTAAAGATTTATTCTTAAGCAGTTCATGAAATGAGAATTTGCAAGAAATGGCAGATTCGCACGAACCGCTGCATTACTATAGGCGTATATGATTACAAAAAAGTACTGAATAACGTGACAACGAAAATTTTTAATCAAAATTTCAACTCTTTTTGACAAGGTGTTTTTTCAACCGTAAAAATCCAAATTACGCAATGCAGTGTCGCAATTAAGAGTGGCAATCCGGCTAAATATATTGCTCTACTTTCAAACTGTCCGGATGTTGTTGTTTTTCCAAATAAAGGTTAGTTCAAATTGCAGAAAAAGTAAGCGGAAACCGTAATTTTTGAAAACGTAGAGAAAAATTCCGTTTTTCGCTTTCGTTTTGCGACAGCTTTCAGTCTGAACCAAGCTAAAAAGCTAAAATATTTCAATTTCAACTTTTTTCTGCTAAGCATGAAAATTTTTTCGTTTTGGACATTTTTTTACGCTTTGCCCTTTTAGTTTGAATAGCCTTTGCGCTTTCGATCACAAGTTTTACTTTTTCCGAGTTCGCAATTAGTCTAAACTTAAACCGACCCGAAATATTCACGAAGAAGGAAACAACATCATCTCTTTTCTCTGAGTTTCGGATTTGAAGCAAAGGCTCGTATGGAGTGCATTGTAGAACGTCGCTTGGTCAATAAAAATTAATATTCACTTAACAAAGTTTGACCTTTGGAAATTTGATCTCTTTTCTATCTCAGCTTGTCAAAGTCTTTCTGCTACTAATCAATTTACAAAAAAATTTGAATCATATCTATTTGGCAATCGTTAATTATTCGTTGATAAACGCAAAAATTATCTTGCGTCACCCCGAAATCTCGGATATCATAGAACAAATCCTAAATTAAAAGCATTACTTGGAGATTGGGATTACGGTTCAATTAGGATTATGCCTAAATCTAATTTTTATCCTACTTCTATAATTCAGTCGACGAAAAACAATCTTTGGGTCTCGAGAGTTTTCTCAGAAGAATCTTCCAATTGTCTTCAAAATTTTTCAAAAAAAGAGTCAAGTCCAATAATTGTAAAATACTTTTCTTCCGCACTTTGAAACGTGCGGTTTGTTTACAGCTGTAGATTTATTTATTTATCTCAGACGCAAAAAGGTCCATATAAATACAAGAACACACACACGCAAACACAAACACGCACAATTGAAAAAGACAAGTTTAAAAAAAGTTAGCTCAAAATAATGATAATAATACGATTTGTGTAATAATAGAATTTGTATCACAAGTTAGATGACATCAATGACATAATAAAAATATTTTGAGATTGCATACAACAATTAATGAAAGAAAAAATTTGCTTTCTTATTAGAGCATCAAATGTTTCAATATTCGATTGAACTTGATGGTTACGAGCACTAACACATCGAGTTATTATATAGTTAAACACGAGGATTTATTTTTGATTACAAATCGAGCTGCTTAGTTAAATATTTTTGTTAAACACGAGGATTTATTTTTGGTTACTCATCGAGTTATGTGATGCAAAATTCTATAAGAATCATTGTAAGCAACATGAAATCGTCTGAAATCCTATTTACGATAATCACACCACAAGTGACTTCCATAAAAACCAAGCAAGAACATTAAAATAAATAATTTTTTACTTCCAAACTACACTTACTAAATTGGTATTTCAATTTATTTGCTGCACAATAAAGTAATTTAACTTGGCTTTGAATGTCAATATCATCTGTGACATCACTGTTAACATGCAACTCAAAGTATTTTACAGAATGTACAAAGCTGATTTTAGAATTGTCAACCAATAGCTTTGAAGAGAAAAATGGATAAAAATTTGTTGGTGCAAACAACATGCAAAATGATTTACTACAATTAAATAAGATTTTATATGACGGGCCTTTTTGTAGCATTTATTTAAAAGATCTTGAAGACCAACTAAATTAGGACTAAATAAACAAATGTCATCAGCAAACATAATATAATTTAGGCTGTGATTTCCTACAAACAGCCGGCTTTAATAGTGTTTAAACTATGAGTCAGATCATCAATATACAAGGAAAATAAGTAAGGACTTAAAATATCTCCTTGGCAGCACCATTTGAGACAGTAAAAGTGTCAGAAAAATAATTACCCCACCTAACTTTCATCATTTGAGTTTTATACCAGTAGCGCAACAACCTAATAAAGTACAAAGGCACATTTCTAAGTATTAACTTTTTAAATAAAAGATCATAATCTACTGTACTTCGTCAAACGCCTTAGAGTCATCCAAAATACAGCAAAAACAGGAGTATCTCTAGAGACATATAATTAAGCTACTTGTTTGAGAGGAAATACATTCATGTCTGTACTATGATTAGGTTTAAACCCAAATTGGTTATCATCTGTTTTTAAAAATCTATTAAATGATGTAACATGTAAAATCAAATAATTTTGACGCGATTGTGGTAACAGCAATAGGCCTGTAATTACTAAAATCATAAATATTTTTATTTTTGATTGTTGTACAATTGATACGATAAAATGATTTGCATATTTTACTTTTATTTTTAAAAAGCGCGTTTGGTTTGATATCAAAATTAAAACTACAGGCATGTTGCCATTCAACAAATTTCGAAAACAATTGGATTATGAACGGTAATATTGATTTTGCTATTATGATCGTCTCTTACACCATACCGTCGATAATTTCTATAACCCCGGCACTGTCCATGTGATATCGGTTGGATAGGCTTTGCTAATTTAATAATGCGACTTATCATTAGCCTATATATAAGGTTCATATAATTTTTTTTTGCTAATAGCAATGGTGAAATTAAAACTGTTTTTAAGGCAAAATATTTGGGAATTTTATTTGATAACCGATTAAACTTTCATGAGCATATAAAATATCTTGAAGTAAAAATAGCTCGATCAGTTGGAATTCTAAATAAACTAAAGTATTTTTTACCCAGTTCGGCATTATTGAAATTATATTATGCACTTATTCATTCCCATTTTAACTATGGCCTTGCTGTTTGGGGAAGCACTTATCCGACTTAATCTAAATAAACTAAAATTGCTTCAAAATAAAGCTATTCGTATAGTCACCTCTTCTCAAATGTCAACTAGCTCGAAACCTTTATATATTATATCAAATATTTTGCCCTTACTTAAATTGTTTGAGTTTGAAATAGCCAAAATTGTTCATTTTCATAAATTTAATTTGTTACCTAAGATTTTTGATAACTACTTTTCATATGCTAAATCCTGCCATTCTCGTACTACAAAATTTTCACTTAAAAATAACCTTACCATTCCTCTGTTTAAAAGTAATCGAACTCAAAGACCACTTAAATATATAGGACCAAAAATTTGGAACTCCATCAGTCATAATCTGAAAATAATGACATTTAATAAATTTAAAAAAACATTATAAATTAATTTTACTTCTCAACGATTAAATTCCTATATTTCTAACAATTTGTTTTGTGTACCTTATATTATTTTTTCTTTGTTGCTTGGTTTGATTCTACATATTCTTAATGTTATTTTGCTGTTTTGCTTTGTTTTGTTTTGTTGTGTTTTTTATTGATTTTTTTTTTTGTTTTTCATGTTTTGTGAGCATTTTTCAATTTACTTCTATATTTTTATATTTTACAAGGTGATTGCTTGACTCGAAGACCTTACGGTCCCTTCGCTATCACCTTGTCGCAACTTTAACAGATTATAATGGTATTTATTGCTGCTAAGTTTACCTTTTTGCGACGAAATAAATTAAATTGAATTGAATTGAATTGAATTGAATTGTAAACCAGAATTTTTATTGTACAAACATTGTACATTTGTACAAACATTGTATTTTATTGTACAAAATTTTTTTTGGTTTTAAAATTTTGATGTCTTGTTTAATTTTGGTTTAGGTTTTCCCATAGATATTATTTCTTGTTTTTCTAGTTTTTCGCTGTAACTTCTGCTTGAAAATGTTGTTTTAACAATACTTTCAACGTTATTTTCCATTAAACTACTTAAATTATTTAAACAAATTATTATAATGATTAAATATGAGAACGAAATTGCAAGCTATACTGTAAAAGTTTAATTATATTTTTATAAATTTTTTTGCTATGGTGACATTTAACCCGCTACTTCTAACTCATATTTTACGTTCAAGCTCTAGAACGCACAAATACAAAAAACAGTAAATTAAAATTGACTCTTTTTTTATAAAAAAAAAGCCAATGTACAGTTTAGGTTTCTTTAATTCACACTCCATATTCAACTTCTTCAGAGCACGAAGAGCATACTGTATATCATATAAAACCGAAGTCAAAGACTGCTTTGAAAAAACATACAAAATAACTGAATTGATTGAAGCATTGTTATATTTAGAAAATTCTTTATTAAAAACATTAAAGTAGAACTGGTATGCTTATAGAAGTAAAAGAATATATAGGCCGACTCCACTGTTTTCATCAAACCAAAAAAGTGTGCAGGTGCAACAAAACTTTTAAATATTTTTCATTTTTTCAGTCACACGTGTTTCTAAAGTCAAAGTTAATAATGTTTTATATGGGGCAAAAAACTAAAAATTAATTGCAATTATTGATTGGTTAATTCACCAATTAAAATTAATTGATTGATAGAAAAATAATTACGGCAGACCTCGGTTAATTCGGATTCGATAAGTGCGGTTCAGCAGAGCAACTGGAATAGCTGTAATCTCTCTAAGAATGCTTTGTTTTTGTTCCTCTGTTGTATGGGGGCTGCCTACGTATACCTGATCTTTCAGGTAACCACAAAAAAAACGTCCACTAAGGTTATGCAATTTTTTTGAAGTCCCCACAGAAAAAGACTACATATACAATTTCTTTTGTAGCCCATGACATTATGAGGGTCACCAGAATCAATAACTGAAAGTAAGAAAATTTGATGTAAGATTCAGATCTTAGGTAATACGTTAAACTCCTTTGTATAAGTTATGTAATAAATAAATTTAGTACTCTGTGTCGTTTAAACAATCGGAGAAAATAGCATTTAAAATGTGTCCCATCATTATAGTCCGCCCTGTAATTTATTGTGATGGTATTTTGTCGTTAATAATTACAGAACCGCGGATTAAAACATCTCCTACTTAATATTTGTTTTAAGATCTTCGCAATAGCTTTTTTGTTACTGACGTAAGATACTCTCCCTCATTGAAGAGTCGCCGGCAGGATAGCTCAGTGTGTTAACAATTTGACGTGCGAGCAAAAGAACGTGAGTCTACCTTAATAATTTCTGTGGTTCTCTTAGAAAAGGCAATTCAGGACAAACCGTCAACGGATCACGCTGCTTACGTCAATGGTGACCCCGCTTATAACAGAAAGCAGCAACCTGCTCAATATGATCATAAGAAAATGAATAAAGAAAAGTTTTTCAGTTCATGTTTTTATTGATTTATTTGTAAGTTGCACAAAAAATAAAAATGCTCAATACGCTTAGAAATAACCTATATAAAAAATGTCAAAGCCGATCCTTTGATTTTGAAAGATCTTCTTCGAAAAAAAAATTCGCTTTGCCTGTTGCGAGAAAGTTTTTCAACTCATCTAAAAAAATCAGCGCAGACATCGTTGACGACTTTGTTACTTGCTGAAAAACCTTTGGATTTCCGAAAACCCAAAAACCTTTGGTTTACGACTTTGTTACTTGCTGAAAACACTTTGGAAAAAACTTTGTTCCTTGCTGAAAAACCTTTGGTTTTCCACCAAGTAACAAAGTCCATATTCGCGGTCACTCTTTGAAACGTTACTTTATGCTACTCAAGTAACCCAAAACGGTGATTACTTTTGCAACAACTGATTCTTAAAATGATAGGCAGGATACAGTGGCGTGCGGTGACCTCTGAGACAAATCATGCAATTGGCATGCCAAAACCGGGTCATGAAATCGGGTATTTCATGGGTAGTCAATGAGTAAGACATGGAACATATTACTTAGTAGGAAAACGATTCTGTATGAGATCCTAATTTTTAGTGCTAATATCATGGTGTTCAGAAACCATTTTCGTCCTAGATTCAAGGTGATCTCTAAACAAAAAAAAGGTCATCACTTGAAATCTTCTCTCAGTAATGCAATTTTTGTCCTGCAAATGCAGTCATCTCTAAAAAAAAAGGTCTCGTCTTTCAATTTCTCTCAACTTTCGTCCTGAAATTGCAGGATTCCCTAAAAAAAAAGATCTTTGCCCCGGATAAGCCTCAAATTTCTCTAATTTCATTCCAAATCCATACCATTTTCCATTCAATTAATAAATATATGTTTCATCGCGCAAAAGTTTGTCCTGCAATCACTAAGAATTTGGTCATGCAACGCATAACTTGCATGCCCTGACCGCACGCCACTGGCATGATATAAATAAACATGATTATTGATGAACAATATAAAAATATAAATGATAGACATAAAAAAGTAATTGTTGATTCTGTATTATAAGAATGAACATGGTGTTGAAAAAAGCATTTGGAAGGTTTTTATTTTTTAAACTCTATCATTTTGTTAAATTTAAACGGTCAAAAAACATTCACGTTGCAAAATTTGCTTTTCGCCAAAATTCAACTGAGTCTTTGTTATAAACTATTAATCGTTAGACATTATTTAAACTTCTAAAGTTTTAGTAGGATATAGAATAGACAAAATAAAAGGGGATATTTTACAAAACTTAAATTGCACCGAATAGCCGCAGGTCAAACAGGGACGTGGTTTCTTTATAAATTCATAGACGTTTTAAAAATTTTAGGCTAACCCTGGTATAAAATATCGTTTCCGACCAGTAGAATTTCTAAATTTTTTTTTGCTTTTTATAGCCTTAAATTTCTTTATTAAACATTCTTTCTGGTGTTAAAACATGAATGAGACGTTTTCAAGTATTTTTTTAGTGCGCTTCAAAACTATTTTTTATTGTTGTGTCGCTTTTTTAGAATGTCGATTTGAAATAAATATCAAAAAGCTTGTAACTCTGTAGTACCGGATAAGATGACTGATCAGGTTACGTAAATACCGCTTATTAGACTTTTTTGTTGAGTAGGATGGGTGATCGGAGATAAATTGGTAACAGTTAAAAAAAAGTTAAATTGCAATATATTTATTTTTTATTTATTTATTCTATCTCTGTTTTTATCTTCTTGACTTGCAGGAAAGCGATGGAGGCGCTAATACATGGAATAAGCAATTACCCCGACATGCTTCCGGAGTTGCAAAGATGTTGCTGTCCGCTTTAAAATTAGTAGAGATATGACCAAAATTTAGAATTGCTTGCCAAGACCGCAAAGCCGGGGAAAGTGTCGTAAAATGTCTTTCCTCTTTTTTTTTTCCGAACGGAGACCATGTCGATCACAATTCCGGCGCTCTAACCACTCGACCATGTTGCCCACTGCAATCTATAAGTTTTATTTCAAGTTGAGAAAAAAATAAAGTTTGTGTTTTAAACAATGCATGGACAATGCATTGTGCTTCAAACATGCCAAGAAAGACACATGCATAATTGTACATGCAAATATAGGAGGAGAATGCCAAACTGCAGTTAAAAGTCCTACAGGGGTATCTAAGCGTTAGTGTCACTGATGAGGGTTTAAAACCCAAAATGCAATGGTTAAAGAACCGAGCTAGAGATTGACATGTGTCAGTTGCCGTAAACATATAAAGCAGTCCTTGCTAATACTTCCTTATTTTCTTGTAATACGCTAAAAAAATTCTATAGCAAAATATAATTGTGAAATTTTCCAAACATCAATAAAATGTTTTTCTCTGAGCCACATACTTACATCAAACTTATCAACGTTAAAATCTTTAAAATTTTTATGACGAGTGTGCCGTCGTCACATTTGTTACTGAAAAGATGATATTGAGGCGATTACTCAATAGTAACAAGGTCATGACTTTCAAAATTTTTGCCGATATCAAACGAAAATTATGCAATCAGCGTCATTTATATCGCTAACTTCGTCATCAAGATGGTTATTGACGTTACCGTTGAAAAATGGTAACTTGAAGAGATTTTGCGATTTTAACTGTCCTTTGGATTATGAATAGAAGCGAAAAAAGATACTTTGGAATTGTTATATCTTGTTGAATTCCCAAAACGCCATGATGCTTGTTTTTGTAATATTGTCATAGTTAGGGCTCGTTTCCACTACGAGTGTGAAATGGAGCATTCTTTGTTTGTTTTTATTGATGTTTTTTACTTTTTTCCGCGCTAAGGCGCTAAGCAAAGCAAAAAAATTAATAAAAGAAACAAAGAATGCTTCTTTTCACGCTCGTAGGGGAAACGAGCCTTTAGCTTGCGCAAATTGGTGTGCCTAATCTTAAAATTACATCTTAAACTAATGAAGCACTTCGTTTAAAAACCATTACTTTTTAAATTTAACATTTATTTAATTATACTATATATAATTTTAACAGGAAAGCAATTTTTTGTAGTTTTTAAAAATAAATTGAAAACCCTAAATCAAGAAAAAAAAGACAATTTGATGTTTGAAAACCTCTAGGTTGGCTGATGCTTTTGCTTTTTTGAATTACATTCTTAAAACTACACAAAATCGAATTTGTTTTTATTTTAATTTTAAAAAAAAATTTTATTTTTTACTATTTATATTTTTTTCTCATTTATTCTCCAAACTCGCAGGACAACAACGGAGACGTTATATTCTACTTAGGGCAACCTTTGAGCGCTACCCAGACCTGCTTTTAGAAATGTCTAAATATTGTCGATTTTTTATTTGTTTTTTTGTGTAAAGACATGAGGAAATTTAGAGCTGCTTGCAATGACTTCCCAGCAAAGAAAAGTACCCTAAAAACGTTTTTCCTAAAATCACATCAAGTTAAGTCGTCATTTTAACTGTGCCGAAATAAGAATTATTTAATGGTAGTTTTAATCCGTTAAACATTTGGGCATTTGATAAGCCTTTTTTGATATCTATATAGAACTATCTAAAGCATTTTTAGGTACGTATGCAATTATTTTAGTAGCGATTCTCTGTATTTTGCACAAAAGTTAATTTTCATTGATGCCTGACCCTGATTTCGGCTCATTTTTCAATTTTTATCCAAAAAACTACAAAAGTAAATGTAAACAGTACAATTACTTTGTTGCAAGTTGTACTCGGATTATACGAAATGTTAATGCATCACCATAGGAAAATTACGTGTTGATTTTTTAAAATTATTTTTGATACAATTTCGGTTCGTTTTGACAAATCCGAGAACCAAAATTTCCTTTTTCGTCTATTTTTCAAAAAAGAAACGAAACACCGATATTCAGCATATTAACATTCAACTTTTATTAATTAACAGAGACTTCAAAAGTTCATAGAAAAAAATTTACCAGAGTGAATAAAACGTGCAGTTACACAGTGACAACGATTTGTGGTCATGTGATTTTCAAATACGTGAACAAGCACATCTTTTTCTAATGTTCAGCGTCAGCGAGAGGCGTATATAAAGAACTGCAGCAAAACCTCAGCCACATCTGTCTTTGCCTTGACAAAAAGAAGGTATTCGGTCCGAGAAAATGACATCGGCAATTTATTGTAGTTTTAACCGAAAGCATTAGTTTTGACGGCAAGTTATGAAACAAAAATTACCCTAAAGAAAATCAAAAAGTGTGACTTTAAAGGAAAAAAAAATTTTGTAGCCCTTAAAAATTTGTGTCAACCGACTATCTCGAATTAAGCTACGATAAAGCGGAAACAGTCTTTTGAGATGAATCTGCAAATTTAATGCAGCAAATCAAAGCCAAGGTTTTTCAAAAAAACTTAATGATATGCATAAATAACATTTTTTTTTATTTTCTGTAGAACTCTATTCTATTGACTTATTGTGTTACATTTTAAGTATTTAAAATCATATAAGCCTTGAAAAAAATGTCTCAAAAATCTTTCAACCAAATTCCAGGACCTCGAGGCTTTCCCCTTGTGGGATCACTTTTGAGTTTAATGCACGATCAAGGCACAGTGTTAAGTGCTTGGGCGGATGAACATTACGGACCCGTTTTCAAAGTAAAATTCGGTTCGCGTCAAGTCGTTACGTTGCAAGGGTAAGAAAATAACAAAGTTCGATTTGTTCGAGATTTTACAAGAATTTTCATTTCAGTTACAAAGCGATCCATGAAGCGTTGGTCGAAAAATCGGAAACTTTCTCGGGACGAATCCATGCTGAGATTTTGACCGCGTTAAACGGAGACAAAGGTTTATTTTTCACGGATATCGACGATTGCTGGAGATTTTGGCACAAGTTCGCAGTTCAAAGTTTGGGAGCCACCTGGAAAAGTAAGAAAAATGCGTTTTCTAATCATTTACAGAACTTTTTTATTATGTCAAAAATTAAAAGTTAAACCAATTTATACATAACATTTCTGTTAATCGTTATTTATTAAAAAAATTTGTCGCAGCATCGATAGTTGGAATATTAAAAGAAGCAGAAGCATTTAAACATTGTCTGGCTCAGAATCTTGGTTCTCCTACAAGCATACATGAAATCGTGTCCATGAGTATGATGAACACTGTTCTACAAGTAAGTAAAAGATGGTTAATTTTTTAATCGGCTACATGTACCCAGTGACATAGAATGATGTATACATCCAGAAGCTTCACTAATTCTGCTAGATATAAGCTTGCCTGGGTGTTAGAAGATATCACGTTCAAAAAATTTAATCAACAATGCAATTAAATAACATAAAAGTTGTGAAGTAACATCAGGTTGTGTTTCTTTTAAATGTTTTACTGGTTCAATCATCGGTTTTTAATAAATTTCCTTAGTCACGATACGTTTTGAAAGATTTGTAAATTTTTATGTATTTTTATAGACTTGTTTCTCCATGAGCTACGATGTTAAAGAGGTAAAGGCAAAAGAGCTATATCAGGCCGTCTATGGAACTGCTTCCAAACCAGCTTTTCTACAATTATTTTGTTTTCCTTGGCTTAAAAGTTTTCCGTCTTACAAAAGGTAGGAATATTCGCAAAGTTTCAAAACAAGCTTTATCTTAAATTGTTGTTCTTTACACTTTCAAAATCAAAACCTGTCTTAAATTTATGTTGTGTGATGATGTTCAAATTTAAACAACATTTTAGTACATCCATGTATATGATATTTCTAAATTTGGACGTTTTTTCAATATTCTAATAATTTTAGTTGTAAGAAATCTAAAATAAAGTCGGACCTTCTATTAATTTGAACTAAAAAGTTAGCATTTGACGTCTTTGGCACTATCGACTTATTCATTTTCCATTTGTTTTTTAGAACCTATTATTAGGTAAATTGCTTTTAGGACAACATAGTACAACCACACTAATTGAAGAGTTGTTGCAAAAATCTTGAAGAAGTTGTTTAAAGTCTAATAAACCAACTATAGAAATTAATCGAAAATTGCAGAAACAACGTTAAAATTTGTGGCATTTTAAATCTTACACATTACTATGACATTTTTGAAAACGCGCGCATTGAAACCAAGGTGTGTTGACATGACGTAAATCATTGCTCATGTTGCTTGTCCAAAAATCGGAAGATTAAAAACAAAAAAAAAGCTATGCAGTATTTCACAAATCATTGCAAACTTAATTTTTTCTGTTGAAAGCGTCCTTAATAATATTAATGATCGTTTTCTTTATCGACAGTTACAATGCAGGACATTGCACAGTACAAAAAGGCAATTTTATCTCAACTATTTCGGGAAAATTCCATTAATCACTTTGTATCATTCTTAAAATTAAATTATAAACATCCACTTTTACAAAAATAATCCAAAACTGTCGAAACCTAAACCAGGTCCAAACTTGCAATGAATGATAGATCAATTATAAGATGCATACACAGGAAAAATTAATTTTTTTAACAAAAAATCCGAGCTAAATACCACCTTTATAAGCTTTTGCTTATTACAACTTCTTCAAAAACTTATTCAAATAGAATATCTTTCTAATATGATTATTGAAAGTAAAATTGGTTATTAACTATAATCAATTTTACTTGCTTTTGGCTTCACTATGTATCTCGTTACTAATGAAAAGAATACAAGCAAAAACTTTTAAAAGTGCATAAAGATCGTTTTATTTTTTTTAGGAACAGTATTGGTAAAAACAATTCTTACAAAATGTACAATAATGTAGCTCTACTTTATGATAAACGTGAATTGTTTTAACTTTATAGTATTTTTTAGATTTTTAAACGAGGCAAAAAAATCCCAAATGAAAAAATTCCAACTGATAAAAGAGTTAATTGAAGAGAGAAGAAATTCAAACCAATCATCAATCGACATTGTCACTTACTTTCAGCAAAATCATTCAGGTGAGTCATTTTTCAACCAATCGAGTTCTGTTGAATAAAGTGAGATATAAAACAAATACAAGTACAGTATTTGCTTTGTCATGTCGGCAAAGTGCCTTTCGCAAGAGCACAACAGCCACAGAAGAAAAAATATCCTCGTACATCTATTTGTTAACAAGTTATTATATGGTATTTAGATAATATTTGTAAGAAACTAAGCCAATTGCAATGAGTAGTTTATTGTTTTCACTGTCTTGAGGTTGTAAAATTCCCGAACCTTATACTGCATGACTTACTTTATAAATTTAAACAGGTCTTGACGTTGAATCAGATGACCATTTGGCTTCCTTCATCTTGGACATGATCTTCGCCGGCTCTGTAACAACGGCCAATCAGTTCCTGTGGCTGCTTTTGTTCCTTCTCAAAAACCCAAACTGCTTGAAAAAAGTCCAGCAAGAAATTCGCTTGGTTTTAGACGGGGGTAAGTAAACTATGAGCGAAACTCTTCATGATGTCCGTAAAATTTGATTCAAACGAAACCGTTTGTTAAAGCTTCGTTTTAAATAATTGCTTCGTTTTCAACGTTTTCATTTCGTTTCAGGAAAGTTGACTGTGGACAAAATCAACGATCTGCATTACACTTCGGCCGCGATCGAAGAGACGTATCGCTTGCGTCCGATCGCTCCCACGTCGTCGCTACACAAAACCACGACCGACACCAGCGTGTCAGGATATCGAATCCCCAAGGACACCGCAGTGCTTGTCAACCTGCGGAGCGTGCACATGGATAAGTCGACTTGGTCCCCAGAGCCCGATGCGTTCCGTCCCGAACGCCATCTGAACCATGACGGAAAGTTCGTAAAGAGTAGTCATGTGATCCCGTTTTCGATTGGCTCAAGACGCTGCGTCGGCGAGCGCATCGCGCACACGGAGATCGTCGCTTACTTAGCGTCGGTTTTGGTTGATAACGACGTAAAACTGGCGAACGAGAGCAAAGATGTTGATTTTTGTCCCGTTTCCGGAAGCATATCAAAGCCAAAGCCGTTTAAAGTTGTGTTGGAAACTCGAAATGCCTCGTCCAAAAATATTTCAGAAAATCTATTTCTTGCGACAGAAAGTCACGTGCTCATAGACAACTACGAAATGCTCCCTCAATCTCAAAAGAAAAACAAAGTTGAAACAAAGGTTTTGCTCTTTATCTTAATCCTTTTGTGCATCATTTTTTTCCTTTTTAATACATTGTTCTTGGGGAAAAGGCTATTTTTATAAAAATCTTTAATATATATTTTTTCTTTTTTTGTCATGGCTGTGCTTATTTCGCTTGCCAAAAAACTGTTTCTGCGTTTATTTATTGTGATAATAAAATGTGTCAAAGCTACGAGAACTTTTAACAATCAAGTTAAAGATGTTGTAGCAAATTTATTAAAATTTGCTAAAGCAGCATGTTTGGGGCAAAACGGTCATAGTCTATGTCCGTTGCCCCAAGCAAGCTTGCAATACCAAGCAACTGAAACTATATCAGATGAAAGTTAACACAACGAAGAATTCTTTTGTAGATGAACGCAATGGCTGGCTTGCTGTAATGTTTCTAAACGAAGTAATTAATGATAAAAAAATTTTTCATCATTTTTCTGACACACTCCCTCTTCCTATTGCAAAGTAATCACATGAAAAGCGTAAATCAAAACAAGAGCCACCCACATAACTGGTTTTTGGTTTAAAAAATCTATCATTGTGGGTGAAACAGCATTGAAAAAACTAAAATAAGCCAATGTTAAAAAACCTCAAGCAATGAATAATACAAATAAAAATAATTAAGCAAAATTTATCTGTTTGCTTTGCACAAAACTTTATGCAGAGCCACCATTTAAAAATTGGATTCAATGTATCAAATATTTGCAGTGGTGTCACGATAGAAGTTTGGATTATGCTGGTCAAGAAATGTTTGTGCAATTTTTGCCTTGTTTAATTTTTTGAATATTACCATGTATGTATAAAAAATGGTTCTGTTTGATTTTTTAGTTGCCACAAAATAGAAATGCATTATTAATACTTGAAATTCAAAACAAGGATAAAAAACTGTTTTTAACTTTACCTGGGGCAAAACGGACACTCTATGACCCTTTATGTCCCAAACACGGGGCAAAACGGGCATGTAAGTAAAATATACACGTTTTTAAAATAAAATTTTTATCTTGTTGCCACTGGTTTTAAATTGTAGTTGTGAGATAGTATATCGTCTGAGCAATTATAAAATATTTCTTTGTCAATTTAAGTCCAGCAACCACTAAGTTACCCCAATATAAAATAACTAGAAGAACTTCAACTAGTTGACCAGTGGTTGATTGCAAATAGATTATCAGTTAATGTTTCTAAAACTAAATACATTTTATTTAAGACTGTTCAATCCAAATTAATAACAAAACAGCAAACTCTCACATTGCGACAAAATGAAATTGAACAAGTTAAATGTATTAAATTTCTTGGTGTTTATATACAAGAGCACTTATCATGGTCAAGACATATAAATCACCTAATATCTAAACTACGTAGTGTTCTTGGAATTGTTATTAAAGTGAAGTCACTGTTAAATAAAAGATCTCTTCTTCTACTTGATCACTCTCTTATAAATAGTCAACTTTCTTACTGTATTTTAAATTGGTGTTTTGGCAATAAAACTTTGGTTAAAAGATTACAAGGACTGTGCTATAAATATATTAAATTAATTTTTAGTTTTAACAGTAGCTCAACTGTTTGTGATGTCATGAAAGAAAATAAATTGTTAACAATAGATCAACTTTTGGCCAAAGACCTAATTGTGTTTATGTTTAAGCAAAAAAATGGTAAAAACCCAATTGCATTTAAAGATGTTTTTACTAAAAACGAATCTAAATACAATACCAGAAACAAGTCTATCTTTATTCCAAAGAAATGTTTTAGCACAGTATGTCAGCAAGCTATTTCACACCGTGGTCCCGCTTACTGGAATTGCATTCCCTTTAACTTAAAAAATAAAAAACAAACTGTTCGATCTTTTACTCTTGAGGTTTATAAATATCTTTTAAGTAATGGGAATAATACTTAATTGTAATGTTTAGATTCCTAAACACGATACTGCCCTATGTATTTTTGATTACAGGTTTCTGGAAAGAAGGAAATGGAAATGGTGTAAAAATTTTTGAATTCAATCTCTAAAAGAAAAGCTTAATCGATCAAGATATTCAGTCTGCACACAAAGTTTTAAAAAACTCTTCTTATATTTTGATTTTCTGCATAATTTCAAACTCTAAACAAATTGATTCTTTTTCACCCTTCGCTCTTTTATTAAAATTTCTTTTTGGCAATGGTATACTGTTCGTTTTAGCAATTAATTTTTATTTTTAGAATTGTAAAATAAGTTTCAAAACAATTACTAAATGTTATGGACTTTGTTTAATTTTTTTATGTTGCTATTATGCTGGTCTGCAAAAATTTTATCTAATATTTTTTTGTAGTGCATGAATTCTGTTGTAAAAGTTTTTTTTTTTTTTTTTTTTTGTTGTTGTTTATAATTGTTATATTATTAATATATGTTTTTCCATCAACTTTGACTAGCATAATAGTTTTTTTTCTTTTTATGTTATGTTATCTCTTTTATCGTTAATATTTGTTTATTATTAGCTGTATAATTCCGTAATTTTTTCGTATATACTTTCTGCAATATTTACTATTCTATTATAGTCACCAGTTGCATTTAGAAAAGGTTTCCGGACCTGGTGAGGTTTCTTTTTTGGGTGGTTTTTCTTTACTCACCTTGCTCAGTTGAGCTAAATTCCCATCTTGGCTAGCTGTGCCACCCATCATCATTACGCAGCCTAGTCATGCACTGGTTATTTAATCGTTTAGTTTGTTTGATAATATTATTGTTACGTATTTATTTATTTATTTTGTTTTTTTTTCTTTTTTCACTTCTTATATCTTTATATAATTAAGGTGTTGCAGCCATGCTTTATACTATCTTGTACTTTTACTTTATGTTTATCTTATGCATGTTTTAACGTCTGACGTTGTGCTGCTTCTTCCTTTTCTTGATTTTTTTAATGTTTATAATTTTTGTGTTAAACTGTTTAATAATGATCGAGAATAAAAACACTGAATGAATGAATGAATGAACTATGATCGTTTTGTCCCGCCTTGCCCCTATGCGCATCCTATAAATTGTCAAAAAAACATTTTGTTTTCTTTTAAACCTCGATCATTGATGAGCCCTTCATAAAGATGCCTTCCAAGTAATGACATGGTTTTGAAGAATTGTTAAGAAACAACTGCACAGTTTAAAGAGAAACGGTACAATCATAAAATTTGATAAACTAAAACAGTGATATATGAGTACTAGCATATCTGTTTTTAATAGCCAATTCATCGCATTGCTTTTAAACCGTTTAAAGTCATAAATCGTTTTACGAATTTGACATTTAGCTAAAAATTACTATGACATTAGTAGTAGTCTATACCCTGCTATTTACATTGCAGGCGAATAGAAAAAGGCCTAACACACGTGATTTTGCAAAGGCAAGATCAATATTTTCTTTTTTTAAGCTAGTAATTACTTATTAAAAAGGTTTTACGCAACAAAAGTTTCTTAAAAATGAATGATCTCATTTACCCTAAAGCTTGTCTTTACAGTCGTGTTTAAATTTTCGTTTTTCATACGAAAGCATATTAAAATGGATAGTTTGACATTTCCATAGTTGCTATATTTTACTCATAAGTACAAAGTTTGTGAACTCTAAAGAACTTTTTGCAGTGACCCAGTTAAAGTTTAAAAATAATTTTGTTATGTAAAAATGGTTACGCAACGTACGCAATTGAGAAAGTTGCCACTGCACAATAACATGCAAGTAATCTTTAAGCTTTTTGGAACACATGGCAAAATGCTAAGCTTTGCTCACCTCTGCCACCCCTGCAAACTCCTTCACAAAATGTGATGTTATCGTAACACTCGTATTCATCAAAAAGTGCTTTTCATAAGAGTTCTGCTTAAAAAATCATAAGATTTTCCAGTTTTTTTTGTAAAAGTTTTAATTACGTGGTGCAAATTCTGGGTAAATATCATGATTGGTTAAAACACACTTTCACTGCCTTTTTCTCAGCATAGGTTTTGATAAAATTATCACATAAAATCATCTATTGAAGTTTGAATTTACTATCGAATCTGGCAAGATATAATACACAAAATTGATCGCTGCCGGGTTACTTTCAAATATTTTTGATTAGTTTAAACTTGTTTAATGATCTCTTTCCAGATGCTACGTTTGCTGGAATAATGAGAAAATTTTTCAAGTAACACACACTATTAAGAAAGAGGTTCTTGTAGCTTGAACGCGTAAATTTGATTTAGCTGCATAAGTTTAAGTTATTTCTTTTTTTCCAAAATTAGTTAAATGTACCAAAGGCAAATGCAACATCTGTATAATGAAACTTTGTAAAAAGGATATGGAATATCGAAAATAAAAATTTTCGATATTCCATATCCTTCAAAATCTTTCATTCCATACTAAAATTCTTCCATTCTATATTCCATTCATTTTTCATACTTTGTATTATATTGAAAACCCTAAATTTCATAATATGTTAATTTTTATAAGTGTTTTTATAAGTCTAATTCATGGGTGGGCAAACTTTTTAGCTCGAGGGCCACACTGAGAAGTTGATTTTATTAGAGAGGCGCATTATTGTGATCTCTAAAAAAAGATCTCCATTTTGAATATCTCCTAATTTTCTTAATTTTCAAACCCAAAAAGCAGTAAATCTGTCTCGGATTTTTTAATTTTTGTCTCTAAAAATAATAATATCAAAAAGGTCTTTACTTTGCATTTGTCCCGATTTTCTTGATTTTCGTATCTAAAAATCAATGATCGCTAAAAAAGGCCATAGAATTTGGTTGAAGACAAACAGAAATTAATTAATTTTTTAATTATTTGTTTGAGGCTTTTGCAATTTGAAGATCGTTTTAGGCTGTAGTTTGCCCACTCGTTGTCTACCTTGTCTGAGTGATAAATCTGTAATTTTAGTTTTTATTTTGAATATTTACATTTAAATGTGTAGATAGTCCGCATCAATATTTGATTAGATCTAAAAATATTATTGTTTTTTTTTGTATTTGTTGTGGTGTTTTTCATTCATCTTTAACCGCTCTAGGACTATAAGAACTTTTTAAGTAAGAAACCGTTATTAAATACATCTAATTAATATCATTTAAACTACAAATACTGCAATGGGGCAACCAAGAAAGTTACCTATTTCTGCATTTCCTGAGGGAGACACACATTGCAAGCGAACTGGGCACTCAGACTTGAACTTTCAAACTGACCCTACATTAGGGTTGCTATATCTAAATAAGCAAAATTTCGGACAGACATAGGCGTACCAGCCAAAAAAATTTTGGAGGGGCAAAGAAAATAAAATTGTCTGGGATTCTAGAATGAAGACTAAAAAAAAGCTCTTTACTTTGATTCAGTCTCGGAAATTTTCGAGTTTGCTGCCAAAATTATGGTGTTCTCTAAAAAAAAAAATCTTCACTTGGAATCGCTCTCGGATTTTATCAATTTTCGACCTAAAATCGGACATACGATTTTCATGTCCAAGTTCTGAAAAATAATTTACTGGTTGCCAAAATTCCGGACAATTTAATTTTTTTCCGGACATTTGAGTTTTTTGGCCAAAATTCCGGATCGTATGGCAACCCTACCCTATACTGAAGTTGTAAACTGTTTAAACGCCAATGTTGAAATATCACTAATCTGGTTGTAATTTCTACTTTTTTTCCCTACCCTATTCATTTGGATAAACCAGTGTTTCTCAATCCCGAGTCCGCGGACTCGTAATGTTCTGGTGAGTCTGCGAGCACATTAACTTCGTAAATTTTTGTTCAATTATTATCTGTACATGTTACGCATATTCCCGTTTCTTAGGTATTACCCGCCATTGAACTTCTTAATATTTCACACAAGTTTTGCCGCCTTTTATAGGGTACCGAATTTTGCAATCTTGCGCATTATGATGTCATAAAGAAATTAAAAAACTCTCTCAGAAGAAAATGTGCTTATGACCAGTCAGATATACTCGTATAGTTCTGTAGTTGAAGGACGATTTTTAAGTCAGTTGGCTTGAAAGAGTTTAGCAAAGTTAACTTATTTAACTTATGTTGATTTTATCCAAGTTAAAATATTTAACAAGTTCATTTAATATCTATTCATGGCAAAATGAAAGCAGTTCTTTGCATATAATGATGATTACTTGAAGCTGGGATTTACTTCTGTCGAGGTAAATGGTAAAGTAAGGCCACAGTGTGTGCTTAAAAGCCTTAAAAGCCTTGTGCTTAAAAAGTCGCATTGATTGCCCAGCTGCTTGGGAAGAAGTAGTTTACTCTTACGATAAAGCAGTGCCTTTTTTTGTTTCTTGGAAAATTGCTCGAGAAAAAGCGCCTCATACAGCAGGAAAGACTTGATTAAACCAGCAGCTGTGAAAATGGCCAGGATATTGTGTGGTGATGCTGTTGCTAATACGTTAACTACAATTCCTTTGTCAAACGACACCATCAAGCGACGTATTCAAGAACTATTAGAAGATGTTCTGCAACAAACTATTGCTTTTGTAAAGCGCAGTGGAAACTTTAGTTTGCAATTGGATGAGACAACAGATATCGGAAATGATGTACTGCTCATTGTGTTTGTGCGATACCTTGACACAAACTAATATATGGAACAGTTTTTGTTTTGCCGTCCACTTGCCAAAAATACCATCGGACAGCAAATATTTAAGAAAGTAAATTCGTTCTTTAAAGGACATTAGCTTGAGTGATATGACTGTGTGTCTGTTTGCGGGCATCGCGCTCCGTCCATGATGGAATGTAAAAAGAGCTTCATGAGTTTCGTGAAAAAGGAAAATAAAAACTTTTCAGTTGTTTATTGTCTTCTCCACAGAGAAAATCTGGCAGCAAAAAAGATACAAGAAGACCTTGCCATAGTTTTCAAATAAGTTGTATCTGTGGTCAATTTTATTAAATCTCGTCCCTTGCATACTCGTTTATTTCGTGTATTGTGTGATGAAATGGGGGATGAATAGAATGGGCTTCTATTTCATTCTAACATTTGTTGGTCATCGCGAGGAAAGGTGCTGGAGAGATAGGGAATGCACAGAACGGGAGTGATAACTCCGTTTGTATCCGTTAATGGATCATTCTGGAACAGGGTTGCCAGATTGGCTTTTTTGACGTAAAATTTGAGAAATCTGGATTTTTTTAAACAGGTTTGGCGTCAGAGTTTTAGTTTGGCGTTTTGGCTTTTTTTTGCTTTTCTTGCCAAATTTGCAAAACTTTTTTCAATGTGGTTAACATCAAAAATTTTGTTTGGCTTTTTGGCCTTTTTCTTTATGGCTTCCGGGTGGATGGGTTTGGGAGAAAAATGGAGAGATTATGAACAGATTTTAAAAGAAGACCTTTTTCTTTTTTTTTTTTTAGAGAATACCATGACTTTGGAACAAAAACAGGGAAGTCTGACATGGAATGGAAGTGAAGACCTTTTTTTTTTAGAGAACACTATGATTTTTGGACGAAAATATATAAGGTGTCCATAAAGTCTCTTTACAATTAAAAAATTATTACAAAGTAAAATAATGAGATATCGCAAGGAGGGTTGTTTTATGTTAATCAGTATTTCATAAAGTTTTTATTGACACTAAAATTTATTGTTTCAGATAAAATTTCTTAATTAAAATTTCTTATGTTTAATCATTGATTTATATGAACTGAACCTCCATAAAATGACTACTCCTCAAGAAAAAGCGCAATGTGTATCCTGGTTCATTGAGACAAAATCAGATGTTCAGACCCAGCGAAACTACAGAAATAAGTATGGAAGAGACCCATCATCACGTCCTTCAATTCGTTTATGGCACAAGAAATGTATGGAGACAGGGATAGTATGTTCAATACAAGGAGGAGTGGGCGACCAAGAACATCTAAAGAAAACATCGAGCGTGTAAGACAAGCCTTTCAACGTTATTCTATGAAGTCCATCCGTACTGCTGCCAGACAATTGGAACTACCACGTTCAACAGTGCACAAAGTCTCTTCCGTACTTACTTCTGTAGTTTCGCTGGGTCTGAACATCTGATTTTGTCTCAATGAACCATAGGATACACATTGCACTTTTTCTTGAGGAGTAGTCATTTTATGGAGGTTCAGTTCATATAACTCCATCATTAAACATAAGAAATTTCAATTAAGAAATTTTATCTGAAACAATAAATTTTAGTGTCAATAAAAACTTTCGTCGTCGTTGTTTGATGGGTATCCACTCCAGGTCAGACACAAACAGGACTGGGGCCGAGGGTTTATCCTTTTACTACCCCAGACTGCTGTACTGCCTGAATCAGATGCTGGCAGTGGTGTTATTAAGCCAGCATCGAGTTTTGTCATCCAAAACCGTCAGACCTCGTGCTCCATGTGGTGCCCGATGTATAGGGCACGCTGTTAGTACATGGTCTGCGGTTTGCTCAGAGGCGTTACACTCGCAATTCGGTGAAGGAGCGAGACCTCATTTGTGCATGGACGAATGGAATCGCTCAACACCAGTCCGCAGGCGTTTGAGTTTAACCCAAGCTGCTCGGGGTAAGCCCATCCGAACAGGCCTGGCACCAGTCCCGGGCACAAAAGCACGGAGCCTGGAAGCATTTTCACAATACTTCGTTTTTCATTTGTGATTTGTCCATTCAGAAGCGCGGATGCCAAGTCTGGCAAAGTTGTCCAAAAGATTCCGCGCAGCTGGCACAAACGGGCGTCTAGATCTTAGTCTCACTTGGCAAGTATCTGAGGACCCACTTAAAAGACCATACAAGATATGATTGGGGTCCAGAGATCCATGGTAAGCCAAGGAGAGTGTCGCTCCCATTCGGCGAAGCTCAGCTGGCTGGATCCTTTAGAGTATAGGTAGGTGGTCCGTTGGAGTGGGACGCAGGCATCCAGTAACTATGCCCAAAGCGTCGTTCAAGACACTGTCGATGAGTCGGTAAATAACCGAGAGGCCAAACGTGAGCTAAAGGTCTACAACAGGGGTGGCCAACCTGCGGCGCATGCGCCACAAGTGGCGTATTGCAGTCGGGGAAAATATTTCAAATGAAAAACGTTCCACAAGTGATATCTAGCTATATCTACAACCTTTTTTTAGAGAACACTATAAATTTCGGACGAAAAATAGGAAAATCGGAGATCGATTCTGAGTAAAGACTTTTTTTTCTGTTTTTAGAGAACATTATGACTTTGGGACGAAAAATAGCGAAATCATAGATCGATTCTGAGTGAAGACCATTTTTTTTTTAGAGAACATTATGACTTTGGGACGAAAAATAGGGAAATCAGAGATCGATTCTGAGTGAAGACCATTTTTTTTTTTTTAGAGAACATTATGATTTTGGGACGAAAAACAGAGAAATCAGAGATCGATTCTGAGTGAAGACCATTTTTTTTTTAGAGAACATTATGACTTTGGGACGAAAAATAGGGAAATCAGAGATCGATTCTGAGTGAAGACCATTTTTTTTTTTTTAGAGAACATTATGATTTTGGGACGAAAAACAGAGAAATCAGAGATCGATTCTGAGTTGATGTTTTGAAATTTTGAAATCTTTCGTTTGTGTGGCGCATTGAACTGAACTTAAATGAAATTGGCGCTTGAGGTAGAAAAGGTTGGCCACCCCTGGTCTACAACAACGCTAGACTTTTACCGTTCTGTCCAACCCCTACTTATTTTGGGGTAAAACTGAACAGATCGCTCACGTTTCGTCACCATTTAGTGGCATTGCGCAAAAAACTATCCTCGCGCGTTACCCTGATGAGGCGACTCGTGGCCTCGGGATGGGGTGCTGGTGCTAAAACAATAAAAACTTTATGAAATACTGATTACCGTAACATAAAACAACCCTCATTGCGATATCTCATCATTTCACTTTGTAATAATTTTTTTAAATTGTAAAGAGACTTTATGGACACCCTGTATTTTCTAGCTGGTGAAATTGTTTGGCTTTTTTTGGCTTTTTTTATTCCCTCCTTTGGCTTTATTCTATCACTGAGATCTGGCAACTCTGTTCTGGAGTAGGGCAATGTGTTTCGAGTACTGATAAGCTTACTGATTAGGTGGTACGGTATTAGCAGATAAAGTTAGAGTTTGTACTTAGTATTTAGTGATATTTTTATTGTTTATATAAAAAGAATTTAGAAATTCACCCAAGTTTGTTATTAGTAATAGAGTTCAAACGTGTTTTTGATGATAGAGGTATCCTACTAGTTTGAAATAGGTTACCGGTAATCTGCAATAAAATAAAATGATGCAATTTCCAAACTCAGTGATAACACGGTTGTAGTTGTCGGCATAAGATATTAGTAATAAATTGCAGAAAGACTATTTTGATAATGTTGTACTCATTGTACTGGTGACTATAAGGTTTTTATATTTTATGATAATTAGATTGATTTTGTAAACCTGTATATCAGTAAAATGCTACTGTACTTTCACCTTACTGGTGTAGACTTATGCAAACCACTACCAACATTAGTGATTTATCATAAAACTTGTCGTTAACTTTAGTTTGTCAAATACAGTGTTGTTCACTGTTTTTATAACAGTTTTCAGTGAGGTGTCTTAAAAATATAAAAGTTGAGGATCACTCTTATAAAGCTTTAAAAAACATAAAAAATTAAGTATTTTTATTTGTTAGGTTATCTACTTAGTAAACAGTTTTTTTTTCAGAGTATATAATTATTCAAGTAGGTATAGTATATACCTACTATGTCACTGGATGCAGAACAGGTTATAAACCAATGAGAGATGAAGCATCAGATCAAAATGAAAAAATTGCTCTTTACAAATTTCCAACAGATAAAATCTTGAAAGAAAAATGGATTAAAGCAATACCGCGACAAGATTCTGCAGTTACATGTAATTCAAAAGTTTGTGCTTTTCATTTTGGTGCCAATGATTTTATTGCAGTTTCAACTGATAAAAAGAGCAATCATTGCTACACTCAAACTTTGCAGCAAACACGTTTACAGCCAACAGCTGTTCCTCATATTTTTCCTAATTTTCCAAAATATGTTTCGAAAAAGGTTTTGCCACGTTCTACAACAGCTAGTACCTCGTCAGCTCATCAAAAATTAAAAAATGCCAGAATAAAATCGTGCAACAAAAATTTATTTGCTGGTGAAGAATTTGACACTTTTGTCATTTTCAAAAATAAAATTACAAGTGAAACCTTGCCAAATGGATATCTAACATTATCAACATGCAGTTTCATTTTATTGGTTACCAGGAAAACTTTGAAGATGCAACAAAGTTTTTCTCTTCTGTAATTGTTACTGAAGAGCTTACCACCAAACCGTTTGTCCTATACCATCAAAACGCTTTTTCAATTACGTAATTCGTTTCAACTGCTGTGCAGTTCACATATATCAGTTGTTCACCAATTAACTTTATGCCGCGTGATTTTCTTTACATTAGAAAAAAAAATCAATCAAAATTTTAATGGAATTTTCAACGAAACTATATTAATCTACTTATTTGGCAATTTGTTATTGGGGTCACTCTGTGCTTATAAATATTCGACTCAAACATGGTAAAGAACTAAAATTGTTCGTGACTTTTTCAAAAAATGCTGCACTGTTAAGTCAACACGAAAACATTACAGAATATACGCTTAATCAATTATTTATTATATTTTTGTAGTGAAAATCTTAATCGGAGATTTACTTTTGAATGTTGTTATTCCAAAACGCTTCATACAGAACAATAAAACACTATTTCTGTAAAGCAAATTTTTTCTCTCATTAGCTACTTAATTTAAAAATACTTGATTTGAATTGTTAAAATAATTAATATCTTTCATTGTTTCTAAATATCAAACATGCGTCATGTAAATTTTAATATAAAGTCAAAGTTACATGTTATGGATCGAGTTTCTTTTGCAAAGTCAGCAGATTTGAGGTTTTTATCACTTGTTAAAAAAAAGAATTATATAAAGTGAAACTGTTTAAAAATCTTTAGGTTTCTATAACAATCAAATTCTGTCTTTTTTCGGATTAGAAGAAATTAACGATAACGGACCGGAAATAATAAAGATCATTGCTTCCATTTTACGACGCGTGACATTATTATAAATTTTGGAAATTTAAACTGAAGTTGAATTTGATAGAATAAACCAACAAAAAAGAAAAAATCAATTTTTACGTGGTACATAGTTCAAGAATATGATCGAAAATTTTTACAAAAATGACTGACTTCCTCTGCTCGCAATTTCTTTGCTTACGTCAACGACTTGAACTAACCTTGTTCAATGCAATTTTACGACTATCAATTTTGCAATGATTTATAAAAACTGAAAGTAAAATTTTAAGAAAAAGGTTTTTGATTAAGCCTTTCTAAATTTTATTCAATATGGCGCAAAATTTTCTGAAACGTCGCAATGTAACAAAGTGAAATCTGGCTAAACTCTATGACGTACAAGTTAAAATTGGAGTGTAATAGCTAAGTTAAGCGCAACTGATAAGCACAACGAATCAAGATATATAGTTTTTAAAGTTGAAGCAGACTTTTAAGGAAAAATGTTTAACGGCAGGTTTTACAATTTCTTTCTTTCAACGTTCTTATATCGTTCATTGTAATTGTCCAAAATACTTTACTGAATTTGATCGAGCAACGTCGTATTTTCCATTTCTTTTAGGTTTGTGAATATCTTTCTCAGAAAATAGTGCACAAACTAGAATGTTGTTCTTAGGTACAAAGCTCTGTTCTCTGGATTCTTGACAGTTGTTAAGTGTGATGGCAAGCATAGCAGAGTTGTAATCGGGCTGCACTATACTTAAAAAGTTCATATAGTCTCAGAGCGGTTGAATGTAAATGAAAAACAGTGTTTAAAACTGCTTCTTTCAGCTGATAATTGATTTATTTGAAGCAGAGCACATTAATGACACTGACCCTAATCTCAGCAATCCTTATATTCTATTCCTAATAACTTGCAGGAGAAACTTTTCCGCGACTTTTAAGCGGCACCATCAGCAGAGATGCACAGAATCAAACTAGTTTCTTCAAGTAGTTTGCGTTGTCAATTTATTAAAACAAAGTTGACGTAGCATCAACGGTTTGAATCAAAACAGAATTTCCGATTGAAAGAGGATTCATTAGTGGGAGTGTTAAATTCCAAGGATACTGACAAAAAGCCTACGCTATTTTAACCAAATGGAAAACACACCAACGTAAAATTATGTAACAAGTATATGTGGTTAAATGGTTTAATCAATTTTAAAAGAAGTGCAATTCCAAAACAATCAAATCCAACAAATGTCTTTTCAAAAGCTCTCACACACCGTTGACATAATAATGGAATATTGAGAAAAGGCTGCTCATCATTCGGCTTCTTATTAACAAGTTATTGCACATCTCCAATAGCATTTTTATCGTGGTACAAATGCGCCGCACGTTAATGCATATCCGTTTGTACTGTATTAAAGATTTATTCTTAAGCAGTTCATGAAATGAAAATTTGCAAGAAATGTCAGATTCGCACAAACCGCTGCATTACTATAGGCGTATATGATTACAAAAAAGTACTGAATAACGTGACAACGAAAATTTTTAATCAAAATTTCAACTCTTTTTGACAAGGTGTTTTTTCAACCGTAAAAATCCAAATTACGCAATGCAGTGTCGCAATTAAGAGTGGCAATCCGGCTAAATATATTGCTCTACTTTCAAACTGTCCGGATGTTGTTGTTTTTCCAAATAAAGGTTAGTTTAAATTGCAGAAAAAGTAAGCGGAAACCGTAATTTTTGAAAACGTAGAGAAAAATTCTGTTTTTCGCTTTCGTTTTGCGACAGCTTTCAGTCTGAACCAAGCTAAAAAGCTAAAATATTTCAATTTCAATTTTTTTCTGCTAAGCATGAAAATTTTTCCGCTTTGGACATTTTTTTACGCTTTCCCCTTTTAGTTTGAATAGCCTTTGCGCTTTCGATCACAAGTTTTACTTTTTCCGAGTTCGCAATTAGTCTAAACTTAAACCGACCCGAAATATTCACGAAGAAGGAAACAACATCATCTCTTTTCTCTGAGTTTCGGATTTGAAGCAAAGGCTCGTACAGAGTGCATTGTAGAACGTCGCTTGGTCAATAAAAATTAATATTCACTTAACAAAGTTTGACCTTTGGAAATTTGATCTCTTTTCTATCTCAGCTTGTCAAAGTCTTTCTGCTAATAATCAATTTACAAAAAAATTTGAATCATATCTATTTGGCAATCGTTAATTATTCGTTGATAAACGCAAAAATTATCTTGCGTCACCCCGAAATCTCGGATATCATAGAACAAATCCTAAATTAAAAGCACTACTTGGAGATTGGGATTACGGTTCAATTAGGATTATGCCTAAACCTAATTTTTATCCTACTTCTATAATTTAGGCGACGAAAAACAATCTTTGGGTCTCGAGAGTTTTCTCAGAAGAATCTTCCAATTGTCTTCAAAAGTTTTCAAAAAAAGAGTCAAGTCCAATAATTGTAAAATACTTTTCTTCCGCACTTTGAAACGTGCGGTTTGTTTACAGCTGTAGATTTATTTATTTATCTCAGACGCAAAAAGGTCCATATAAATACAAGAACACACACACGCAAACACTTAAACACGCACAATTGAAAAAGACAAGTTTAAAAAAAGTTAGCTCAAAATAATGATAATAATACGATTTGTGTAATAATAGGATTTGTATCACAAGTTAGATGACATCAATGACATAATAAAAATATTTTGAGATTGCATACAACAATTAATGAAAGAAAAAATTTGCTTTCTTGTTAGAGCATCAAATGTTTCAATATTCGATTGAACTTGATGGTTACGAGCACTAACACATCGAGTTATTATATAGTTAAACACGAGGATTTATTTTTGATTACAAATCGAGCTGCTTAGTTAAATATTTTTGTTAAACACGAGGATTTATTTTTGGTTACTCATCGAGTTATGCGATGCAAAATTCTATAAGAATCATTGTAAGCAACATGAAATCGTCTGAAATCCTATTTATGATAATGACACCACAAGTGACTTCCATAAAAACCAAGCAAGAACATTAAAATAAATAATTTTTTACTTCCAAACTACACTTATTAAATTGGTGTTTCAATTTATTTGCTGCACAATAAAGTAATTTAACTTGGCTTTGAATGTCAATATCATCTGTGACATCACTATTAACATGCAACTCAAGGTATTTTACAGAATGTACAAAGCTGATTTTAGAATTATCAACCAATAGCTTTGAAGAGAAAAATGGATAAAAATTTGTTTGTGCAAACAACATGCAAAATGATTTACTACAATTAAATAACATTTTATATGACGGGCCTTTTTGTAGCATTTATTTAAAAGATCTTGAAGACCAACTAAATTAGGACTAAACAAATAAATGTCATCAGCAAACATAATATAATTTAGGCTGTGATTTCCTACAAACAGCTGGCTTTAATAGTGTTTAAACTATGAGTCAGATCATCAATATACAAGGAAAATAAGTAAGGACTTAAAATACCTCCTTGGCAAGCACCATTTGAGACAGTAAAAGTGTCAGAAAAATAATTACCCCACCTAACTTTCATCATTTGAGTTTTATACCAGTAGTGCAACAACCTAATAAAGTACAAAGGCACATTTCTAAGTATTAACTTTTTAAATAAAAGATCATCATCTACTTCGTCAAACGCCTTAGAGTCATCCAAAATACAGCAAAAACAGGAGTATCTCTAGAGACATATAATTAAGCTACTTGTTTGAAAGGAAATACACTCATGTCTGTACTATGATTAGGTTTAAACCCAAATTGGTTATCATCTGTTTTTAAAAATCTATTAAATGATGTAACATGTAAAATCAAATAATTTTGACGCAATTGTGGTAACAGCAATAGGCCTGTAATTACTAAAATCATAAATATTTTTATTTTTGATTGTTGTACAATTGATACGATAAAATGATTTGCATATTTTACTTTTATTTTTAAGAAGCGCGTTTGGTTTGATATCGAAATTAAAACTACAGGCATGTTGCCATTCAACAAATTTCGAAAACAATTGGGTTATGAACGGTAATATTGATTTTGCTATTATGATCGTCTCTTACACCATACCGTCGATAATTTCTATAACCCCGGCACCGTCCATGTGATATCGGTTGGATAGGCTTTGCTAATTTAATAATGCGACTTATCATTAGCCTATATATAAGGTTCATATAATTTTTTTTGCTAATAGCAATGGTGAAATTAAAACTGTTTTTAAGGCAAAATATTTGGGAATTTTATTTGATAACCGATTAAACTTTCATGAGCATATAAAATATCTTGAAGTAAAAATAGCTCGATCAGTTGGAATTCTAAATAAACTAAAGTATTTTTTATTCAGTTCGGCATTATTGAAATTATATTATGCACTTATTCATTCCTATTTTAACTATGGCCTTGCTGTTTGGGGAAGCACTTATCCGACTTAATCTAAATAAACTAAAATTGCTTCAAAATAAAGCTATTCGTATAGTCACCTCTTCTCAAATGTCAACTAGCTCGAATCCTCTACATGTATATATTATATCAAATATTTTGCCCTTGCCTAAATTATTTGAATTTGAAATAGCCAAAATTGTTTATTTTCATAAATTTAATTTGTTACCTAAGATTTTTGATAACTACTTTTCATATGCTAAATCCTGCCATTCTCGTACCACAAGATTTTCACTTAAAAATAATCTCACCATTCCTCTGTTTAAAAGTAATCGAACTCAAAGATCAATTAAATATATAGGACCAAAAATTTGGAACTCCGTCAGTCATAATCTGAAAATAATGACATTTAATAAATTTAAAAAAACATTATGAATCAATTTTACTTCTCAACGATTAAATTCATATATTTCTAACAATTTGTTTTGTGTACCTTATATTATTTTTTCTTTGTTGCTTGGTTTGATTCTATATATTCTTAATGTTATTTTGCTGTTTTGCTTTGTTTTGTTTTGTTGTATTTTTTATTGATTTTTTTTTGTTTTTCATGTTTTGTGAGCATTTTTCAATTTACTTCTATATTTTTATATTTTACAAGGTGATTGCTTGACTCGAAGACCTTACGGTCCCTTTGCTATCACCTTGTCGCAACTTTAACAGATTATAATGGTATTTATTGCTGCTAAGTTTACCTTTTTGCGACGAAATAAATTAAATTGAATTGAATTGAATTGAATTGTAAACCAGAATTTTTTTTGTATAAACATATTCTGTAATATATTAAATTTGGTAAAAGTTTACTGCCATAACTTGCATCTAAATTGCAGTGGCGAACAGTGAGCTTTTTTTTAAAACGTTTGCTTAAACTAAAATATATAATATTTTGGTAAATTCAAACCAAAATAAAAAAAATAGTTTTGTTACTTAAGCGATATTACAGACGTAGCACATGTGTGTATTAATCAACACTTTGAAATGTAACTAGTTCGACAAGTCCAACTTTAGTTGCTAGCACCATGCTAATAAGCTCCGACAAATTTTTAAGATCGAATATTAAATATTATTATGAATTAAAAGTATTAAAAATTTAACAGATTCAAGTCTAAAAATTTTTCCGAAAGTCAAGCGAAAAACAAAAAAAGTCTTTCCTTTACGTTAAACGAATTCCCCAACTTCAATTAATGACTTTTTTCTGCATTTTCACTTGACTTTCTAAAAATTTTAATGCTTTAACAACGAGTTAAACTTTTTTGGGTGATGCGCTTATCATTGAAAAGTTTTGGCGATCTTACAAATAATTTTAAAGAAAGTGAAATATAGATAACAAATTATTGTTTTAAGAAAAATTCTGTGGCCCCAGTTATGAAATTTTCTTCTAGATCTTAAATTTCTCAAAAGCAAGCAGCCTATGTATTCGCTTTAAAGAGGAAAATAATCTTTTGGCGGAAACTGTATTACTAGGTATAAAAGTAATCAAGTGAGAAAACTTATCTACTTCTCTAAATTTAGGATGCAGATTCTTATTAAAACTCTTATTTTAATAAATATCTAATAGTTAGCTCGTGGACATGCTTTCCAGCAAATTTATGGGATTGATATGGCATATAGACCTGCAATTCATTTTCCGAGCAAAAGTATTCAGAAAAACCAATCTGTTAACTTGGCTTATATATTGTGTATATTTAACTTGCCACAGTAGGGTAAATAGAAAAACTTATGTTTTGAAAGCGACAAATATCTAGTCTTATCTGCATAGACTTGTAATGTTATTTGTGATATTATAAAATAATTTGGAATGATTTTGGTATCTCTTTCACTACAATATGTTGAGTTACAAAATGGTGCAAAAAAAATTTTTTTTGGTTTTAAAATTTGTTGTCATATTTAATTTTGGTTTAGGTTTTCCCATAGATATTATTTCTTGTTTTTCTAGTTTTTCGCTGTAACTTCTGCTTGAAAATGTTGTTTTAACAATACTTTCAACGTTATTTTCCATCAAACTACTTAAATTATTTAAACAAATTATTATAATGATTAAATATGAGAACGAAATTGCAAGCTATACTGTAAAAGTTTAATTACATTTTTATAAATTTTTTTGCTATGGTGACATTTAACCCGCTACTTCTAACTCATATTTTACGTTCAAGCTCTAGAACGCACAAATACAAAAAACAGTAAATTAAAATTGACTCTTTTTTTATAAAAAAAAAGCCAATGTACCGTTCAGGTTTCTTTAATTCACACTCCATATTCAACTTCTTCAGAGCACGAAGAGCATACTGTATATCATATAAAACCGAAGTCAAAGACTGCTTTGAAAAAACATACAAAATAACTGTTTTGATTGAAGCATTGTTATATTTAGAAAATTCTTTATTAAAAACATTAAAATAGAACTGGTATGCTTATAGAAGTAAAAGAATATATAGGCCAACTCCACTGTTTTCATCAAACCAAAAAAGTGTGCAGGTGCGACAAAACTTTTAAATATTTTTCATTTTTTCAGTCACATGTGTTTCTAAAGTCAAAGTTAATAATGTTTTATATGGGGCAAATAACTAACAATTAATTGTAATTATTGATTGGTTAATTCACCAATTAAAATTAATTGATTGATAGAAAAATAATTACGGCAGACCTCGGTTAATTCGGATTCGATAAGTGCGGTTCAGCAGAGCAACGGAAATAGCTGTAATCTCTCTATGGATGCTTTGTTTTGGTTCCTCTGTTGTATGGGGGCTGCCTATGTATACCTGATCTTTCAGGTAACCACAAAAAAAACGTCCACTAAGGTTATGCAATTATTTTGTAGTCCCCACAGAAAAAGACTACATATACAATTTCTTTTGTAGCCCATGACATTATGAGGGTCACCAAAATCAATAACTGAAAGTAAGAAAATTTGATGTAAGATTCAGATCTTAGGTAATACGTTAAACTCCTTTGTATAAGTTATGTAATAAATAAATTTAGTACTCTGTGTCGTTTAAACAATCGGAGAAAATAGCATTTAAAATGCGTCCCATCATTACAGTCCGCCCTGTAATTTATTGTGATGGTATTTTGTCGTTAATAATTACAGAACCGCGGATTAAAACATCTCCTACTTGATATTTGTTTTAAGATCTTCGCAATAGCTTTTTTGTTACCGACGTAAGATATTCTCCCTCATTGAAGAGTCGCCGGCAGGATAGCTCAGTGTGTTAACAATTTGACGTGCGAGCAAAAGAACGTGAGTCTACCTTAATAATTTTTGTGGTTCTCTTAGAAAAGGCAATTCAGGACAAACCGTCGACGGATCACGCTGCTTACGTCAATGGTGACCCCGCTTATAACAGAAAGCAGCAACCTGCTCAATATGATCACAAGAAAATGAATAAAGAAAAGTTTTTCAGTTGATGTTTTTATTGATTTATTTGTAAGTTGCACAAAAAATAAAAATGCTCAATACGCTTAGAAATAACCAATATATAAAATGTCAAAGCCGATCCTTTGATTTTGAAAGATCTTCTTCGAAAAAAAAAATTCGCTTTGCCTGTTGCGAGAAAGTTTTTCAACTGATCTAAAAAAATCAGCGCAGATATCATTGACTACTTTGTTACTTGCTGAAAAACCTTTGGATTTCCGAAAACCCAAAAACCTTTGGTTTACGACTTTGTTACTTGCTGAAAACACTTTGGAAAAAACTTTGTTCCTTGCTGAAAAACCTTTGGTTTTCCACCAAGTAACAAAGTCCATATTCGCGGTCACTCTTTGAAACGTTACTTTATGCTACTCAAGTAACCCAAAACGGTGATTACTTTTGCAACAACTGATTCTTAAAATGATAGGCAGGATACAGTGGCGTGCTGTGACCTCTGAGACAAATCATGCAATTGGCATGCCAAAACCGGGTCATGAAATTGGGTATTTCATGGGTAGTCAATGAGTAACATTCACGTTGCAAAATTTGCTTTCCGCCAAAATTCAACTGAGGCTTTGTTATAAACTACTAATCGTTAGACATTATTTAAACTTCTAAAGTTTTAGTAGGATATAGAATAGACAAAATAAAAAGTGAATATTTTACAAAACTTAAATTGCACCGAATAGCTGCAGGTCAAACAGGGACGTGGTTTCTTTATAAATTCATAGACGTTTTAAAAATTTTAGGCTAACCCTGGTATAAAATATCGTTTCCGACCAGTAGAATTTCTAAATTTTTTTTTGCTTTTTATAGCCTTAAATTTCTTTATTAAACATTCTTTCTGGTGTTAAAACATGAATGAGACGTTTTCAAGTATTTTTTTAATGCGCTTCAAAACTATTTTTTATTGTTGTGTCGCTTCTTTAGAATGTCGATTTGAAATAAATATCAAAAAGCTTGTAACTCTGTTGTACCGGATAAGATGACTGATCAGGTTACGTAAATACCGCTTATTAGACTTTTTTGTTGAGTAGGATGGGTGATCGGAGATAAATTGGTAACAGTTAAAAAAAAGTTAAATTGCAATATATTTATTTTTTATTTATTTATTCTATCTTTATTTTTATCTTCTTGACTTGCAGGAAAGCGACGGAGGCGCTAATAGATAGAATAAGCAATTACCCCGACATGCTTCCGGAGTTGCAAAGATGTTGCTGTCCGCTTTAAAATTAGTAGAGATATGACTAAAATTTAGAATTGCTTGCCAAGACCGCAAAGCCGGGGAAAGTGTCGTAAAATGTCTTTCCTCTTTCTTTTTTCCGAACGGAGACCATGTCGATCACAATTCCGGCGCTCTAACCACTCGACCATGTTGCCCACTGCAATCTATAAGTTTTATTTCAAGTTGAGAAAAAAATAAAGTTTGTGTTTTAAACAATGCATGGACAATGCATTGTGCTTCAAACTTGCACAATTGTAGATGCAAATATAGGAGGAGAATGCCAAACTGCAGTTTAAAGTCCTACAGCGGTATCTAAGCGTTAGTGTCACTGATAAGGGTTTAAAACCCAAAATGCAATGGTTAAAGAACCGAGCTAGAGGTTGACGTGTGTCAGTTGCCGTAAACATATAAAGCATTCCTTGCTAATTGTTCCGTTCCTAAAAATTGCCCACACTATGTAGATTCACAATCTCATAAAAAATCTCTTTGATTTCGCTTTTGTCCGGCTCAAATAGCTTAAGAAATAACGGTTTTATAAGTAATTTAAATATTTTATATTTAGTTATGAGAAAATGGCAACACTGCTTAATTTCACGAACCTTGAAGTAACTTCCAGAACTATCCGCTTGACCTGTTTTGACTATGACGTAATAGTTGTTTTTGATTTGAGTAAATTTCAGAACGATCGAGAAACCTTACCGACTGGTATAAATAAGACTCGCTGGAAAGCAGTATTATTAATTCGATGAATCGATGATTCGTTGTGGCAACTTAGAATTGGAAAATTGTTAACTGTGTAAAGTCATAGTTTTTGAACGCAAGTCTTTGGTTGTCTACGTGATTATTGGAGAATTAAGCTAGTGAGCTGCTGTTGATTTATTTACTGTATTTATTTATTGATTTATATACTATTCGGGCTCCTAAGTGGATTGGAGCATAATTTATTAATAAAGAAGATATCGTGGTAGTCTGAGCTGTGATTTAGCTAGACTATATTTTTTGCTGTCGCTGGTTCGAAGGTCAGATCCAGCAAAAAGATTAAAAATTTTATCGTTTAGTAGACACCGAGATTGTGTTATCGGCGAGGCCTTCTTTACAGGCGCCGAAAAGGTAGACGATTAAATAACGTACTAAGTTACCGAATAAATTTGCTACACTAATACTTCCTTACTTTCTTGTAATACGCTAAAAAAATTCTATAGCCAAATAATATTGTGAAATTTTCCAAACATCAATAGAATGTTTTTCTCTGAGCCACATACTTACATCAAACTTACCAACGTCAAAATCTTTAAACTTTTTATGACGAGTGTGCCGTCGTCACATTTGTTACTGAAAAGATGATATTGAGGCGATTATTCAATAGTAACAAGGTCATGACTTTCAAAATTTTTGCCGATATCAAACGAAAATTATGCAATCAGCGTCGTTCATATCGCTAACTTCGTCATCAAGATGGTTATGACGTTGCCGTTGAAAAATGGTAACTTGAAGAGATTTTGCGATTTTAACTGTCCTTTGGATTATGAATAGAAGCGAAAAAAGATACTTTGGAATTGTTATATCTTGTTGAATTCCCAAAACGCCGTGATGCTTGTTTTTGTAATATTGTCATAGTTAGAGCTCGTTTCCACTACGAGCGTGAAATGGAGCATTCTTTGTTTGTTTTTATTGATGTTTTTTACTTTTTTCCGCGCTAAGGCGCTAAGCAAAGCAAAAAAATTAATAAAAGAAACAAAGAATGCTTCTTTTCACGCTCGTAGGGGAAACGAGCCTTTAGCTTGCGCAAATTGGTGTGCCTAATCTTAAAATTACATCTTAAACTAATGAAGCATTTCGTTTAAAAACCATTACTTTTTAAATTTAAAATTTATTTAACTATAGTATATATAATTTTAACAGGAAAGCAATTTTTTGTAGTTTTTAAAAATAAATTGAAACCCTAAATCAAGAAAAAAAAGACAATTTGATGTTTAAAAACCTCTAGGTTGGCTGATGCTGTTGCTTTTTTGAATTACATTCTTAAAACTACACAAAATCGAATTTGTTTTTATTTTAATTTAAAAAAAAATTTTATTTTTTACTATTTATATTTTTTTCTCATTTATTCTCCAAACTCGCAGGGCAACAACGGATACGTTATATTCTACTTAGGGCAACCTTTGAGCGTTACCCAGACCTGTTTTCAAAAATGTCTAAATATTGTTGATTCTTTATTTGTTTTTTTGTGTAAAGACATGATGAAATTTAGAGCTGCTTGCAATGACTTCCCAGCAAAGAAAAGTACCCTAAAAATGTTTTTCCTAAAATCACATCAAGTTAATTCGTCGTTTTAACTGTGCCGAAATAAGAATTATTTAATGGTAGTTTTAATCCGGTAAACATTTGGGCATTTGATAAGCTTTTTTGATATCTATATAGAACTATCTAAAGCATTTTTACGTACGTATGCAATTTTTTTAGTAGCGATTCTCGGTATTTTGCACAAAAGTTAATTTTCATTGATGCCTGACCCTGATTTCGGCTCATTTTTCAATTTTTATCCAAAAAACTACAAAAGTAAATGTAAACAGTACAATTACTTTGTTGCAAGTTGTACGCGGATTATACGAAATTTTAATGCATCACCATAGGAAAATTACGTGTTGATTTTTTAAAATTATTTTTGATACAATTTCGGTTCGTTTTGACAAATCCGAGAACCAAAATTTTCTTTTTCGTTTGTTTTTCAAAAAAGAAACGAAACACCGATATTCAGCATATTAACATTCAACTTTTATTAATTGACAGAAACTTCAAAAGTTCATAGAAAAAAATTTACCAGAGTGAATAAAACGTGCAGTTACACAGTGACAACGATTTGTGGTCATGTGATTTTTAAATACGTGAACAAGCACATCTTTTTCTAATGTTCAGCGTCAGCGAGAGGCGTATATAAAGAACTGCAGCAAAACCTCAGCCACATCTGTCTTTGCCTTGACAAAAAGAAAGTATTCGGTCCCAGAAAATGACATCGGCAATTTATTGTAGTTTTAACCGAAAGCATTAGTTTTGACGGCAAGTTATGAAACAAAAATTACCCTAAAGAAAATCAAAAAGTGTGACTTTAAAGGAAAAAAAAATTTTGTAGCCCTTAAAAATTTGTGTCAACCGACTATCTCGAATTAAGCTACGATAAAGCGGAAACAGTCTTTTGAGATGAATCTGCAAATTTAATGCAGCAAATCAAAGCCAAGGTTTTTCAAAAAAACTTAATGATATGCATAAATAACATTTTTTTTTATTTTCTGTAGAACTCTATTCTATTGACTTATTGTGTTACATTTTAAGTATTTAAAATCATATAAGCCTTGAAAAAAATGTCTCAAAAATCTTTCAACCAAATTCCAGGACCTCGGGGCTTTCCCCTTGTGGGATCACTTTTGAGTTTAATGCACGATCAAGGCACAGTGTTAAGTGCTTGAGCGGATGAACATTACGGACCCGTTTTCAAAGTAAAATTCGGTTCGCGTCAAGTCGTTACGCTGCAAGGGTAAGAAAATAACAAAGCTCGATTTATTCGAGATTTTACAAGAATTTTCATTTCAGTTACAAAGCGATCCACGAAGCGCTGGTCGAAAAATCGGAGACTTTCTCGGGACGAATCCATGCTGAGATTTTGACCGCGTTAAACGGAGACAAAGGTTTATTTTTTACGGATATCGACGATTGCTGGAGATTTTGGCACAAGTTCGCAGTTCAAAGTTTGGGAGTCACCTGGAAAAGTAAGAAAAATGCGTTTTCTAATCATTTACAGAACTTTTTTATTATGTCAAAAATTAAAAGTTAAACCAATTTATACGTACATAACATTTCTGTTAATCGTTATTTATTAAAAAAATTTGTCGCAGCATCGATAGTTGGAATATTAAAAGAAGCAGAAGCATTTAAACATTGTCTGGCTCAGAATCTTGGTTCTCCTACAAGCATACACGAAATCGTGTCCATGAGTATGATGAACACTGTTCTACAAGTAAGTAAAAGATGGTTAATTTCTTAATCGGCTACATGTACCCAGTGACATAGAATGATGTATACATCCAGAAGCTTCATCAATTCTGCTAGATATAAGCTTGCCTGGGTGTTAGAAGATATCACGTTCAAAAAATTTAATCAATACTGCAATTAAATAACATAAAAGTTGTGAAGTAACATCAGGTTGTGTTTCTTTTAAATTTTTTACTGGTTTAATCATCGCTTTCCAATAAATTTCCTTAGTCAAGATACGTTTTGAAAGATTTGTAAATTTTTATGTATTTTTATAGACTTGTTTCTCCATGAGCTACGATGTTAAAGAGGTAAAGGCAAAAGAGCTATATCAGGCCGTCTATGGAACTGCTTCCAAACCAGCTTTTCTACAATTATTTTGTTTTCCTTGGCTTAAAAGTTTTCCGTCTCATAAAAGGTAGGAATATTCGCAAAGTTTCAAAACAAGCTTTATCTTAAATTGTTGTTCTTTACACTTTCAAAATCAAAACCTGTCTTAAATTTATGTTGTGTGATGATGTTCAAATTTAAACAACATTTTAGTACATCCATGTATATGATATTTCTAAATTTGGACGCTTTTTCAATATTCTAATAATTTTAGTTGTAAGAAATTTAAAGTAAAGTCGGACCTTCTATTAATTTGAACTAAAAAGTTAGCATTTGACGTGTTTGGCACTATCGACTTATTCATTTTCCATTTGTTTTTTTAGAACCTATTATTAGGTAAATTGCTTTTAGGACAACATAGTACAACCACACTAATTGAAGAGTTGTTGCAAAAATCTTGAAGAAGTTGTTTAAAGTCTACTAAACCAACTATAGAAATTAATCGAAAATTGCAGAAACAACGTTAAAATTTGTGGCATTTTAAATCTTACACATTACTATGACATTTTTGAAAACGCGCGCATTGAAACCAAGGTGTGTTGACATGACGTAAATCATTGCTCATGTTGCTTGTCCAAAAATCGGAAGATTAAAAACAAAAAAAAAGCTATGCAGTATTTCACAAATCATTGCAAACTTAATTTTTTCTGTTGAAAGCGTCCTTAATAATATTAATAATCGTTTTCTTTATCGATAGTTACAATGCAGGACATTGCACAGTACAAAAAGGCAATTTTATCTCAACTATTTCGGGAAAATTCCATTAATCACTTTGTATCATTCTTAAAATTAAATTATAAACATCCACTTTTAAAAAAAATAATCCAAAACTGTCGAAACCTAAACCAGGTCCAAACTTGCAATGAATGATAGATCAATTATAAGATGCATACACAGGAAAAATTAATTTTTTTAACAAAAATTCAGAGCTAAATACCACCTTTATAAGCTTTTGTTTATTACAACTTCTTCAAAAACTTATTCAAATAGAATATCTTTCTAATATGATTATTGAAAGTAAAATTGGTTATTAACTATAATCAATTTTACTTGCTTTTGGCTTCACTATGTATCTCGTTACTAATGAAAAGAATACAAGCAAAAACTTTTAAAAGTGCATAAAGATCGTTTTATTTTTTTAGAACAGTATTGGTAAAAACAATTCTTACAAAATGTACAATAATGTAGCTCTACTTTATGATAAACGTGAATTGTTTTAACTTTATAGTATTTTTTAGATTTTTAAACGAGGCAAAAAAATCCCAAATGAAAAAATTCCAACTGATAAAAGAGTTAATTGAAGAGAGAAGAAATTCAAACCAATCATCAATTGATATTGTCACTTACTTTCAGCAAAATCATTCAGGTGAGTCATTTTTCAACCAATCGAGTTCTGTTGAATAAAGTGAGATATAAAACAAATACAAGTACAGTATTTGCTTTGTCATGTCGGCAAAGTGCCTTTCGCAAGAGCACAACAGCCACAGAAGAAAAAACGTCCTCCTACATCTATTTGTTAACAAGTTATTATATGGTATTTATCACATGGTATTTAGATAATATTTGTAAGAAACTAAGCCAATTGCAATGGGTAGTTTATTGCTTTCACTGTCTTGAGGTTGTAAAATTCCCGAACCTTATACTGCATGACTTACTTTATAAATTCAAACAGGTCTTGACGTTGAATCAGATGACCATTTGGCTTCCTTCATCTTGGACATGATCTTCGCCGGCTCTGTAACGACGGCCAATCAGTTCCTGTGGCTGCTTTTGTTCCTTCTCAAAAACCCAAACTGCTTGAAAAAAGTCCAGCAAGAAATTCGCTTGGTTTTAGACGGGGGTAAGTAAACTATGAGCGAAACTCTTCATGATGTCCGTAAAATTTGATTCAAACGAAACCATTTGTTAAAACCACGTTTTAAATAATTGCTTCGTTTTCAACGTTTTCATTTCGTTTCAGGAAAGTTGACTGTGGACAAAATCAACGATCTGCATTACACTTCGGCCGCGATCGAAGAGACGTATCGCTTGCGTCCGATCGCTCCCACGTCGTCGCTACACAAAACCACGACCGACACCAGCGTGTCAGGATATCGAATCCCCAAGGACACCGCAGTGCTCGTCAACCTGCGAAGCGTGCACATGGATAAATCGACTTGGTCCCCAGACCCCGATGCGTTCCGTCCCGAACGCCATCTGAACCGTGATGGAAAGTTCGTAAAGAGTAGTCATGTGATCCCGTTTTCGATTGGCTCAAGACGCTGCGTCGGCGAGCGCATCGCGCACACGGAGATCGTTGCTTACTTAGTGTCGGTTTTGGTTGATTACGACGTAAAACTGGCAAACGAGAGCAAAGATGTTGATTTTTGTCCCGTTCCCGGAAGCATATCAAAGCCAAAGCCCTTTAAAGTTGTGTTGGAAACTCGAAATGCCTCGTCCAAAAAAATTCCAGAAAATCTATTTCTTGCGACAGAAAGTCACGTGCTGATAGACAACTATGAAATGGTCCCTCAGTCTCAAAACAAAAACAAAGTTGAAACAAAGGTTTTGCTCTTTATCTTGATCCTTTTTTGCATCATTTTTTTTCTTTTTAATACATTGTTCTTGGGGAAAAAGCTATTTTTATAAAAATCTTTAATATATATTATTTCTTTTTTTGTCATGGCTGTGCTTATTTCGCTTGCCAAAAAACTGTTTCTGCGTTTATTTATTGTGATAATGAAATGTGTCAAAGCTACGAGAACTTTTTGTCTGTTTAACAATCAAGTTAAAGATGTACTGGACTTTAATGATAAATCGTAGGGAAAGGCATGGCAAAACAGTCATGTCGGGTAAAACAAATATCTGCTCTATTTCTTACAATTTCGAATTTCCATGTATTTTTTATATTTTTATCTTTTTTATATTTTCCTATTTTAGTTGAAGTTATGAAATTAAAATTGGAAGCTTTGCAATTGTTACGGATGTTTTACTGGTGGAAATTTGTTAGGCAGAGATTTGCTGTAAAATCCGATACGAAGCAAATTCGATCTGTTGATCAATTAATAACTAAATTTAAAAGTTTTTTGATGTTAAGTGTAGTGTGACAAAGTAAAATTTAAACACGGTTTATGATTTAAAAAAATATTTTTCATAACTGCGTTGCATGCTAATTGCTAAAAGCAGCATGTTTGGGGCAAAACGGTCATAGTCTATGTCCGTTGCCCCAAGCAAGCTTGCAATACCAAGCAACTGAAACTATATCAGATGAAAGTTAACACAGTTTCTCATGCAGAATGCGAATAAATTGTGTGTCTGATCAGACTGTAATATATCTTCAAATATAGCTGCGACAAGAACGTCAAACGAAGAATTCTTTTGTAGATGAGCGCAATGGCCGGCTTGCTGTAATGTTTCTAAACGAAGTAATTAATGATGAAAAAATTTTTCATCATTTTTCTGACACACTCCCTCTTCCTATTGCAAATTAATCACATGAAAAGCGTAAATCAAAACAAGAGCCACCCACATAACTGGTTTTTGGTTTAAAAAATCTATCACTGTGGGTGAAACAGCATTGAAAAAACTAAAATAAGCCAATGTTAAAAAACCTCAAGCAATGAATAATGCAAATAAAAACAATTAAGCAAACTATATCTGTTTGCTTTGCACAAAACTTTATGCAGAGCCACCATTTAAAAATTGGATTCAATGTATCAAATATTTGCAGTGGTGTCACGATAGAAGTTTGGATTATGCTGGTCAAGAAATGTTTGTGCAATTTTTGTCCTGTTTAATATTTTGAATATTACCATGTATGTATAAAAAATAGTTCTGTTTGATTTTGAAATTCAAACGAATTATTAATACTTGAAATTCAAAACAAGGATAAAAAACTGTTTTTAACTTCACCTGGGGCAAAACGGACACTTTATGACCTTTATGCCCCAAACACGGGGCAAAACGGGCATGTAAGTAAAATATACACGTTTATAAAATAAAATTTTTATCTTGTTGCCACTGGTTTTAAATTGTATTTGTGAGATAGTATATAGTCTGAGCAATTACAAAATATTTCTTTGTCAATTTAAGTCCAGCAACCACTAAGTTACCCCAATATAAAATAACTATAATCGTTTTGTCCCGCCTTTCCCCTATGCGCATCCTATAAATTGTCAAAAAAACAATTTGTTTTCTTTTAAACCTCGATCATTGATGATCCCTTTCATAAAGATGCCTTCCAAGTAATGACATGGTTTTGAAGAATTGTTAAGAAACAACTGCACAGTTTAAAGAGAAACAGTACAATCATAAAATTTGGTAAACTAAAACAGTGATATACGAATACTAGCATATCTGTTTTTAATAGCCAACTCATCGCATTGCTTTTAAACCGTTTAAAGTCATAAATCGTTTTACGAATTTGGCATTTAGCTAAAAATTACTATGACATTAGTAGTAGTCTATACCCTGCTATTTACATTACAGGCGAATAGAAAAAGGCCTAACACACGTGATTTTGCAAAGGCAAGATCAATATTTTCTTTTTTTAAGCTAGTAATTACTTATTAAAAAGGTTTTACGCAACAAAAGTTTCTTAAAAATGAATGATCTCATTTACCCTAAAGCTTGTTTTACAGTCGGTTTAAATTTTCGTTTTTCATACGAAAGCATATTAAAACGGATAGTTTGACATTTCCATAGTTGCTATATTTTACTCATAAGTACAAAGTTTGTGGACTCTAAAGAACTTTTTGCAGTGACCCAGTTAAAGTTTAAAAATAATTTTGTTATGTAAAAATGGTTACGCAACGTACGCAATTGAGAAAGTTGTCACTGCACAATAACATGCAAGTAATCTTTAAGCTTTTGGAACACATAGCAAAATGCTAAGCTTTGCTCACCTCTGCCACCCCTGCAAACTCCTTCACAAAATGTGATGTTATCGTAACACTCGTATTCATCAAAAAGTGCTTTTCATAAGAGTTCTGCTTAAAAAATCATAAGATTTTCCAGTTTTTTTGTAAAAGTTTTAATTACGTGGTGCAAATTCTGGGTAAATATCATGATTGGTTAAAACACTTTCACTGCCTTTTTCTCAGCATAGGTTTTGATAAAATTATCACATTTTACTTCTATGAAAGTTTCAATTTACTATCGAATCTGGCAAGATATAATACACAAAATTGATCGCTGCCGGGTTGCTTTCAAATATTTTTGATTAGTTTAAACTTGTTCAATGATCTCTTTCCAGATGCTACGTTTGCTGGAATAATGAGAAAATTTTTCAAGTAACACGCATTATTAAGAAAGAGGTTCTTGTAGCTTAAACGCGTAAATTTGATTTAGCTGCATAAGTTTAAGTTATTTCTTTTTTCCAAAATTAGCTAAATGTACCAAAGGCAAATGCAACATCTGTATAATGAAACTTTGTTTATCCACATCACTACAGTACGGTGCGGTTAAACTTCTCGCTTTTTTACCAATAACTCCAGAAGACAGATCCAAGTAATTTCATAAACTGTTCTCTAATGCATTTCAACACATCAAAATGCAAAGTTAGTCTTTTGATTGTTTTTAGAAAGTCCTTTCTATCATTTTCAATTGATGCATTTCTGCAAATATTACATTTCAACCAAATTTCAGAAAACTAAGGGCCAGACCCAGCATCCTTCAAACCCCCATCATCTGAACCCGGGTACAGTGGACCGCCTGAACCCCCTCTCATAGGCCTGGATATTGGTTTGTCATGGTATGAACATGGTTTGACATTATATCGACTCAAAAGAGTGTTTAAAAATGAAGGTGTGTGGTGGTGTACAAGTGTGCTGTGGTTTACAGTAGCCAGGGCATGTTATGGAATGGGGTGGAATAAAAATTTTCGATATTACATATCCTTCAAAATCTTTCATTCCATACTAAAATTCTTCCATTCTATATTCTATTCATTTTTCATATTTTGTATTATATTGAAAACCCTAAATTTCATAATATGTTAATTTTTAAAAGTGTTTTTATAAGTCTAATTCATGGGTGGGCAAACTTTTTAGCTCGAGGGCCACACTGAGAAGTTGATTTTATTAGAGAGGTGCATTATAGTGATCTCTAAAAAAAAGATCTCCATTTTGAATATCTCCTAATTTTCTTAATTTTCATACCCAAAAAGCAGTAAATCTGTCTCGGATTTTTTAATTTTTGTCCCTAAAAATAGTGATATCAAAAAGGTCTTTACTTTGCATTTGTCCCGATTTTCTTGATTTTCGTATCTAAAAATCAATGATCGCTAAAAAAGGCCATAGAATTTGGTTGAAGACAAACAGAAATTAATTAATTTTTTAATTATTTTTTTTGAGGCTTTTGCAATTTGAAGATCGTTTTGGGCTGTAGTTTGCCCACTCGTGATCTACCTTGTCCGAGTGATAAATCTGTAATTTTAGTCTCTATTTTGAATATTTACATTTAAATGTGTAGATAATCCGCATCAATATTTGATTAGATCTAAAAATATCATTGTTTTTTTGTATTTGTTGTGGTGTTTTTCATTCATCTTTAACCGCTCTAGGACTATAAGAATTTTTTAAGTAAGAAACCGTTATTAAATACATCTTATTATTATCATTTAATAATACAGTTTAAAATTACTAAAAGCTGAAAAACTATTTTTACAAATTTTGACCTACTGTTGTCCGGCTTGAAAATTAGTTATCAATTTCGCAAGTTGTACAATCCCTATGGAGAAAGTGTCTAACCTACGAAATGAAATCAGCACCTTTTTAAAAAAACAAAAATATGAATTTTTTTATCGCTTTAGCGATGACAAATAGATTGCGAAGTTGCTTTTCTTAGCTGATTTTTTCAGCCATGTGAACCAACGTAATAGTTCTATGCAAGAAAAACAGAAAAAAATTTTAGATGTATCAGAAAGCATTGATGCATAGAAAGCTGAAATAAAATTGTGGATGCATCGAATAGAAAATGGAAAGTTGGCTGTTTTTCCAGCATTGAATTTTTGTTGAGGAGAAGAACATTGATTTGCGCAGCATTTCACAAATCTTTCTTGAGCACTTTAATGCATTTTTTTCTGAGTTTGATCGATATATTTCTTCTCACAATTACAGCAAAATATTTTATTAGGTGCGAAGTCCATTTGAGGTGTCAGCGCTAGAGGTTTATTCAGAAATGGATTGTATTGCTGAACAGTTGATAGAACCGCAAAGTCGACAGATATGGAGAGACAAGTTCAAATTTGTTTCTTTTACTCAATTTTGGGCAAATGTTCAGTTGAAGAAACCTAATCTTTCTGATCTCTACAAGCAAGCAACAATAGCTCTTTTGCCTTTTCCGACTACATAGGCTACTTGTGTGAGGCTTGCTTTTCAACATTGGTGATGGTTAAAACTAAGTACCGGAACCAACTTCATCCGGAAAACGATATCAGATGTGCATTGACGACCATAATTCCTGATTTCAAAAAACTTGTAAAACAAGTTTAAGGACAAGGTTCTCACTGAGATTTTCAGTGCATGTGTGCCCAATAAATGAACCGCTTTTTGCTTTTTAACTTACTGTTCTACTAATTTATTTTTATTCTATTAATTGAGCCCACGAATACTTATGCTAATGGGGAAATAGTCCGTGGGCTAAAAAGGTTAAGAACCACTGGAATAGACCTTTGGCCACTACTTTTTTCTTTTATTATTTTGTGCATCTGATCAAAGGCAGTTTTATTGACTGCACTTGGTATGAAAACAACATTAGAATGAGCAAGAATGGAAAATTTTTCCATTCCATTCCGTACTTTAACAATTCCATACTGGAATTTTCGTTCTATTTCATAGCACGCCTTAACAACAGTAGGAACTTTAGTCGAAAATAAAAAATCAATCAGATTTTAAGAATCCAGAAAATTAAACATGAGCACTGAATTAACGAAACACAAGGAATAAAATAGGCTATAATATTATTCAATAAATCCTTTTTGTCCAGTCAAAATTAAATCCAGAGTTTTATTGACCAATAGCATCAGAGTTAACAGAGCTTAAGCTTCCTTGCAGAGATAGATTTATTTGAGATGTTGGCTTAATTAAGATCAACTAATAAATAGTCTAAATTTGATGGTCAAAATCATTATTAAATAAAGCAAATATAGCACACTTGTCAAAAATAGTACAACTTTGCTGAGGGTTTAAACCGTTTAAAATAATGTTCCTATTTAGGTTCAAAAAATTTTAGATTAAGTTATTTGGATCAGATTCAGACTATTTCCGTAAGTTGGGTTTAAGCTCTGTTCCCAATCAAAGAAAACTAGCGATTTATACAGATTTTTGTTTCTGGTTCGGTTCGACGTCCACTTCTTATACTGTAGGCCTAATATTATTTCTGTACAGCGGGAATAAGCTGACTTCTAGGCACACGTATTTATCCCTTTTCTTAATCTAATTATCAACAATAAGAATTTTATTCAAATTGAATTGAAAAAACAAAAAATGTATTGTTAATAAAGAATAAAAAAAATGAAATGTGATGAAAAATGCGACTACAATTAAAAAAATTTTTGCAACTCGATACATTACCACAATTTACTTTCCTCTAAAATTTAAATTCTTTAAAAGCTTCTCACAATTTAAATTAAAAATTGTTTTACAATTGAAAGATTTTACGACTTCTCTCATAACAAGCAAAATTCATGAGCCAATTAACGAACAATCAGGAGAGTGAGGCGGCGAAAAGAAATTTTATAAATCGTATTCATCATGTGAGCACAAAACTCGAAATCCAAACCAAAATGCTCTTTCAGTCAATGATAGGCTACAAATCAAACATTCAAACAACAAAATATAAAACGACAAAACAAGACGGTGCGGTGAAAAGTGAGGTGAAATAAAGTTGGCCTAAGTCAAAATACGGTGAAATGAAATAATGAAGTGAGATGAGAAATGCTCAAATAACAAACTTGCCACTAATTTTTGCAATGGTGCTAATAATTTTAATATTCGTCTGCGTCTAGTTTTTCTCGCGGCGCTTCCGATTTTCTGGCACTGGAGCAAATTTCTTTTTGTTTCATTGTCTCAATTCTTTGAGAATACGCAAGGAGTAGCAAACACAACTTAACTGATTAATATTTTCCAAAAAAAATCAATCAAGAAAGTTATACCATACAACCATAGAGCTCATAAATTTTAGATATATTCAAAAACGACATATTAATTGCTATAAAATACAAAACTGGTCTTAGCAAGCAGCTAAAAACTTCATTTATAAGTTATACTTTTTACAAAAAAAGTAAAAAATAAAACAAATAGAAAGCTTTTAACCAAACAGAAAAATTTTGCCATCTCTAAATTGGAACAGATTGAAGAAATCGCTTAATCCTTGCCTTGAGTTCAATGGTTCCATGTTATCGCTCTTACTAATTGTTGTTAAAAACCATTTTGACTGGTAAACCTTAGAGTTGTTGGATGCTTCCTTTCCTTTGCCATAAAGCCTTTTTTTAAGCTTTTTTGTGTTTTAAAAAGTAAAATAATATTTGGTACAGTTAGTCTATCTTGAGAATCAGAAATAGCAAGGTAGACGTATAAATGAGGATCTTTATAATGATTTTTTCTTTATTGCTATTTATTCTCCTGACTCACATAAAATGGTCGGAGGTGTTAAAGCTTTAGGGAATTCCCATAGCCGGCTAGGTTCAAACTTTCAAAGCGATAAATTGTCGTCAAGAACCAATCTTTGCAACAAAAATCTAATTTTTAGTTCAAATTTTCAATCAAAAAATGAGAGCTTAAAGTGAGTTGAGTCAATTGTATAAAATAAAAAATTGTCTTCAGCAAATCTGGTCTTAAAAATTTCTGGCCTATGTCCAAAGCTATAAACCTCTACCCTCTTTTGCTTTACATAGGTTTGTTTGGTTTTTATTTTAAACTTATTTGCCTGTTTTAGTGTCTGCTATTGTGTAGAATTTTGACATCCAAGTTGTTTATAATATTTTAATGTAAATTTATTTAATTTAATATAGCCTAATTATCCAAAATATGAATAAATAAAAAAATGACTCAAAAAATGGTGTTTAATTTGGATCTTTTCAAGAAGAAACCATAACTGTTGTTTCTCGGTAAAACTAACCCGGAATCCCCCCTACAGCATTAGATGGCACTAATAAAGAAACATAGAGAAAAAGAATTTTTCAAGAAACGATAGTAACCACAGAGGGATTTCGAGTTGGTTCACTGACAAAAATCACTCATGGTCACTTATTGAAGAGACCCTTTAATTTCAGGTCTCTTGTTAATGTGTTAATTCAAGTTCAAATAAAATACTTTTACTTTTTATTGTGCTTAGAAAGATAAGGTTTTAATAATTTTAATTCTAAAAAGTTTGTTCAAACCATTTGTTTAAAATGTCGAAATTTATAAATCTACTCAATATTTTCCATTATGAATCTTGAAAAAGTAAAAACTTATAGTTTTGAGTGAAGATGTGTGGAATATTTTGTTGTGCTAGCTTCAAGGTATTTTTCTCAATACTCATTTTTAGCACTTTATTGTGATAATGTTTAGTTTTTCTAAACAACATTATTGCTTATTTTTGTACAAGTTCCAATTTTTTTTTAAAAGTAGCAACTTTTTTTTGAAAAAAAATTTATCTTTTTATATTTGGGGTAATTTTTTAAAAAACTTATTTGAGATATCTTTCTATAGAAACTTGAATAATTAAACAATCTTTTTTAAGTTTTGTTTGTTTTAGTATAAATTGTAGAAATAAATTAGTAATTTGGTAATAAGAAACATAATAGCTGATTAAATAGCTTTTTTTAGAATTTTACAATTTTTACTCTGCACATTGATTAAAAAATTAAAATGTATTATTTGTATAAAACTGTTAATGAGCCTTAAAAAATTAACTGTTTTTATTTACATTTATAAGTTTAATTAGTATTATTTTTTTGTTGCCATCTCTATTTATCCTTCTGACTTGCATAATATCTCTATGAAATTTCAAGTGAACAGCAATATCTTGGCAACTCTAGAATCAGGTTGGGGTAATTGCCTACCCTATGTATAGCCCCTCCGTCACTTTCCTGCGAGTCAGGAGGATAAAAATAGAGATAAAATAAAAAAAACATTGAAAAGATCCCATTCCCAGTAAAAGTGTTATACTTAGGACAACTATCTAGCAATTACCCCAGACTGCTTTTGGAATGCCAAGGTATTTCTGTCCAGTTTAAATTTTATAAAAAAAGTTTTATTAGAGATATATCTTAAATTTAGAGCAACTTACTAAAACTGCCAAGCAGAGAAATGAGGTGTCTTTCCAAGAACACAACAGATGACACAAGTTGGTTTTGAACTGCAACCATGTCAATCACATTTGCCATCAATAAAAAGAATGTCAGTAATTACAATATATTTTGTTTGATTCATTTAATGCTACTAAGGTAAGTAATTAGTATTTTTATTAATCACAATTAAGTATTATCCTGCTGTGATGTTATTCAAAGTTTTTATTGTTGTTTGCAGTCATGTGAAGATGTTTATAACCTAGAAAATATTGAAAAAAGTCTTAGAAGACGCGGTCCAGATTATAGTCATTCCATGAGACTAAATCTTGAGACTTGCGGCATATATTTTTCTGCAAGCCTTCTTCATATGCAAGGCAAAGATTTGGAAAAACAACCTGTAATTTCTTCCCTAAATAATGTGCTTCTTTACAATGGTGAAATATTTGATGGAATAGAGGTGCTTCTAAATCTGTTAAATGTTTTGTGCTGTTATGTAGTAAATTTATAGTGAATCAATGTCGTTTAATTTTTTGCTTATTTTATAGATTTTTTAAAAGCTTTAGCAGTAATTTATTTTATCTCTATATTTATCCTCCTGACTCACAGGAAAGCGACAGAGGCACTAATACACAGGGTAGGCAATTATTCTGACCTGCTTGTAGAGAAATGCCAAGATATTGCTGTCCACTTGTAATTTAATAGAGATATGATTGAAATTTAGAACTGCTTTCCAAGACCACCAAGCAGGGGAAAGTGCCATAAAGTGTTTTTCCCAAGGACACAACAGAATGGAACAAGTGGGTTTTGAACTAAGACCATGTTATTTTTTCTAATTAATAGCTTCTTTAACAATATACAGATTCTTCAACAAGCCAGCGATACATCAATCTTGGTTAATTTGTTAGAATGCAATTTGGAACCTAAACGTTTATTACAAACTCTTGAATTACTTGAAGGACCCTGGTCTTTGATTTATTTTCAAAATTCAACAAAGAAACTTTGGTTTGGTCGTGATTATTTTGGTCGAAGAAGCTTGCTAATGGCAATATCATCTCATTGTGTTTGCATCAGTTCTGTTGCAAGTAGACCTTCTATTGAAAACTTGAATGCATCTTGGTTTGAAGTTCCAACTGGGCTACACTGCATAGATTTAAATGCTGAAAATGATTTATTAAAAAGCTTTATCTTTTATCCATGGTTGTCTGTAATTAATAAGCAACCTAAACTTGATTTTTCACCCTCAAAATTTTCAAGTTCAATACAGAAAGTTTGTTTGAACAGTCCAATTACTTGTCGTTATGCAAATTTAACTCGTGAGCAAGAAGTTGAATGTTTTCTCGAAACAAAAGATTGTTCTCCGCTCGACACTCTGATTAACATTTGTAATTGTAAAACTTTATGGGGAACTTGTCAGAACTTTCTTGTCAAACTAGAAAAGGCTGTTGCACGAAGGACGCAGCTTTTGAATTGGGAAAGCGCTTCAAAACTTGGTATTTTATTCTCAGGAGGTATCGATTGTACTATGCTAGCATATCTCGCTCACAAATCCCTTCCAGCAGACGAACCAATTGATTTGTTAAATGTTTCATTCAATCAGCAAAAGCAGTTAAACAGTTCCGTTGTTTATGAATCTAATTTTGACGTTCCAGATCGCCTTACCGGAATTAGTTCATTAAAAGAATTGCGTTTTCTTTGTCCAAATCGAAATTGGAATTTCGTAGAAGTAAACGTAGAAGTTGAAGAGTTGCGCGCGTTTAGGCATACTCATATTGCTGATTTGGCGTACCCGAAGCAAACTGTTCTTGACGATAGCATAGCTTGCGCCTTGTGGTTTGCCAGTCGTGGCAAAGGGTTGCTGGTAAATGAAGACGGAACAAAAAGCTCCTATTATTCTCCTGTTCGGATACTGCTCTGTGGCATGGGTGCTGACGAACAGCTAGGTGGCTATGCGAGACATAGAACAGTGTTCTTGCGATCTAAATCGTGGAAAGCAGTCAGTGATGAAATCAATATGGAGATCGAGCGTATATCTTCGAGAAACCTGGGAAGAGACGACCGGTAAGCCGTGTTTATTTACAATTTTTTGTTTAATAATCTATGGAGGTAGTATCCTTTTTTGCTCGTTTAGTTCTAAGCTACTAGTGAAAAAAGAGCAGCGGAAATGCCACTTAGCGACATGAAACATATCTTAGTTCATGTCGTTGTCTATTTTTGTAGAATCATATCAGACCACGGGAGAGAAGCCAGGTTTCCTTATTTAGACGAAGAAGTTGTTGGCTTTCTTTCGTCCTTGCCTGTTCATCTAAAAACAGATTTTCGATACCCTCGCGGAGTTGGAGAAAAAATCCTGCTCCGAGGTGCCGCTCACCTCCTTGGCTTTAGAAACGTTGCAATTCTACCAAAGCGTGCCATTCAATTTGGTTCCAAGATCGCAAAAGCCGAAGCTCAACGCGAAAAAGGAAGCGACACGTGTAAAAGATTAATCGGATGATTCACGTCCTATAGCCGTGGCTGAGATCATCAAGTTCACTTGCACCTGAGCGAAAACTTAAGCTAGGAGCTTAGTTTTGGATTGATTGTTCGCTTTCTATAGAAATGGTTCCCAACCTGAGTGCCCGAGACACCCTGGTGTAAACGCAAGCCTTTTACGTGATTTTGAACAAAAACAAGATTACACTAAAAAAAAAACACCGGCTAAAATTGTTAAAAAATTTGACGCTTTTTCTACTTATTTAATTCCAGACAGTTAAGATTTTTCAGTGATTAATCTATGTAAAAAATTATAACAGTTAGTTTGAAATTTAATCACATGTTTATTTAGATTTTCTGCGTTGCTATTTGCTGAGGTGTTTGAAAAAATGTGCCTGTGCAATGTTTATTTTACTTTATATTTTTTTGTTGTAACTAGTAGGCTTGTTTGCAATTATTAAAATTTGCGATTAATGCTATATCTGACAAGTTTCAAAATGGCTTCCATCCCATGCGCTAAAGATTGCCATACCACAAAAGATGCTCGTTATTTTGTCCATTAGAATCAAATGCTTTTTCCAATAAAAAATTGTATAATAAGCTACTTTGGATCAGGTTAAACTTTTTTGCCGAATTTTATCTGATGCTTCTATCACTACTCAGGAACAATAATCTATGTAAAATTTCAAACAGACGGCAGCTTCTTTACATCGCCGAAAAGAAATAAGGTTGCTCGTTGCTCTAAGTTTAACAACTTCAATGTTGTCTTGCAAGTCAGTGAAATTATTACAATTTATTTTTCAAACTTTTCGGCGTAATTCTTTCAAAAAAACTATAGCCAAGAATGAATTATAACAACAATGCGTGAAAACCAAAAAAATATGTATGTATAAATAATTTTTATATTAAGGAAATAAAAGTAGAATAGCAATTTTTATTTTTATTAAACTTAACAACCTACAAATTTAAATGAATTAAAAATGAAAAAACGCTTAGTGTTGAAGAATACTTACCTCGTATTTGCAGACAGTTGACAATTTAACCATGAATAAACTTATCAACAATATTTCAAGAATTTTCTTATGAAAATATGATTTACACTTAAAAAATGGAAAGTTATTTTAACTGAAGTACAAAAAAGCTTTTATTGTGGTACTTACTATGTCTACCTGAGAGTTGAAATCAAAACGCCATAGCTCAAGTGCTTTATGTGTGCCGCAAAACTTTTTAAAAACATTAGTCCATTCCTCCCAACTATGTAGTGTCCACTAACACTACATTTTAGCTACGAAAATTAAGAAATCCGAGACAGATTCAAAGTGAAGTGTTTTTAGAGACCAAAATCAGGATCTGCACTGTTGTGCCGCGAGTTTTGAAAAAGTCCCAAAGTGTACCACAGGCGCGAAAAGGTTGAGAAGCACTGGCTTAATGTCTCATTCACAAACCAATGCATGTCAAGTTTGCGTCACACGAACAAATAAGTTGAAAAATGACATTTCAACAGACTCATTAGAGGAGTGGTTCTCAGCTTCCAGGTCGCCGACGGCAGTAGCTGCGTAAACTTTAAATCATTACTTTTAAAGGACGAAAATCGAAAAATCCGACACCGATTCAAAGTCAAGGCCTTTCAGATATTACTACAATTTTGGGACGAAAACGGAGATTTTAGACAGTGATTCAAAGTGATGACATTTTTGTTTTGGAATTACTATACGATTTTGGTACGAAATCAAAAATTTTTATGTTTGCAATGAAGTCTGTAAAAAAGATTGTGTAGCCAAGCTTTTCTCTTTATTTTTGCTTCACATTTGGGTTGCTACAAAAAAAGTCGAGAAGCAGTACATTGAATTTCGTTTTCTTAGCTCATGAAATCGTAATATACAAACATTTTTGTGTATTACATGCATAGTATACAAATACTGTATAACTCAAGATGTTCTTAAGCTGTTTACACGAGATCAATTATTCTTGCGCGTATAAATCTCTATTTGAGATGAAACTTGATTTTTGTTATTGTTGTTGCAGAGATTGAAATAGACTCTCAACAAAAACACATATTTTAAGTTGTAGTGGTTGCTAAGTCGAACTGTTGATTACAGAGAAAATTTTCTTACGCTTATTTACAACACACGCGATACCAACGTCGCCGCGTAACGGTGTCAGACACCGGGGGCGGCTTGGGCATTGCAGCAATTATTGCAGCATTGCAGCAGAGCTGCAGCAACTTAAATATCTGTGCAGTGGTTGTAAACATTATCAGCAAGGCTTAAAAAAATTATGGTTGTTAATTTTTTAGGCGCTGCTGATAATATTTACAATTTGCTGCACTTATACTTCGGGAGCTGCAGCTGTGCAGCTCCAATGCGCGAGCCACCACTGTCAGACACGATCGACTGCACTCAAACTTTAACGTGTTTGTTTTCAATTACACTGCTTAGTGGTTGGGAGCGGAAGAACGCGAGTTGTTGTAATTTTAAGATACTTCATTACAAATTCTTAAAACGAGACGATGCTGCATAACTACAATGGTGACTTTATAGAAAGCAGCAAACAAGTCAATATTATGCTGGTACAGTATAAAAAAAATTACATCTGATTATTCGAAAAATTGGCCCGTTGGTAAAGTTTAATCGCTTACACTTAACGTGTCAATTTTTTTTTTTTTTTTGAACGTTTACATTTTTTCTAATCTTTTGAAGCAATTCCTCATTCCACGAGTTTTTTATCAGTTGTACAATTCTAAAAACAAAAGATTTTACTGCAAAAAAAGCAGTTTATGAATAAAACCACGGCTTTGTTCTGAAAAATTCAATTCGCGCTTATACAACTTAAATTATGTTTAATTGAATAAAAAGCGGAATGAATATGATTTGAAGAGGAGCAGTGAGCAGATTTATTTAACTCAACTCCCATGCAATCTGCTTTTTATCGTTTTACTAGATTTATTTCTGGCTAACTAACTCTCTCAGGAATACGTTTTTTGTTTAATAAACTATTTGATTTGTCTTTTGAAAAATGTACCTGGCCTGCAATACTTCCGCTTGTGTATATATCAACAAAAATTTATTGGAAATTTATTGAACGAGCCAAGCTCAACTTAAAAAAATACTAATTAGATTATTCCAAAATGTTATGATTTGGTATTTTTACATAAAAAATGTTAGAAACATGAAGCCAAAAAATAAATCTGACAGCAATACCTTGTGGCATCTAAACGAAGAGAATAATTCTTTCATGGTTACTAAAAGTTTTTTTTGTTGTACTGAGTAAGACACTGTTAAAAATTAGACAAAATATTTTGTTGTTTTAAGTAACGAGTTGAAGAAATTCTGTCTTACAGGTTCAACTAACTTGGGGCCCCAGATTTCTTTACCGGGGCTTTTGTATCATATAGATTTACAGCTAGAACAAACTGCACAAACACGAGTCAGAACATGAACAATAAATAAACTACTCGACAAGACACCATGAAAACAAGAATATATGAACTAAACCTAGACAATCTATCTACACTAGTGTTGCTAACAATAAAGCAGTGGTCTCAAAACAAAAAAAATCAATTTCCGTCCAGTTATGATTTCGCCAGATATTTCTCCATCGCGAGATCCATTGCTATCCGCATTCCGTCAATGTGCTTCTCAATATTCGACTCCAGTTGTTCGATCCTTTTATCTTCCTCTTTCGCAAATTCTTCTATCGTTGGCGAAGGCACTTCGTCGAATCCTTCGTCGCTGCCTCCCAAAAGAGCGTTCAGCTGCTTTTCACCAAGACTCCCAGCGATCGACGCTGGGATAGTCCAGGAGGAGCTGTTGACCGAAGTGGAGTCGATTCCGATAGACTGGAGAAAGTTTGAAGTTGGAGTAGGAGTGCGAACATCCGATCCGGGAGACGTCGCGGGATTGCTATTCGACGCGCTGTTAACAGAGCGAACGGCAACACTGCTGGCTGACGTCAGCGGCGGCTCTATTTCGCAAGGACTTTGCATAGTCTGAATATGAGCCTCCAACGCTGCAATACGATGCTCATAGGCGCGACAGACTTCGGTGATTTTTTCGTCACGGACATTGTCGTCGAGACAGCGTTGTTCGGAGCAAGCATCTCCGCCAGCAAATCGTTCTTTGAGAGCAAGTTCGTTCTTGAGTCCGTCGACCTGTAGCAAGATGCTAAAATTTAGCCAATAACCTGCCGCCATTTAATGATGACACCGTGAAATCACTGTCAGCATCTGATCAAGATAAAAATGGGGCGTAAAGGAACCTCTCGGTCCCAGTCCTGCTATGTGTTGGCCTAGAGTGAAAATCCGATCAAACGATGACGATGAGTGGAGAAAAGGTTAAATCGTAATTGTTAAAATCATTGTTAAAATCATAAGAATAGAACTCGCACTGAAATTGAAGAAGTTAATTAACTGAATAGAAGTCTTTTTTGAAACCTCGTAATTAATTCTATTGTTTGCGTTCACTGCTTTATAGGCAGATCACGTGCTGTGATTTTAATGAAATCTGATTGGTTTACTTACACGTGGCGAGCACACTATAAATTGAGATGTTGGTAAATTTAATTCCTCTTTCAGTCGTTGGTGATCAAGTGGTACGGTGGTTTAGTTTGTAGAGTGTGTTTGTAGATCGCAAGCGAAACTTGGGTAACTTTCGTTTTGCGATTGCATCGTTGGATGCATCGTTGGCTGCATCGTTGGGAGCACGTTGGCTGCACGTTGTTTGTATAGTTAACTGCATCGTTTAAGCAGTATTGTCGAGAAAATAATTGCGGTCGTTGGCTTGTGGAAGCCTGTTATACCTTCATATCGAAATCTCAACTTTAATAAATATTATATAGCCATAAGACGTGTGGGAAAGCCAGCGGTGTGATTGAGAAGGCTCGGATAGCTTCCCTATAGTTTGAAGAATTTGGAGCTAAAGAAGAGAGAGATTCGCTGTGCGGTCTACAGTAAACTTTTGAAATTAACAGTAATGTAAAGCATTGCGTGAGCGTAACTGTGTATAATGTAACAAGAATGAAGTAGGCTTGCTTGAGTTATAATTTTTAGTTTTGACCAGGATAAAACAAGCATTTGCACAAGAACCGAAATCTCGTCAACAATCTCTATTAGTATATAAAGGTAAATAATTCCTTGATATGCCATAGCCTATTTTCAAAACTCAACACGGCGCATCGTTTCGCTTTTAAGAAAACTAGGCGAAACAATCGCATTACAATCCTTAGTTTAAACTATCTAAAATTGAAAAAGCGCAATGACCCAGTCGCTTTACTGACCCAAAAGGGACGTGAAGTAGCGATAACCCGTTGGAGATTACCAATTTTTTAATGAATTTTTGATATGCCTATGGCAAGTTGACTTACAATGAGTAAATTCGTGGAATTTTAACTGTTAGAACGAACTTAACTTTATACTCAGCAAAATAAGTAGCAGTTTAGCGATTTCTTACCTGAGACTTCAATTGCTGATTTTCGTCTTCAAGCTTTTCAACAGCTTTGCCATAGTTTTGACGTAAGAAGGACAACTGACATTCAGCCTCGGTTAAAGACCTAAACGCGATTTTGCAACTGTAAGGTTTGTTTGTCCCAGCAACAGGAATAGATAAATATAGATAAAAGCGAGTGCATGAATTGCTAAGCATTTTCAGTTAAAGTCGGCTGTTTTCAGTATCTTACATAAAAAATTAAAAATGAATTGAAAAAGCGACCTTAAATAATAATGATGATGATGATGATGATGATGAACATACTTAGTCCGGCGTACATAATACCGATCTATTATAAGATCTTACACTAACATAGTAGCTCTAAAAATATTCAATTAAGAAGCAACAGCGAAACCTTTCGGAACCAAGCCAAGCGACAAAACACCGATGAGATAATGCGAAGCAGATCAAGGTTCAACAATAGAAAGCAACTCAGCCTTTCTTAAAATCGCTTTCCAGACAAACCCCGCAAACCACGGCGGCCGACTCACTTGTCGGCGTTGGACAACACTGGCGCAATCGCTTCCAAGTCGGTCACGCTTCGGTACCGGCGCAGCGCGTGCAAGTTGGCGGCGGCGATCTGCAGCTCGGCGTCGAGTTTGTCTCTCCGCTGCGATTCTTCTCGAAGCTGCTTTTCCATCTCGGCGCAAGTCTCGCCAAGCCGGGTGATGTTAGCATCGCGCCCGTGCAAACGACTCGACAGCGTGGTGACTTCGGCCTGTAAAAGTGTCGTTGTTGTGATTGCCAAGCAAATATGATTGCAAACAACAGGTCGATGGTTCTTGACCCATCTAGAGCGCGAGATAAAAAAACAACAGCTTCGTGAGACCAGAATCGAAATTTTTTATTTACAATGATAAAAAACTTTAAAAAATCTCGACCTTCATTCCACACAACTGAGTGGAATGCGAAGCTTCCATTTCTTCTAATTTGGCGCGAAGTCGCTTGATCTCGTCATTTACAATACTGACCTGAAACAAAAAAGAGGGACACTTCTTCCAGATGAACTAAGCAAAAGCTTAACTCAGACGCAGTCTAGAAGTTAAACCAGCAGCAGTTACGACACATTAAAGCATATTAAAACTTTTTCTGTATTTTCGAGCACATCGGATTTGCAAGAAAAAGGCAGATAAGAGTTTTCTTAAAACTTTCGCTAAGTTGGATTTAAGGTTTAATAAGGCTAAAAACTGTGAGATTAATTCGTTAAAACGCTTCAACTTACTTTGTCGAATTCGGTTTTCTGAACACATTTGTTCAGCTTTTCGTTTTCTTTTTTAGCGGCGTGCAGCTGAAGTCGGAGCGAGGATATTTCGTCTTGCATTTGTCTCTCGGTATCGGTCATAGTGTCGATCGTAGCTTCCAACGTTGCGATTCTTTGCTTCAGTTGATCTTCGTCGCTTTTCAAAGGAGAACGAACCTGGCCCAACGAAGCGACAAATTTGATTAACAAAAAAAAAAAATGGTAAAGTGAAAAAATAGTCGCTTTGCTAATGATTCTCTTCGGTATGGAAATCTACCAACCGCAAAAACTAACATCGGTCACGTGACACGGCGCGCGGAGATCGAGAGGCAGGACTCTAACAAGCAGCACCTGCATCGCTTCGATTATCTTCTCCTTGGTGTGAACGCACTTAAGCAGTTCTTCGTTCTTGTTTCTCCAGCTACCGAGTTCCAGCTCGGCTTCTCGAAGAGCAGTCTCGCGGGACGAGAGGACGGCTTGCAGCTTCTCGACTTCCTCCTCCAGAACGCGAACCTGATCGAAATGCGGGCTTTTATTTGCTTAAACGCACTAAGTGCAAAAAAGATCCGCAAATGTGGCTTTTCTTTTTTTTTTTTTTTTTTGAGGAAAATAATTAATTGGGGAAATGTAATAAACCTGTGTCCTGTCGTAAATTTAATTAAATGCATAAACCACATACGTATATGTAAAAGTCATTATTCGTCTGTTTTCTTCTATTTAAGTCATTATTGATAGCTTTGAAAGATTATAAAAACAGAGAAAACCACTAAAACAAAAACTACTAAGTACTCCATAATAAAAAACTGCTTGAAGAAAATTTCGATTACATATCACCAGTAAGATACTACAGATTAATACTTAAGATTTGGAGTCGAACAGACCATACAAAAATTACAGCTCTAGTTTCAATTTCACACAGAAACTCACTTTACAGTTGGCCTTGTCAACTTGTTCCTGGCATCTGTACTTTTCACCAGTGGCAGTGTGACGAGCAGAGTTGAGTTCTCTTGTTTTGATTTGGAGCTCAGCGATCAAAGCTTCCTGTCGCTGGATCAGCTCTTTGTCGTTGGCCAGCTCTTCTTCAAGCTTCTTGAGCAGCGACTGGCTCGTGCCTTCGACTTCTTCGACCATGCGATTGCTCCTTTTTAATCTCGACTGGGCGAGAGAAAACTGCTGCTGTACGCGCTCGTAATTCGAAGCCAGAGCGCGCTTTTGAGTTTCCAGGCATTCGATTTGATGCTGCATGGCTCGTTTCCTGTTTGAAAGCACGAGCCTAGATTGTGATCAAGAAATAAAAAACTGAAAAGTGCAAGTTAAAAGCTGTTCTGCTAGCAAGTCCGGCTGTATTTGCTTTTTAAAATTGGGTGTCTGTCATTTGAAACTGAAGTAAAAGTGAATTATAAAATTTATCCAAGAATTTAATTTGTAATTACAGTAGTTTCACTACTTTCTTGAGTATTTTTTATTTGTCTTTAAATATCTATGCAATCACCCATAACGAACGTCCATAAAAGTGAGGAAAACTCAAACAACATCGATTCCATACGTAGTTTTACAACTAACTTTTTAAAGCAAAGTTTACGCAATTTTTCTTTTTAATTTTCAGTATTCTGTGATACGTATTCGGTAAGTTATTCGGTTTTCTGTGATTCGGTATTATTGAAAAAAAAATAGACGTCACAATCAACAGCGTGGTTAAGAGCATCTTTTTGATCAAGACAAACAACACGGCCTCGGTTCAAAACTTACTCGCGCGATTCTATTGAGCCCTCGGAAAAAATACCTTACGGCACTTTCCTCTGCATGCCGGTCTAAGCAAGGAGCTCTAAATTTCAGTTATATCTCTAAATAAAAACTAAAAAACCAATAAAAACCAAACAGTAATATCTTAGCATCTCCGGAAGCAGGTTAGCTGAACGATAGCCTTAGGTATAACGCCTCCGAAGTTTTCCTGCAAATAAGGAGGATAAATATTGAGATGAAAAAAAATCTATTGGTTGAATGAGCCAATAGCTCAGGGCTATCCTTAATTGAGAAATTAAAAACCCTCCGAGCTCAATGGCACACCATGCAATAGTAAATTTCTTTGCCTTGTTTTTGTGCAATATTAAAAAAAAAAAGTCAAAATGGTATTTTTCTGCAAGATATGCGTCAGATACAAACAGTCAAACACTAGTGCTAAAAATCTCTTAGATAAAAATAGGGTTCAGTAGTAACAGCTGTCAATCAAAGAATGCAATAGCAAACAACCTTAAATTTAAAAATCAACTCACACACCTGATATCCCATTCGTTGCTCTCCTTTTCATGCTGCACATGCAAACATTGCTTTTGCTTCAAATCAGCTTTCAAAGTTTCTATCTCGTTCAGCATTTCTTTTTCTTTTTCACTGCTGGCTTGACTTCGCTTTGCTCGCTGCCGTTGCATTTTTTCATGGGTTTCCTGAAGAAAAAAATTTTTTTATTGTTTTGATAGAGACACAAAACTGTTGGTCAGAAGACTCTTATAGCGCATAATGTATGAAACTTACTTTCACGTGCAAATCATTACCAGATTTGCCAAAATTAATAAGATTTTTAAAATTAGTAACAAGCTCAGTTTGGTCAATCTTAATATACTGTAGAAGTTACAAGAGTTAGTTGTTGTTGAACAGTTCTATAAACTTACAATTTATTTTATGATATGGAATTCTTAAAATAATACAAAATTTAGACAGAAATGAGAGAGAAAAAGAGCTTATCAAAGCATATAATATTAATAAATACCATGATAAATTTTGTTTTTAATTTTCTGCTTCTGTCACAATTTTACTAAAAAATATATAAAGTTGTGAAACATAAATCTTCTTAAATAAAGCAGCAATCTAAGACCTTAGACGGTTTGGTTTTATAACAAATATAAACAATCCTAACCTAAGCTTTAAAATTTCACCAAACTAGTTTAAAACAACAAAGTAATCAAAATAATGATATATACACAAGTTTTCAAAAAGATAATCTGTTGCTAGCTTACATTTCAAAAAGGAGAAAAGCTCTCAGTCAAAAAAAAAACAGAAATACAGTATGATTTTCAATTTAATTCTTTAACTTTTAAACAAATAGAACATAATTTTAATTATAACAAAATCTTAGAAATAATACTACTACGAGGGTCAGTCAAAAAATAATGAGCCCAAGTCTCTCCTGGCCATATTTGTTGCAATAAAATCAAAAGTCATACATCAAAAGAAAGCCCAGGGATAGGAGATCTCAGTTCTACTTTTCAATGTAATCTCCGCACTTTTCAATTCCAACTGTCCATCGATGAACAAGGGACACTATGCCAGCCTTGTAAAAGTCAGCGGGCTGCATTTTTAACCAGTTTCTTACAGCGTGCTTGACTTCTTGATCACTAGTGAAGTGCTGCCCCCTAACTCCTTCTTTCAATGGTCCAAAAAGATGATAGTCAGATGGTGCCAGGTCGGGTGAGTATGGGGGATGGGTTACCGTCGTCCATCCAAAAGAAGCAATCACTTCACGAGTTTTGAGACTGGTATGAAGCTTGGCGTTATCGTGTTGCAGCAAGACCTTAGACATGTCCAGGTGAGGTCGTACTCTTCTCAGTTTCGCTTTTAGTTTGCGTAAAGTGTCAATGTAAGCATCTGAGTTGATGGTAGTACCTTTAGGCATAAAATCTACCAATATCACTCCTTCAATGTCCCAAAACACAGTCGCCATAATTTTTCCAGCTGAACGTTGACTTTTGAATTTCTTGGCTCTTGGGGACGTGGGGTGACGCCATTCCATGGATGATCTTTTCGACTGAGGTTCATAGTGATGAACCCAGGTTTCATCTCCTGTCACTATACGGCTGAGAAAAGTTTTGTCACTTCTGTGACACTCAATAAGCTCCGAACAAGCTTCAAAACGGGCTTGCTTGTGAAAATCCAAAAGTTGCCTCGGAACCCATCTGGCGCAAACCTTTGCAAAGCCTAGCTCATTAACAATATTCACAGCACTTCCATGGCTAACTCCAACACATTCAGCAATGTCATCAATAGTGATTCTGCGATCATCTCTAATCAATTTCTCAACCTTATCATTGTTTCCAGGATTGACTGCAGAAGATGGTCTTCCACTTCTTGGTCTGTCCTGGCGGCTACTCAAACTTGGATCATCTTCTTCGTGTTTAATCCTGGATACCCACTTTTTCACAGTGCTGTAGGCTAATGAAGCATCTCCATAAACATTTACCAATCTTTAGAAAATTTGTTTTGGTGGCTCCCCTTCCGAAACAAGAAATTCAATCACAGCTCTCTGCTTCTGACGGACATCCAGTGATGACGTCATTTCCAAAACACAATACCAAAAGTGGACACGTTGAAACAATTTTTTTTTACAATTTATCTTTAAAGCAGTAAATTTACTAAACACCCTTAAAATTTCTAGAAAAAATATGAAGGTTAAAGCGGTTAAAGTTAACAGGGCTCATTACTTTTTGACTGATCCTCGTATATAAAGATGTGTAAAATCTAAGCATTCACCTTTAAATTTTTTAACTGACATTTTAAGCGATTCAGCTGCAGCTCATACTCTTTGACAACACCTTTTTGTCCACTTTCATAGCTTTCCACTTGATGCTTTAAAACACCAACTTCTTGATGCTTTTGATCAAGAAGAGTTCTAGAAAAAATTTACTAAAAATAGCAAATGAAAAAATATAAAGTCATTCACTAGGTTAACTATTAGACAATTACAAAAAAGGCTTTATTTAATGTAAAACTAACTGATAATCATAAAACACAAGTTTAGCACTCCAATTTAAGATATGCTCTGATGCTTAAAAATGACTTCTTTTTGGATTATATAGTATTAGTTACTTTTTACTTAAAAAAACCACACAAAAAAGGGTTGCAAAAAATCAGTGTAAAGTCAGAATACTTTTAACTAAAATGTTTAGATGCACTATTAAAATAATACCTTGTGTGCACAAGTTCTTGTTCTCGCATTGTAAGACAATCATGAACTGAGTGTAGTTCTGCCTCCCACTCTGATTTTTTGTTTCTTACCTGTAAATTTTAAAAAGGTTTTTCTCTAGCTTGTAAACAAGCTGTATCAAAAAAAAATACATTGGCCCAGTTTAAAATAAAATTAACTAATGTTTATGATATTTTTGTTCATTTTAATTGTTTATTGCAAATTATAAGAAAATATATGGTATCTTCTTGAAGCAACTCTGTTTTTTTTTGGTGAATTAACCCATAATCCCTGGGTCTCTTTAATAAGTGACTATGAGCAATTTTTGTCAGTGGAACTAACTCAGAATCCCTTATGTTTACTATCATTTCTTGAGAGATCCTTTTTCTCTTGGTTTGTTTTTTATTGCCTCCTAGTGCTGTAGGGGGGCTTCCAGGTTAGTTTCACTGACAAACAACAGTTACAGTCTCTTCTTGAAGAGAACCAAATCCTTCTGGGGTTATTATAGTTTCTTTTCTATTCTCCTGGATGCTTAAGGGGGATTCCAAATTAAAGTCATGGTCCCTTCTTGAAAAAACCCAAATTATTACCAAGCAACAAACAAGTTAGGCTACATTAAATACTTTTTCTGTTTGATTTATTTGTTTTAAACAAAAAAATTAAAATTTTTTTGTTTATTATTAATTAGGCTAAAGCCATCGTTAACAAAAAGCTAACAATAAATTTAGAGTATAAATTTAAATTATACACACTATTTAAATATTAATTCTTAATTCATCAACCAAAGAGCAACAAGTAAAATTGCAAACAAACCATTATATCAATTTGGCGCATTAACTCTTGCAGCTCTGCCCCACAAGATGTCAAAAGCAGCCCTTCCCCATTTTCCTTATCCAAGCAATCCCAAATACTAGGATCCATTAAATAATTTGTCTTTTTAGCAGAACTTCAGAATTAGTTATGTAGATTAGCAAATAACAACAATGTCTCACTCAAGTATTAAATTGTTTCATCTTGAAAAATCATTAAAAATTATATAAACAACCCTAAGAGCCTGCATGAAATTTATTTTAAATTAAGCTTAAAGTAGAGATGTGCTGGAACTCAAATAATCAATTCCGATCGGAACTAGAACTGGCCGAAATTGCTACATAAAATCTAGCCAGAATTCTGGCCGAAACTGGAATTATTTAAAAATGCAGTATTAACCTTGATAATACATGAAACTGCTTAAATACATGTGTTAGATTGTCAGTTGATAATAGTATTGTAAGCACGTATGATTGATTACTTCAAAAAATACTAAAGTAGAAGTTTGCTGTCAGTTCTGTTTGAAGTATACACTAAAGCAATTTATGTGAATACTCCTTGTGAGCAATGGATATTTGAAACATAACAACCAAAAATATTATAGATAAATTTATTGAAGTCATACAGTGAAAAAGTTCATTTTTACGTTATTGTGGGTGTTCAGCTATTTTATGTCTTTTATTTTTGTAGGGAGTAGAATAGAGTAATCACTTTACTTGAAAGGCTAGTAGATAATACTGATGCTAGATTGATCAAACTGCAATAAAATATTGCCAATGATTTGCTGTAAGGTTAGGTTTTGCCTGTGTTACTAATGCCTAAAACTAGGTGGACTCGTGCTCCAAATTTGTTTCCAGATCAATGAAGCTAAGCGCTCTTATCATCTGACCTTAGTTCCTACAATGAATTAGTTTCAATTTATGCTAATGGCTTTGACTCATATGACACTCTTGTGTATAAATTTATTTATGTATATAGCAGTAGTCCATTGTGGCTGATTTAAGGTTGACCTATTATATTTAATATACATATTGATATGTCAATGTCGTATTTGTGTGACAATTTTCTTCTTATTAACTTTTCAAATTTTCAGTTAATAATAGTAAAGCCACTTCAATTTAAAAATTTCAATTGACTGGTTTTCCATAACTGAGAGGTAAGTGCATATTAGCAGGTTCAATCTTTAAGTAAATGACTGCCTACATCAATTTTACCATGTAAACTAAGTGTAAGATATGTTTCTTAATCAATCACTTCAGTTCCAGTCAAATGGAATTGATTCCGACCAGTACCAAAACTGGAATTAAATCTTTAAATCTGGCTGGGATTTCAGTACATCTCTAGCTTGGAGATAGTTATTTGGGATTTTTTCAAGTCACTGCAAACAATTTTTTTGGTGAAACTAACTTAGAATCCCCCTATAGCATTAGGATGGAATAAAAAAAAAACCAGGAGGAAAGGATCTCTTCAAAAAGCAATAGTAACCACAGTGAAGATTCGAGTTAGTTTCACGAAAAAAATTTGCTTACATAGACTTTTTGAAAGACTTGTTATTTCAATAAAATATACAATTTACAAAACCATAACAATTTAAAGAATCTCTTTATCATCTTTTTATTTGTAATAAAAGTCTATTATTTGCTATTGGAATCATTTTACTTTTTTTTATCTCTATCTTGTAACTCCATAGAAAAACATCAGAAGAGTTTTACTTAGGGCAACCATCAAGCAATTATCTTGATCTGCTTTTTTGAAATGCCAATATTTTAAAATCAGCTACAGATATACTTTACGATTATCCTGTTGTACAAGTACCTACCGAACTAAAGTTCTCCCGAACTTTCGCTCTACCTGATGACAATGTACGGCCTTACGATTAAACATGATAAAACAGCACAAAACAGTGCACGACAAAGAAAACAAGCATCATAGCTATTTGACTAAATGGCAATGTTTTTATATAAACAGTACATCATTTTGGCTGCGATCACTTCAATATTTTTCCATTGCAATATGGTCTATAGAAGTTAAAACTAAACCTTATAAGAATTTGTAAAGAATCTTTAGAAAATTCCTGCACAGTCTTCAACGTACAGCAGAAAATGACAACATCTAATTCAAAAAAATTTTAATTACATTGGTAATGGTAAACAAAACCTGAATTATGAATTACCGGTAATTGTTTTTTGACAACCGCTATCCATGCATGACTACTCATGCGAACAAATTAAACTGATCGGGATAAAGTTTTTTTGTTTTAGGAAGTGTGGAACATAAGGTGAAATTTAAAGTTATATTAAAATGGTTTGTTTCTTATTGCACTTTTTATAATAATTTCAAAATTTTATCAGTGTGTTCCGTTAAAGTAAGTGGGAATAAGTCTCTGAAAAAAATTAAGTTGTCTTTCATCACAATATTACAATCCTTTTTACATTTTACTGAAACAACGTCTAACACTAGAGCTGTTCTATTTAAGATTCTCAATATTTTATAACAGTTTAGTCTTTTTATTCTCGTGTACCTTTTCATTTTTTGTAGAACAAACGTTTCTTGGAAAGCATTTTGTAATGCTTTCTAGTTTGTCTACTATAGTCATTCTGTTGTGTCTTTATAAAATACACTTTTTGCCATTTTCCTCAGCTCGGCGGCTTTAGCAAGCAGCTCTAATTTTAGCCATACTTTCACATGTAAAAAAAACTAAATAACCAAATAAAAATTTTAAACGGGTATCAAAAACTTTGCATCTCCAAAAGCTGGTCTTGGTAATCGCTTGACGGTTGTCCTAAGTAGGCTAAAACACTTTTTCCTGCGAGTCAGGCAGATAAATAGAAATAATATTCTTAATAATGATGTTTAGGCTGTATGATTAAATCAGCTTACGATGAAATCTTTTGATCTAAACATATAGCAACTTGACCTTACTCAACTTGCGAACCAAGTCGGCAGCGTGCATAGTCGAGTGGTTAGAGCGCCGGATTTGTGATCAACATCTTTTGGTTCAAAACCTATCCGAGCCATCCTGTTGTGTCCTTGGATTAGACATTTTACGGCACTTTCCCCTGCATAACGGTCTTAGCAAGCAGTTTAAATTTCAGTCATATCACTATGAAACTAAAAAGCCTTAGGCTATTGGTCAAGGTAATGCCAACTTTTATTCAAGCAAAGTTTTATTCTATTTACTCACAAAGGAACCAGGATTCAGACTGAGCAAGCAAAATCAAATCGTCTGCAAAAAGAGGGATGATTTTAAAATTCGCGTTTTTATCACACTTGAAAGACCTTCTGTGAGCCGATGCGTCAATCAAAGCTTAGATGACAAAGTTACCCATTTTTCCTACACTAATCTAAATAGTTAATCTGTAGCCTATTCGGTTAATGTGGAATTTTGTGAAACTCGGACAAAACTGAAAGTACAAATGATTTCCTATATAGGATAAAAAATATAGCCAATATATTTTGAAACATTGTTTTATTAAGAACGTCTCGGAATTATAATGAGTAATGTTTCAAAATATATTATCTATACTTTTTATTCTGAAATTAGTTAAGCGTTCCAAATTTTATGCTCCGCGATTTCCTATACAATTCTTAATACAAAGCATCGGGTTATCCGGATCATTTAATCCGAAAAAATTGCCCATTTTGTATAAAAAATGCTTCTTTTTCTTTTGTTATTCGGATTTTCCCGCTTTATCACAGACGTAGAGTCTCTTGCCTACATCACAATCATCATTTTATATTATAGTTACAGTAAAAGCGTTTGCAATGTTACTTTTTTATAAGTATACTATGCAGTCAATTTAACTTAACAACTTTGAAGATTTGTTTCAGTGATAGATTGCAATTTTTCTTGTGCATAACAACTGCTTACTGTTTCATATTTGACGAGAATCAAATTACGGTCGAGGAAAACCCAATCTCAAAACTGTGTGACGCTTGCGCTGCCATGCGAACGTTGCAGCGCTATTGGTTTGGCTGTTCGTGCTTAGGCATGAAAGATATTGTTTTTCAATTAAAGAAAATACTATAACAGTCGCTGAAATGCCTCCAACAATCAAAAATTACTGATTTTTTTTACAGAGAAGAGCGTTTGATCTGTGTGCGAGTAAAATTGTGTATTGTATGGTTATTCTGCATCAAAAAATTGTTAACTTTAAAATAATTCAATTATTTGGTCGTTACAAGTTTAATTAAGAAAATTTTTATCGATATTTTACAACTCTGGATAACTGAAGAACAGAAAAAGTAGTCTTTACACAATCTGGATCTTCGCCTAATTCGGATAATTTTATGTGTCAAATAGAATTCGGATTAACCGAGGTCTACTGTGTAAATCATCCAGATTGAAAAACATTAAGGCTAATCAATTGTGTGCTATTTCTTTAAACAATAGACCTCGCTCTCCGACTCAGACAGCGCTATCCCATCATCTCATTATCGCATAGTCATGTGATCAAACAAAACTGATATATCTTTTTACTTTTTACTCTGAAGCAAAAGCGTAGAATCTAAAATCAATCATTAATTGAGCTCGAACAAGTAAATTACTTTAATTGAAGGTGAGCATTAGACCTAAACCTTGAAAAAACGTTTTAAATGCTTAAATAATTGCAGAGACTATTGTGAGTTGCAATATTATTGACAAGTTGGGCACTAAAAAGTGTTGACAGATTAAATTAAAGAGAATGTTGTGCGACGCCAACAACCAATTCGATCGATTCTTTTTAGCACAATATTGGCATTTAAAGAAAAGCAATGCCTATCTCACGTATGCTAACCTAAAATGTGATGAATAGCGACAAAATGGGGCAAATACGCAGAAAAAAATTATTGCGCTTTTATTCAAACACATAAATGATAAAAATAACCTTTTTAAGCACTACAACAGAATGTTTGCATAAATACCAAAAGGATACCCGTAGCTCAAAAAATTTAAAGCTTACACTCTTTCGAAATAGAAAACCTATAGCCTACTATAGCTTTTGAATAAATCAGAAGTTTTTCCTGCCATTCAATGCAATTTTATTCGCATAAGTTGATTCAAGTGAGTGCTGTCAAGCTTTTTACTCGAGTTCCATTAGATCAGTGGTTCTCAACCTGTGGTACGCGTACCACTAGTGGAACGTGAGACCTTTTTAGGTGGTACGTAGTGGTGGATATTGAGTGAGGCGAATGAGGCAGTCGCCTAACCCAATATCCACCACTACGTACCACCTAAAAAGGTCTTTTTTTTTAGAGATCGAAAGTGAAGGTCTTTTTTTTAGAGATCCCCATGATTTTGGGAGAAAAAAGGGAAATGCGAGATCAAAGCCCTTTTCTTTTTAGAGAACATTAAGTTTTGGAAATCCTTGCCTCGGGCCACTAACTTTGAATATTTACCACTGGTGGTAAGTGAATAATTTTTAGATTATCTAAAAATCCAACACTCGGATTAAATTGTGTTTTTTGGATATGCCAGATTTTCAGTGAAGACCTTTTTTTTTAGAGAACATATAATTTTTGGGACGAAAATTAAAAAATTAAAAAAAACAAAAAAAATCGAAATAATTAATTTTTTGATGAATTTTGTGGTACGTAATGTAAAGAAAAATTTCTAGATGGTACTTGCTAGCAAAAAGGTTGAGAACCACTGCATTAGATGTTTTTCATAAAACTAAATCCTCTTTCACAGACTTAGCTGGAATTTTCTGCACAAAAAGTACTCACCACGAATAGTAGCCTAATTTCAGCTATTTTTGGCGGTAAACTAAAGTGCCTGCTTTAGTTTTTAACCCATTAGAAATCACAGTCATTGTTCGATTATAGTTTAATATTAATCAACTCACCAATTGTCTTGACCAGTGATGGCCAACCCGCGGCCCTTTTAAGGTTTCTGTGCGGCCCAGTTGACATATACTAATCCAGGGGTGGGCAGACTACGGTCCTTGGTATAGATGTGGTGATATGCACTCGCTTTGAACCATAGTTGGATAGAATTATGTCCGAAATAACCGATTTTACCATGTTAATTACTTCTTTTTAAAGATCACCACAATTTTGGGGGAATAACAATTAAAATAGAGATCAAATCGAAGTGAAGACCTTTTTTTTTTTTTAGAGATCACAACGACTCTGGGAGAAATATAGGCAAATTTGAAATCAAATCGAAGGGAAGACCTTTTTTTTAGAGATCGTTCTTGACCCTCGGTCACTTTCACATTATCAATCTGGCCCTTCTAGAAAAAAGTTTGGACATCCCTGTACTACCTACAACCGAATTGCGGCCCGCAGCCAAATTTTTGGATTAAAATTTTACTAATGCGGCCCGCATACGCTCACAAGTTGGACATGCCTGGTCTTGACATTCAGGTTTTTAGCGTATACTTTATGCGCAGCTTTCAAACTTTTAATACACAAAAATCAAATGCGAATTTTTTTAAAGTAGAAGGATCAAAAGCAAATTAAAAAAATTTAGTCGATCGACTAAAAATCTAGAATTTAGATCAGGCCTGCACAACTCAAAAATTGCTCGGGCCACATTGACTACAGAAAATTTGCCGAGGGCCGCATGAATATTATCTCTGCATTAAATTACTAGTTATAACGCAATTAGGCATACCAAAAATTTATTAAAAACTTATGCACACTTTAATCACAGACACTAATGCGAAACATTACACCGCTTTCCGGCAACAAGTTCGTCATAATCTGGATGCATATGAGAAGTGGATATTTTTAGGATGTCCTCCAGACTTTCATTAGACAAAGAAGAGCGCTGCTTATTCTTGTTCATGTTCATAAGCGAAAAAGTTTGCTCACATATATAAGTGCTGCCGAAAATACTCAGCGTTTTCTTTGCAAGTCCGATAAGATTTTTATATCTATCACTATTCAGACTTCTGTAGAAGTTCAGCAGGCTGTTTTCTCTGTGTTTAATCTTGTACACTGACGAGGTTTGTAAGTCGATTACCTCCATCTGCAGTTGTATGGGCACTTCTTCTGGATTCATAGAAAATGGGTCTTCAACCAGTTTAAATAGGAGGTTATCTTCCTGAGAGAAAGTGAGTCGTCGGTCAAACTCTTGAAACAGTATCTCAATTTGCTGTGCGTATTTTTCTCCTTGCTCAACATATTGGGATTGGGGAATATATTGTGCACATGTAGGGAAGTGACTCATTTCACCTTTTAGGAGCTGACTTTTGAAAAGATGTAGTTTCATTTTGAAAGCTTTCACTGCTCCTACCAACTGAAATATTATTAGTTCTTTTCCCTGAAGCTGCATGTTGAGATCGTTCAGATGAGCAGTAATATCACAAAGGAAGAATAAATCGTGATTCCAGGGTTCACTTTCAAGCTCTTCGAATTTTTTTGAATCATTTTTAAGGAACTGTGAAATTTCTTCTTTCAAAGCAACAAAACGTTGTAGCACTCTTCCTCGGCTCAACCATCTTACTTCTGTATGGTATACTAGGTCTTCATATTTGGCATCCACCTCTTCCAGAAATGCTCGAAAGGTTCTATGTTTCAGAGCGCGAGCGCGAAGGTAGTTTACAATTGAAACTACCACAGACATTACGTGTTCAAATTTTAAAACCTTACCACACAAGGCCTGCTGGTGTATAATGCAGTGGTGTGTGATTATGCGCCTTCCAATGAATTCCTGAATGAGAGAAACTGCTCCAGTATGTTTTCCACACATAGCTGGAGCACCGTCGGTACAAATGGCCACTAAGTTAGTAAAGCTGTATGCCAACTTGTTGTTTACACAGTTAATTAATTCAGTACAGATGTCTTTCCCGGTAGTACGGCCCTTCATTGATTGCATGCCAGCAAGTTCTTCAGTAATATTAAAGTTCTTGTCAACGCCTCGAATATATATGAGAAGCTGAGCTGTATGGCGACAATCTGTACTTTCATCCATAGCCAATGAATAAAAGCAAAATTCTTTTACTTTCTGCTTTAACTTATTCATTAAGTTGGCAGCTATGTCACTTACCCTCCTTTGTACGGTCATGCGTGAGAGACTGATGTTTTGAAACATTCGCAGCTTTTCTGGACAAAGCTCAGATACAGCAAGCAACATACACTTTTTCACAAACTCCCCTTCTGTAAAACACTTACCAGAAACAGCAATTTCCCTTGAAATCTTGAAGCTTAAATCCGTACCTTTTGCACTTTCGCTGCCGAGTACTTTGAAAAATTGCTGTTCCTTGCCAAGACTTTTCATGAGGCTTGCTGCTTTAAGGCTCTTTTCATTTTGATCTAATTTAGCAATAGCAGGATGCTGTGTTTCCAAATGTCGTCTCAAATTATATTCTTTGGGAACTGATATCCTTTCTCGGCACACCAGGCAGATTATTTTGTCTTTATAGGTTACAAACAAGTACTTGTTCGTCCACTCAGAGTTAAACGCTCTGTGCTCGCTGTCTAATTTCCTTTTCTTTCCTTCAGACATGGTTAAGTACGGTACTAAAAAACAAAATTTAACTGCAGGCTACAACTAAAAACACAACACAGGCTACTACCAAGCAATAAACAACACTATAGCTATAACTGTAAAAAGAAGCAAATGCGCATGTTGAACTTCTGTATGATTAGCTCTCTTTAGTTTGTACACGTATCTGATAGTTCTTTCTTTGCCAGCGCAATCGCCTAGTAAAAAATTCCAAAATTTTCTGTTCTTAATGCTCTTTTCTGAATCATCGAGGTTAAGATCGTTAGCTATAAACCTACAACAAATTCTAACAAACGTAGGATTATGCGCTATAGCACCAATAACTGTTAAGTAACAATTGAAGGAAAAGATTTATTCAAAGTGCTTTCTATTACACACAGCACACGGAATACAGAGGGCAGACATACTTCGTTTGTTGATCGACTTTGAAATGCTTTCGCGGGCCGCACAAAATGCATTCGCGGGCCGTATGTTGTGCAGGCCTGATTTAGATGATCGCACGTTGATCTCAAAAACATTGTAATTTTTGTTGTGTTAATATTGTTGTGCACACTCAATTTTTTTTGGATGCCAAAAAAAAATGTCACTTAGGTAGCCTACTGTGCTTCCAATTTGTGCATTTTAGAAATACCAAACTCGTGAGTTTTGTTTAGCGATAAAATACTATATATTTGCTTTCAAGAAAATACTAATTTTCCTGTAATTAATTTCCTTGCTAATCTAAAACATTGTTCACTATATTTTGATTTTGTCCCTCTCATGGGACTAAGAAAAATTATTGCGGAAAATTCTTTGCTCAATTCCGCAAACACAGCGTTAAGAGAACGCTGTTTGTAATTAATACACAATTTTATCTGCTGATTTACAGAAGGCAATTAATGATTTTCAATTTCACTAACTATCGTTTATTGAAAAAATAATAATTAAAATAAAGTTTGAAGACGATTGTTTTTCTTTAAAATCTGGTTTTGCAACAACTGTAAGAAAATCATTTTAAGTAAATTTTGTTAAATCATTTATTCCATTGTTTTATTTTCATTTACAGCGAAACAAACATCTCAAAAGTGTGCAATTTTCTTCTCCATTATAGGAATTAAAAGATATTTTCCAGGAAACCTTCAGATAACATTTGTCACTTAGCTTGAAAATAAATTGTAAAATATTCAACATAGACCTTTTAATATAGCCTATTCTGTGGTCTTCTTCAATTTTGTCGGCCATAGATCAATGGAACGAACTCAAAACCAAAATGGATTTTAAGAATATTAAATATACGCTCTTCACCATTAGCAAATCTTTGTAATTGCATTACTTACACCTTGAAATAGAAACACCAACGATTATGACGTGAATGACGTTGAACTGTTTTCAAACGATCGTACTTCAGGTGTCTTTATTGAAGCATCATCAATAATGCAATGCTAATGTGAAAAACAGTACGTAATTTCATTTAAAAATCACTTTGTTGTTGATTGCAGCCATATATAACGAATTTAAAAATCAAATTATAAGTCTTGTAATTGAAAAAAATTGCTTTGGCTTCGTCATTACTGGAAATCACATCAACTGCAAGTGTTTTTGTATTTTTTTTTTATTTTTATTTTTTGAATTTCGTGTACAGTAAGCAAAGTTCGCCTTTTGCGAAAAAAAATAATCTAGATTTGGTATGTTGCAATTAACAATTTTCTTTTAAGCGGCTAATTTAATTTTTTGGATATATATATATACAGTATATATATATATATCTTCTCATGGCCTACTTAAAATATATTCTTAAGTAGGCCATGATCTTCTGCATTATAAACATTGGACATACTTTTCGTTTTTATGCCATATTGGCTAATGCATTAATATGCTAGAGGCGGAAATATAATAGAGCGTTGAATTAGTTGCTTTAAAACGGATTTAACAGGTTAAAAAAAAACGGTAATAGCAAGCTTTCATCAAGTTTTTTTTAATTTTTAGAATTGTTCAAAGGACAAGGTCTAAAGCAAAATAGATATTAGCCTCATCGCAGTGCTTCTCAATATCTGGGTCGCGAGCCAAAAGTGGGTCGCCGACGACTGTAGTTGTGTAAAAATTAAATAATTTTTTTGTGATTCGACAATAATTTGATTGATTTCTTTATTGCGTCATGCCCCATGCTTTTTTTTAGAGACCACTACATTTTAAGGACGAAAATCGAGAAAATCGAGACAGACTCAAAGTGAAGATCTTTTTTAGCGATCATTACTTTAAAGTCTATAAAGGTATGTAAAAGTCTGTAAAAAAGATTGAGTCAACAAAGGTTTGCTTTCAATTTTTGCTTAACATTTGGGTCGCCACAAAAAAAAGTTGAAAAGCATTGCGATGTAAATCTACCGTAAATTATGAAAGCAGAAAAAACAGATTTACTATTGATGAGCCAACCCAAAATTTTGCAACAAATATAAAAATATACACTTGATAAATGATTTTTTCTTCACTTTTTCATTGTCAGCTTATTAGCAAAAATTATGAACTTGAGAGCTTGATTCATGAGTAAATAAAACATTTTTGGCGCGTTTAAGCAAAATCATAAAAACAACCCGCTGTAGAAACTGAGCTTCATATGCAATATTTATAAAAAGTCCTCAACTAATAAGTTAAAAGATATCTTTTGGGTGTTCCGAAAAATCGTGCTTATTTACATCTTTTTGTAGGAGTTAAAAAACTAAAAAGTGACATAAAGAATTTTGGACTTGTTTTAAACGTTATTGAAAGTATGCGAACTAGCAAAAAACTTATCTCTAAGCTTTTCGTTCGAAACTCGTCAGGAGACAAACGTCGTAATGAAGGAAAAATACAATAGATTGTCATACAAAACTGAACGAAGATGATTGGATAAGTTTTATAAAACAATCAACTGTATTTTTTCTTCATTCCGACGATGAGTTTTTGGCTGGCTATATTTAAATTCTGTACCACAAACTACTTGTTTAAATACTATGCGAACTGTATATTATTGTTAAAATCCATCCACATTTGATTTTCTTTCTTATTTTCACAAGAAGAAGAAGAGATTTGCTATTTAATGAATAAATAACTTGATTTGATTTCTGCTATTGGTCCGGAAAAGTTAACAGTAAAATTGAGTGACAATGCGAAATACATTTATGGGAATTTATCCCGTAAATTGCGTCTGGAGCCACGATAAAGTCTTCGCCAAAACGTTCGATAACAAACTACTTTACCCTGGTGAAACGCTCACCAACAGGTGGTTGTTTAATTTCAAGTTCGTTCGCTCGTAACTAGCTAAGGGAACAGTATAGAGAAAAGCGATAAATTATTTATAGCCAAATTAACTGATGCGTATTTAAAAGATAACATCGAGGCTGGTTCGCCAGTATTAAAAAAGAAGTTGGTTTGGATCATTTATTTGCAAACGTAAAGATTATTTTTGTTTGTGATTAAGGCTTAGTGGCTGTAAGTTTGTATTTTCTTTGCAAAATTTTTTTTAGCTTCAGCAACTTTTTGTTTCTTTTCTAAAACGATGAAGTGTTAAACTTTCTTGGCCTCAAAGTAATTGAATGTAATTGGTGAAAACTTGGAAAAGCTGATAAAAACTTGGAAAAGCTGATAAAAACTTGAAAAACAAAGATTCTAAATAATATTACGTTGGAACGTTTGGGACTATTCTCAAAATTGAAAAATAAACAGTGTAGTTATAATTTTTGTTTCAGCTTTGCATGTGAAAAACAATTGTTGCCGATTAGCATCGAAAGACTTGATGGCTTGATGAAGGTGAAGATAATACTACTAACATTTTGCAAAAGTTATTTTTATGTAAACAATACTTAATAATTTGTCTAGTTCAACGGCGGCTAAACCGTGGCTCGCGAGCCGCATGCGACTCTGTGTGCCTCTCGTTTGTGATTCATGTGAATGTTTATAGAAACCTCTACTGTATTGTTTTTTTCTGTCTTAATTTTTCCTTAAAGTTAAGGAAGGTGTTTATTCACTACACTAAGCTTTCAATACATTCTCTGCTTTTTTTTTTAGTCTTCACCTGTAATTTTAGACGAAAATAGAGATTTTGGACATTGATTGATGACTTTTTTTAATCATCATTTAAGTTTTGCGCTGAAAACGGTCGCGATACATAACAGCATCGCAACCGTTTTCAGCGCAAATTGCTTTTTAAAAAAATTATATGTCTTTTTAAAAAAAAGGTGTTTTTTTCTTTGAATTTTGCCCCCTCACCCCCCTTAATATTGATCGTGATAATTCTTATCGGTATGATTTTAAGCGACTTAGATAGTATTACAGATGTTCACACTGTTTGATTTGATAACTAATTCATTTTAATTTTTACATAATTACAATTTTAGAAAATTTTGTGGCTCTCAAACCTTATTAGTTTATTGAAAACGGCTCATGCTTGAAAAACTTTGGCCCCCCCTAGTGTATTTTTTCCCGCCATACAAACTGTTAGTTAATATGCTGAAGCAGAATTCTTTTAAAAGTGAAGTTAGAAAGCTTTGTGTTTAAAGCAGCAATTTTCAAAACTCAGAGATAAATTTTTAATTTTATGAAATTATTGTATTACTGTGTAGCTTGCAAGTACTGCTATAGCTTACACGACCACAGAGGTATAGTAAGTGTTGAAAGTAGAGCCATAGAAAAAGGGAGGGTGAAGTAAGTTTGGTAAGCCTTGTTCTGGAAAAACAATTGAGTTGAAATATTTTCCGAGAAAAAAAGATCTTTTAAGCTAAACTGGAGAGATTGTTGTTGCAGTTTTTTGTGGTGGTAATTGCAGTACTTAGGGTTAAAGTGCTTGGGAGTCATAACCAGATAAAAATTAAAAATTTTGCTTATACTGCAGAGATAAACAAAATTATAGAATCGATTGTCAAAATTTGCTTCGGAATTCGAATTGTAACAATTTCAGCATTATCTTTTATCAAACAGAAGGCAATAGTTTTCAGCAATTTTTTTGTTTTTAGGCTACAAGGGACATTTTTAAGAATAGAAGATATGGGGTAAAAACGAGCCGTTATAGTTTAGTTGAATAAGATTATTATTTGTATTTTCTTGTCATATGAATTGCATTAATCATTTAAAATCTCACTGTTAAGATAAAATTAAAGTCTGACTTTCAAACAGTTATAGTATATTCTAATGGATTTAACAGTTGTTGCAAATTTAAACGTACGCCGCACAAACATGATTATGCAATCTAAAATCATGAATATTCAAAGGGTAGAAAAAACGCGTTTTCGCCAAACATTACTGATAAGAGATCAAAAAAGCTGAAACAAGGGTCATTCATAGGGTTCAGGTAGACTATATATATAATGCCGCGAGTAAGAATTTTTAATGACGTCTTGTTGCCTTTAAATATTTAAAGTGTTAGATTGATGCGTACGTTTATATGAAATCAGCCTTCATTTATGCAAGCTGTAAAACTGTTTAAAAAATTTGCTCAAGAATTTTTATGACTTATCCTTGCAGCTCAATTTATTCCAGACCGTCGCTTGTTTTACCCACGAACAAAAATGTGAGTTAAATAAGATAGTTTTTTTTAATGACGATCTCAAAGAATAAAAAGAGAAATTTTATTGATTTAAAAAAAATTAATCTTTATATCTGTCAAATTCATAATAAAAAATACAATAAAGCTCTCATTCGGAATAGCTCACTCTTTAACTTTACCAAGACGGCCAAGCAGAGAGAAGGGATAGTTGGAAGAAAACAACTAAATGACGAGAGTAGGAGTTGAACCCAGTCTATGTCGATCGCGGTCGCCATTAAAACAGCGCTCTTGTCAACTCGGTCAACTATACTAAGAGAGCAACGCAGCATTAATTTCAGCATTAATTTCAAGCATTTAGTTGAGCGAATTTGGGGGTGTGGGGCAGACTCGGCTTGCCAAATATTTTTCTAAATTTTTACGCTATTCAATGGCAAATGCATTGCGGGCGCTCATTTGAACCTTTTGTCAAAATTTTGAAAAAACTGAGGCAAAACATAAAGTTTGCCAGCACTTAACGAAACCTCTAAAATGTTACAACCTGACTTTAAACTTGAAAGCCAAATTAAATTTGCATTATACTCAACACACAAGCAAACATTGGTCTGAACCGAAGCGAGACCGCAAAAAATGAAAAAAATCAAAAAAAGATTGGAAACAGTGTATTACAATTAAAAAATTTGCCTGGTGTTTTTTCGCAAGACAAATGCCTGTCAAATGTTTTGCAATAAACAAAAATATTGAAGAATCAATCAAATCAAGGGCAATGACGCTTTTTGGAAAAAAAAGAAAAAAATTATCGCTCTAAATTGCTTTCTTGAAACAAGTTCATGTAAAATGTCTTTGATGTTTATTTCAAGCGGACAAGAAACGCAATTAGACTCAAAAGCAGCTGAACCGTAAAATCTAAGTTGACATTAATTTGTTTTTCGAGCGTGAATAGAAAAAACTTTTTGATTAAGCCTTGAAATACAGTCATGGTACTAACCAGATTAGCTTTAACAAAAACAAAAATTTTTGTGATGTTTTTTCAGTGAGACCAACTTTTCCAAAGTACAAGTAAGTTGATTTATTTTGCGCTAAAGAATACCAATGGTATCGAGTACAACTATTAAGGCCCTGAGTTTTTTCATAAATGAGGAAAAGAATCAAGAAAAGGGGAAGGATTATTAAATCCAAAACAGCTTTAACAATACAACGAAAGAGCATGAAGCCAAATATTAGTTTCGCTTGTCGTTTTAAGCAGGCCGTTGTTCATGCGCACAAAATTTTTTCGAATATATTTTTTTAATAACAGATTTAAGATCTGTAAAATCAAAAAAATCAGAAAATCTTAAGTTATTTCTGTTCAACCTTAGTCCGCTAATGTCAAAATCTTGTTATCTACGAAACGTCGAGAGTTTTTAAAAGAAAAGTCGACCAATGAAAATACGTTTTGATTAAGCACGTGACTTTCAAAAAGGATTAAACGCGAAGTTATGCAATTTAGAGAATTGATAGAATCTTATAGCATTGCTGATGCGCAAGGCCTTATAAAATTTGTTAAACTTTTAAATAATTAATGGAAACACACTGCACTAACAAACCGTGAAGTACTCAAATTATCATTGAGCAAGCAAGCCTCGCGTCAAGATATCCAAGTTTTTTACAAACATTAAGATATTTAGTTCTCATAATGCTTTACTTTCAGCGAGTAAGTGCAGTTGATTTTAAGTTATTCCTTTCATTACAGCTCTTCTGGTCTGTTGTAAAACTAATCAGATAATTTTTTTATCAGATCATTCAGATGCTAAAAGTCCTTTGCTTCGAAGAATTCTTCAAACTTGTTTGTTTACACAAACCAGGGCTGCAAACTCGAATTCGAAGAACTCGGTCTTTTTTCCAACTCGAACTCGATAAATAAGATTTTTCCAACTTCAAAAAATTCTATTGAGTGAAAAGACTTTATTTTTGGTCTTCCTTGTTTGGATAGAAAATATTTGACCTTAATGAATTGCAAATAGTGAACTCAAACTTGAACTTAAAAATTTTTGTGAACTCAAACGCGAACACGGTTAAAAATCCATCGAGTTTGCAGCCCTGACACAAGCAATATGTCGCTCGTTTCAATTGAAAAAAACGACTTAGTAATTTAAAGCAAACTGAAGTGTAAATTGTTTATGATCTAAAACATAATATCTTTTCAATTTGTTCCTGCGATGACGTCATGCTAAAAAAGAATAACCAGAATTCAAATTTTTAGGTATGCAAGCCTACCGATAAAAAACATTCAGTGGAAAGTTACTAGAAAGCTCTTTCAAGAACTGAGAAAGACCTTACCTCAGTCATGAATGAAATAGCGAGTAATTAAGATGAGCAATTTTTCTTTACATGCAAGTCAATTATTTTTCTTTATCAACACATATGAAAAAGTTTTTTCACCATAAAGTAAAGACTAACAGAAAATTAAAATTCTTCAATTAGGCAGACGAGAATCAGTCCAAAACCTGTTAAAATTTACTTTATTTTAATTTTAATTTAATATCGATTTCGACATAAAGTCATCTTCAGTTACGAGTCTACAAATTGGAAGAAGAAAAGTTGTAAAAGTCATAGAAAATTATTAATTAATGATTAAACTTAATATACGAGTATATCCTAGAATAAAATAAAATGTACACACCTTGGCAAAAAGACGTTAAATTTAAATATTAAAGTAAAAAAATCCAATCGAAAAACTTGAAGAAACTGTTAAATTTGCCAAACTTCTAAACTGTTTGTGCGAATTAAACTTCTAAACTGCTCATGCAATTTAAATTAAATAACATAGTAAACATCAAGAAAAACAGCTGATTGTATGTTTCTAAAGGCGTATGTGACGTAATGAAGAGTCAAAAGTTGAAATACAAAATTTTATAGTAATGTAGTTCAAGACAAAAATAATTTAATGGTGAAATGGAGAGTGTAAGTGTAAGTACATTATATTTTTTTAATAGCAATTATGAAGAAAAAATATCTGGAGAAAAAATAAATATAAGCTACTATTCTTCCTACTCAACGTTGAATGCTTGTTTTTTTGTTGTATATATTTTTTGTCTTTATATTCATTTTTTCTCCAGATATTTTTTCTTCATAATTGCTATTAAAAAAATATAATGTACTTACACTTACACTCTCCATTTCACCATTAAATTATTTTTGTCTTGAACTACATTACTATAAAATTTTGTATTTCAACTTTTGACTCTTCATTACGTCACATACGCTTTTAGAAACATACAATCAGCTGTTTTTCTTGATGTTTACTATGTTATTTAATTTAAATTGCACGAGCAGTTTAGAAGTTTAATTCGCACAAACAGTTTAGAAGTTTGGCAAATTTGACAGTTTCTTCAAGTTTTTCGATTGGATTTTTTTACTTTAATATTTAAATTTAACGTCTTTTTGCCAAGGTGTGTACATTTTATTTTATTCTAGGATATACTCGTATATTAAGTTTAATCATTAATTAATAATTTTCTATGACTTTTACAACTTTTCTTCTTCCAATTTGTAGACTCGTAACTGAAGATGACTTTATGTCGAAATCGATATTAAATTAAAATTAAAATAAAGTAAATTTTAACAGGTTTTGGACTGATTCTCGTCTGCTAATTGAAGAATTTTAATTGAGATGCATTTCACGTGAATCGTCCTAGAATCTTCATCCAGTGGAGTTGAACTGATCTACAGAGTTTTTTAACAAATTAAGACTAACAGAAAAGCAAGGTTTTTTCTTAGTTTTAAGTTTTCTATCCAATCGTAAAAACTTGTTTTTTATCAAATGTGCACATTACAAAATGGGTCCAACGTACCGCCGACTAAGTGCCTTCTCAAAGGACTTCATACGTTTCCAAGAGAGAAAAAGTCCCAAGTTTAAGCTAAAAAATTTATTTTGCTTTTTATTACATTAAGATTTGTGGCTTCTACGAAATGCATTGCTGCATTTTATTGCATGGTAGAAGCGGCATTGTGCATCACGCTCGCCGATGACAACATGCTATTAATATATAGAGTTAAAGGACAGATGACACTACAGTATAGAGTGCCATCTGTGGGTTCGTGCATCACGCACGCCGAGCCCAAGCTCACTACCCGACCTTGGTTTTGAGTTTTAAACTCTCATCAGAGATAATCTGTTTACTCAAGATCATTTTTCTTACATAGGACCAGCTCTACAATAAAAAGAATGATTCTTCTTCGTATGACCAGTTCTGCGACAAATCCTGAGTAAGCAGACTGTCCCTAATGAGAGTTTAAAATTCGAAATCATGGTCGAAATCAGGAGTGGTTTGGATAAGCGAAAGCGAACAAAACACAATCTTAAACAAAATTTTTGAAGCAACGTGGTTTATTAGCCTTCCCAATCGTAAGCAATGGCAGAATATGCTTTTCACTGGCATTTACACAGACCGAGGCGGTGAGTTGCTCTTTGATTGTCTTCAATTCTGGAGCCCTGGCTTCCCGCCGAAGTGCGAGCGACTTCTCTGGCAGTGCTCTGCTGTTTATTCTTATTTTGTGAGCGCTGTAAACGTATACGCTCTAACTGTAAATATAAATGTAAATGTAAACGCTGTAACTGTAAATGAGAGCCAGGGTTTATAAACATCGTCGTAGATGTTCGCATAATCGGCGTTCTACTATACAGCAATTGGTCCAACTTTATTCCAGGATTAGTTTAAACCTTTGTTCTTGAACAAAAATCGATAAACCGAAGTAAACCAGTGCAAACCGGAAAAATTGAATAAAATTGAGAAAATATTGTCATGAGGTTTTTAAAAATTTCCAATTAGTTGTCCATCTATTGATTTTGGTTACAACTGAATCTGTTTTTGAATAAATGTAGAATGTTTCACTTTTTTGAAATAAATTCTAGATAAAATCTAAAGCTTTTCAATTCCTATTTTAAAATTAATGGTGATTTGATAAAAAAAAGAGAAATGCAAGCAGAACGCTCAAGAACCTCTGCCTTAAACAATCATTTCTTTTTATTGCAGATTACTTTTTATTGAAAAGATTATTGGTTGATCAATGACAGTTAAATGGCTCGTTTCCATTAGTTGGGTTGAAAATTTATGGAAGATTAAATAATGAGAGCCAGTGTTGCCGCCAGTCGTAAAATAAAGGTAAGAAAACATCAGTATTTGCATGTAAAGTACCTAAAGTTTGCGTGATATTGATAAAACTATAGAATCTAATAAAATAACAAAATAAAGATCTGTTAAGAGTGGCTTTTTCTTATTTTTGAAAATTTATGTTAGCTTTGTTACTTTTAGAGCTCCAACAAAAATAAGCACTGCATATAGAATTGTATTATTCCAGCGTTTCCTCTCAACTGCTAAACCACCAGAATGGCATACTCGTAGTTTTCATTCAAGTTTCTGTATCAGAATAGAATAAACATTCAAAGCAAGTTATTGAATTAGGACTGCCGTTTAGAGCCTTTAGGTAAACTCAAGTTACAAATAAACTGGTACTTTAACAAAAGTCTATTAGAGATAAAACTTAATGTAATTCCTCGCCACAAACGTGTTTTCTTTTAGATACATCCTTTTGCTGCATGTTTGGCAATGTCTGCAAGCTTCTGGTTTTTATAAAACACTTTCCATGTACGGTTATTCCGCTAATCCAAAATGTAAAGTAGTTCTACGAACATAATAATTTGCCCTGGTTTTGACTAGCGTGCCTGGATGGCTAAGGGCGCCGTATATTGGCGAAGGTGATCAACACGGTGACGGTTCAAAACCTACTCACGTCATTCTGTTGTATCCTTGGCTGAGACAATTTAAGGCACTTTCGTCCGGCTAACGGTCTTAGCAAGCAGTTCTAAATTTCAATCATATCTCTATAAACAAAAACCACAATATCAAAATAAAAAATTTCGATTGGACAGCAATATCCAGTGGTGGGCACGGTACTTCTGAAAAGTACCGCGGTACCGGTACTAGATACTATGCTAAAATAATACTGCGGTACCGGTACGGTACCAAAAAAGTATCGTGGTACTACTACTCGGTACCGGTATTAGGTACTTTTGAATAATTACGAATTAATGAAAATAACTAAAACTCTGTCATACATTGGATTTCATTTGACAATTAAAAATTGTATTTAAAAAAACGAAAACAATATTGTACGTATTCAACTATTCACTTTCAAAAATTTGTTATGCTTTGGATGTAAAAAACATGCAGTGAATATGTTTTTAACTTAATTTTTGGGATAAATTATGCCTTGGATATATGAAAGGCCTAATGAATACGTTGTCTTCTGCTTTATTTTTTATGTTAAAAAAAGTTTGGCAGGAATCGTACTAATTTCCATATAACCTATAACAGTGGTTTAGTCAGAGTTATTCACAAACTTTTTGGCCACGGACCTCTATTTGCAAATCTTTTTTATCATGGATCCCAATCTTATGTCACATCAATTTTCTGCCCAACCAACGAGGAAAGATAAAACAAACCCAAAAATAAATAACACAAAATCCGTTAAAAAATAAATGCTTATAAACAGGCATACCATATTTCCGTTGGGGCAAACCGGCAATTTATAGACAAAAATTCGTCCCTAAAAAGAAGTGTTTTCGAAAAAAAAGATCTTCACTTCGAATCTGTCTCGGATTTCATGGTATAGATTGCTTCACCAAGTATATATGTTGGCAAATTTTGTCATATCGTCGCGGACCCCTTGTGCGCTCATCACGGACCTCATTTTGGAAAACTTTGGTTTAAACTCCACGGTGTTTTAATAAAATTACTCAACTTTCGCTGGCCGTTAAATGTTATGTTAATTTTTTATATTTTTGCTTGCAAAGCAATGAAATCAGAATTTTATCAAGTCCCTTTCGAGGTAAGAATATCAAATCTGGTGTTTAGTGGATTTTTGATTTTATGCAAAATATTTTCATTTTTATAATTAGACAACTAGAATGTTCCTTGCAAATGCAATACCTTCAGAAAATATTTACTACACTAAAATTAAGTCCTATAATTTCTGATATATCGTATTTAGCGCTTTCGGCGCTAAAGATTTGACATAATTGCATGCAAAAATGCTACTTTTTCCAAAACTACCATGTTCTTTTTGCACAATAATTACTATATGCATATTAAACACGATAATCACTCTTTTTTTGCACAACTGGTGCAGTGACCATGCACAATTTTTTTTATACATGTTATAACGTATATAGTTTAGTTGCCGTCTCCCTATTTGCAACCTTTGCTCTATTTTGTTTTCAATTATAATCAATTGTTCTTTTGGATGCAAATAAAAACAAACTGCTATTACTACTACTATTTTAATAGCCTACAATGTCTAGGCCTTTGTTAGTTACTTCAACTGGATGGCCTTGAACACCCAAGTAAAGAACATAAGTGAAATAGGTTGTGGTTGATAAATTGTTAGATTTCCTTTCGACAACGCACGATTTATACACTTCACACCTTTCTTTTCATTAGAACCGACGTAATTCTGGTGTTAGTGCGGTTTATCTGCAACAAATTACGTGCAAATAATTCAATTCATGTGTAGTTACGTGCAATTCATGTGCAAATAGAATCCAAATAAAATATGCTAATTAAAACAGACACGACAATCATTCAAATTTTGTAAATAACAACAAACCAAATCAATTAACCAATTAAAACACTAATTATTTACTGCCAATTGAAAACGTCTCTGAAAACATTCTACATACCGAAATATTTTTGCCACTTCTTCAAAAGGCCACTTTCTTCAAGTTATTAATTTATGGAGCATCGCAAATATCACGAAATATTAACTTCCAATTCCACTCAAAACAACTTCAAAGTACGTACTTTAATACATCAACGCGTTTTCTCTCTAGTTTGACTTCAGTTTCAGCAAGACGAGTTTTAATGCGAAGACATCACGACCCCGGCAGAGAACCTCAGTCTGATTAACTATCGAACTACAGTGGCTATCACTTTTGACAAAATCTACAATCTACGAATCCAAAGCACCGCTTGCTTGCGGCGAAAATTGATAGCGATTATTTAAAGTGCAAATCAACAACAGCCTTTCTATAAAACAATTTCTTGTTTTATTGAAAAAGCTGTGGATAATAGACTGGCGTTTTTGTGCCATTATCTTAGTTTTCAACTTACAAATAACGTCGACTTGAACACTGAAGGCAGCCTGTTGTGTGCTTAAGTAAAAATTCCAAGTTCTTTTATTGTACCACAATGATCTTAACATATCGATTATTTTCTTTTGATCATCTTAAAGGAACGGTAGACGTATGTCAGAAAACAGAATTGGGAAAAATTTTTTGCGATAGATTTTCATATTTCAGTAACACAATGCGAAAGAAAATATATTGCTTTTGCCAGTAAGCTATTGCAAACTCAAACGAAATCAATAATTTTTACTAACTGTAAATTGCAACAGACAGCACTTTATTATAGATTATGGCTGTTTGATTAGTATTACAAAATACGCTTTTAACGGCCTTCCGAGACAGCCGCCAAAAATGCGAAATACGCGATTTTATGACAGGAAGGGTTAGCGCAGTGGTTTTTAAACTTTTTCATACCGTGGCCCACTTTTCAACGCAAAGTAACTTTTAACGACCCACTTCGATCAACAAAATTTGATTCCCGTCACAAAATCTGGGATCTCTGAAAAAAAAGTCTTCACTTTCAATTTGTCTGCAATTTCTCAATTTTCATCCCCAAAACATAAAAAAAGGCCCTCGGTGGGAACTTGTTTCCGATTTTTCGACCATAATGACTTCATTATACGTACATATTGCTTTCATTTTGATTTATGCTCTGTGGCCCACTGGAACACCACTGTGGCCCACCACTGGGCCATGGCCCACCAGTTGAAAACCTCTGGTTTAGCGTATAAAAATGCTCTAATCATAAAATGCTCCCGCAGTGAGCGTTAACTCTGCTCAGTCTGGGCTTTTAGAAAACTTGTACGGCTAAAAGGGGAGGCGAAGCGGAAAGTGCCCGCGCTCTTTGTTTGCTTATATTTCGACAATTAGTAGCGCTAAAAGTGTCATTCAAGTTTGTATAGAAAAAGAATTTCATACTCTTTTGATAGAGATACTTAAATGTTGTAATAAAATATTATTTTGAAATGAAAAAGAGAGTTTTCTAAAGGTGGTCAACTTTCGTAAATTGGCCGAAAAACAGAAATTGGTTTCTGAAAGTTACGACTTCGGCGGTTTAATTGATCGTATGATTAAAAGTAAAATTCTTTCGCAGTTGTAATCCCCTTAGGGAGGTACTGCAGTTCACAGAAGAAATTCTATTTTAGCAAAATCTGATTTCATTATTAAAATGCTTCGATCTTAGCAACAACGAATGTTTTTAAAATTGACTGGACTTTTTGAACAATTTTGGAAATGAACTTTTCATACAATAAAAAAAATACAATTCATCCCAAGAAAAAATTAAAATTTTAAGTGTCACAACTTTTTTATAATTATTTCAAAATGTTATAATAAGCCAAATTTAAAAAATTTAGTTAGGATTGATTACTTTGATAAAATTAATTTTTTTGAATTTTTGCAAGTTTTTTCTTTTTTAGTAGATTAGTCTAGCCTACGTAGTAGAATATTTTATAGTCAAACATGACTAATGCTCTGGGTATATTTTTTGATTTTAAATTTACTGTTCGTTGAATTATTTACATTTCGTCAGAGTAGGGCTCCCCAACCTGAGACCCGCAAAGTCTATTGTTGAAACCCACCAAAGAATTTGTAATTACATAATCGATCAAATTATAGTAATGCTTTAAATCAATTTAATGAGGCGCAGGAACTCGGAATACATAGGCTAATTTTCATCTCAGTAGAGATTTTTCGCTTTATGTAAGAATAAAACACGTAGGTATATCAAACTGGTGATCTTTTTTTGTTTGGTCTTTAACCAAATTTGTGGACCGAATTCCTGTTATCAAGGAGGTTCATTAAAAAATAACACATTAAAATTAAGTACCAAATTAAGATTTTTGCATCGATTGCGACCAGCAATAAACTTTTCGACAAAAGTTGGACCATAATGGTTAAAAGATCGAGCATCCCTGCGTCAGAATATAAAACAGCCTAGCATTTTCCAAAACAGTCATAATCATCGAAATAAATTTCTACCGAGAGTAATTTTGGATTTTAATATTGATTTGGTCATAACTTACGACACCGATATTTTTTTCAGAATTATTCAATTTATAGTACGAATTTTGACATTTGAATAAAAAATAAAACATCGGTACAACCAATTGATGATATTGCACTCGAGCATAGCACAATATATATTCTATTCCAATGTCTTTTGACCTTCTTTACGTAAATGTTCTATACAGTCCCCAACATAATTCAAAAGTAGGACGGAAGGATAATTTTCGATTACCTCAATCAAACTGCAACAAATATTTCTTAAAATTTAACTTTTTAAATGAATCTATAAAGTTCGATTTTTTTGGTCATTTTCATTACACGCTCAGTGTAATAAAGAAAAGTAGGCTATTCTATTTAAAGTTATTTCAAACAAAGACTTACAAGAAGAAAAAATGAACGCACACCTATCAAGATATTGTACTGTACAGAAAGTAACATATAGAATTGAAGTAGCTATTCACGCCAAGTCATTTATGCTAAATTTTAATACCGGTGCGTAAAATAATTTCCACTTGTTGTTCTTGTTGCAAGCAAAAATACAAGAAAAAAGCTGGAGCGGGATCTTTTAACTCTGCTACATTTGATGTGTCATCTGCTTGAATAAAAACAAGTCAAATAACCTCTGTTGGTGCGTTTTCCGTAAAGTCATTATTAAAATTGATTGTGTTATTTTTTGTGGTAATTAGAATTTTATTGGTTGATTTCAGTTCAGAAACCTGTTTTTATTCTGTTCAAATTGTTCAAAAATTGGAGTTCGAATAAAGTTTCAAGAAAAGCACAGATATTGGATATGTACAGTATGTAAAGGTCGAATGACATAGAGTGATGCTGGCGTATAAAAAAATGATACAATTATATAATGTAAAATTTCAAGCGCATAAGTAATTAACGATTTTACTTCAATTTAATGGAAACAAAACTTGATATTCAAACCGAAAAGTTAAAACAATATTTTTTCAACCAATTTTAATTTTGTGTCTTTTTCTATGCACATTTAAACATGATTAAGAATGATAGAAAAAAATAAGACAAAATAAGCTTCCTACACAAACCCATCATTCGTTTTCAAGATTTAAAATTTTTATAAATTTTTATCGTATTTCAACTCTGTTTATCCTCCAGACTCGTACAAAAACGTTGAAGGTGTTATACTAAGGGCAACTTTTAAGCGATACCGTACCTGCTTATTTAATGCTATATGTACAGGCCCGCAAGCAACCAGAAGATCTAGCAGATAATTGCTTTCAGAGATGCCAAGATATTGCAGTGGGTTGGAATTTTTAATTTACTTTTTTTAGCTTTTATTTGAGACATAACTAAAATGCTAGTAAACCCAGACTACCCTACTAGCCTGAGTAAGCTAAACCTAAACAAAAAGTCGCGAAAAAGCTACTGGCTATGAAGTGCGTAAGACGTTGCTAAATCTGACCTTACTTAAAATTAACTAGTAACTAGTACCACAAAGATGGGAAAAGTTCCGGTAAACACTTAATTATGACAAATATCAATTTGTGATAATACTATTGTAAATCAAGAAACTCCTTTGAAGCTGCAATCGATACGAAAAACAAAAACATGTCGCAATGCTTGCAAAAAAAACTTTTAATGACCCTAGAATTAGATGAAGTACCGCGGTACTTTATAAAAAAAGTACCGCGGTACCGGTACTCGGTGCCAAGTACCGAGGGTACCGGTAACGGTACTAAAAAAGTACCGCTGTACTTTAGTACACGGTACTGCCCACCACTGGCAATATCGCGGCATCTCCGTAGGCAGGTCGTAATAATTACTTGATGATTGCACTAAAAATAGCACTTCTGGCACTTTCATCGTGCCGGAAGAATAAATACAAAAGTGAAAAAAAGCGGCGACTAGCTTTGAAATGCATTGCTCTTAGATCAGTGGTTTTCAGCCGGTGGGCCATGACGCTGTTTTCAGTGGGCCACAGAGCATAAATCAAAGTGAAAGCAATGTGAGTCTTGTATATTGATGTCAGTATGATCGAAATATCGGAAACAAATTTCAAGCGAGAACCTTTTACTAAGTTTTTGGGACGAAAATTGAGAAATACCCGACAAATTCCAAGTGGAGACTTTTTTTTTTTAAATCACCAGATTTTTGCGACGGAAATTCAATTTTATTCTCGGAAGTGGATTGTTAAGTTACCGTGGGTTGGAAAGTGGGCCACGATATGAAAAAGGTTGAAAACCATTGTCTTAGAATGTCTAAAAAATTTTGCAACACGAGTGAAACTTTTTAATTTCGCATTTAATCGTTTTCAAAACCATAAAAAAGAGCCACAGTTTTTGTTGCTCAATAAGCATGAAACAATGCAAAATTTTAAGGCCCGTTTCCACTACGAGCGTGGAATGGGGTATTCTTTGTTTCTTTTATTAATTTTTTTTTTATTCGCTTAGCACATAAGCGCGCAAAGAAGTGAAAAATCAATAAAAGAAACAAAAAATCCTCCATTCCACACTCGTAATGGAAACAGAGCCCTTATATGCTTGGGTGTCACGTTTGTTTGTGGAGCGTAGTCATTTAGCAAATGGCTGCTTTTGGCTTTGGCTACACTATGCTTTTTAACCTTTTTCGTTGTGACCAACTTTAAGATGTTAAAAATTTTCAGGATCACATAATAAAAATGCTTGCATCAAATATAAATTTTGATAGTCAGCACTTATGTTTATTCCACAGCAATTTTAAAACCACTTCTAGTCAATTTTAATAAGAAATTGCTCAAAATTTAACAAAGCTGAAGAAGCATGAGAAAACTGCCCATCAAATTTGGCTTAAAAACATTCTTCTCTTCTTGCAAAGTTGCATCTTTTATTAGCTGTTTCCTCATTAATCAATTAAACAAGTGGACGGTTTTTGTTAAATATAAAACTCTATTTTTTTCTATGATAAAAACTTGAAAATTAATTTTAAAAATTTTGTGCAAGGATTGATATTACCTTTTACAATAAAACCAGTTTTTAAATATTATCACTGTTAGTCTGTTTGAAAAAATGAACAGATTGAAAAAAGGATCGGTAAATTAATTTTAAGCACTTTTTTCATGTATAAACAAATAAAATAAAAGTTAGCACAAATCGTAAAAAACGGTTGAAATAAATTTTGCTGAACGTCTTGAGTACAACTACAGAGACCATGAGATGTCGGTATGAGTTACAAATTGTCAAGCGGTTTTCACCAATAGATACTCGAAGATAGAAATATTTTATTTGCCAATTTATTCCCTTTATTTGCTTTAAATGATCCTTTAACAAATCAATGAATGGCTACAAGTAAAAACGATTTTGAGATTTTTAAGCAGAAAACACTTCAAGAAAATGTTTTTATTCTCACAGACACAAGCTTTCAACCTTATTAACATATTATTAACATATTTAGGACATGGTTCCGATATGTTAATATAGCTTACAGCCTTATTAACATATCGGAACCATGTCCTAAAAAACGAGATAATTGAAGCAACAGTTGAAATTTGAGCGCGTTCTTTGTGGTCTCAACATGTTTTTACTAAAGGAAAAAATGCAATTAAAAGTTAAACGTTTTCATATTAGACTAACAGTCAAAAATAAAAACCTTTACCTTCAGCCTAAAATTAAAAATCTGGGTCTTTTCGAAGCCATGTCAACTTTTTTGGACCATATATTAATAGTTTTGATACATGAGATGAAAATTTCAAATTATAAAAAAATAACATGGTTAAATAAGGATGTAACAAAACATTTATTTAACTTAAATAAAAACATGCTTAACATCAATATACTAGGAAAAACAAATCTTTAAAGAAAAATCACGAGCTGATGCCAAATTTTTGCAGGAGACCGCTAGATGGAGGAAATGTCGCTTGAAAAACTTGGTTCAGTTTTTCGAGCGTGGAGTGGCTAAGGTCAAAGTAGTCTAGTGCGTAAATCGATTAAGCAAATAAATCGTGAGCAAAAAAAAATACGAACTTTTTTGTTTAGAACAAGTATTTTTTTCGGCAAAATGAACCGGCGCGCGGAGGTTCAATATTCATACCAGTTGATTGTCTGCTTTATCAAATAAAAACCTTTGACCTTTGATTTATTTCTCGGATAAAAAGATGTGACTTTTTTAACTTAGTCTTTGCGTTTTAAACGAGAATTTAGAATAGAAATGCAGTCTTATACAGGTTCAATTTTAACTAAGTAAATGCACAATTTTTAAAAGATTAATCAACAAATTTCTTTGTGATTTTTTATTTTTTGGTGTTTTAAAAGTAGGCAGCTGAGAATTCTACTTAAGTTTCACAACTATTTTAACACTGATTCTTCTTTGCAGTTCACGATTCATGATAAAAGAAAGTGTTTTTGAACTGCTATCGAGAAAAGAATTTTGTCTAAGAAATTGTCAAATGTTGCTTAGATAAAGTCAACTTGACCTTGAAGCTGTTAAACTTTGTAAAATTTGTAAGTTCAGCCTCAATGGAGAAGCGACAGTGTGTTTAATAATGCATTGCAGCTGACCATAAGATTCTCCATAAAAATTTAATAGATCTTTAAAAAATCTTATTCTAATATTTGTATACCGTGAGGAAAAGATGATGCACAATGCAAGACTAGCTTTAAAACCAAGGTTCAGTTTTGGAAGAAAAACTTGTATAAACCAAAAAGTTATAAAAGATGGCAACGCTAGATGATTTGTTAAAATATTTAATCAAAGTAGGTAATGAATAAATTGCGCCGAAAACATTCATGTTTATCTCAAATTAATTATATCAAAACCACAAATGACAAATGGTTCTGTTGTAAATTAATGTTCCCACAGTAAAGATACAAATTTAAAAAAAAAAAAAAAAACTAGTAAAGATACAAATTTTTCCGGGGTTGCCGTTTTGTTTCAATTAATTTATAAGACTACTTGGTTATATGATCGCATGATTTTTCTAGGCTTTACTGGGATAATTAAAGGTTTGTTATCATTGTTCTGAGCAACGCATGTTGGCCAGTCTAATACAAATAATTTATTTCTAGAACAGATTGCTAAGCATTGCTTTGGTTCAAAAAGCACTACTCAATTACTAATTAACTATATTTCAAAAGGACTGAAAAATTTATTAATAAATAAATGATTTTTGTAGAAGCTTTTCTCTGAGCTACCTGTTTTAAACCCTCTGGCGTAAACACTGCTATAGTCGTCACTGTTAACGATAAACAAAATAATACTCTGTTACGTAACAATCGCTAAAGTATTGGCGAACTTTTTGACTCCGATCAAATGTGCACATTCAAATGCTTATATAAAATATTAATTTTATTTCGGATCCATGACCTTATGTCATTCCAGACCGAAATTTCTTTGTTGTTGTTTATCGTTTAATTGACACTGCGTCTAGATAAGAAATAAGTAAACTATTTAGTTTTTTACAGAAAGACAGAAGTTTATTTGGGAAAGAGACTTTGTTAATTGAAATACAATCAAACAAGGTACTGGGCGGGTAGGCAAGTAGGTAAGCAAGGTTTAATTATGAATTTGCCGCCAAAAATCACCACTGCATCTCTTACATTGATTCATAGTCTAATAAAGCTTTTTGAAATTGTAAAGTTTTTAAAAAGTTTGCTTAACGTAGAAACAACAAAGAAAATGTCTAAACTTGCTTTGTTCGTTTTTTTTACTTTTTTAAATAACATTTTGATTTTTGACCAACCGATGGTTTTAACGAATAAAATTTAAAAAAACACTTACGTCACCTCAACGACTGACGTATTCATTATCCCACTTAAAAGTATAAAGAAGATTTTTATACCATAATATAAGTAATCCAACGTTAGACGTTAAAGCAGGAATTGTAATTCTTAAAAAAAAATAACCAAAAAAATTTTGAAGATTTAAAGTGCATAGTTGGTAATGTAAAGAAAGTTATAAAGTTACGTGGAATAATTATTAAATAAGGTTTTTTAAAAAAGTAATATATAGGTATATGTATAGGCTTTTACTGCTAATTGTAAAAAAGTAACAAAAGACAACGACGACGAGTAACAAATTAACTCGTAGTTAAAGACTTGTTTAAGCCATGAGTGAATCATCAAAACCAATCTAAGGTTTTCCAACTTTTAAAATCGCAATTCCCCTGGGGTGGTGAAGGATTTGACGGCTGTTTTAAAAAATTTTAAAAGTGTGATTTTAATTCAACTTCGGGAGATACTTTTAACGTTTCAAAAGGATATTGATTATTTTTGAAAGCCTCAAAGCCTAAAATCTATTGAGGATTTTTAAAGATTCTATACCGCGAAACGTCCTACAGAAAAAAGAAAGAGATTTATCTGTACGACTGTCAAAAAAATTTTACGTAAGTGAGAACTGCATAGAATTTTTGATGAGGACAAATTTGAGGTTGTCACATCTAAACTTTTTTCTTCTCGTCGCAAGTATTTTATGTTGAGAAAAAGCTGGGTTTTGGCTTATGTTAAGTCTAGAAGCTTTTAGGTTTTCAAGCTTCAACATAACTAAGTTGAATGAACGATGCCAGAAGTACCACCAGCAAAACAATTCTTCGCAATGCAGAATTATTTTTGTTTAGCGAAAAAAAGTTTTTTTTCAACTAATTTTACACTGCTGGCTAGGAAACAATTAAGAAAACTTAAAGCTATCTGACAATTGTTCTAGTTTTTCAACTTAATAAACTTTTTAAAAAGAATAACTTAATTTAAAATTTTCCCCCAGTCTGGATAAACTTCTTTGTTTTTAATCAGGCAATTTTTCAAAGTAAAGAAACTTTTAGTTGCATTGTAAAAAGTTGCTTAGAAAAAAAATTCTTTGTGTCTTTTACAAAAGCTTTGGAGTTTAAAACAAAGAGCGTGCTGGAGAAGACTTCGAGTAAAACCTATCTTTTTAAATGCTTTTATTTTTAAGTGAGATAGTGTTGACTAAAAGACCAATTTTCCTCAGTTATTCTCTTTTTTAGATTTTCTGACTTACCTAGGTTACAGCTCTAGAACCAACTTTCAAGATTAAAGAAATTAGTTTTTTTTAATCTTTTTCGATTGGACCTTTTGGGTAACCCTAGCTTTTATTATGCAATCTGTTTGCATTGTGGTTTAAAATTTGATTGACTTCACTTAAGCAAGATTGATTTTATGACATTAATGAATTTTAATTAAATTCTTTGTCGTTTCTGATTTTTCGCTCAGTGTTATAAAAAGACAAATGTAGAAATGCAGTCTGAGAAATTACTGGGACGAAAGATTTATTGAGCTTTTACAATATCTGTAATGCAATTAATCAAAAGTTGCTGTTGTTTTCGGTAAAAAAGATTTTAAACCCAATTAATATTAATTTAGTCCAAAAAAAAAAAAAATATAAGAAAAAAACATTGAAGTAAGCCTACAGCGTATAAAATTTTTGTGTCCCACTATTGAATTGTAATGTCTTAGTTTTTTAAATATCTTTTTAAAAGAAATAAAAGCGATGTAATAGTCTGGAAAAATCTTGCATTATATTCTTTAATAAAATCAATTCAATGCAAAAAAATTTGGTTGTAAGTTAGTTTCAAAAAACTTTGGAACTTTATTTAATATTATCTTAATTTCTTAAGTGTACGCTTACGTCAGTACTCCGCAACCAGTGTGCCGCGAGAAAACAATGACTCATTTGAGCTTTATAACTGCTACGTCAGAATTGGTAAACAATTTTATTAAGCGAAGACCTTTTTTTACATGAAGTGTCGAAAAGCGAACAAAGAATTTAAAAAATTAATTTAAATATTTTTTGTTTAGTAAGGACTTTTTTGATTTCCGATCTTGCTTTGTGCTTTATGCACACTTCCTTACACTTTAGACCAGTGGTTCTTAAACTGTGTGCCGTGAGAGATTTCTAAGTGTGCCGCAAAACTTTTTAAAATGCATTAATTCATGCTTCGCAACAACAACGTAAACACACTCTACAACAGAGGAAAAGCATGACTTTTATGGGCTGCGACCAAAAAGCTTAAAAATTTTAAATGCAATTCCCATTACGTAAAGTTTTAGTGATCAGTTGTCTTTCAGGCTCGTTTCGGTACATCGGGTATTTTAAATTCGCGGCTCGCAAAGTCTTTTAACGAATTTTTTGATCAGATGCTCAATACGAAATCTAATTAATGATGAATTCAGAACTAAATTTAAATAATTAAAGTGACAACGTTTATTAGCAAGAACTTGATTTTCTAACCAAAATTAACCAACCAATTAAGTGAGGAACTTTTCTTTGGTCCTCACCTTGATTTTAACGTAAAATTTAAAAGAATAACCTGGATCAGCCAACAAAGAATCCAAGTGAAGACTTTTTTTTATTGGCCTTCAATTTCTTTTGTAACCAGATTGCTACCAGCGGCAAAATTTCAGGCTAAAATTTCACCGATGCGCTCCACATAACCGTGCGAGTTTGACATGCCTGTCGTACGCGATATGCGGAACCTAAACACTTTGTATGAAAACAAACAGTACAAAATATAGTGAAGAATAATAAAAGAAAGTTTTGACTCTATTTATAGAAAGTTCCATAAAAATTTGAGGCATTCATGTAATACACTATCATGCATCAAGTAAAGGAAAACGTGGAAAACTCAGTGCACACCAAAAAAGATCTGCACTCTGGTCCAAGTGTGCCGCAAAAATTGGAAAGGTAACAAAGTGTGCCGCGGGCGTAAAAAGTTTAAGAACCACTGCTTTAGACCCAAAAGAGGTTTTCAATTATGGTCAAAGTGTGCCGCAAAATCTCAGAAGGTTCCCTGAGGGCAAAACTGTTGCGGGCACTGCCCACGTCTTACGTTAGCTCTAGTTTGAAAACTGCGATTAGCCAATTGGTTTTAAAACGAAAATCTCTTTTAACCTTACAAAAGGAACTACAAAAAGAAAAAAAACTTTCAAAAATTTAACTTTTGGTTTAATTTGTGAAATTTGCTTTTGCTTTCACGGAGATTTTCGTCGTGTCCATCAAAAGCGTGATAAAAATAACTTCTATTTGCAGGACAAGCAGTTATATTATTGTCATATCATAATTATCTAAAAAGCAGTCAACTCAACTGATTGTACAAAATTCTGGTATTTTAAAAAAATAGATCGGAAAGTTGCAAGAGTGTCACTTCGCTAGTGGACCGACAGCAGTCTTTGAGGTTAATTTAGTGACAAAATAATGTAGATTTTGAGTAAACGCATCTTAAAGACAAAAAGGGTTTATTGAACAATCTAAAAACTTTTTTGCTAACGCCAGGGTTTCCATTGCGTGTTTTTTCTAAGATTTGTGCTTATTTTTAAGAACATTGTCTTGGAAAATTTTAATGTGCTTATTTTAGATTTAGTGCTTATTTGTGCTTATTTTTTATTAATTTTTTTAGTTTTCCACAAAATTTTTTAAAACGCGTTTATTACAAGGTTTTCGCTTTGTGTCCAAAGAAAAGCGGACATTTTTGGTGAAAGCTTTTTTTCAGTCTTTAATTTAATACTTTTTAATCCCTGGGTCTCCGACGACTGTGTAAAACTTAAATCACTACTGTTAAGGGACCAAAATCAAGAAATCCGAGGCAGATTCACATTTGAGTGTTAATTTTTAACTTTCTAGGATAACCGGAATTCGGATCACAATTTTAGGATGGGTCGCTAAATCTTTGCTCTATATTTCCGCTTAGCATTTGGGTTGCCACAAAAAAGGTTGAGAAGCACTGCTTTAATTAAATGTATGAATCATTTAAAACCAAACAAAGATCAAAAAAGGTCTTCACTGCGCAAAAAGACAAAACTATTGACATTTTTGGAGAATAGAAAAAGGTTTGATAAGATAGAGATAAAAATCTAATATTAGAATTTGGATTATGTCTTTTAAAATTTTGCCCTATGATTATATCTGCGAAGCTGTCTTCATTTGGTCTTTACTTTAATACAGTTAAAAGGGGGAAAATTAGCAAACGACTATCTTATCCATTAACAGTGGCATTAATAATTTAGCTTAAAATAGTTTTGCAAAACCTTCATTGAAGTTTGAAACGAATTATAAAGAAACTTTCTTCAGCTCTTGTTATGTAACAATAAAACCGCACAAAACTGCAAAAAACAAAAACAATTGTCTATGTCACACTTGGTTAACCTCAAATAGTTAACAATTTGTTGTAATGGTTAAGCAAGCGCGAACAACTTTTAGAAAGCTTTTCCAAAATTTTAATGATAATGGCGATTATAGTAGTTTGCGAAAGCTAGTGTGATCAAAAAACTCAATCAACTTTAGTGCACATTTTTTTGTTCCTTTCCGATATCTTATATTATAATTAGGTTTCTACTTATTTAGTTTAAATCAAGAACGTCCGACCCACGGCCCGCAGGCCACTTGTGGCCCGCTCTCCAAATAAACGCTGGAACCAGGTTGTGCAGGGCCAACTTAAAGACTTTCAAATAAAGTTTATGACTTTCAGTGTGATTCCAGCTAGATGGATAAATTGAACATTAGCTCATTGTCACACTTCATTCCTAATAATTTTAATCATGGCGATATAGCTTAATCTCTGCCTTAAAATAATTCAAAGTTTTGTTATAACGCAAAAATCGCTTGGGCACGGGATAATCGCTTTTGTACTGTGTTTTTTTATTATCTGCTTGCAATTGTTCTTGCAATTTTCTTTTTTTCTTTTGCCAGACGGTGAGACGTAATGCGCTTTGTCTGTATCGTATGACCGAGTTAAGTGCAGTCTGGAATGTTCTCACTTACCATGGAAAATGCGTTCTAATTTTAACGTGCGTGACCAAAGCGTTTTCGAGATAATTCCAGCCGATTTGCATCATGTGACCTTTTGTCTATATACTGTATATGTACGCTCGCTCGATTGAAAGCATGCGACGACGAAGACAAAGAAAAAGACGGGCGACGAAGGCGAGAAAGTAACGTAATCTGGTTGAGAGATTAGTTTGAGCGCAGAGCGCGTGCGAAGTATTCTTTGATCGTACTACATTGATAAGTGTTAAATTTATTTTACGCCAGTGTTTTGGAGTTTTGTTCTACGAAGGTAGAATCATTTGTATTGATCGAATTAAGTCGTGGCGCCGATTTTGGCTGTGCAGTGGCAGAGCGCGGACGAGAATTTTCGTCAGTCGTGAGTCGTAAATTTTATAATACATTCGTTCTAGTTAGAAACAGTGGTTTCTGTTTGTTTGCGGAGGAAAGTCTTTAACGAATCAATCGGAACTTAGCCAAAGCCAACTGTATAAAAGCTTCAGGCTCATAGCAAACTACTTCTTGAGCCGGAATAAAATAAAATTAGACACAGCTTTGTTTCAGCGCAGGTGTTCGGGTTACCTTGCTCAACTGGTCCCTTAGGATTCCCAAACAAAGTCTGTGACACTCATTATTAAACTTTTTCAAGCGGTATGCTTCTTGGGAAAAGTAGGCTATTTAATCATTTGCAATCATACTTTGTTTTAGTTTAACGCGATAGAGGACAAAACAAAAAAAGGTCTTCAGTTGTTATTAGGGTATTAATGCCCTGACTCATCTTAAATTTGGCCCTCTTCCCTCTAAAAATTTCCGGATCCGACACTGACGATGTTTACTTGAGTTTTTTTAATTACTTTTTATTACTGTCACCAATTTCGGTCCCGAATATTTTTGCCAAGCGGATTTGGCGGGACGCCCTTGGACCATGAGTAAAAAAGGCTGCTGAGCGCTGATTTAGGGCAGTGATTCTCAACGTAATGCCGATCGGTTGGGTTGGAAAATTTAATCCAAAATTAGGTTATCTCTTTTCGTACTTAATTTCGAATTAAACAGTCCATCAGTCAATCGATCACTTATTTTTAATAACTGCCCTTGGCGAAAGAAATACTTTATGTCAAATACAAAGCATTTGTTTAAAACTAGGCTGACTAGAAAGCGTAAACTGCTTTTCTTTTTTAAAAGATAAGCCTTTAAACAGTACTTTTTAGCTTAACAAGGTGCTCTTTGGGCTCAAGTATTGACAGAAGTAATAACTTTTTTATCGTTAATTTAGTTATCCAGCAGGTATTGTTAAAAGTTGTCTTCGACTTCAGGCTTTTTTGTTGGGCCTAAAATATTTTAAAGAAAAAATAAAACTTGTTTTAAAAAGGCTGAAAAGCACTGGTTTAAAACTATCATATGTTTTCAGAAACTTGATTCTTTATTTTAGAATAGGCTATATGTCGACTTAGTCTAGGATCCAACACGTACATTTTTCTGTCTTGAATTGGGTTTTATCCAGTGCTAATCTATCAAGTTCTGGAGTGTATGCAAAATTATTAAGTTACCAAGCAACTTCTTACACTGTGGAACAAATTTTTAGCATGCTACACAAACTGTTGGCAAAAGTTTCCATTTCTTCCCAGACAATGCTTGAAAATAAGTAGTGATATATGTAAATAAATTGCATGAATAAATCATCGTCATTAAAATGCATGTGCATAAATGCAGCTTTTCCCTGCAAGCGATGTAAAAAATAAACGCATATTTTCGCAATTTTATTGCAACAAAAGTTTTCCCTAGTAATAAGAATAATTGCTACAGAAGCAACACGAAATTCTAAAATTTTGCCAAAGCAATATAATTTCAGAAGTTCATTTTGACAAATTCATAAAAAAATTCGCCTTATTCAGAAACAAAAAAAGAAAAAATGTTATCACTTCGCATTTTTCACATAAAGGTAAATAAACAGATAAACGAGCAGTGAAGCAGACTGAAGAAGTAAAAGAACAAATTCTCGGCCTCACCTCTGTCTGTGCTAGACCCGGGGCGGATGCCCCACACATGACGACCTCGAACAAATAACGCTCAACAAGAAAAGTTTCTGCGCTCGTTTTTAAATTTAGATTTTAGACTAAAATTTTCGCATTAAAGTTATTTGCCTTTTCATATTTCATAAAAGTTGTTTAAAAATTTGGGATATAAATTATACAATTTTTTGTCTTTGACTTAATACAACCAAGGAAATCAAGTAATTTTTTGTTTTGTTTTTTTCCGTTGTCGTAGTGTATAATTGTTTTGTGCTGTGTCCGTTACCACCTACATTACATAATAGGTCAATGTCGTTTTGACCAGTCGTAATTGAAAAATCCTTTACGTGGTTCATGCAAATAAAGTTGAGAAATAGTTTTTTTAACAAAATGACGTTGCAATGACAGCTTTTACCCACGGGATAACTCCAATAAATTCTTAAACTTGCGCATTGTTGTAAACCTACTACTTTTGTATTAAAAATTGATGCCTAATTATACTAAATGATTATGATACTAGAATTTACATTTCATCAAATAATTAAAGTATAACAGAGTAAAAAAATTTTTTTTAGATTGACACGAAGATATTCAATCAAGCTAGTCATGCTGCACTATGAACAATATAGGTCACACTTCAAACGTCAAAGCAGTGCTGTAGCCGTTTTCGATTAACTGAAAAAAATTAACCAAATCGTTCAACCTTTATACGAGATTTTATGTAGTCAAATAGTAGCTTATATTTTTTTGTGCTGAGATCGTTATACTTTTTTTTTTTCGCACTCAATTTTTTAGGTTTGTGGGGCAAGCAGCTCAGAATTAAGCCGCCACCCACTGCAATCCAAAAACCATCTTTTGCATTTCCTTAGGACGCAATTCTAAGTGATTCCAATAATATTCCTATTGTTCTTTGAAACATAATATTTTTCGATCGTGGATGCTGTAAATTTAGTTGAAACAGCGAAGAATGAGCGAATAAGAATTATTCTATAAGGTATATAATTAAAAAAGTTTAATTAATAAAAAGTATTTGCTTGTAGACGCGATCAAGGGCGCCACCTCACCGGCGCCAGCAAGGCGGCCAGCTCAGGCCAACAAACCAGATTAATGAATGATTTATAGCAATGTCTTGATTATTGTTTTTTCCTTAGGGCAAAAAAAATTTTACTCATCAGATTTAAATGTAGACTAGAAAAAAGTTCTTCACTTTACTTTTGGTCTTTAATTCTAAGCAAAGGACATTTTTTGGTCTTCAAAACTAGTTTTAGCTCAGGACTGGTAGAAAACTTGGCGCCTCTTCTGGTTATAAAAATGGGATTGAAAAAAAATCGGAATGTTTATTTTTGAATTCCAGCTATATATTTTGTTTAAACAATGATAAAGCTTTTAAATAATTAATCGCAACTTTTTTTGCAGTTGAAGAATGACAATTTTGAAAACAGATTAGTAAATGGAAAGTTAAATCAATGCATTTCTAAATCAAATGGTAAATTAGGACGAAAATCTTCGCAGTCTGGAAACAGCCAATTTACAAAAGACAATTCTTCCGTTGCAAGACATTCCTCAGAAAACAAATCAAAATCCCAGACTCTTCCAAATCCTGTATCATCACCGCCGTTAGATCAAAATAATTGCAACTTATTTTCAAAAAAAGATGTTGACAAATCGCAACATTTGACTAAACAGAGCCAACCGAAATTTCATTCGCCGAAAGAAAGTGTTGCCTCGAGTTTTCGTCGAAATTCATCAGAGTCTCCTTTGATAAGAATTAAACCATCAAAACTAAAGCTAATTAATCAGACTTCTTCGTTAATTTCAGCAAAAAACAGTCTTCTTGACAATCGAATTTCTTACAACGACGAGAAAACTTACCAATTGAAACTTGTGATGTCATCAACCGACGCGTTTAAACATGCAAGAGGTGTTAATAAAAGCGAAAAAAAGCTCGCCATTATCAAAAAACAATATTATCAAAAAGCTATTTCTATAATGGTTGTGGGGGGTTTGCTTTTCATAACCGGAGTCATCTTTGCCGCCTTGTACTTTTCAGGAATAATGATTAAATACCAGATTGCAGGACCTATTTGCTTGGCAGTGGGACTTTTAATGACAATTTGTGGCTTTGTGTGGTTGCCAATTATAAAAACAAAGTTAAAAAGGCGGGAACAATTAATGACTCCAATTTTTAGTCTATAATGTATGTTGTTTATACATTTTTAATGAAAAATTTGCCATTAAGAAAATTAAAAGAGCTTCCAAATTATTAAGCCCTTAATTTCTAAGTTAACTAATAATTTGTTTGATTCCTATAATTTTCCCATATCATAGGCGTGAAACTTGCAAGGTTATCCGAAAAAATTTAAAAACTGCAAAATTTTGGTCTATTTAAAACCAAAAAAACTCGCTTAAAGACTGCAGCAAACTCCTAACTGAGATCAAAATTTTTCTTGTGCTAACTTGACTTTCAATGCATTCTGCTGTTGCCGTCCCTGGCCATTCTCGTCACAAATTTCAAAATTTACATCAAATACAGTTGTTCTCCATTATTTTCTTTTGGAAAGGGGGACGGTCTCTTATAACTTTTTGTTGTAACTTACTGATGGTCAACGTGAAAATCGTAGAAAACCTTTTGATCTAAAGTTTTATCGTGGTTTGAAATTTGTCCCAGAACAAACAAACGTTAATTAAATTAGTCCCTGTTTCTTTAATTGCCGCTTTCTAGGCGCTACTGACCACTTAATGATTTTTCTTGCAATAATGCAAGCGGTTGGAACATCTTTTAAAGCCGTTGTTATGTTGTCAGCCAAAATACATTTAGGTTGTGGTTGACTGGGTAACCATTTTATGGTCTTTTACTGCAAGCCCATTGTAGTATTGCCTTTTTTTGAATAATTAGAAATTTATTTCCTGTTCATAATAACCATCTACCATGAATAATCAAAGATTAATTGTTTAATTGATTGATTGATTGATTGATTGTTTTGAGCTGATACTTTTATTTTTAAGGTTATGTCTGTTTTCAGTTTTTTGATTAATTTCTGGCTCAATAAAAGTCTACAGAAACTATTCATTTATTTTATTTTATCTCTATATTCATCCTCCCGACTTGAACTTTTGCAAGTTGCGCTGCGCTTTTATACTATTTTTAGAAACGTTGCACGTTTTGCGCTGCGTTCTAGGTTTGAGAACTATAAAGGCGTGTTTACAGCCGTTTACAGTACTTTTTTTCAGCGTGATCTTTGTTTGTTTTATTGACGCTCAAATCCACTAATTTTTTTATGAGTATCATGAATTTCATGAAAAAATGAGTGGATTTGAGCGTCAATAAAACAAGCAAGGAAACACTAGAAGCATATAAACTCAAGTATTACACTACAGTATTACAAACTCGAGTCATGCTTTACACTTCGCTTGTTTTTTTGGTTATAAGAACAGAATCGTTAATTTGTACTAGCAAACAGATTGGTTTTGCTGTAATAAATTTTTAAAGACCGAAAAAAAGTTTTTACATTAAATCTAAATTGTATTTGGTCACTGATCTGGACCGTTCTGGATTGCAGAATAACTCTGCCCAAAAATTGGCGTAATGCAACTTCTTCCTGCCCCGAAAATCCATGCTCAGTGTTCGAAAAACTCTGATTCGGCAAAAACTTTTCAGCCTCTTGAGCGGCAATTCTCCCTTTTTTCCTACTTCGTACGGCTATAACCTTTATGTCTTGGTTTAATTTCAGTGTTGGCTAAGTCAGGTGTCAACAACCGGTGTTCGGTGGAAAAATTTTGGCGGCCCCGCAAAATAATCAAAGTTGTAACAAGTCCACCATTTAAAGAATTCAAATCAATCCAAATCCAAAAATATTCAAGTTCTATCCATGAGTCTATATATTCTTTGTAATTTAAAAACTAAAGACTTTTTTTAGTCTTCACTTGTTTTTTACGTGACTATTATTGCACAAATATATTTACAGTCGTTTTTTTCTCAACTCGTATTTGTGGCCCGCTAAATAATAATTTATACATTTAGTAATCCATGTGGTTCGAAAGATTGGCAACCACTACATCACATAGTTGCCAACATCATTATCAAAGCAATACTGCGATTACTCTACCTAGGTTATGAATGCGCTGAATAGAATCAATTACTTAAAGACCTCCCTACTACGATTAGAGTTTTTATTGCTGTATGTTATTACAATTTTTTTGCTGCGTACATCTTGTTTCAATTTATAGATTTGCAAGTTTATGGTTTTTCGTTAATAAAAATTTAGATTGGCTCACCAAACGTCTGTTTTAGTCGGGAAAGTCCCGCTTTTTAGACCTTGTCCGGCCCGCTTAACCATTATGCCCCGGTATTTCCAATTTTAAGTGAAAACCTTTTATTTTTTAGAGAACACTGTTTTTTCAGGACGATTTTTTTTCTTTTAATGAACGTCCCGATTTACCACTTTGGAAATATGGTAGGCCTATGCCTAAATTTACATCTGTATTTCAACTTCGCTTTCTGTTTAAAGCTGTGCTTCTCAATCTTTTTTTGGCCATGCCCCACTAAATTAGCCTACTTCTAAAATTCTGATGTCCCCCATTTGGTGATAGTTACATAGCTGTAACAGCCGAAAAATAGTTGAGGGACAAAACAATTTTCTCAAAAGATTTGAAACTGCTTCTGATTTCTTTATTTTCGCAAAGACTATAGCGAAGGCTTTTGCTTGAAGCCTCCTTGTATTTTTCTACTAAAATTGGTTCATAAAGTCATAAATCTCCATGCCCTATCAAAATTTTGTCAGACCCCACGTTGCGAATCGCTGATCTAAAGTGTAGTGACTACTTCTAGCCAATTGCAAATTGGTTGTTGTCTTTGTCTTAAAAATGGTCTAAAAATCTGCTTTATGTGGCCTACTAGGTTTTTAAAACCCAACATTTGTTTTTTAAGTAGGCTACTTTTGGTACAGATTAACAATTTATGAAACAAAACAAACTTCAGTAACAGCACACAGCGTCACTGTTTTGGTTAATAGGGTCTTGTCAAAGCCGTTTACAAATGCTTGCTTAAGCTACATAAATAACCCAAACAAAAGTTAACTTTTAAATTTAACTGCTTACAATTGGTACAATCAAAACTAATTTGTACGCTGTGCGGTAACTTAGCGTAAAGTTTTTTTGAGGAAATGCGATAGAGTCGAAATGATAGAGTGGATCAAAAGTTTCGAAAGTCATTAAGTAAGCAAATAAACATCTGAATTTTTAAAATAACAGATGTTTACTCTTTGTTCAATCAAAAACGTCATAGCATATGGAAAAATGGCCATGCTTTCCCATTCACTTTAGTTTTTTATTGAACAGCTACACATAGGCTAAACAAAGAAGAGATTTTTTTTCTTCACTAGAAATTGACAAGCCAAAGAGCGGGAAATTTTCAGACTTCTACTTCTGTTTGAGCCTTATTTTTTTACTAGTAGATTAATGGCGGTAAGTTAAAGTTCCCCCAAAATGTTTAAGAAAAAAAATAGATCGTCGAATAAGTTTTTTCAAGTTCAGCAAAATTGGTGTCTCCGAAGATCGTAATATTGGTTTTCCAGTCGTTCTAAGTATATAGCTATTAACGTTTCAAGTATACAACGACAATTTCATGAATAAGCATCAAACAATCCAGCAGTTGCAAGCTCGCTATTGCCTCGACTTCTTCATCCATTCAACCGGAACCAGATTGTGAACCCTGCATAATGGAACCGACGACCGAATTCAAACATTTTTAAAAAACTATCTTTGTTATGTTTCAATTTTGCCTTTAATATATCCACATTATTATGGCTTGTATTTAAACACCAAGCTGGATCAAACTAATTTTTTTAAGCGTAGAAATGAAAAAGAGAAAAAATTTCTTTAAGCTTTCTGAAAGTTTTTAGTGGGTTTGTTCGGCTATTTATATCTTACATAGGCTGTTTTAGTACTTGAGTAATAATTAATTTCACTTTCCAAATTTTTTGAATAACATGCCAAATGTTGGTCGGCTTCTGCCACATAGGGGAGAAAAAACGAGTTCTTGACGACGAATAGAGGAAGCTGAAAATAACCATCACCACATAAAATAGTCGGCAGGATAGCTCAGTGCAATAACACTTAGACATACGAGCAGAAGGACGTGAGTTCGATGCTCAGTCTACCTAGGTGATTTCTGTTGCGCTCTTCACAACGAATTCCTCAATGAGGTCACGCTGCTTACGTACGATGGTCACTCTGCTTGGAACGGAAAGAAGCCAACACGATCATACGACGACAACAACGAACTTTATTTCGGTTGGAACGATTTGCAGGAACGAAATCGAAATGGATTCTGTTCCAACTTTTACCCTAGTCACGCGTTTGCGCCTGGGGCGGAAGCTTTACGCGACCCACCTCAATTGGGCAGTGCATTCGTATCATTTGAAATGGAAAAACTACAGTGTGCTTCCGAAAGCAAACTTATCGACTGACGCTTAAAAACCAAAAAGTCTAGATTATAAATCTTTATTGAACTTCATAAAACTAAAAAAGATTCAAATGCAAAATATTTACAAGAGACTAAATTAGACGCAATATTTGGAGAAAAGGCTTTGAAACTCGGGATCAGAAAATCAAAGCATTGCACAATGTGGAATACACGAGTTTTTTTGGAACAAAAACTCTTTAACAATGTTTGCCACAAAACAAACATTTAATGGATTAGGTACAAGAAATGGGTTCCTTCAAGAAGTCACCGTAAGCAACTTTTGTTCGTGAAACTAACCCGAAACTTCCTGCGGTTACTATCGCTTCTTGAGTTCCTTTTCCTCTGGATTTCTTTTTTGTTTCATCCTGGAGCAGTAGGGGGATTCCGTAACTGCTCACGGTGACTTCTTGAAAAGACCCCAAGAAACTTGCGATTTAAACACATTACTTTTTTTTCAAATGCAAGAATAAAACAATGATTATAAACAGTTACAAAAGCGCAGCAATATCCAATTAAGTTACGTTAAATAAAAAGAAATACTTTTTTCCTTTTTCTGTATGCGGTTGAAGGCATTTTGTCCAAGCAATCCTTAGCACATATTTTTTTCTTTATAATCGATATTTTACATCCAAGAATCCTGAACTAAAAACGAAATAGAAGCAAAACATTTTTGTTCGAGACTCTTAACTTAACACTGTTGAAAAACGAAAAAAATTAGATCATTGTCAGCAACCTTTTTAATACTAATAGAACTTCGGGAAACGCTATGTCAAATGGGACTCTGAAAAGATTTTACACTAAGCAAATCAAACATTATTTCTAAAAATAAAATAAAGACTGAAAACTAGCGGTGTACAGTTTAAAATAAGGACTTTTTTTTAGTAAGAGTCAAGTGAAGAGTAAGAGCCATAAAAATGTGAAAAGGCTGCAGATTTACAACCAATTGTCACTAAGCAGACTTTTAATGCACTTGCCCTCTAATTAACGCACATAACTAACATATTTATTTTAAACTACTATGAGCAATATTTGATCTAGCGTTGGTTTTTGAACGCTTTTCAATAAACTGGGGACCTTCAGCTTTTGTTCTAGCTTGAGAAAAACAAATGAAAAATAGTACACTTTTTAGCGATCCACAATTCTTAAACAAGGGAATGCAGAAAAAAGATATTAGGGGGTACAAGAAATCAGGCAATTTGCAAAGCATATACCCTCGCCATCCCATGAAACCTTCAATCAGTCGCGAAAACAGTAAAAGGCTAAGGTTTACACATCACATCATATCTTAAATAAACAAGACATAGGTAACAAAACGGTGACAGTGAAAGTTTAAGGAACTTGTGTACAATAAATAAAAGCATGATGAATATAAAAGCTACAGAACAGCGGCTACGGGAAATACCCTGGTATATACACATTTTGCGGCACCTAAAGAAATACTGTAGTTCAAAACCAGTGGAAAAAATGCTTCATTAATCAAAATACAAGTGAAAATCTGACTTTATTTTTAAAAAAATCCGAGAATTTTTTCTGGCCAAATGAAGTCTATCTTAAGCCAGGATCATCAAAAAAAGTTCTTGCGGCTGTAGCTTCAATTCAACTGTGATCCGGTGATGGCGGCAATGCTGCTGTTGGTCCAATCTGGCAAATCAGTGACGGTGGTCGTTGGAATCGAAGGAAAAACTGAACTGTCGCTTTCAACAAAGAGAAATCCTGAAAAGTTTTGGACTTTCAAAAAACGTTTTTGTCGTTTTAACTTTAAAGTTATTGTTTTATAGTTTCCGAATATAGGTATATATTCCGAATATACCAACGACTTTTAATGGGTTAAAGTTATTGTTTTATAGTTTTATAGTTTTTATCAAATTTTACTGTAATGAATTAATTCGACATGTTATCAGTTCCAAATTTACAGCGAATTTTCTACTTGTAATTATAAATATCTGATGAGATCAAACAAGATCGAAACAGGCGCTTGTAGTGTACTGTTACAATGTTGAATTTAAATTGAATTTGTGGTTATTATGTTTCATTGATTAGGTGCCTTCACCAATAAGGCATTTAGATCCGTGTTAAACCAAATAATTTTGTATACTTGTGATACGAAGCACGAGATCTCTTTTCATTTATGTTACGTAATTTGTCGCACTACTAAATAAGCTTTGATAACGCGGAGCTTTGTCTTTTAACCATTATTGCGAATATAATTTAGTTAGAAATTTATATTAAAATTTTTACTGGAAATAGTTCTTTTCAACAAAACTAAGGTTATTTAGATTCACCTATTAGAGACTGAATTATGGAAAGTTTCATTAACACACCTTATTGGCAACTAAAGTTGCCTCGGCGTTTAATGGGTAAATGATTCGACAAGTTTAACAAGTTATGGATTGAACAAACCAACGTTGTGGAGTAGAAGAGAGTCGATTCTATTTTAATCTGTACACTTTTACAGCAAGTTGTGCAAAAATTTTAATAATTTGAATATTCAAAAAATTTTGTGAATCTACGAAACATATAAAAGTTTTTTCACAATAGGTGCAACAAAGTCAGTTAATCCAGAAAGTTTTAATTTTAAACGATTATTGTACAGCAGAATTGAGAACAAAATTGCAAGTTGAAAAAATAAAATATTCTAATTGTAAAGAAACAAACGAGGGGGTACGAACAGTGAGGGGAATCCAAGGGGAGCGGTACACAAAAACCGGGAGACGTCAAAACTGGACAAATTTTTTTTTACTCTTATTACTGCTTCAAACCCGGAAATAGTTTGATTACTTTTGTAAAGTATACAATTCAAATCACTTCAAATTTTTTTTCTTTTCGAAACAAAACTTATGCTTCCGTAAATTTCAGCCTAAATCTCAACAACCCGCGGATTTGGCACGTGACCTTCGATTCTGAGCGACCCGGCGCCCAGATTACGTCACGCGGTTTACTCGCTCGATATGTTACACGTCATTTATTGCAGGGGCGTCCAACCCGTTGCCCGCAGCGCCCATTCGCTTCGCCCGCGTAAAGGTTTCGAGTTGCCCGAACAGTATTTATCAAAATAACGAAAACTAAACCCGGCAAATCGTGTTGCAAAAAAATTTTTCTATCCGGGGTGACGGTCCGAGAAAGTCTTCGCTGGTAAAAATTCGACCACAATGTTCTACTTACTCGGGTGGCCCCTGGCTCAAAAAGGTTGGACACCCCTGATTTGTTGAATATGGAATGATGCAAAGCCAACGTTTCCGGTTGACTTCAGCGCTTGATAATTGTCTTCAGTGAGCGAAAAGCGTTCGTTTTAAAAATAATTGCTTTTTAATGAAGGAAATATTTCATTCAAGCTTAGCTGCTCTTTACTGAAAACTAATGAAGCCACTTAACATAAATGACACGACACAAGCTTAAAAGAATCCCGCAGAACTTGCAAGAAATTGAACGAGTTACACAGCTAACCTGCTATGGATGCAGTCATACAGCAGGTGAATATTCCTCCCATTAACGCTCTCACGGCCATATTAGCGATATCTGTGCGACGCTTTGGCATAAACACACCTGGAATAAACACGATTTGTTGAAGTTATTTTGGGAATGCTAGCTATTTGAATTAAAAAAAAAAACACTAAATTCGGTACTTAATTAAGTGGAATATCTTAGCAACAAAAAAACTTCAAACATCACTTTAAAAAAAACAACTAAATTGGGCATTTAATCAATTGGAAATATCTTAGTTGCTCGGGGCAATAAAAAAGTTTTCAAAAGATAAAAATAAAACACTGAGTAACTTGTTGAAAAGATCAAAATCTTTAACATATTGCTCCTCGATCGATAGGCTTTCACGCTCTCTTACACCTGATATCGCCGTTAGATATCAATTAATCAAAAAAAAATTGTTTTTGATGTAGCTTTCAAGTGGACTGAAGATGGAGATACATATCTCTTTGATGTTACATTGCTTCAAAATATATCGTATGACTAAGAATGCACTGAAAACTGTCCTTTAGCATTGGTTTAAAGCAGTGCTTCCCAATCGTTTTTTGTGGCGACCCAAATGCTAAGCAAAAATAGAGAGCAAAAAGTAAAACATTCATGTTCGAAAAAATAAAGGATAATCAAAAAAGTTTTTATTTTGTTCCACTTAAAAAAAGGGCGTTACTTATGTCCCACCCTGTATTTTTTAAAATAATAAAACGCTTACAAAATTTTATTTAATTTTTTAAGCGCTGCTTTTTTAAGCACTGGTGTAAAGGAAATCGAATGTTTTCTAAACGCTTAAAACAAAATGTAAACCATGACGTGATGCAGAGAGCAAAAAACAAACGATTCCTAATATGGACTACGAAACTAATAGCAAAAGTTATAATCGTTAATTAAAAAATTTATACCGTTTTGACCTGGTGTTAAAAGAGTTAAAAGATGTTAAATGTCTAAAAAATAAGCTCGGACAAAAAGGTGGCATGCAATGCCATTATACTTCATAAAAACCGAACTTCTATAGAAACGCTTTGAATAGGGAACGCAAAAGCACACAATAAAACGAGGAAAAAGAGGCGCAATGAAACGAGAAATTAATTAAAACGCACTTAAAGCTCCGATGATGATCCCGAGCGAACTGATATTGCAGAACCCGCATAGCGCGTGGATGGCAATTACTTCCGATCTTTCCTGTAAAAGCTCGAGTGTCAGTTCACCTGTCGTTGAAATAAATTTGCAGAGCACTTTCCCACCGATATGAACACGACTTTTCCGTCGGCGGCGATCTTATTGGCGCCGCTCAAGCGCTTTTCAACCATCGGCTGCATTCGCTCGTAAGCGATAAACTCGTTCAAGAAAGTTTTGGTGCCGAACAGCTCGCCCACTAGCTGGCAGTCTTCCCATTCGGCCCCCATCAAAAAGGCAACAGGCATGAAGACGTAGCCGCACAGCATCTGTCAATGACACCTTCAGTTTAATTTCAAATTTAAGAATTTTCGGAAAATGAAAAGTAATTTGTTCTTACGGCCCGTTTCCACTTCGAGCATTGGCGGAATTATACAGGGTGACCCAAAAAACAGAACCCATACAAATTTTATTAAATCTTATCAACATCAATAGAATTTCAAGAAACTTGGTGGACATAAATATCAATCTTTGTACCATCATTCCTCAAAGTTTCAGTTATTTTAGTTGCTTTACATTAAAGTTATGCATTGTTTAAAATACGCTCTAAATGGGCGCAACAGTATTGGAGGCAAACTTGCAGACGTCAAGGAAAATTGTCACTCACTCAAACTGATCTCTCTTTTGAGGTTTCTCAAATTTTTTCTGTAGTTAGTGCCTGTATTAATTAGTTTAAACATTGATGAACTAAAGCAGTGGTTCTTAACCTATTTACTTGCTGCACCCCATTTTAAATCACCAACCAATTCTCGCACCCCCTTTTAGAATTGGTTAAATATAACAAGTTTTAAAAAACGTAAGATGGAACCATCTTTTAAGCTCAAAAAAAAAAAAAATCAGCAAAGAAAGAAATTACAGTAATACATTTAGAAGAGTGTCTCAGTGACTCTTTTGTTGTTGCTTCCTATTTATAATGACATCAAATCTTGGTGTCTTGGTGCTAAGTGCTACTCGCATGTCGTGCTGAGGATCCAAACGATTTCTAGATTTTGCTTTAATGTGAACCAGGCAAGAAAATCCTGTTTCACACAAGTTGTTGCGAAAGGCACCAACACAGTAAGAGCCTTTTTTTCCAAACAGGATATGTTTCTAATTGAGAAGCCCAAAAGTTCTCCAGACTATCATCGGAAAATTCCATTTAATTCCAGTATTGTTTCTCATATCAATGAGATCTTCCATAATGTCGCTATTATCATCAATTTCTTCCAAATTTACCTTGAAAGGATGACGGATCCAGTAGTCACAGGTTTGTATCTCTCCACATGAGAAGTAGCCATCAAATGCAGTACTAAGTATTTGTAAATGTTCAGCAATTGTTGAAACAAGGGGTGGATGAAAGGAAGCACTTTCCTCGAGTGTTTCTTGAAGGGAAGGAAAATTTACCAAGTTTCCTTTCTTTACACGTCTAATGCACAGCTGAAGCTTTTCTTTAAATGCAGACAGCTTCTCACATGCATGAATTACGCTGATTCCTTGTCCCTGCAAAGAGCGGTTGAGTTCGTTGAGTGCTGTGAACACATCAGCCAAATAGGCAAGGTTTTGAATAAATTCAGGGTCTTCAAAATATTCAGCCATTTCATTTCCCATTTTGCAGAGAAACTCTTTAATTTCATCTCGCAATTCAAACAGACGAGATAGCACACGACCACGTGACAGTCACCTTACTTCGGTGTAATATAAAAGCACGGTTTGTTCTTTACCCAACTCCTTACAAAACAGTTGAAACAGTCGGTGATTCAGTGCACGGCCACGAATCGTATTCACAACCTTAACGCAAATTTCCAAAGCTTTCTTCAGTTTGAGGGGTAACGTTTTTGGTGCAAGAGCGTGCCGATGAAGAAAGCAATGGGTAATTTTCAGACTGGGAATTTCTTTTCTTAGTAATGCAGCAAATCCTGAACGGTTGCCCAACATGGCTGGTGCTCCATCAGTGCATATCGAACCAATCTTGTCTAAGTGAAGTTGGTGTTTCATGAAGAATTCTTTTATCATATCAAATACGTCTTTGGCTTTCGTTGTAGTTTCCAGTGACTGACAAAACAAAAAACTTTCTTCAATTTTCTTGTTTTTCACATATTGGACTACCGCTATTAGCTGACTACAGTTCGACACGTCAGTAGATTCATCAAGCTGCAGTGAAATCGTTACTGGACATGCCTTAATGTCAGCAATAACCTGCTCCAGAATATCTTCACTCATATCGATGATCCTATTGTGGATAACATCATTAGATAAAGATACTTGTTGCAACTTTTTGCAGCTTCCTTGCCAAGAACAATATCTGCTATTTTAAGAATACATGGCTTGATCAATTCCTCTCCAACGGTATGGGGCTTCTTTGACTTAACAATTTGGTATGCAGCTTCATAAGAAGCTAGCAATATTGGTTTTTCTGGTGATGAAAACCCATGCTTACGTAATGTGCCGGCACGGTCAAATCTAGCCCTCTTGACTTGTAATGTCGCAATGTCATTTCCTGCATTCACACCACCATGTCTGTTCTTGAAATGTTCATCAAGTTTCGATGGTTTCAAGTTTGAGTTTGAGAACATAGTGTCGCACAGGACACACTGCGGACGTTGTGTACCATCTTTTTCGGTAATAAATGTAAAGCCATACTGAACATAGGCATCATTCCACTTTTGTTTTTTAGACATACCAAAAACAAAGTTTAGTGATATTAAAGTCTGTAACAACTGTCAATTCTGTTATTTTCCACTTGTAAATTTGAAGTCTGTAACATAACTTTTTTTTATATTTAAAAGAGTAGGCCTAATCAACCTTAATGATTCAGCATCCCCGCACCCCTGGTTAAGAAATCCTGAACTAAAAGCATTAAATACAGCAAAAATTTGAGAAATCCTAAAAGAGAAATGTGTTGGAATGATTGCCAATTTTGAGTGACGTCTGCAAGTTTGCCTCCAATGCTGTTGCGCCCATTTAGAGCGTATTTTAAACAATGCATAACTTTAATGTAAAGCAACCAAAATAACTGAAACTTTGAGAAATGATGGTACAAAGATTGATACTTAAGTCGACCACGTTTCTTGAAATTTTATTGATGTTGATAAGATCTGATAAAATTTGTATGGGTCCTGTTTTTTTTGGGTCACCCTAGTACTTTATTTATTGAATTTCTTACGCTTAAGCGTTGAGAGAAGTAAAATATATCAATAAACCAACAATTAATCAAGTAACGCTCGTAGGGGAAACGGGCCTTTAATGATTAAATGCAGACCATTGAACACAAATGAAAGTCGCTTTGTAAAGGAAAAAACGGATTCGCTTTTAGCAACGAGTTAAGCTTATACTTACGATGTCAGCTAAACCTAGAATACAAAAGGGCTAAGTTCAGCTATTTCGGTCTTTTGTATAGAATTTCCCAGTCGTTTATAACTCACAATATATTTTCTATAACAATTTAAGGCGAAATATTTTGTTTTTAAAACAAATTCATATTGCTTTGTATCTACGTCCGACTTATGAAGAACAAAAAGCCGCCAAATCATCAGTTTATACTTAAAATGAAGAAAGTTCAACGGTTCTTGACAGTATATTCCATGCAAAGTTTAACAAGTTCAGGACGTAGTTGGCCGTTCTATATCATTTGCCGCGTAAGCTAGACAAACCAACAAGTCAATGTTTTATACGTTAGGCTTTTCACAGTTTGAACGTACTGATGCTCGGTAAAAAACAACTCATAATATGATCCCTTAAAGCTTTTTTTAATCCTGAACCCCTTTTGCTCTAAAAATTTAATAGATCCCAATACTAAAATATGTGAGGTTTTTTTTTTTACAACAACCAAAGTCAAAAATTTTTTTTAGGTCTTTACCTAAATTGGAAAACCGATTTTTAGTTGGTCAGGTCATCACTTTAATCCAACCGGTGTTTTAAGGCGGAACTGTTTTACAAAGCAATTTGATGACATTCTTTTGTGTTCATTTAAATTTCAACAATATATATTTGAATTCAATACACTGCCAAAGAGAAATCGGTTATCCAATTCAGGTTAAAACTAAAAAAAAGACATCACATTAATTCATAAAAGAGTTTCGCTCGAAAATGCCGGTTGAATTGAGGTGACGACCTTTCTTTTTTTTGTCTTCTACTCAATTTGAAGTACGAATTCAAGTTCTCAAGGCGATATCATAAAAAATCTTACGTTGACTGTGTTGTTCTGTAAACCACCAAAATAATACCGTAAGCCTTTAATTCAATATTTTCTCGTGCGGACCCCTAGAATATTCTGTGGACCCCAGTTGAGAACCCTTCAAAAGCAAACTCCAAGTTTAAATGATAAAAACACACTTTTTTAGAAATGACAAATTGGTTTTAAACTAAAACATCTCTAGTTTTTGATTCATCAGAAAACGGGACTGAACATTAAAATACCAAAATACAAAAAACCGAAAAGTTTTCGTTAATCAGTTGCTTGTTGGCTGTTTTCATTAATTCACACAACTATCTTAAGGTTTTTACTACTAACCATCTATTGCTCTCATTACTTTTCTTCACTTTAATCAACAATGTACAAATCGGCTCGAAAATTAAAAATCTCGAATTACCTCGAACGACAGATCCGAGCGCCCGACGAAGGAACCGAACCAGGACAAGGTGCTGTTCACGAAAGCGAGCAGAGCGAGAAACGCAATGAGGTTGACGGCGATGTTCGCGACCAGTTTGATCGATGTCGACGCGCCCACAGCGGCCGCTTCGATGACGTTTCGCTCGGTCCTTCGAATAAAAGCGCCCGATGCAAGCCGATCGCGATCAAGAAACGGCGGCGACGTCGATAGGTCACGTGAAAAGAACGGGTCGGTTATGGAAGGTGAAAGAAATTGCGATTTGACGTAAAGATAAGATTTTTGTCAACTGTCGTCTGTTGCCTTGTGAAGACTGTGATTCGTTTCGGCTGCATTAAAGACCTCGCAAGCAATGAAAAGCCCCGAAACTTAAAAAGCACCCGGCAACCATCAAATAGAACTAATGCTGAGACTTTTAAACGATAAAGTTCTTCAAAATTTTTAAACGATAAAATCGACTTTTGTTGAATGAAACACTGTCAATGTGTGATTATAAATATAAAACATACTTAAACAAACCTTAAAAGCTTGAAACTTCACCAGGGGCTCGTTTCCACTACGAGCGTTGGCGGGAGTATTCTTTCTTTGTTTTATTTAATTTTTTGCTTCTCTCAGCGCTTTAGCGTAGAAAGAAGTAAAAAAAATCAATAAACACACAAAGAATACTCGCGCTAACGATCGTAGTGGAAACGAGTTCGAACTCGTAAACTAATTATTCAAAAACTTTTGAAAGTAAATTGTCTTGACCAGGGGTCGGAAACCTATGGCCCACGAGCCAGATGTGCCTCTTTTGATAATGGCATCTGGCTCTTTTGTTGACAAGCATAAACTAGCGCACATAAAAAAAAAGATCTGAGCACACAAGATTTCAAAAGTGAAGACCCTTTTTTAAGAGAAATCTGAGTCAGATACAAGGTGAAGACTAGAAATCACTACGTTTTTGAGACGAAAATCGAGGAATCAGAGTCAATAGTCAATAATATAAGTTTTATTTCGCAAAAAAAAAGACCGAAGTTTGCTCACAAACAAATTTTTGCGCACACACATAGCTAAAAATTAGAGGAACATTGTATGGCTCTCACAAAAATACATTTAAAAATATGTAGCCTTTATGGGTCACTTGCCCGAAAAGGTTCTCGGTCCCTGATCTTGAGTTTAAGTGTAAGATAAACCTAACGCCGTCTTGACCTGATTCCGGACAAGACAGTAATCACACCGTATTTTAAAAATAATAATACGATTTTTGAAACACCAATAGTAGTTTGGGAAACCGCTGCTGAAGAGAATTAACAGGCAAAAATTACCGAACTCAAACTAGGATCTAAATCGATCGAGTTTGCAGACCTGATCGAAAGCAAAACTAAAATTGATAAAAACAAAGCATTAATAACAAAAACGGAAATCTATTTAAATTCAAACGAAAACAACATTATTTTAGTAGGCCAAAACTTTACTTCATTACAACTGTCCCATTAAAGCCAACTGAAGACCAAAAACAATACTTCACTTTATAAACTGAAAACTCAAATGCAATTGTTGGATATGCCGGTGTTGGCTCGATTGCTGCTGTATAAAGCGGAGTCACTGATATAGGTAAGCAGCAATAGCCCTATTAATGGATTTGTCATGAAGTCCCGTTTCCAAAGGCCCAACGAAAATTACTCAGGCAGCATCGAACTCGCGTCTCTCTGCGCACACGTCAGAGACACTAAGCTATCGCGCCGACAATTGCAAGCCGAAAAGTAGAACTTTCGCTTGACGCATTGATGTTCTATTACGCTTATATAGGAAGCCATTACTCATAGGGAGTAGCAAACCTGGACGTTAAAACTAAGGATTCGGATTTGTTGAACTTTGATTTTTCTCTTTCCGGATAGAGCATCCGGGACACTACCAAAGACGCGGGAGCGGACATGACGCAGGCGGTGAGAAGATGAACGCTGTTAATCTGACAAATTGAAAAGGTTTTTAAAGTGCTATGCCGATTGGTCATCAATTGGTCATGTGACAATTCAAAACTGGTAATCAAATGCAGTACAAAAAGCCTTTAAAATTTCGCTTATGTAAAACATTAGCAGGGGCAAAGTACAGGAACGTACTGTACTAGTCAACTCCTCTACACTTAAATTTGCTAGACCCGTAGGCCGTAAGGAAAAACGTTTGAATTGTTGCATTATTGTGCTAAAGCATGTAACTAAAAGATCATCATCTGCCGTAAAGGGCGAACAAATCGTTTGCTCCCGTTACGTATCCAGAAACCTACTCCTTTGTTCTTATGTCTATACCGCACAGCTAAGTTCGTAAAATATACTGAAGAGTTATACACAAGAAAGGATAAAATAAAAATAAAGTGAAAACGCGGATATATATGCTTTAAAAAAGCAATTGAATAGGGAGGGTCGCAAGTTAAAGTGCATCAAGCTTTTCGAATACCACACAAAACCTAGCAGAAAACCTACAAATGCACATTTATTAAGTCAAAATGTTTGCTGTGGCATGTAGGTCATTTAAGAAATCGTACTAAATAAACTAATAAGTAAGTTACTACATGGACGTGGCAAACGGCCATAGAAAAAAAACAAAGTGGCGTGAAATCGGGGAAAACAAAGAAGTACTAAGCCAACACAAAGTTTTAAGAGGCCATTCGAACTCATAAGAATCGAAATACATGACCAAATAAAATATGAAAGTCCAATAACCCCTCCGAAGTTTTATTGTGTATCGAGTGAAAAGTGGATCGAGCCAACTTTACTGTTAAAAATGCACAAGCCGGCAAAATGCCACAACATAACTCAATATTAAAACAAAAAATGTAAAAATAGTAAAATATCTTTAAAAACATAACCTAACAATGAGTTCGAAAAATATTAAGCAAACCTTAAAACCGACAAAAACGCCAAATACAGAAAAGGCGATTGAACCAAGTCCAGCAGTTAAAACAGAATGAATTTCAGCGTTGGTTAAATCCGGCAAATAAGGCCTCACAACTAATGGAGCTTCAGTCTAGAAAAATAACGCAACAAGGCTGGCAAATCAAACTAATATTTTAAACCTGTTATATTTACCATTCCAACAAAAATATTCGCTATCGCAACAGCTGATTCAATGGCCGACGTACCCAGTGTGACTTGAGTTGCGTAGGCAAATTTTCCGATAAACCATTGCATTATGCCCAAATAGAAAAGCATATTAGTAACAGTGCTAAAAAACACGATCATCGGAAGAACCTGAAAAAAAATTAACATAAAAAACAGTCTTTTCTTTTTCGGTAAGCAATTTAACTTTAAATTCCAATAAATTTTACAATCATTCTAAGGTAAAGAAATGGAGAGAGTCTGATAAATAAAATAGATTGCAAGGTTATCGATCATCTTTGCGCGTAGATTAACAAATAAATTGGATTGTATAAATAAAAATCTGTAATAGTAAAAAAATTTTGATGAAAATGTCAATCAAGCTTTAAATTTAGCAAAAAACTTACTTTAAAAGCAAAAAAATGCATTTTGAATTCATCACCAAAAATGAATTTAGCTCCATATTCAGAGTAATTCATAAATCTCTACAAATATTCACAATAAATGACAGAAGAATGTTTTTTAGATAAAACATGGCAAAAATAATTTACCGCGATTTCATCACCGATAAATTTAACGACAGTGAACCCAACATGAGTGCGAAGGACTAGGACTCCAAGAAAAAACTGAAGACCAATACCCCATACAACTGTTCTCCAATTAATCTAAAAGTAAAATATTAAAAGTTTTATCCTGCTATTGTTGACATTGAATCAATAAATATTCATCGACTGATAATTAAAAGTGTATTTGGTTAAGCTTCAAAGTTTACTATACGGAAAGACATAATCATATCAGAAGTAAAATTCTAACGTTGTCAAAAAGAAAAACTTTTAATAAAACCTAATTGAGAACAGCTAAATGAAAACACAACAAAAAATTTCTCACGCTATTTGGATATTTAGATCCCCAAACGCAAGTTAACAAAATAACAATAAATCCACATAAAGAAAACAGCTGTCGGGGGCTCCTTACAATGACATCCATTAAGAGAAAAATAGAAAATGCTAATACCAGCACAATTCCAACCACCGAAACAACTCTAAAATGTTGTTTAGGGTAAAAAAATACAAGTACAATTTCGTCTTCTGAAAAACTCAGTATATTTTCTACATTGTTTAGTAAACAAATAAGTTAGGCATTCGTTAAAGATTAATTTACATGAGTAAAACAATTACGCAACTTTTCACTGTAATATTAGAGAGGAAATTCCAAACACTTATCAACTTCACACTATCTTGGATCTATGTATATATACAGGGTGTCCCAGAAGTCGCGCACCATTTACGTTTTATAAAATCTTTCAATTTCTTCCAAACATAAATATCAATTTGACTGTTGTATTGTGAGTTTCTCACTCATATTTAGAAAATTTCAATTAATCAAATTTGAAACATGGAGCATATGGAGCGCGACTTCTGGGACACCCTGTATATATGTTTATTTAGGTAAAACACAACACATAAAAATTTAAAAACGCAAAAGTCTGTTTCGCCAAAAAATGGCTCATCAGGAGATTATTCATTCATTCATTCAGTGTTTTTATTCTTGATCATTATTAAACAGTTTAACACAAAAATTATAAACATTAAAAAGATCAAGAAAAGGAAGAAGCAGCACAACGTCAGATGTTAAAACATGCATATGATAAATATAAAGTAAAAGTACAAGATAGTATAAAGCATGGCTGCAACACCTTAATCAGATAAAGATATAAGAAGTGAAAAAAGAAAACAAAAAAAAATAAATAAATAAATATGTAACAATAATATTATCAAACAAACTGAACGATTAAATAACCAGTGCATAACTAGGCTGCGTAATGATGATGGGTGGTACAGCTAGCCAAGATGGGAATTTAGCTCAACTGAGCAAGGTGAGTAAAGAAAAACCACCCAAAAAAGAAACCTCACCAGGTCCGGAAACCTTTTCTAAATAATTTTTCTAAATTATCTGAAACATAATAAATAAATATATATGCAAATAAGTTAAACGGGAAATAGAATATGCCGACACTTGCGGGTAACTTCTGTTCGTTTATTAAGAATCGATGCTGGGATCGCCAGGAGGATGGAAAGCTTTTCATCGAGACAGAGATCACACCTGGCGGCACCGGGTCGATAAATGTTAGAGATGGTTGAGATGCTGCATTTAATACGTGGATTCTTCCCATTATCGATGGCTTCGATAACTCGGACGTATTTACTTTTTGCTTGTTCTTGAAAGACTGGCGATGATTGTAAAAACGGGATTTAAACTACGTTCCACAACAACCTACTTTGACTAACTTCTAATTATAATAAAAGTTCTTTTTAACTTCGTTCTTTTTTGTATGATTCATACTAGATAGCAGACCGCATAAGGATTGCAGACTGCATATTTAGCCAGTATCTATATATGTACGTAAAATAAGTGCTATGAATTCAGCTATTACAGTGCTCGATGATCAGAATCACGGCAAAATTTATTTATTTAGGTTAAAAGACAACACATAAAAATTCAAAATAGCAACAGTCTGTTTTGCCAAAAAACGGCTCATCAGGCGAATATTTATTTACTTATTTTATCTCTATACATGTTTATCCTCCTGACTCGAAGGAAGGCGACGAAGACGAAGAGGACATAGGGCAAAGAATTACCCCGACCTGCTTCCGCAGATGCCGATATATTACTGTCCGGTTAAATTCTTTATTTTGGTTTTTTAGTTTGAGATACGAATGAAATTTAAAATTGCTTGCCAAGACCACCAAGCAGGGGAAGTGCCGTAAAGTGTCTTTCTCAAAGACACAACAGAATGGCGCGAGTAGGTTTTGAACCGAGACCGACACTTATAAGAATCAATGCATCATCGATTCTTATAAGTGTCGTCATAAAAATAAATATCTATTTTACGTCACTTGCCCGTGAGAAATTTCTGTTTTTCTGTGCAGTTGCGCATTATTAGTGCGAGGAAGCTGTTCAGTTAACCATTCAAGTCTTTTATGATTATTCGTAATTTTTATTTTATTTTCCGTTTAATTTATTTGCATATTTATCTTTATATTTTTTGTTGCTTTTATTATGTTTCAGATAATCGCCTGATGAGCCGCTTTTTGGAGAAATAGACTGTTGCGATGTTTAAATTTTTATGTGTAATGTTTTACCTAAATAAACAAATATTAATATATATACGAGTATATGTAGTTTCGGGGAAAAGAGTTATGTATAATACAGAATATATTTTTAAGGTAATGACCGTCCATTGTAAAGATATCTCATCCAAGATAAGATTAAGCAAACATAAAGTCAGAAGAATTTCTATAAAACTTACTTACCTTCGAAAGATAAATTCAAATGACGCATGCCTATTACTTGCGTATATTTCTTGTACAGAATTTTTGTAACGTTTCATAAAAATTTCATAACCAACAATCACAACAACAGAACAAGTCAAGGCTACAAGAGGAATGGCAGCAATGGCGTTGTAGCACAAAGCAATAATGAAATATGCAAGATAACCTGAAACAAATTATCAACTATTTAAGTACGTTCAGCAAGAGTTATTTCATACAATTTGAAGACAATTAAAAGTTCCTAACCTGGATACCTAAAGGTAAATTTCTTAAATTTCAGAAATACATTATTCCTGGTTAAAAGTATTTTCTACTTCTACTTAAACCTGATTTACTAAAAATGAAGAAAAAACATCAAATGAAGATAAAAAAATAAAGGTCTTCACTTCTTCTTCACGCACATTCATGGGGGAAAATATTGCAAGTACAAAAATGAAAATGTTTTTTTGCCTTTCCTTGATGCTATAAATGAAAAAATACAAGCAACAAATCAGTGTTAGTCCTTATTTTTTTCTGAGGGTAAATCTGGAAATCTTATTTGATAAACGGGTAAAATATACAAAAAAGATTAAAAACCATTGGATTAGGGTTACAGAGGTAGAGGGTAACAAAAATATGTCTAGAGTGATACCAATGTCAACAGCGCACTAAAAGCGCATGCGCCTCGCCCGCCTCTCGTTTGCGACTTTTGCGAATATTCACAATTAACCATCATTGTTTTTCCAATACTCTTTATTTCTGTTAGAAGTCGCAGTAGGATTTTATTGACGAACACTAAGCTTTGAATACATTTTTTGAGGAATATTGATGAAGAGAAACTGAACAGTAAAAGACTGTCAAAACGACTATTAGGGCTCGTTTCCACCACGAGCGTTGGCGAGAAAATTTTTTGTATGTTTTCTAGATATTTTTTGCTTCTCTTAGCGCTTAGGCGTGGAAATGGTTCTATAAAATCAATAAAAACAGCTTCTTCGTGTAATTTTGATTTAATCTTTTATACTAAAAAAATACTCGAAAATACTATGAAATACATATCTGAAGTGCATAAAAAGACACTTTAAGAAAAAGTTTTAAAACAATTCTTAATTATTATACATGCATATAATCTTATTTACTTCTAAATTATTACAATTCATCACTTGCAATTATCTGTTATTAAGATAATTTTTTATTGAAGTTAACTTTCCGCATACTGTACTTCGTTGATTCAGTCATATTAGAAGTTTGAGTTAAAATAAAATCATTACATCCAGCCACGACTTTTTGTTATAAGCAATCTACCTTTGTCATGCTACGAAAATTCGTTTCCCAATAACAACAGAATTTTTTTTTTCTTTAGTTGAGATTAAAATCTTGTGCGTAGCTATAAATCTATTGTACAAATATAAAAAATAATAAATCTATGCAGGCTGGTAAAATGGTTAAGAGCGCCATCTTGATCGTCGTTGTCGTCGTTAGAAGGGCATCCACTCCGGGCCAGACACAAAAACAGGACTGGGGTCGACGGTATATCCTTTTAATACCCCGGGCTGCTGTACCGTCTGGATCAGATGCTGGCAGAGATTGTGTCGAGCCAGCATTGGGTTTTGTCATCCAAAATCGTCAATTCTCGTGCTCCATATGGTACCTGATGTATGGAGCATGTTATTATAATGTGGTCTGCAGTTTGTTCAGGGGCACCACACTCGCAATTCAGTGAAAGAGCACAACCCCATTTGTGCATGGACAAATGAAATTGTCCAACACCAGTTCACAGGCAATCGAGCTTAACCCAAGCTGTTCGGGACAAGCTCATTCGAAAAAGCCTTGTACTGGTGACAGGTATCAAAGCATGGAGCCTGGATGTATTCTCACAGTACTCTGGATTCCATCTATAATTTGTCCACTGAGAACCGCAGATGTCTGGTCCGGCAAGGTTGTTTAATAGATTCTGTGCAACTGGCACAAACAAGCATCTAAATCTTTGTTTTTCTTGGCGAGCATCTGAGGAGCCACTTAAAAGATCATACAGAAATATGAACAAGGTCCAGAGATCCAAATTAAGCCAAAGGGAGTGTTGCTTCTAGTCGTAAAGTTCAGCTGGCTGGATGCCTGATGGTATGGGTAAGTGATTTGTTGGAGTAGGATGCAGACATCCAGCGACTACAGCCATGTGCAAGGCGTCATTCACGACACTGTTTATGAGGCAAGTACGAGCACTGCAATACCAGACTGGTGTGCAGTACTCCAGTACTCAGCTGTTGAGCAGCTGTGCAAATTGTTTTGGCACTAGCACCCCACCCTGAGCCTACAAGTCACCTTAGCAGTGTAATGCATGAAGATTTTTTTTGTGTAATGCCAATAGATGGTGACAGAATGTGAGTGGTCGGTCCAATTTTACCCCAAAATAAGTAGAGGTAGGTCAAAATGATAAAAGTCTATAGCTGTTGTAGACTTTTAGATCACATTTGGCCTCTCGGTTATTTGAATGAAAGGCTGCCATCACCATCTTAGAGTGACTGAGCTTCAACCTCCAAGTCTGGAGATTTGCTGAAAATGTAGTCACGTCTTGACTTAGGGCTCACTTTCATGGGAAAATAATTTTTAACCAAAAAAATTTTTTGGTTTGAAAAGTTAGCATATTCTATCAGTATTATGAATATATAACTAGTGGTGATGAGATGATACCAAAATTTTTAACGATTCCGATACGATTTCGATTCTACCCAATTATCCGAATTGCCGATACGATTACGATTCCTGGCTGTTATTACATATAGGTATTACTATTAATGTGCTCAGGTATTAACATATCTAATTAAGATATAAGTTGAAAATTGATTTGCAAAGTTTATCATCTTACTATGCTTTACGATATGCTAGGTAACAATGTAATGGGAAGATTTTATAGAAACACATCTAACAATAATTTCATTTTAACAACAGGATGTAATATTGTATATGTAATTATAGAGTTCACAGTATCAATGTAAATAAAATATAAATAATTTCATTTTATAGAAAATACACTTTATTTAGTTGATAGTAATAATAGCCTATGCATTTAATCATAGTCAAATTGAAGCATTCGCAAATTATAGTGCAAAAACACAAGCATCTTTTCAGTTGTTGGTTCTAAACTGAAAAACAAATATATACAAAAAGAAAAGCGATAAAAAGTCGGCAAAAGAACGTAAAAGCAACAAGAAAAATACGGCAATGATTTAATAGTTAAACGGGTTACAAATCTTTTTAGATTAAATTTCAATGGTTTTTTTTTCCGTTGCTTACACTGATGTTAGCAAACAACGAATAGATTTATTTGACAAACAGAGCACCATAAAAATCTATTAAAATAATTAAAGATTTTTATTACGCGTTCTATTAATTCAATAAATTTATTCGTTATTTGGTAATGACTAAATTTTTATTTACCAACAAAATGTTACCAAATAACGAATAAATTTATTTGATTAATAGAACGCATAAAAAAATCTGTAATTAATTTAATAGCATTTTTAAGGTACTCTGTTTGTCTAATAAATTTATTTGTTATTTGCTAACATCAGCGTTAAGCAACGGAAAAAAACTTACCCACTGAAATTTAATCTAAAAAGATTTGTAACCGGTTTAACCCTTTGACAGTCCCGTGCATCACATGTGATACACAGGGCATTTAACTCAGACGTCTTGAAAACCCCTCAGACTGTCATAGGGTTAACTATTTGATCACTGCCGTATTTTTCTTGTTGTTTTTAAGTTCTTTTGCCAAATTTTTATTGCTTTGTTAATCTTTCCTTTTTGTATTTGTTTTTCAGATTTTTGATTGACTTTTGAAGAGCCTGTTAGACGAAACAAACTGTTGAAACTAATAAAAACTTGTTAAAATAATATTCATGGTTTCTAGTTTGGTAGTTTATTATAATAACCGCTCTGACTAACCCTTATTGAGTAGTTTTCTCATGCGCCATGCGCGCCGACCAAAGTGGATTTATAGAAAAATGTATATTTATTTATTATGACGTCATAAGTTTCGTACGCTTGCAAAACTTTAAACCTGTCGTCTATGTTGTACATTGTTGTACTTTTCGTAAAAAATCAAAAAAACACGCTTATGTTAAACGACCTTGGTTCACAAATCTAACTGTTAAAGAAAAACATTTTTTTAACTTAACATTCGAAATTAACCGACTGTAAATTCCTATAGTGTAATATTCGGCTAGGAACATACCTAAATTTAACGCATTCAACAATTTTTAAACGCAAATTTTTATTCTTATCAGCTGAACAACGATAGTAAAAACAGGTTTTGGTATCACGGTTTACTTTTAAAAATGCGACAATGGCGATTATAAGTTTTGCATATTAAAAATAAATTGATAACAAAACTTTTTTGCTGTCGCTTCAACGCTAGTAAATCGACATTATTTAATTTTTCGCAGAATCGACTCGCGGACAAATTTGTCCCGTCTAATAGTTACGTACCCTACAGTTGAAATGAGCTTGATTGATTAAAAAATGGTAACGAAAGGGTGAAGAAATTTTAGGAACATTTCATGAACTCCCCAACACAGTCCTGTGTTACTATTTTTTATCTTATGCGCCGGATATTTAAAGAATTGTTTTGGAATCGAAATCGGGTCTGAATCATACAGCTCCTATGAAGATTTCTGATGCTTTGGAAAACTCCCGATATTTCGATCATTCCGATACGATTCCGATTAATCGTCCCATCACTAATAACCAGTTTTTCTTTATTCTAATTCTTTATTTGTGTAATTTCACTTTTAAAAAAACCAACTATAATTTTTTAGCAAAAATTGCTTGTTCTAAAACAATTCTCTTGCTGCAAATATAATTACATTTAGTTGAAAAGGTTTTTCCTTCCCTATCAAAAATTAAAACCAGCTATATTTAAGACTTTTTTAGTTTGATTTTGCTTTAATTGCTTAGCAGCTGAAAAAAGTAGATTTTCAGGGAAAAAGAGGTTTGAATTTCTTATGTTAACATTTCGAGAAAACATGTGTGACCATGTAGCGTTTTTAAATTATTAAATATAATTGTTTCTTTTAATATCCAAAATGTTTTGTTAAGTTTATGCTGAATTTGGATCGTCTGCAATTCTTGAAAAAAATAGCTTTATGCAAAGTTTTGTCAAGAATCTAACTTAGCTTATATTTTTTTCAGCTATGGATTATTAATATTTTATTGATCTTTATGTACATTGTATATTCAATACCTAAAAAAAGTAAAAAACACTCATTTAAGGGAATTCCTTCCTGAAAAAAAAAAACAGATAAAATGCATTTCATGAAGCATCATGGAAGTTTAGATTTTTGTCGCAAACACTGTTAGTGTGTATGCTATTGCTTAATTTTATCGGTATTGATTTCAGAGCAATTTTTCTAGAAAAATCATTTTTCAATTTCTAACTATTCCTTCATTTCTTGTCAGAATTGCCTAAAATCTGGAATCTAAGTTTAGCACATTGTTGTGAAACAACCTTTGTTAAAATTCATTTCACAAAGTTATATTTATAATTTATCATTTGAAAAATAAAAAATTCATTTATAATTTATCATTTTATATGAGTATAAAAGGTTGGTAATTTGAAACATGTTTTATTTCCAAAGTAGGACTAAAAAAAAGCTTGCAAGGTCTTTGACTTAAAAGGTTAGTATACGACATAAAAAAATTAGATTGATTGAAGCTTTGCATAATGACTTTTTGTTTTTTTATAAAACAAAAAATATTAAAAAATATTTCCTTAATGTTTTTCTTGGCATTAATATTTTATCTAGTAGCACATGTTTTTTTCACACTTTTAGTTTTAGTTTGTGGAGATTTTTATACTCTTTCCAACAATATATACTATGTAGGGGTTGTTCCATTAGTTAATACATTATTTACCCAATATATGATGCAATTATGCATATGTCATATTTAATGGGCCCCTCCAGCTTTCCAGTCCTGTTAAATTCTTAAAAAGACTAGTCTTTTTAGTGCAACAATGCTAGATCGTGTGCATAAGCAAACTATATGGAAATTGTGGAGGGCAGGTTGTACCTATAGATTTTGAAAAGGAGGGAAGCCAAGACCAATCCTTGCAAAACATCATTTTTCAGATGGCATAGCCTGCTTTGCTTGCTGTGACTGGTAATAAGGGTAAAACTTTGGTTTGGGACAAGCTTCAGGATCATTCTGACCATGTGCTCATTTGGAAAAAGCCTCAGCAGCTTGCAGGCCTCTGCCTCCTGTCAAGTTTGGCATGTAAAGCTGTAGTAGTTAAACTTGAGTTGTCTTCCTGAGGAGACTGCAGAAACATTGTATAAAGGAATTCATACTCTGCATCCCAATACAGAATATATAGTTGTTTCAACAACTGCATGTGATAGTCTTTTTGGCTAGAGCCGTTTTGATGGTGCATGTAATAGATACATTGATGGTTCATACCCTTCAAAGGTCATTATGTTGTGTTTTTGGGAAAGATACTTGGCAGTTTAAGCAAGCAACTCTAAATATAAAAATGAAAAAATCAAAATAAAAAATTTCATTTGAACAGTAATACCTTGATATTTCTGGAAGCAAGTCAGGTTAATTGCTTATCAGCTGCATTAAGAATAGTGCCTCTGATGCTTTCTTGTGAGTCAGGAGGACAAACATAAAGATGAAAAAAAAAAAAAACATAAATACTAGAAAAAAAATATAATTTATCAGTTTTTGTGGCAAATAAAATTGCATAAAAAAATAATCTTTTTGGTAACAAGATAAACAAAGCAGAAACTTACCGAGAGCTAGAAGTGCAATGAAAACTAAAGATAATTCTGTTTTATTTCTTTTGTAAAAAGCAATCCACTGTTTGACAGGAAAAATCAAAAATCTGAAATTAATAACCATTTGATATTAAAATAATTCTATTATTTATCAACTAAATTATTCCACTGATAATAAAGTAAACCAGAATTGAGTATCATCATTGATCAAAATTACACAACATGACTAAACAAGTTTACAATAGAATAAAAGAAAAATACTCTGCTAATAGAAATAGTAAACTACGCTTAGCCACTTCACAACTTAATTTAATTTCATTCAAGATGAAACTTCAGGAACAAAAGAGCAATAAAAAATTAACAGAAACTCAAGAACCTTACCATGCAATGATTAGCCAGGTCCAAAACGAGTCACTTTTTAAAAAAAAATATCAAAATGTTTAGATTTTCAGGTAGTAAAGCTTGCTTTTTGAGTAAAATGATAACTGCTGTATTTGTTAAAATTGGCTGAGTAGCTCAAAAGTTATGCAGAGTTTTAAAATAGGTGTTTTTGTCCTTACTAAAAGACTCCATATATTTATATTATTGTTAAAGCCAGGCATTTCTAATTTGTGAGTGTATGTGAGCCATATCAGCAACATTTTAACCCAAAAAATTTGCCACAGGCTGCAATCCAGTTAGCAAACAAGGTAATAACTTTTTTTGGTCTTCATTTAGATTTTAATGTAAAATCTTAAATCTAGTATTTGTGCCACAAGTTTGCCTTATTTTTAAATTTTAGATTAAAATCAAATAGAAAACTTAAAAAAAAGATCTTCACTTTAATTGTGTAGCAAATTTTGGCCACACACCTTTTTTAATTTTATGTTCAAATCAAATTAACCTAGTTTTAAAGTAATTGATATTTTGATTTCCTATTCAGCATCTAATTAAAAAATTCTTCAAAAAAACTGTACAGATTGCACTAAAAGACTTCAAAAGCAGTAAGTTTAACATGCCTATTTTAAACAACAAGCTTTTAAATTTGGTGAAAGATTTGTCAATTTATGTTAATAATGATTCAATTTTAATTGGTTATAAGTGATAGAATCTTTTATAAAGATACAATTTTGAAATCACTTATTTGTGACATATTTTTTATCTTGAAAAGGCTTTGCTTCAATTTTTTAAAATAAATTTAACATAAGATATAAATAAGCTCTAAAATCCGGTAATTCTCTATCTTTTTAACACAGTAACCTAAAAAGCTTTAAAACTGTTGAGTCTAATGTGTCTTGTCTTCACCAGAGACACTAAAAAACCAATGTGTTAAATTTTATATTAAAGGTACTTTTTTTTCAAAAAAAGGTTTTCATAGAGATGTTTTAACTAGAGATGTACCGGAATTCCAGCCAGATTTAAAGATTTAATTCCAGTTTTGGTACTGGCTGGAATCAATTCCATTCCAGCCAGAACTGAAGTGATTGTAGCCAATAGGACTGATTTATTTAGAAACATATCTATGTTTAGTTTACATGGTAAAATTAATTATGTAGGCAGTCAATTATTCAAAGATTGAACCTGCTAAATTGCACTTACATACCTCTCAGTCATGGAAAACCAGTCAATTGGAATTTTTAAATTGAAGCTGCTTCGCTGCTTCAATTTAAAAAGTTAATAAAAAGAAAATTGTCACACAAATTACAACATTGACATATCAATATGTATATTAAATATATTAGGTCAACCTTAAATCAGCTACTTTTTTGGTCCTCTTTTTACTTTAGTAATCTTGCTCTGATTTTCAAAGTACTTAACTGTATTTTTTGAAATCAGTTATTTTACATTAGCTTATAACTTAGAAAAAAAGATATATCTAATGAGAATCAAACGTGGATGTAAAGATCTACTTTCTGGCACTTTTTTTGTTGTGCTTGACTAAAGATAACAGCATAACATAAAAACGATAAGTATCATTTTATATAAAAATCATTATGCAGGCAAAAATACTTGAAGACCAATACTGGACCTTACCAAGATTTAAAAAAAAAAAAAGTGCAGTGCCAGACTTTAAACACTAAAAATGTAAATTATATCACTTAAGGTGTAAAGCCTTATTGAAAACAGATAAATGTCATAAAATATAGTCAATTTTCAATCTCACTAAGAAACTAAAAATTGGGGTCTCTTCAAAAAGTTACTGTAAACAATTTTTTTGGTAAAACTAACTTGGAGTACCCCTTACAGCATTAGGATGGAATAAAAAAGAAACCAAGATAAAAGGATCTGATCAAAAAGTATTAGTAACTACATGGAGAATCTGGGTTAGTTTTATGAACAAAAGTTGCTTATGGTGACTTCTTAATACTTTTGCTGCTAAAGGAACATAAATTGGCTTTTCTTTACTATTTGCTCAGTTTAGTTGATTACATTTTAGATTTTGGGAAATCCCTAAAGCCTGGGAGGTTAGTAACAGAAAACTGTGAATGACACCTTGTCTTAAACGTATACATATGTTCTTTGGGAAGAAAAATGTTAAAGAGACCCAAAAAATTGTACATAATTATTAAATTTATTGAAAGTAGTCTATAGCTAAAAAATTACTAACCGAATACAAACATTGCCAAATGATTTAAATTTAGCCTCTTTGTTAATGAAATCCAAACCATTATCTCCAGATGAAGAACTAGAAACTTCAGTTAACTTTTTTTTTTCGGCCATTTCAATATCATCTGATATTGACCCCATCTTTTCTGATTTCTTTTAAATGCAGTGATTCTTATGTCTATCTTCAATATTTAAATTATCAGTTAAAAAACATTACCAAAGTAACAATCTTTGCTGCATTATACAATAGTAAAAATATAAAACACTTTTTTTAGTATAGTAAAAGTTGAAAATGTAGTAAGAAATTCATAAACTTAATGGCAGAAGACTGATAAAATCATTCATTTTTTTGCTCTTGCAGGTTAAAACAAAAGGGTCTCTTTAAGAAAGGACAATAATTGCTTTTTGTCAGTGAAACTAACCAGGATCTTTAACGATGACTTTTTGAACAAACCCAATTTTTGTGGGTCTTTTCAAGAACTCACTGATAAGCAATTTTCAACATCAAGATGAAGAAAAAAAAACAAGAAAAGAATATTTTCGAAAAGCGATAGTAACCAGAAGGGATCCGGGTTAGTTTCACGAAAAAAAATCACTTACGGTGGTTTCTTAAAAAGACCCAATTTCTTTCGGTTTGTTTATTTCCCTGTTCAGTTCGCAGAGCTTTTGTTTTTTTTTGTTTTTCTTTTTAAGAAACAAATTCATATTAAAGTGAAGCAACCTTGCTTCTCGTTATACAACTTCTATATATATATTTCACTACTATCTTTGCAAGCTACAACCAATATTCGGTTTGTTGGTTCTTCCTTTTTTTAGTTCGCAGCCTCAGTTTTGATTATTATTGAATAATTATAGTAGCATTTTTACTATTTAGCGGAGTAAAAGTAAGAGAAAACTAAACTGAACTACTGTATTGTTAGAAATTAAACTAGACAATTTTCCCGCAAAACCAAATAGGTTTAGGAAAATCACACCAGACTATTCCGGTTCCAGGTTTATTATTTGTTTTTTAGTTTTTATATAGAAATAACTGGAAAATCTAAAGCTGCTTGCTAAAACCGCCAAGCACAGAAAAGTCTCCAACGGAGACCAGCAAAATTGAAAAACTAACAAATAAGGTGGAGTAAAAATTTTTTTTTTGAAAAATTGAAAGACCTCCTCAAATTTGATTTATGAAGCAATAAAGCAGTGATATTACAAATATACTCGAATAATGGAGTTTATTTCGCATTGTTTTGCAGAATCAGTTTGAAAACTTGGCAATTTAGCCTTAAAATGGATTGTAGTCTGTAATTAACTTGAATTCTAAAAAATCCGAAGACGAAGTTCAAATACAGTAAAGACATTACATAGTGGATATACACATAGGTGGGCACGGTACTTCTTAAAAGTACCGCGGTACCGGTACGGTACTAAAAAAGTAACGCGGTACCGGTACTAGGTAGTTTTGAATAATACAAATTAATAGTAATAACTAAAACTCTGTCATACATTGGATTTCATTTAACAATTAAAAATTGTATTTAACAAAGCGAAAACAATATCGTACGCAGTGGCGGCTAGTGGCTTTCATTAATGGTGGGGCCAGCAAAACAATTTTTGAAATGTCAAAAAGTTCCATTCATTGACTACCTAAATTCAAAGGCGGGGTAAATAAATTTTTAACAAAAAATGCAATATTCAACTCTAACCTTTATTTGTATAAGTAGTCAGCTCTTCGGTCCTTTATCTGCGCGAAAATGTTGATGACTTTGTTGTTGTAATCTCTGATTTTGCTAATATACTCCTTATGTATCAACAGGCAAGCGAGGCTGTTCAGTCTGTCTTGCAACATGGTGTTTTGAAGATACGATTTTATTCGCTTCATTGTGCTGAAGCTTCTCTCTGAGTCAGCAGTTGAAATTGGTGTCACAAGAACAATTTCAAGCAGTTTAGACACTTCAAAAAATATTTCATCAAGTCCATTTCCATTTATGAATTTTAATAGCTCGCTAATATTGGAAATTCCACTAAAATTATCATTTGCATACAAAACGAACAATTCACACTTCAGTTTATCTTTATTAAGCATTGCGTAATTCGAAGCAATTTCTTTAACATAATTGTCGGGAAAAGAGTTTCTATAAAGCTCAAATTCAGCTGGATTCACTATGGAAAATGAACGAAATTTATCCGAAGATCCGAAGTTTTCTTTAACTTCCTCTGTGATTGTATCACATGCTTCCGTTACACATGATTGCAATTGCAAATGAGAAACAGATGCATGAGTTGCAGCGACCTAAATTCTATGAGTTGCAGCGACCGAAATTCAAACGCATTTAACGTGATTGAATCACAATGCTAATAGTCTTAACCGTTTAACCTTTTTTTCCTTCGCCAAAGAGGTAAGCGCAGCAAAATAACAATAAATCACGTTACCAATAACTGATAAACAACCACAGCTGTGAAAAAACATGTGCTGAGAAGCAGAAACTGCTGTCTCACAAAAGAATGCAACACATCACCCAATATCAACTGAATAACAACTAATTTTCTAAGGCTGCACACGGGCTGGCGCAGCTAACGAATGTTTATAAGTTACGATTGCTGTTTGGGCCAGACATCGCTGGCCCCAATTTCGTGCTATTGCTAGCATAGTAAAATCTTCACAAAGCGCGGCGCGTGAGTTGGTTGGCTTTAGGTGTAAATATATAGGAGTAAACGGACCAAAATATGTGGGCCCCTCTGCATCGTTTTGAAGAGACTTCTTACTAACCAATTTGTTTCCTTATTCAAATAGAAAACCAAAATATTTGTTTTACCAAAATTATTCTTTAACAAATTATTTCTTTATTTTAAGTTGAAGTTGAAATACCTTATTCAAATAGAAAAAAAATTAAAACTGTCGAATTGAAAACGAACTTAAACTCACAAAATTAAAGCAAATTAAACTGTACAATTTATCACGCTTAAGCCAAATAAGGCAGGCGCAGCTAACGTCTGCTTATAAGTTACGATTGCTGTTTGGGCCAGACATCGCTGGCCCCAATTTTGTGCTATTGCTAGCATAGTAAAATCTTCACAAAGCGCGGCGCGTGAGTTGGTTGGCTTTAGGTGTAAATATATAGGAGTAAATGTTCCAAAATATGTGGGCCCCTCTGGATCGTTTTGAAGAGACTTCAGGAAATATTTGAAAATATTTCTCGTTGTTTTTCTGTTAACTGTTATCTTGGCATGCATGTAAACATTTTGATATTTAATATAGGGTTTTTCTTTAAAAATTCACATATTATTAGTTAAATTTTTAGTGGGGCCCGGCCCCTGTGGCCCCTATGTACGAGCCGCCACTGATCGTACGTATCCAACTGTTCACTTTCAAAAATCAATTATGCTTTGGATGTAAAAAACATGCAGTGAATATGTTTTTAACTTGAATTTTCGCATAAAATATGCCTTGGATAAATGAAAAGTCTAATGAATACGTTGTCTTCTGCTTTATTTTTTATATTAAAAATGTTTGTCAAAAATCGTACTAAATTCCATATAACCTATTACAGTGGTTTAGTCAAAGTTATTCTCAAACTTTTTGGGTCACGAACCTATATTTGCAAATCTTTTTTTATCATGGATCCCAATCTTATGTCACATCAATTTTCTGCCCAACCAACGAGGAAAGATAAAACAAACCCAAAAATAAATAACACAAAATCCGTTAAAAAATAAATGCTTATAAACAAGCATATCATATTTCCGTAGGGGCAAACCGGGACGCTCGTTTATAGACAAAAATTCGTCTCTAAAAAAAAGTCTTCACTTGGAGTCTGTCTCAAATTTGATGATATGAATTACTTTAGCAGGTATATATATTGACAAATTTTGTCATATCGTCGCGGACCCCTTGTGCGCTCATCACGGACCTTATTTTGGGAAACTTTGGTTTTGGTAATTTAGTAAAATTACTCAACCTTCGCTGGCTGTTAACTGTTATGATAATTTTTTATATTTTTGCTTGCAAAGCAACAAAATTAAAATTTCGTCAAGTCCCTTTTGCATTGGTATGAATATGAAATCTGGTGTTTAGTGGATTTTTGATTTTATGCAAAATATTTCCATTTTTATAATTAGACAACTAGAATGTTTTTTGCAAATGCAATACCTTCAGAAAATATATACTACACTAAGATTGAGTCCTATAATTTCTGATATACCATATTTAGCGCTGAAAGCGCTAAAGATTTGACATAATTGCATGCAAAAATGCTACTTTTTCCAAAGCTACAATGTCTTTTTTGCACAATAATTACTATATGCATATTAAACACGATAATCACTCTTTTTTTTGCACAACTCGTACGGTGGCCATGCACAATTTTTTTTGTATATGTTACAACGTATATAGTTTAATGAAAACAATGCACTACCAGCGTAACTACAATAAGCACGGCTAAGCCGCAAGGGCATACTGACGGTGGATTTGATATGCTGACCACATCATCGAGTCAGCTAACACGAATCGGGTAAAGTCAAGCTAAATTCTGCAGTTCCATTGCTAACATTAAGTAAGAATAGTCAAGCCAATCAACAAGCAAATGCCGACAGACCTGTTTCGTCCTTGTTAGGACTCGTCAGGACACTACGGCTTGTTGTTGACCCCAGCTGAAATCAGCTGAGGTCAACAAAAGTGTTATTTAAGGTTGCATAGAAAAAAATTTTATACTCTTTGGATAGAGATACTTAAATGTTGTAATAAAACAATATTTTGGATTGAAAATTCAAGTTTCGAAAGGTAGTCAACTTTCGTAAATTGGCCGAAATTAGCAAGATTGGTTTCAGAAAGTTAACGACTTCGGCGGTTTGATTGATCGTATATGATTAAAAGTAAAATTCTTTCACAGTTGGAATCCCCTTAGGGAGGTTACTGCAGTTCACAGAAGAAGAAACTCTATTTCAGCAAAATCTGATTTTATTATTAAAATGCTTCGATCTTAGCAACAACGAATGTTTTCAAAATTCACTGGACTTTTTAAACCATTTTGAAAATGAACTTTTCATATAATAAAAAGAAATACAATTCATTCTAAGAAAAAATTGAAATTTTAATTGTCACATCGTACTTTTTTATAATTATTTAAAAATATTATAATAAGCCTAATTTAAAAAATTTAGTTAGGATTGATTACTTTGATAAAATTAATTTTTTTGATTTTTGCAAGCTTTTTTCTTTTTTAGTAGGTTAGTCTAGCTTACATAGTAGAATATTTTATAGTTGAACTTGACTAATGCTCTGGCGTATATTTTTTGATTTTAAATCTACCGTACAATGAATTATTTATTAATACATTTCGTCAGAGCAGGGCTGCCCAACCTGAGACTCGCAAAATTTATTGTTGAAGCCTACCAAAGAATTTGTAATTACATAATCGATCAAATTATTGTAATGCTTTGAATCAATCCAATAACTCGCAGAAAAATCGGAATAAATAGGCTAATTTTCGTCCCACTAGAGATTTTTCGTTTTATATAAGAATAAAACACGTAGATATATCAAACTGGTGACCTTTTTTGTTTGGTCTTTAACTAAATTTGTAGTCAGAATTCCTGTTATCAAGGAGTTTCATTCAAAAATAACACATTAAAAATAAATAAAGACAAAAAAGAAGATACTTTGATTTCTGCACCGATTGCGACTCGCAATAAACTTTTTGACAAAAGTTGGACCATAATTGTTGAAAGATTGAGCATCCCTGCTTCAGAGTATAAAACAACCTTAAATTTAAACAATTTTATAATGAGGTGAAGCAACCTTGCTTCTATATTATACAACAAGTCACACCTTTCATCGCTCGTCAAGCAAGTCACAACGTCAACTCGTTTTGTTGCTTCTTCCTTTTTCTAACCCCGTTTTTAACAACACACAAACTTTTCAACATTTTGTTATTTTGTTCATGTGGCGGAGCAGAAATAAAAGAAAACTGAAAACTGAAACTGAACCTAACATTTTCTAAAACAGTCATTATCATCAAAATGAATTTCTTCCGAGAGTAATTTGGGATTTTATTATTGATTTTGTCACAACTTACGACACCGACATTGTTTCTTTCAAAATTATTTAATTTATAAAACGAATTTTGACATTAGAATATCGGTATCATAACATCGGTACAACCAATCATAGCCGTACCTGCCGGGGGGGGCAGGGAGGGCAAATGCTCACTCAAGTTTCTAAGATTTGGGCAAAATTGAAATTTTTTGGGCAGTGACAAGAAAATATTTGGGCAAAGTCAAAAATTTTAGGACAGTGACAATGATCAAACTGTGAAAAATAGTTACCAAATTTAGGTGAAGACTTTTTTTTTGTAGAGAACACCTTGCTTTTGGGTCGAAAATGAAAAATATGAGACTGTAGCAACCCGTTTTTACCGCATTGTTAAATTACGTCACAAGCGCACTGATTACTCTGCTTTAACAAACAATCGTTTTCTTTAGTAGTAAAATAGCAAGCTAGCAAACAGGAGTGTTTTCTTGTCGACACCACAGTCAGCGTTTTTAAGATAGCTAAATTATTTCAGTTAGCTTTTATCAAGATAGCTAAACTGTCTCAGCTAGCATTTATCGAGATAGCTAAATTGGTGACCCCGACGCTCAAAATCGAATATTTTGAGAAATGGCAAACGAAAATGCTGTTGCGCTTAAACTTCCGCCATTTTGGATTTCTCAACCACGAGTGTGGTTTCAACAAGCTGAAGCACAATTCGCTTTGCGGAATATTACTGCAGACATAGCCGTACCTGCCGGGGGGGCAGGGGGGCAATTGCCCCCCCAAGTTTCGAAGATTTGGGCAAAATTAAGATTTTTCGGGCAGTGAGAAGAAAATATTTGGGCAAAACCATAATTTTTCGGGCAGCGATATGAAAAATTTGGGCAAAGTCAGGAAATTTAGAGAGGTGACGATGAGGAACTGCAAAAAATAATAACCCAAATTTAGGTGAAGACCTTTTTTTTTTTTTTTAGAGATCACCATGATTTTAGGACAAAATTAGTTTTTCGTCTGAGAATCTCAGACAATTTTTTTGTCACATCCGAAATGTACTATAAAATCATGATTTGGGCAAACGTCACAAAATTTGGGCAAAACTTCATTGCCCCCCCAAAATTTTTTGGGCTGGTACGGCTATGACTGCAGATGATACTAAATACTTCTATGTTGTTGCGGCATTAGATCAGGACACCGCCAGTCGTCTTATCGATTTTCTAGAAAACACTCCTGAACAAGATAGGTATGGCAGTATTAAGAAACGATTGCTTAGCACTTTTGATCTTTCCCAGCAAGAACGTGCCGCCCGACTGCTAAGTTTTCCTGAGCTAGGGGATAGAAAACCGACAGCTTTGATGGATGATATGCTTGCTCTCTTAGGCAGCCACCAACCATGCTTTCTTTTCAACTACATTTTTCTTCAACGTCTTCCCGAAGATATCAGAGTCGCTCTAGCATCCGAAGACATCAACAACCCTCGTCAATTAGCTCAAAAAGCAGACATATTATGGCTGGCCAAATCAAGAGAGCCAAATATTTCTAAAATTAGTAAGACACCATCTCAGCGTTTTAAGCAGCCAAAATTCGTATCAGACTCTGAAGCATCGACAAATTCCGACAAGGTAGGACAATGTTACTATCATAAACGTTTCGGTAATAAGGCCCTGCGCTGTGTTCCACCCTGTCAATTTCAGGGAAATGCCCAGGCCGGTCGTCGTTAGTAGCCGCGGCGACCGGCGCTAATCCCAGCTTGTTTTTTATCTACGATCGTATATCCAATCGTTCCTTTTTAGTGGATACAGGCGCTGAGGTGAGTGTCCTTCCCCCGTCTAGCCATGAGCGTTTTTTTAATAATCCAGGCCCAGCCCTAGTGGCAGCTAACGGTAGTTCTATTAAAACTTATGGTAAACGGACAGTAACAATTGAATTACCCGTAGGACGGTTTCGATGGACTTTTGTTCTGGCAAACGTAAGCAAGCCTCTTTTAGGGGCGGATTTTTTGAGAGCAAATTCCTAGTTAGTCGACATGCAGCACTATCGCCTGGTTAATGCTCGGTCATTTACTAGCACCCCTCTTTGCAAAACAAATATATTAGCTCCTCGTCTAAATGCCATCTCCACCTCAACTAACGCTTATGCTCAACTTCTTGCTGAATTTTCCCAGATTTCTACCCCGCAATTTTTCCAAATTCAACCCAAACATAATGTTCAACATTTTATCGTGACCCAAGGACCCCCAGTCCATTCTCGCGCTCGACGGCTTTCGCCTGAAAAACTCGCACTCGCCAAGCAAGAATTTAATAAAATGCTGGATATGGGTATAATCCGTCGTTCCTCAAGCCCTTGGGCATCGCCACTTCACTTAGTACCCAAACCTTCTGGTGGCTGGCGACCATGCGGCGATTATCGTCGCCTTAATGCAGCCACATTACCAGACCGCTATTCTCTCCCACACATTCAGGATTTTGCAGCACGTTTAGACGGCGCAAAAATATTTTCCAAAGTCGACCTAATTCGAGGCTATCATCAGGTTCCAGTAGCAGAAGCTGACATTTGCAAAACGGCGGTCATAACTCCATTTGGTCTATTTGAGTTTCTCCGCATGCCTTTTGGGCTTAAAAACGCTGCCCAAGCATTTCAACGGTTAATGGACACGGTTTGTCAATCGCTTGATTTTGTCTTTGTTTATCTTGACGATATCCTTATTGCTAGTTCCTCGCACCATGAGCATCAAAAACACCTCAAAATCTTATTTGAAAAACTTCTCAGTCACGGCCTATTAATCAATCTTGAAAAATGTGAATTCGGACGTACGCATCTAGATTTTCTTGGACATCGCATTGACAAAACTGGCGCGCGCCCACTGGCTACTAAAGTTGATGCTATTCGCAATTTTCCCCCTCCCAAAAGTACAAAGGATTTACAAAGATTTATCGGCATGATTAATTTTTATCATCGCTTTATACCTTCTGCAGCTAAGTTAATGGCTCCACTATATCGTGCCATCGCAAACAATAATAAAATTTTGGAATGGAGTGACTCGCTACAAACTTCATTCACACAAGCGAAACAAGCCCTTGCCAATGCAACCTTGTTGCATTATCCAAAAAGTAACGCCCCCACGGCTGTTACCGTGGATGCCTCGGATGTCGCTATCGGCGCTGTTCTCGAGCAATTCACCGATGGTGCATGGCAACCATTGGCGTTCTTTAGCCGTATGCTTCGCAAACCGGAAGTCAAATACAGCGCTTTCGATCGCGAACTGCTTGCCATTCATCTTGCCATTCGTCATTTCCGGTATTTTTTAGATGGCCGATGTTTCGCAATTTTTACCGACCACAAGCCACTCACATTTGCTTTTTCTAAAATTTCTGATCCTTGGTCCGCTCGACAGCAGCGCCATCTCTCAGCCATATCAGAATATACAACGGATATTCGCCATATTGCTGGTAAGCAGAACTTCGTGGCAGACACACTGTCTCGTCCAACTATCACTTTTCTTCATACCCCTCAAATTAATTTGAACTACCAGGACATGGCAGCAGATCAGGTGGCCCCAGAAGTGCAGGCCTACCGCACAGCCATAACAAATCTTCGGTTAGAAGATATTCCGATTGGAAATTCTAACGTTTCTTTACTGTGCGACGTATCCACTGGAAGACCTCGGCCAATCGTTCCGATTTCTTGGAGGAGGCGAGTTTTTGATGCAATTCATGGTTTGTCCCACCCGTCCATTCGAGCCACACGCAAGCTGGTTGCTTCCAAATTTGTTTGGCACGGCTTACAAAAGCAAGTCGGGCTATGGACCAAGCAATGCCTAGCTTGCCAAAAAGCCAAAATCCAACGTCATGTCAAAGCACCAATCATTTCTTATCCCCCTCCTGGCAGACGTTTTGATTGTGTAAATATAGACATTGTCGGACCCTTAGCGCCGTCAGAAGGAAACCGTTTCCTTTTAACCATGGTGGATCGTTTCACCAGATGGCCCGAGGCAATTCCTCTTAAGGAGGTAACAACCCTAGCATGCGCAAAAGCTTTTGTTGCCACTTGGGTTTCCCGTTTTGGAGTGCCCACTCACCTTTCGAGTGACAGAGGTTCACAGTTTATTTCTCAACTATGGTCCTCCATTCATCAACTGTTAGGCATCCGCCTTCACCACACCACGGCTTATCACCCACAAGCCAATGGACTTGTGGAAAGATTTCACCGGCAACTAAAAACAGCTTTGATGACACGTCTAACGGGTGCGAATTGGGTTGACGAACTCCCGTGGGTTTTGCTCGGTATTCGCACCACGCCCAAGGAGGATATAAACTGCTCTACAGCAGAGCTTGTCTACGGCAGCCCTCTTACGGTCCCAGGAGACTTTATTCCCGGTACAAATGAGCCCCCAAATCCTTCTTCACTGCTTCCCTGGCTCCGACAGGCTATCAGTAAGTTCAATTTTACACCTATGTCCCAACACGGTGTAGCACCACAACACATGCCTCGTGAACTTTTTAATAGCCCATATGTGTTTATTCGACGTGATTCGCACAAACCGCCACTAACGCCACCCTATGAGGGACCTTATAAGGTCTTGCAACGCGGAACAAAGTCTTTTCAGATTGATGTTGGCGGCCGGGAAGAAGCTATTTCTGTGGATCGCCTCAAGCCCGCTTTTGTCGACACGACACTTCCGGTCCAACTCGGTCATCCCAAGAGACGAGGAAGACCACCAAAATCATAATATTGCATTTGCTTGTTTGTTTTTGTGTGTGTGTTTGTTTTATATGTCCACCGTCATCTTTCCTCCAGTGCGCTTTTTGGGGGGGAGCTGTGTAGCAACCCGTTTTTACCGCATTGTTAAATTACGTCACAAGCGCACTGATTACTCTGCTTTAACAAACAATCGTTTTCTTTAGTAGTAAAATAGCAAGCTAGCAAACAGGAGTGTTTTCTTGTCGACACCACAGTCAGCGTTTTTAAGATAGCTAAATTATTTCAGTTAGCTTTTATCAAGATAGCTAAACTGTCTCAGGTAGCATTTATCGAGATAGCTAAAAGACTGAATTCAAGTGAAGAATTTTCTTTTTTTTTTAGAGATCACCATGATTTTAGGACAAAATTTGTTCTTGGTTTGCGAATCTCAGACAATTTTTTGTTCTATCCGTAATGTGCTAGAAAATTATGATTTGGGCAAACGTCACAAAATTTGGGCAAAACGTCATTGCCCCCCTATTTTTTTGGCTGGTACGCCTATGCAACCAATTAATGATATTGCATTCAAGCGTAACACAATATGTATGCTATTCGAATGTCTTTTGACTTTGTTTACGTAAATGTTCGATACAATTCCCAGAATAATTCAAAAGTGGGGCGGAAGTTCTTTGATGATTTTCGATCACCTCAAGCAAGCTGCAACAAATATTTCTTAAAACTTCACTTTTTAAATGAATCTATGTAGTTCGATCTTTTGGTCATTTTCATCAAACGCTCAGTGCAACAAAGAAAAGTAGGCTATTCTATTTAAAGTTATTTCAAACATAAACTTACGAGGAGGAAAAACGAACGCACACCTATCAAGATATTATACTGTACAGAAAGTAACATATAAAAATAAAATAGCTATTCATGCCAAGTCATTTATGCTAAATTTTAATACCGGTGCGTAGTGTTGTAAAATATTTTCACTGCCTTTTCTTGTTTAAAACAAAAATATAAGAAAAAAGCTGGAGCAGGGATCTTTTAATTCTGCTACATTTGATGTGTCATCTGCTTGAATAAAAACAAGTCAAATAACCTCTGTTGGTGGGTTTTCCGTTAAGTTCAATATTAACAATGAAAAATGATTGTGTCATTTTTTTGTCATAATTAGAATTTTATTGGTTGATTTCATTTCAGTATCTCTTTTTATTCTGTTAAAATTGGTCAAAAAAATGAAGTTTGAATAAAGTTTCGAGAAAAACACAGAGTCGAATAACATAGACTGACGCTGGCGTATAAAAAATGATACAATTAATTATATAATGTAAAAATTCAAGCGCATAAGCAATTAATATCTTTCTTCAATTTAGTCAAAACAAAACCTGATATTTAAACGGATAAGTTAAAACAACATTTTTGCAACCAATTTTAAATTTATTTCTTTTTCTATGCACATTAATAACATGATTAATATTGATGGAAAAATATAAGACAAAATAAGCTTCATACACAAACCCATCATTCGTTTTCAAGATTTAAAATTTTTATTGATTTTTATCGTATTTCAACACCATTTATTCTTCAGAGACTCGTAGAAAAACGTTGAAGGCGTTATTTTAAGGGCAACTTTTAAGCAATACCGTACCTGCTTATTTAATGCTATATATACAGGTCTGCAAGCAACCAGAAGATCTAGCAGATAATTGCTTTCAGAGATGCCAAAATATTGTATTCAATTGGAATTTTTAATTTACTTTTTTAGTTTTTATTTGATTTTTTTTTGAAATTATTTAATTTTAGTTATAAAACACACAAAAAAATTAGCACAACACATAGCATACTCAATAAAAATAAAAACAGTTGTGTATTCTTTTGATATCATTGTGAGAGATTTGGTATTATGGTGGGTGCAAAACATGCAAGGAGCAGAAAAAAAAAAAACGTAGGCTAGTATTTAACAGTAGTAATTAGTTTTTTTTATTTTCTTTTATTTTTTTTTTTTGTATAAAAATTTTAATAATAGTTATAAACACACACAAAAATCAAATTAAAAAAAACACACATTTTTAAGAATATGACAATAATTTTTATGTACCATTGGTTATCGATTTGACATTGCGATGATTTTATAACGGAATGCGAATGTGAAGAAAAAAAAGAAAAACTAATTTAAAATGATAGACTTTTTTTTTTTTTGTATAAAAATTTTAATAATAGTTATAAACACACACAAAAATCAAATTAAAAAAAACACATATTTTTAAGAATACGACAAGAGTTTTTATGTACCATTGGTTATCGATTTAACATTACGATGATTTTATAACGGAATGCAAATGTAAAGAAAAGAAAGAAAAACTAATACTCGTATAAAGTGATAGACTTAAATGCTGTATTTTGAGGAAAAGGAAACGAAATATGAACAAAAAATTAACATGAATAGTTTAGTCTGTGTTATCTGGGAAATTTTTTTCAAGAAATGTTTTGAATTTCGTTTTGATTTTATATTTTTCTTCTATAAGAAGGGATGCAGGAATGGGAGAGTTCAGGAATGTGTTGTAATTTCTTAGATTGAACATGGAGAGTCGGATTAATAAGGCTAATTTAGGTGTAATGATTTTGATGGCTACTTTAGGTGCACCGATTGTGTTGGTGTAGTTAAAAAGAAGAGTGCTTTGTGTAAGGGTAGTAGGTTTTTTAGTACAGCAGTGAGAAGGGGTTCTAGGTCTGAAATTAGTTTTTGGGTGAAAGGACAGTGAAAGAAAAGATGGTGAGGGTCATCGGAAAAAGAAAGACAGATTTTACAAAGAAAATCATTTGGGTTGCGAGGTTTAATGTTGTGTTTTAAAAAGAAACATCCCCATGTGTAGCCTTTATAAGCTGTCTTGAAGGATATTTCCTTTTTCAGGTTTGAAAAGAGGGAAGGGCGGGGTTTTGTAAGTGTAAGCCGTAACCATGTATGACATAACTAAATATATATATTTTTCTTTTGGGGGTTTTTTTTGTGGGTTTTGAGACTTTTGTGAAGTTTGAGGGGTTTGGGGTTGATCCGTATTTAATAAGGTAAGGAGTCTAAAAGCAAGACGTCAACTTATCTTATTCAAATATATATTTTTTTTTTTTTTTTATTTTTTTAATTTAATAATAGTTATAAACACACACAAAAATCAAATTAAAAAAAACACATATTTTTAAGAATATGACAAGAATTTTTATGTACCATTGGTTATCGATTTGACATTACGATGATTTTATAACGGAATGCGGATGTAAAGAAAAGAAAGAAAAACTAATATAAAGTGATAGATTTAAATGCTGTATTTTGAGGAAGAGGAAACGAAATATGAACAAAAAATTAACATGAATAGTTTAGTCTGTGTTATCTGGGAAATTTTTTTCAAGAAATGTTTTGAATTTCGTTTTGATTTTATATTTTTCTTCTATAAGAAGGGATGTAGGAATGGGAGAGTTTAGGAATGTGTTGTATTTTCTTAGATTGAACATGGAGAGTCGGATTAATGAGGCTAATTTAGATGTAATGATATGTGGTGCACCGATTGTGTTGGTGTAATTAAAAAGAAGAGTGCTTTGTGTAAGGGTAGTAGGTTTTTTTAGTACAGCAGTGAGGAGGGGTTCTAGGTCTGAAATTAGTTTTTGGGTGAAAGGACAGTGAAAGAAAAGATGGTGAGGGTCATCGGAAAAAGAAAGACAGATTTTACAAAGAAAATCATTTGGGTTGCGAGGTTTAATGTTGTGTTTTAAAAAGAAACATCCCCATGTGTAGCCTTTATAAGCTGTCTTGAAGGATATTTCCTTTTCCAGGTTTGAAAAGAGGGAAGGGCGGGGTTTTATAAGTGTAACCCGTAACCATGTATGAGGGATAGTGGTGTTTGTAATGGGGGTAGGGTTTGGATCAGGTTTGAGAAGAGTATGGTAAAGTGATTTAAAAGTTAGATTGTCAATGGTTTCTGAAGGAATAGAGATTTTTGTGTAAAGAGAGAGGGTTTTGGTCCATAGAGTGTTTGGTTTCGGACGGTGGGGTTGGGAGTTGGAATATAGATCACGTTTTATAGGTAAGATTTTTGTGCCAATATTATATATTCCATAAGTCATCCAGAAGTGGGGTTGGGGATTGGGGGTTTTGAGGAGAAGTATAAATTTCCATAAAAAGGCTGTGGTAGTTTTAAGTCCAATGTTTGGAAGGGCAATGCCACCGTCAGATTTGGGTAAATACAAGGAAGATCTTTTAATGGGTTCAAAGGGTGAGAAGTTCCATAAAAATTTGAAGAGAAGAGTGGTTAAGGTTTTGATTTGTTTAGGGGTTGGAAGAATGATTCTGGATAGGAAGAGGATTTTGGGTAGAAAGTGTTGATTTATGGAGATAGTTTTTGAGAATAGGGAATCTTTTGGGTTTAGGGTAGCAAATGTAGTATGAGGGAGCGTACGGATTAGATCGTCCCAGTTTTTTGACAGATCTTCTTTATGAAAAGAAAAGGTTATTCCAAGGATTTTAGTGGAGGTAAGAGTTTTACCTTGGGGAAAGGAGGAACGAAAGGAAGATAGTAGTGTAGGGGAGTTAGATATAATGGAGGTTTTGGAATGATTGATTTTAAGACCGGAATAAAGGGAAAATTCTTCGATAATCTCACGGATTTCAGAAAAGGATTGTGGGGATGATATAAAAAGGGTCAGGTCATCGGCATAATGACTGACTTTGAGTGAAGAGGTACCAATGGAGATTCCTTGGAATTTAGATGAAGCTAGTAATTTTTTTGTAAGTGGTTCGATTCCAATTAAAAATAAGAGCATACTAAGTGGACAACCTTGACGTATGCCACATTTAACAGAAATAGGATCAGAAAGAGAGCCATTGAGGTTTAGTTGGGCGGTTAGGTCAGAGAGAAAAATTCGGATCCAGTTTAGAAGAGTATCTGGGATTCCTAGTTTTGAGGTAGTAGCAAGAATAAACTCGTGAGATATACTATCGAAGGCTTTATAAAAGTCAATTTGAAGTATAGCTAATGGTTGATTGAAGTCATTTGTATAGTTGATAGCTGAAAGGATGTTTAGATGGTTATTGAAGATCTGTCTGTTCGGGAGACCACATTGCTGTTCTAGAGAGATGATAGAGTTTAGAATAGGTTTGAGTCTGGATGAAATTATTGTAGATAGGATTTTATAGTCTGTATTTAACAGGGATATAGGGCGCCAGTCATGCACAGTTGTGGGATTGGGTTTTTTAGGGATTAATTTGATTAGGGCGAGAGATTGGGAGCAGGTAAGTTTTTTTTGAAGATAGGAGTTGTTAAAAGTTTGGCATAAGAAAGGAATTATTGAAGAGAAGGAAGTATAGAAGCTTGGGGTAAGCCCATCAAGACCGGGAGCAGAGTTTTGATTAAGGTTTTGAATGGCTGCGCGAATTTCGTTATGTGTAATTAAGGGGGAAGGGGGGAGGAGTTGTAGGACATCATTAGAGATTGAGGTGGAAATTTCATAAAGATAATTGAAGGGATCAGGAGGAGTAGTTGTAGGGTTCCACAAGTTTTTAAAGAAAGATATGTAGGGGGAAAATTTATTCGATTTATTTTCTGCATTTGAGGTAGGAGAAGAAGAGTTTAAGTCAGAAGGTAATAGGGATTTGGATTGAGTTAGATTTTCAACAATAGAGGCTAAAGGGGAGGGGTTGTCAATACTAGTCATTGGGGGCAAGCGGGATCTAATTTGTGATCCTATTTGTTTGTTTTGTTGCAATTCTTCTAGTTGGTGTGTGATATTGTAGATTTCTTTGTGTTTTCCTAATTGTTTAGCCCTGTTTAATTTGTTTTGTAATATGATTTGATGTTTTTCGTTCTTATTATGTTGTGATTTGGAGTAGAGGATTAGTCGTTGTTTGATTTTTAGTTTAATTAGATCCCACCAATTTAGAGGTTGTTGGATGGGATTGAGGGGCTCAGAAAGGTTTTTAATGAAGGATTTGATGTAGAGGTGGATTAAAGGAATGGCAAGGATAGAGTTATTTAATTTCCAGTGTGATGATTTGAAGTTTATTTTGGAGGGTATTTTCAGGGTGAGAGTTGGGCTTTTGTTGTGGTCGGAGAAGGTTATGTTGCAGTATGAAGATTGGGTTATTTTGGGTGTTAAGGATGAAGAGATATAAATGCGATCAAGTCTGGATGTTGGATGGGAGCGGGAAAAAGAGAAGGTTTTGGAATAGGGGTATAGATTGCGGTAGGAGTCGATAAGGTCAAAGTTTGAGAGTAGTTTTTGGAATAAGATTTTATCAATGGTGTTAGGTGTAAAATGTCCTGTTCTGTCGATTGGATTTGTCACTAAGTTAAAATCTCCAGCTATTATTACTTTGTTATTTTTGTAGTCTAGTTTTTGAAGGTAAGAGGTGAGTGTTTTAATGGCTTTGGTGCGGTGAGAGGTTTGGGGTGATGAATTTCCAGAGGGGAGGTAACAGTTTATAAGGGTATAGTTCATGTCAGATAGGGTAAAGGAGAGTAATTGAATATAGTTTGGGAGGATTATGTCGGATGAAATCATTTGTGGCTTAAGGTGTAAGTGATTAGAATTGATGATTGTGAGTGTTCCTTGTCGGTGTGAGATTTGTGGTGTCAAAGAGTGATCTGTGTTGGGATAAACTAAAAAGTTGTATTGGTGTGCAAAGTGTGAAAGTTGTTGTTGTTGTATCGTATGTGTTTCTTGTATAAATGTGATGTGGATGTTATGTTGATTGATAAATTGTGCGAGTTTGTCTGCTGATTTGTTGAATCCGTTTATGTTTAAAGAGTTGAGTTTTATTAGCATTGTCTCGAACAAAGGAAAAAGGAAAGTGCTTAAATTTTTGTGGGATAGAAAAGGTGTTATTTGTGAGTTGTAGGGTTCGAAATCGTGTCGTGTATGCATGTGAGGTCATATTTTGTCTAGACGTTAGAGAGAGTGTTGGTTTTGTATTTGCAAAATGTACAAAATTTAAAATTGTTTCTTTCTCGTAGATATGATAATAAAAGCAATAGTTAAACATACTCGTATATTTTACAGTAGTTACAGACAAAGGATATAAAATATAGAAGATACTGATTAGCATAAAAAAGTTAAAATTACATACAATTACTGAGGGAGGTTATAAACTATTTTCCCTTTTTTTCTTTTTTGAATTGGTTCTTTTTTTCCTTAGTTTTAAGTCAATGGACATGCTTGAAGATTGGGGGGAAGGTGAATGTTTTCTTTTTTGGCTATCAGGATCTTTGGATAACATGGGGGTTTGGGGGTCTTCATCTTTTGTTTCGATTGGTTGAGACGTTTTGGAGTGTTGTATGTCGTCAAATGAGTTGATGACATCTTCCTGGCTGGTTTTTAGGGATGAGGAGTTTAATTTGGGGTTTTGAGCTTTGGTACAGTCTGGGGATGGAATTACTTGTTCTAGGGATGGAAAGTTTTGTATAGTTTTTTCTATATTTTTCTTTGTAAGTTTTAATTTAGTCATAGGGTGGAGAAGGGGTGTTTCGACTGTTTTGGGGGTGGAAGTTACCTTCTTCGCATATGATTGTTTGGGGGGTTTGTGGTTATTTAGTATTGTATTTTCTTTCTCTTGGTTATTGTAAGAAGTTTTCTTTGGGCAATCTTCTAATAGGTGGCTCGTTTCCTTGCAGTAATTGCAGCGTAATTTGGGGGTTTCACCGTCAATATTTACTGAGATGAATCTACCTCTAAAGTTTATGGAATCTGGTGTTGATTTTCTTTTGAAATTTTCAAGGTATAAATGGAGATATGGGTTATGGATAAGGGGACATTTTTTGTGTTTTCCAAATTCGTGGTGTTTTAGGTTTCCCCAATTTCGAGTAATTTCGTTGAGAGTTTCGGTGTTGATGTCAAAAGGCATGGGATATAATGTAATTAGTTGTTTGTATCCTGGTGGTCTATTTACTTGGATGGTGAGATCCATGTTGTCATTGTTTGTAATTTCTTTTGAGTCTTTGAATGTGTCATAGATGTCTTCTATGATAGATTTGGGGGTATTTTCCTTAAATGTTACATTGTAGATTTTAAGGACGTAATTATGGGTGGCAATGCCATAAATTTCATCCAAATAGGATGCAAAAATGCCACCTTCTAAAAACAAATCAATAAAGTTATTAACGTTGTATTCCACGTTTTCATTGAGGAGTTTAATTTTAAATAGCAATGAATTTTTTCTCGTTGACATGTTTGCAAATTGGGTAGAAAAAAAAAATGTTTCTCTTACTTTATCTTCTTTCAGCTAGTTTAGAAACACTGAAATTAATCCAATTGTAGGAGAATATAAGATAAATCCAATGCAAATTGCGAAGGTTTTACTAGATTAATAAGAAACGTCAAACTTCTGGTTTCCAGTAACGGCAGTTTGTATACTAGACCGTCAATACACAACTTACGCAATAGATCGTTCGATAAAATCTAAACCTCGCAAACTGACTTATTCTAAATCTTGCTGACGTAACACGTTAACTGAAACTTTCACTTGTAAATAATACAAAACAAAACAAGAAACTAAATAGCACTCGTCAGGACACTACAGCTTGTTACATATAGGCCTTTTGTATATATATTTTTGTGTACATGCATACATATATGTATCTATATGTAAACTTCAATGGAATCTTTCATTTGTGGTTTTATTAGCGACGTATTTGCTATACTGTCCTCATCTTTCATGCTTTCGAGTGCGTTGATTGCGTATTGGTTGACGTTGTTTGAGCGACGATTGACGTTGGTGATGAAGCCAGCATACATGGTTGTCTCGTAACCAATTTCCAGGGGGAGATAAAACTTCTGGGAGGGGCAGAATTTTGCGAAAATGCAGTGGGTGGAACAATAAAGAAAAAGGGGTGGAACAACTTGGACAATGGCACAGCTTACCTCAATCTCCCCTATTTCTTAATAAAAAGTCAATTTGCAGAGGGCATATGCCCACTTTGCTCCCCAGTGGACGCCCATGCTAGCATAAGTAATTAACTAAGAACTATTTTTAATTCAGCAAATAGAAACGCTTAAAAAACAAATAATTAATTAAAATTTTAACTAGTTCAAATAAAATTATGTGCATATCAAATGGAGCATTGTGCAACACGCACCGGGCTCATGCCGCTCAAATAAAATTGATTTATATAGACCTGAACAAAGGAGAATAAAGTTACATTGGCATTTTGTTGGCAGAGTTGGCAAATAGTTGGCAGTTTTTCCGACATTTTACTGTCATCCAAAAACAGTTCGAATTTTTTTTCAACTATCAGACCATAGAGACTAACATTTTTTTTATATTCTTTTTAAACGTTGAGGCATAACAAAAACATATAGGCTATCCCTCATCAGAAAATGTTCTATTATTTAACATTCAAAGCAATTGAAATTTCATCAAGCAAAGAACTGTAGCAGAAGTACATTACTTATTGTGGCTGTTTTGTAAAAAGCTTGCATCAATATTTAACACAAACAACTGGGAATGTTTTTGAATAAAAAATTTTGGCCAACTTCTTACCAGCGTATCACCAACTTAGTCACAGGAGAAATAGCCAATGCTGCCTTCAACGTTGGCCTAACACATTACCACCCAGCAGCTGTGAACACGAATTTTACTAAGCAAAGAAACAGTGACAAAAAAGCTTTTTTGAGCTTAAATTTAATTTTTTTTCCACTTTAGTACTTAACGCAACAAATAGAAGAAACCAGAACTCAAAAATAAATCATCGGCAGAAAGTTGGCATTGCTGGTTAAATGTTGCCAATTTTTCCAACTTTCTCCCAACCCAGCCGCGCTAAAGCCAATGTTGGCCCGATGATGAATGTTTACTGGGATACTTAATGTTACCATCAAGAGTCCCGACTCATTCTCAGGACCAATCGGGAAATGTTTACATGGAGATATTTCAAGTTGGCCTGTTGCTGCTAATATTAAGTTTATCCCAAACCCACACTTTGTAAAGTTGCCTGAGTCAGTTGTTGATGATTTGAGTGCTGACCAGCATTGTGTCTACAAGATCTGTTCTGCTATAATTGGAGGAGTTGTCTACAGTGAGTTGCAATATTTCAAAAGTTGGTCCTATTGTTCATTCCCGATGACTTATCCTCGGTTGTCGCATTCTTAGATATTGCATTTTAGTGGATGAACCCTCTTTAAAATTACATATCTTAGCAAACTTTTGTCTTCAAGTTTACTTCTCCAATTGGTTTAAAATCAAGACAAATAGTAGATTAATTTGTGGTTCCAGAAATTTTTTAACTTAGTCTAAAAAATTCTTTAGTTTCCGACTAAAATTGTTAGGAAAAATGCTCTGAAAGTGGTGCAACGAAACGGATTTTTTGCAAATCAGGAAAATGTTTTGATTGGTATGTTGGGAGATAGTGATGAGAAGACTCGAATTCTAGGAGTGGACAAAGTGTTTTTAATTCGTCAAAAATCGTCATTATCTGTTTTGTTGAATAACCGTGCTATGGCCGAGTGTCGCAATGAAGAACATTTTTCAGAATCAGCCTGTGATACATTCTCTACTATACGCTGTACGCATATTTGATTAGCCAATGATAGATCAAAGAGTTACTTCATGTAAGAAGATGGTAGACTTGAATTCTTGGCAGCAGCAGCCTCCTGCAATTGGACATTTAACTGATTTAGATATTGAAAAATGCCGAGTAAGGCCATTGAAGCTTGATCATCCATACCATAACCAGTCTGTTCAACGCCATGGAAAGTTGGTAACAGAAGCATCTGCTCAAGTTGAAAGCTTTGCACGAAAAGATGGGATAATTTTTCGAAAGATTAAATCCCATAAACTTCTAAAAAAGTTTAACACTAAAATGCAATTTTGATATGTTTCATTTTGTGTGGGTAATCGTTAGTCAGACACTAGCCCAAAAGGTCACCAGTCCGAAAAGACAAAGTCCGAAAAAGGCTAGGTTAGGTTTACGGTTTGGGTTAGAGTATACGGGGTAGGGTTTAGTTACAGTTAAGGTTACTTAGTATATTTTCGGAATAATGTATTTTTTACACTAGTGTCCTTTTTGATTGGTGTTTTTCTGACTAGTGTACTAGATCCTTTTTTTGTGTAGGCTCTATGGTTTTGAATTGTGGTGAATTTTTATATTTATTGGGAGAACCATGACCCAAATTCTCCATTTATTACGTAAGCGTAGTTAAGGGAGACTTGAAGAACCATGTCCTTCTTATTTTTCGAACTGAAGCAATCTTTTTATAAAGGAGCAATTTTTTACTTTTCTTTATCAAAACGTTGAATATTGCATATATTTGGCAATTTTTTTGCATGAAATAGCCAGATTCTTGCAATTGTAACTAAAATTCCTCGAAAAATTTCTTTTTGGCTGTGCCTCTGATTCATTACATTGTAAATCTAATAATATGGCTGTGTGTGCAAAAGCCGTTTATTGAATACAGTATAACGTCTTCAGTGATAAATGTATAGCCTATGTGCTTAACCAATTGGTATTGCATTTCAGCACAACAAAATGCTTCTGTTTATAAATGCATCTGGTCTCATATAGTTTTTTTGGAATTGCTTGATTTCTTGGAGAGATAGGCCAAAACGTTCTCTTATCACGTATATAAACATAGGTATTCTGCAAATTTCGCCCAATATCATGTTTGTAGAACCTGCTCTTGACGAGTTTAACCAATCTGGCATTTTGGCCCTGCGGAAACACTTTTTGAAGTGTTGCTAGCCCCCTGGAGATGGCAACGACTTAAAATTACTTTTTTTCTAAGTTTTGGCTTATTTATTAGGATTTAAGAACTACACTTTTTCAATTTTTTTTTCACTCCAATCCTAATAACAACGAAAAAGTTGAAACCAGGCCCTGTTGTTTGCCTCGCAATCAGAACGGAATGCAATGCCAACATAATTAAAGCAAATTTACATAACTGAATTCGTACGAAGGCCTAATAGCAACAATTTTAAACAGTAGGGTGGAGTGAAAATAATTTTTTTTTTGAAATTGAAAAAAGTGTAGTTCTAAAAACCTGCCAAACAGGTAAAATCTACAAAAAAAATTGGTTTTGGCGAGTTGCTACCTTTGGGGGGCTAGCAACCCCCCAAAATGTGTTTTGAGAGGTAAAATTTCCTAAAAATGTCGTAACTCAGTAACCGCTTATCGTAGAGGCATGATTTATGGCTCAAAATTTGCAGAATCATCATGTTTCTATATGTGCTAAGAGAAAGTTTTTGTCTATTTCCACTAGAAAAAAAGTTATGATAGAAAAACTGTTTAATAAGTTTGTTTGTTTGTACTTAACTAATAGTTATCTGAAAAGTTATTATTATTTTTTGCAGGTATATTGTTAAGTAATTGTGTAAATCAAAGCTTTGGCCAAACTGCGAAGTAGTAAAACATGAAAAGACGGAGTTCAACTTCTGTAAAGAAGATTTTACATAGTGGACACACTTTCTCTACCCGTGATAGTTTTCCACCAGCAGTATTGCCTACCAAGCGACATGTAATAGAACGCATTCTTCATTTGAAAAACTTTCGAACCTTCAATGCTGCAAATGACATTGCCAGAGAAATTTATGACAGATGGGTATGGTGCAACGTATATCCCATTCATCTGTACACCATTTCGAAAAAAGTTCAAAGTTTTGTGAATTGTTTCAGTGCACTTGATCGCTGGTCAAAGAAAAAACGAGGAGAAGCATTTTTACAAAAGGAAAAAGAGTTTATGTCAACTATTGATGAAATATTTGATGTTTTTTGTGCTGACGATAAGCAGCGCAGAATTTTGGAGAAACAACATGGTTTGAAAATGACAGATGATGATTATGCTTTTTATAAAGATCAAACTAGTAAGCGAGTTGGAAAATGTGTGGATGCTGTGGTTCCTTCAACGTCAGCTGACATACAGTTTTTGAGGCGCTCTCGACCCTTACAACCTCATCCAGAACCACCAACATGTTCTTCCGTTACACCAGTTACATCAGTGCCTGAGTCAGCTTTGGATTATCTGTCAGATTCTAGTTCAACCAACACAGACCAAACGCAATCTTCTGCTGCTTCTGAATTTGTTTCTCAATCAATGCTATATGAAAATCAGAATCGAATGATTTGGTCAAACCTTGCAAGGATGAGTGAGCGTTTTCAGATATCCGACAGAGCTGCTGCTGCGATCGCTAATAGTGTGATGCAAGATTTGGGTCTAATTACTGATGATGACAAGACATACGTTATTGATCGTAGCAAGCTTCGAAGAGAGCGAGAACGATGCCGTGCTGAAATTAGGAAAAAGGAGCAAGAAAATTTCAAGTTAGTGAATGCCATATACTTTGATGGGCGCAAAGATGCAACACAGGTCACCATGCAAGGGCCAAATGACAAGTTTTACAGGTCTGTGCAACTTGAAGATCACTATACAATGGTTGGGCAGCCTGGTGAATATTATCTTTCTCATTTTTCCACAGAGAATGGCAAAGGAAGAACCATAGCACAAAAGATCTTCAACACCATTGCCAACACCAAATTACATGACAAGCTTACAGTAGTTGGCACTGATGGAACTGCAACGCAGCAATGACAGGCAAGTTCAATGGTTGCATTCGTAAGTTGGAAGAACTATTGAACAAGCCACTACAATGGGTAATTTGCCTACTACATACCAATGAACTACCCTTGCGCCATGTCTTTACTATGCTTGATGGAACCACCAATAGTCCTGACACATTTGCAGGACCAATTGGGAAGTGTTTAACTGGAGATGTTTCAAGTTGGCCGGTTGCTGCTAATTTTAAGTCAATTTCAAACCCTCAGTTTGTACAGTTGCCAGAATCAGTTGTTAATGATCTGAGTACTGATCAACACTATGCTTACAAGATATGTTCAGCAATAATCATGGGAGTTGTCGACAGCGACTTGCAATATTTAAAAGTAGGTCCCATTGTGCATTCACGCTGGCTAACTCTGGGCTGTCGAATCCTCAGATATTATGTTTCGGTGGATGAACCCTCCTCAAACTTGGAAACTCTGACGAAGTTTTGTCTTCAAGTTTACTTTCCAAGTTGGTTTGAAATTAAGTTAAATAGTTAAATAGTCAACTTGCGGATCTAGAAATTTTTTCAACTTGGTCCAACGAATTCTTCAGGTGCCTGACGAAGCTGTTCGGAAAACTGCTCTGAAAGTTGTGCAACGAAATGCATTTTCCACACACCAGGAAAATGTCTTGATCGCCATGTTGGGTGACAACGATGAGGAGATACGAATGCGAGGAGTGAACAAAGTGTTTTCGATTCGTGGAAACTTGCCATCAACGGTTTCATTTGATAATCATGACTTGGTTGACAGTCGCAGTGAAGAATATTCTTTGGAAGGAGCAAAATATTATGATACCGCCTCAACTGTACGGCTGTTTGAACCGCCCACACTGGATCTAACAGTGAACTCGTACTACAAGATGGTGAATTTAACATCTTGCCATCAGCAGCCTCCGGTAATTGAACATTTAACTGATTTAGATATTGAACAATGCCGGATAAGACCACTGCAACTCGACCACCCATGTCACAACCAATGTGTAGAGCGCCATGTCAAAATGGTAACAGAGGCCGCAGCACAAGTTGAAGGATTTGAGCGAAGAGATGGGTTGATTCGCCAGAAGATTAAATCTCGAAAACTTTTGAAAAAATTTGACACTAAAGTACAATTCTGATGCGCTTCATTTTGCGTAGGGTATTTGGTGTACTCTAACTTGCTTTCTTATTTTTCTCTCACTCCTTAGGCAAAACAACCCAATATCAGCATCAACAGTTCGAAAGTAATGAGATGTAACAGATTTTCTTTAAATTACTGAAATACTAAACATTTTATGGGCAGTAAAGCTAGCACGTTCTGTACCTTATGAGTAGGCCTATTTAGGTACTTTGTCTGGTGACCAAAGTTATCATCCCAAATCATCTTGTTAATATTGTGATTGTCATAATTAGTCCTTATATTGTGATTGTCATAATTAGTCCTTATCAGTTAGACATATATCATTTCAAATGTTAGATCAAAGTTATTTCCATACAGAGCAATTTTCGAGTATTGAGCATAAAAAACGGTTTATCGATTATAACTTTTTTTCTAGTGGAAATAGACAAAAACTTTCTCTTAGCACATATAGAAACATGATGATTCTGCAAATTTTGAGCCATAAATCATGCCTCTACGATAAGCGGTTACCGAGTTACGACATTTTTTGTCAATTTTACCCCCCAAAAACACATTTTGGGGGGTTGCTAGCCCCCCAAAGGTAGCAACTCGCCAAAACCAATTTTTTTTTGAAGTTTTAGCCTATTTGGCAGGATTTAACTACACTTTTTTAAAATTATTTTCACTCCACCCTATTAAACAGCTCTAAACTCGTAACTAAGATTCTCGAGGCGGTTTGCTCAAGCTAGTTACCGACAAGCGGAGTTTTTATTAAAAAGTAGGTCTACAACTCTATCAATTCATACATGATCATAGTTTTGTTTGTTCAGCAAACACACACTCCTTCCGGTTGGCGTAGAGTTGTAACGAGTCCAAATTTCAAGCACTCCAGTTTTTTGACTCCGATTCCTTGTTAGCTGCGACTCGAATCCAGTTTGATTCTTTTCTAAGACTGTAGAGTCGAGTCCAAATTTAATTCCACCAAAGCTCGAGAGCTTTTTCGACTCCATGTCTATCCACATCAAAGCTCGAGTTTACGACCAAAATTATGTCCAGGTTTTTTTATACCCTACTTCTGTAAATTTAAGTCAGAGTAATTTTAAACCGGAGTAAATTTAAGCTATCTTATTTAAAAACTTGAGTTAAGTCCGTGTTTTCTCTATGGAGTTCAGAATCGAATCCGAGTCCTTCCAACTCTGACCATAGACTCGTCAGTCGTCACTCTACAATAGTCTATGCTCTGACATAGCAATTTTACTGAGCATCTTCTAAATTAGTAGCGGTAACTGTCGAAAAATTAAAAAAAAATTTTTATTAGAAATAATTTGGCATTTTTAAAACCAGGTCGGGGTGACTTGATCGTTGGCTCCGCTACATTTTTGGACCTGTGGCACACTTTAAAACATTTCAAAAAATTTGGGGCACACTTTGACCGAAGTGAAGAGCTAAATTTTGAATGCTTTTCTTTACTTAAAGTTTTGTTTGGCCGTAATAAAAAGCCTAAAAATTTCAATCTAAGCCCCTAAAAAACGATAACCGGAACTTTTTTCTTTCATGTGATGTTACCAATTTTCACATATTTACAAATCAAGCATAAGAGACAACTGATAAAAAAAAACTTTTCATTTATTTGTGGAGTTAAGATAGAAATTTGTATTAATCAGCATCGCTGTGATCAGCTTCCGAATCAACCGTCGAATTTGCCCGTTTTCGTTTCTCTCCAGCGAGCATTTTTCGAATGCCAATACCAGTCAGTTTTCGAATGGTTTGGGCGTTCATCGTGTACAAATCCTAAAACGAAGAACCGAAAATTAATTTTAAACGTGTGCAAGCCAAACTCCAAGTAAATCATTAACAACGCTTCTTTGTTTAAATTATAGGCGTACCAGCAGAAAAAAAATTGGGGGGAGGGGAGCAATACAGTTTTGCCCAAAGTTTGTGACATTTATTTATTTATTTTATCTCTATATTTATTCTTTTGACTTGCAGGAGAGCGATGGAGGTGCTAATACGTAGGGCAAGCAATTATCTAAACCTACTTGCGGAGATGCAAAGGTTGATTGTCAGCTTGAAATTTTTTATTTTTTTAGTCTTATAAAGATATGACTGAAACTTAGAACTGCTTGCCAAGACCATCAAGTTGGGAAAAGTGCCGTAAAGTGTATTTCCCAATAGCAGAACCGATTGGCGCAAGTAGATTTTGAGCCGAGACCATGTTGATCATAAGCACGGCGCTCTAATTACTCGACCACGCTGCCGACAGTTCTTTGCCCAAATCATGATTTTTTAACACTTTACGGATATGCGAAGAAATTTTGTCTCAAATTTAAGGTGAAGACAAAAAAAATCTTCACAACGAAATTTGTCTTCAATTTTCGTTCCAAAAACATAGTGCAAACTTTTTTCTGCGTATCGGGCAGGGCTGCGGAGCTAGAAATTTTTAAGCTATGGCCCCAGCTCCAGCTCCATAGCTATAAGCCTTTTTTTTATATAACTGATGCCATAAAACATGAACTGAAATGTCTTAGGTCGTTACGAAAATAGTGGCCGCTTGAAGTACTGTGTTTTGCAAAGTTATTTTAACATTTTAGTTGTTTATTTTAGGTTAATTTTGGTATACATTATTATTGGTGTGTACTCTTAAATATTTTTAAACTTATTTTCAGGCAAAAATATTTTTAAAGAATATAAGCTATTAATGATGAATACAGAAAAACATGAACTTTGCTTAGCTATGTTGCATGAGTTCAAATTTACGCACAATGGCTCCGAAACTGTTGCCAATATCAACAGAGCATAAGGAGATGGGTATACAAGTGATTGGAAAATACGAAAGTGTTTGCAGAAATTCCGTAATGTAGATCAGAGCTTTGGATGTAAAAAAGGTAGAGGACGGTATACAGTTTTGACAATAAACAATTGCAAGTAAATTGTAAGCAAATCGTTGAGCAAAATCCACGACAAAGTGCCAAGAAATGTCTGAGAGACTTGCTGTCAGCAATGGAGCCAGAGTATTGGAAAAGTGTCTCAAACATTTCTTTGGCACTTTGTCGTAAATTTTGCTCAACAATTGCTTGCAATTGTTTATTGTCAAGACTGCATACCCGTTCTCTGCCTTTATTATCTCCAAGGCTCTGATCTACACTACGGAATTTCTGGAAGCACTTTTGTACTGTCCAATCACTTGTATACCCATCTCCCCATGCTCTGTTGATATAGGCAACAGGTTTGGAGGCATTGTGCCTAAATTTGAACTTACACAAGAAAAATAAGTAAAGGTCATGTTTTTTGTGTTTATAATTAAGAGCTTATATTCTTTAAAAATAATTTTGCCTGAAAATAAGTTAAAAAATATTTAAGAGTACTCATCAATTATTATGTGTACCAAAATTGACCTTAAATAAACAACAATTACAATTTTAAAATAGGTTTGCAAAACATAGTACTTCAAGCGGCAATTATTTTTGTAACGTAATATTTTCTCACAATGGAACTTACAACTTCAAGAACATTAACGACAGAATTTTGATATGAGATAATTACCTATAGATAAAATTTAAACTACGTCATCTTGTCAAGTAATAGGAGAAAAAGCTTATTTCGTTTGTCCTTTTTATAAACTTATAAGGGACCTCAACAGCAAAATATTTTTAAATAAGCGATAATTGATTGACTAATTTAAGGTATTTTCTAACTTTCAATAATGAGGTTGAAATTTTTTACAGAATATAAAATCTTATATTTAATTGCATGCTTTGTGCCACTTCCATTTACATGACAAAAAGACTGTTTAAACCAGTGGTCATCAAACTACGGTCCGCTAAGACTTTTTATCCGGCCCACGGAGCTCTTTTTAAAAAACATATACACTCATTTCGAACCACAGTTGGATAGAATTATGTCGGGAATACCCCAGTTTCATTTTTTTATCTTTTTATTGTTTTAGAGAACACACCAAGATTTTGGGAGAAAAATAGCGAAATTAAAGATCGAATCGAAGTGAAGACCTTTTTTTTTAGTCTCCGGCTTTGGCCCGAGGAGGTCCAAAAAAATCTATACACGGCCCCCTGCTCGAAAAGTTTGGGGACCACTGGTTTAAATAAAAGAGGTTCAAGACTTTCAAAGAAGTAAGTGATTTAATAGTTTACCAGTGCACGCTTCATTCAAGCCTGCTTCGGGCTTAGGGTAGTCATTCATGATTAAATTAAAAATAATAAAATGTTATATAAAAAATATAGATAGGATTAAAAACTCCTACAATTGCACTAAAGGGTCAAAAGCATATCAAACAACAATAGCGTTAACTGTAAATAATAAATTTTAACGAAATCATAACAATGCTGGCATTCTAGACTGTTACTGGAATCCAAATATTTAGATTGTTAAAAGCCAGACACGGAAAAAATTTTGAGCTTCAATTTTACTGAACATAATTAGCTTGGCTCCAGCTCCACTGAATATGATTAGCTTGGCTCTAGCTCCAGCTCCGGCTCCTCCAAAATTTCCTGGCTCCGGGCTCCAGCTCCCCAGCCCTGGTTTCGGCTTCATTTTTGATGCACGAAAAATTTGTTTTGCCCAAATAACATTTTGTCGCTGCTCTCAAATTCGCGATTTTCCCCAAATTTTTTCTACGACTGCCGAAAAATTCTGGGTTTGCCCAAATATTTCCGGTTTGGGGGGCAATTGCCCCGTGGTAGGTACGGCTATGGTTCAAATTAGATTCCATCAGTGTAACTAGCGTTAACATTAAGCGGCTACAAAACATCGCTTCAAATCATGTACTAAAAGTTCACACCAAGACAAAACTGACGGCAAGACTTTATTCCGACTGATAATCGCCAAATTCTGCAGGATTAATAAAACTTACTTGGCCGAGATCTTTCGCGTCGGTCTTGCGCTTTCTGACGACCTCAATGGCGTCGGGAATCTCCAACTCCTCTGACGGCTCATTGTTTACGTAGATCGGATAAGGAAGGGTGCTGTCGCACTTCAGGTACAGCTCGCGAATATTTTCCCAGCCCTATTGAAAAGATGTTTAAATCAATTAGATTAAAACAGGGGTGTCCAACTCAAACTCGCTAACGTGCCAATTTTTATAATTTCCTCGCGTGCCAACGCTTGGTAAACTATCATTAATTTAATAATTTTTCCTATATTTAAAACCATGTTGCTTACAAAAAACTAAACACAACGAAAACTAAACACAACAAAGAACGAAAAACAGTTATTTTAACATTTTATCAATAACACACAATTAACCAAAGCTATGTAACGATATTTAAAATTGCATTGTAGCATGTTTATGAAATATGGCAAGAGCTCGCGTGCCACGTGTTGGACACCCCTGGATTAAAACCTTCATCTTACACACATCATTTCGCTTCACTTGACTTTTTTACCTTTTTAATCATTAAGATGTAGATCGATTCTTTTTGGTTTTAAAAAAGGAAGGAACATTGATATTAAACTTTTGACTTACCCTTAAAACTTTTACAGCAACTCCTTTTAGGCAGCTTTCCAAATTGTTGACAATTTCATCTACGCTGAACGTGTGGAGGGCGACTGTTATCTTTGAGCAAGCTAAAGTGCCTATAAATAGTATAAAGAAAACGATTGGTTTGTTTGCTTGTTTTTATTATACCACATACACATAGAGATTGGCGCATCTTGCATTCCTGAACATAATAGAAGAAAACCACTCTTGGTACCGCATGCGACCCGCGTGTCTGTGTTTGGACCACACTGTCCTATCTTGACTAGCTGTGCCACCCATCATCATTACGCAGACTAGTCATGACTGGTTATACATCTTCTAATTCGTTTCATTATTTTTCTTGTGATATTCGATTCTTCTTTGCTTTTTTCTTTCCCTTTTCTAATAATTTTAACTGATCAAGGCGTTGCGGTCATGCTTTCTACCGTTTTGTACAAGCACTTTTCAATTATCTTATGCATGTTTTAACGTTTGACGTTGTGCTGCTTCTTCCTTTTAATCTTTTCTAATATTTATGATTTTTGTGTAAACTATTTAATAGCGATCGAGAATTAAAAAATGAAATAAATGAATGAAACCCAAAACATATAGGCTTTCATTAGACTTGTTCAATACGCCGAAGTGTGTCATAAATTCGGGAATAAAATCTTCATAATATTATATTTGGGCTTCACTGAAGGCTCGTTTCCACTACGAGCGTTGGCGGGAATTTTCTTTGTTTGGACTTTTTTGCTTCTCTTAGCGTTTAAGCGCGAAAGGAAGTACAAAAAAATCAATAAAAAAACAAAGAATAATCCCGCCAACGCTCGTAGTGGAAACGAGCCTTTACGTGGTACTGTCGAAATGGTGATGATCCATGGCAACATTACGCCAGACCTTACTTCTCCAGGTATCGAACCACGATCTCTAGCATTGTACATGTAAATGACAACCACAGCACTAACCATGCAGGTTGCCGTTGCAATTAAGACAAATAGAATTATTAGCGCGATGTCTGTGCGAATCTACAGGGTGATTCACCGAAGTGTTGACAAATTAAAACTGAATTATCCAACTTACTGTAAGGGCAAAAGAAACAAGTTTTTAATAGATAGAATGGAAATTTAATGGGCTTTCACATAAAATTCAAATTATTCAATGTAGCCCCCTTTGTTTTTCACAAGGCGCCTAAGACGTGGAAGTACTTGGGCGCACGTGGCACGCACCACTTCTGGGTCAATTTCTTCCCATGACGCCTTCAGTTTTCGTTTAAGGGTTTCGATATTTGGATGGGATGTTGAGCAGGCTTTTTGCTCCAGAACGGACCAAATCCCAAAGTCCATTGGGTCCAAATCGGGTGAAGAAAGGGGCCATACTTCCTTCTCCCAAAACCCTTTAAAATTGGTCTTGCACCAATGCTGGACTGCTTTGGCTGTGTGGGAGGTTACCCCATCTTGTTGAAGCGTAATTCTTTCCTCTCCCACTGTTTCTTGAACCCAGGAAATGACTTTTTCTTCCAACATCCGACGATAGATAGTTTGGTTAATTCGTCGATAAAGATTAGAGGTGTTTTCAGGCCTGTTGAAGTGACTCCTGCCCAAACCATCACGGAAGAAGGTTTCTGCCTCCTAAATGAACTGCAACGTTCAACTGGCACCATGTCCTTGTTTGGAAGCCAAATCCTGTCATTTTGGTGGTTGTGGATAGCTTGGACAGTGAAAAGCTTCTCACCTGTCCAAAGCACTTGAGGCCGCGTGCCAACAACAAGTCTCTTGATCAAAACCTTAGCTCTATCAAGCCTTTTCTTCTTAGTGGCATTTGACAGGAGCTGCCTCTTGGTAAATTTGTACGGGTAGACATGGAGATCATCCTTGAGAAGCCTTTGCATGGTGCTCACGCTTACAGAGGTGTCCTTAGCCAGTTTTCTTGCTCTCCTTGAAGAGTTCCGCCTCAACCTCTCCCTGATCTTCTTAATCAGTTCCTTTGTCCTGATGGGTTTTTCAGGAGTACTTCTGATTCTTGGAGCACAACTTCCAGTCTCCCTGAACCTCTTCACAGCCTTGTAAACACCTCCATGACTCACAAATCGCTTCATCAACCGGAAAATTTTCGCAGGTGGAAGTCCTTTCTTGCAATACCCTTCAACGATGTCATTTACTGTCTTTGCCATCTTACTTTTCTAGATTAAATATTCTTATTGATATTGAAAACTTACTCTAGAATATATAATAACAATCTGAAGAGGTAATGCGAAGTTAATAATGGAATAAAGTATTTGTCAACACTTCGGTGAATCACATAAAGTATTTGTCAACACTTCGGTGAATCACCCTGTATTAGAAATTTACAAGTTGAATCATGTGCGTTCTTTTATTAAGAATTGCAGGAGCTTTTTAAAAGCATTTAATTACAATTTGCGTAAAACTTTTGCTGCTAATTGAATTTAGCTCAACTACAAACTAATTTGTTTAGTGATTTCATTTATGCCTCGGTACAGCGAACAAGAGGATATTTGTTCAACTATATAAATGTCCCATCCACAAACTTTATATTTTATACTTCCGATTTTTCGTATCGCCCTTTGAATCAGCGTTACAGCAAATCTCTGAGCTTTGAACCGTTTTCTTTTGTATCGTACATCGCGATCTTATGAATTATCTGTGTCTGTTGTGAACGAGTTATCGACTGTGTGAGAAAGTTAGAATGTTGCTTCGATTATTAATATACGCCAATATACCGATCATGTTTCGAAGTAGCTTACTTATTGACATCATAAAAGATTTAGTTAAAAAAATATTGCAATGAAACAAATCGCTACAATGTGTTACTAATATTATTCAAAAATATTTTTTTAACAAATTGTAAATTTATAGCGCATACTTAAACGGTAAGCATATTGCTGCAATAATCAGAAAATGATACCAATCAGTCGTAATCTAATTGTACTGAAATTATTCTAACAGCTTACCGTTCATGTACCAGCAGGTACTATTCAAAATTTGCTTATAATGCTTTTCGACGTTGGGGTGTTGTGGATTTAATGGGGCAAAACATCTAAAAAAGAATTGCTTAGTATTCAAGACTTATCTTCCTTTTTTACACGCACAGTATTAATAAAGCTCAACCAACCACGTGACTCAGAACGAAAGCCTCATATGAAACTCAACCACGTGACTTAAAAACTTAATACAAGTTTAACGGAAACGTTCTCGCAAAAGAATTCCATAAACTCGCCCGGGTAGCTTTTGATGACCAGTACATAAGTAATCTATACACCATTTCAAAATTGCAGCTGGGTTTGCAGTGCAGCTAAACCGAAGATCCAACGCGAAAAAGGGCACAAAAGTGCATTTAAATGCTACGACACAATCGTGGTGTGAATAATTAAAGAAACAACGTGAAAATACCACAACATTGGCATGGCAATTTATAGTTTAACGCACGAAGATTTGAACTGTTTTATTTACAAAAGTTTTACTGCTTTATGGATACGAGAAAAATATCTCTTCAATTACTTACCGGTAAGCCGCATTTTCAAAAAATGGTTTTCCTAAAATGGCTGGAAGCATTTTGACAATTTTTTGGTCCGCAAGAAACAAACGATGACTTTTTGCTAAAATTTCTCTAATTTCGGGAAGTTTGTAGTCTTTTTTCAAAGACGACATAGGAATAAACTAAACAGATTGATATAGATTAAAGAAATTTACATGCTTTATTTTCTGATTCTAATTTTTAACCTTAGCCAACTGGTAATACGAAACTATTCTTGAATAATACACAAGATAGCTAAAAACTGGCAAAAAATGCAATTAAAATTAAACCACTTTGCCATAAAATATTGTCTTCTTTGAAGGTCACAAACTGTGGTCCTTGGGCCATATGTGGTCACCGATAATTTCTGTGTTGTCTGCAAAAGCTTCAAGCAAATATTTAAAAAAAATTATTTATTTTTATTGGTCTTTAACCAAATTCCAGGTTTTGACTATTTTAGACATTACATTTTGACTTATTATGCTATGATAAAGCCCTTGAACAAAATCATCTTTTAAATGCTGCCCTTGAGCTAAAGTTTGCCCAGTCCTGGTGTACTCCATTAGCAAATATTTATCACATTTTTAAAATGACCAATAGTACTGATGGAAATATTTACACTTTTAATTAATGATAGTCTTTAAAAAGACTGTTTTCTTTTAGTTGAAAAAGTTTATGGTTCTGCCAGTATCATTGGTCATTTAAAAGTTTTGTATAACTAAGAATTTATTCAATTACACACTTTTGTAAGAACAGTGAGAAAAAGAAAGAAAAATTTTGAATCGTTGAGTTGATTTTAAATACAGAAGCAAATAATATGCATTTGGGATGTAGTTTTTCAAACTAAGCATATTTGTAACAAACAGACGAAAGATGAGTCAGTCAGTTTATGTTGGTACACATAAAGACATAAATACAAACATTTCACATTATTTTAATTCAAATTGCACACTAAAAAACTTTGTACTTGTTTCAGCTGGAAAAATCTATAAATTAGATATATTTTAAAGACAGACATATCTTACTGATTGATTTTTGGTGGAATCCAAAAAATTGAAATTCATATAAGTTTTTTAATACTCATTTTATTTTTTATTATTTGGAAAGAAAACAGTTTAGCAATGCTTGATTTCTATTATTTAATTCAGAAATACTATTTAATTAATTTAGCAATACTATACAATTAACAATCAAACAATACAATAAAAAAACTGGAATCATCATGCAGAAAAAAACCTACTTTAATTGAAGGATTAATGTCTCTAAATTGATGTTCATAAAACTCAACAGTTTTTTCAGAGTCACCTTGAACAACATCTTTAACAAACATACAGTGAGAAGACTCCGAAAATAAAGGATGAGGTAGGGGGCTAAAAATACAAACAAATTAAAACTCAAAAAAGCTTAACAAACTTTTTGATAGTTTTATATTTAAATTGTATACAACAAGTATTTACAATTGTTCAATTGATTGCAAATAAAAAGTTCAAAACTTTTAAAATCTAGCTCTGAAAAAAAAATATTCTTTTAAGATTAAAATTTTATGCTAAATTGCTATTTTTTGGTAAATGCTTTTAAAATATTTTTAAACATATTTAAAAGCATTTACAATTGATTAGCAATTTTGCATAAAATTTTAATCTTGAAAAAGTAAATAATTTCTTTCAGAGCTATATTTTAAAATTTTTAAACTTTTTATTTATCAAACTTAACACTGCAAATGTATTGTGTTTTCTATTCATTAAAAATCTTTTTGATAAATAACTCAAATATATTCAAATATTAGCACAATAGATATAAGTGTCAACTCACAATTACCAAAATTAGAATTAAAAAAGTTTAATCTTTTTTTTTTTAAATAAATTTTGTAATACTGCAAACGTTCAATGTACCATCAGTTTGTGTATAAATATATATATAATACATAATTTTAAGAAAGCATTGTATAATATTTAACTTAGTTTCAAAATTTTTTGTATTATGATTGAATGTAACACTACTTTTTGTTAAAAATAAGATAATGCAATAATTCAACAATAAATATTTATAAAAATCACAATATATTTACAACAGATGTCGTTGAAACAAAGGATTCTTTTTGTGCAAAACAATGTATAAATGAATCATCTGCACAGGTTTTAGCAGCTTTGTTTCATCATCATTGATTTCTATGTTTTTTAAAAGAGCTTCAACTGCACTTTTTAACTGTAATATATATAATCATATAAAAAAATATTAGTAAATTAATACAACATAAGAAAAGTAAATTTGATGCACCAGAATTTGTCTTTTAAATTATGGTATGCTGCTTAATTTAAAATTAAAAAGATGGTGGGTCCTTTTATTACAAAAGATAGCAAAATTTTATAATAATTTTACAGAATTGTTTGTGACAATAAGATTAGTATTTTTGAAAAGTTTTACCAATGATGACACAATGATAAACACTTAGGAAAATGGGGGCAATAGACATAAATTTCTTTGGTACTTTCCTGTTATCACCCCACCATTAGCAAATACTAAACAAAAACCCAAGACTTTGGGGTCTTTTCAAGAAATCACCAGAAGTGATTTTTTTTTATGAAAATAACTGAAAATAACCCAAAATACCCCTTTCAGCACCAGCATGAAATAAAGAAACTGAGAGAAACGTATTAAAAATAACAGGAAGCAATAGATGGTGGGGCAATAACAGGCAAGTATAATTTCTTTTTGTTTAGTCCACTTCATGGAAAAAATGAGTTTTTTAATTAGCTTTCCAGTATAGCAAAAGTATTATGCACAATTTTTAGTATAATTTATCTTAAAAATAAACTACTTGGCCAAAAAAATATGAAAAAAATTGAAATGACTAAAATTTTTAATGCTTTTTTAAACAAATATAAGAAATGTTTTAATAAAAACCCCAGCTTCCGTGAATACAAATAGCATAAAAAAAAATCTTGTTTACTGTTTGCCAAGCATACTTGATAAACTTAAAAAATTTGAGTATTTTCAAATCTTGTCAGGTACATAACAATAAATAATGAATGACACCCAAAAAATGTACAAATTATAAAGGTACACAACAAAAAAATTACTTTTTGATCATAAAAATATCTTCAAAATTCAAAAAAAAAAACAATACAACTTAAAAAAAAGTATTACGTACTCGTGAACGACTTATAGGGCAAGTCAAGTTCTTTATAACAGAAATTAATGGTTTTGAAGTTTGGTTTTGTTTAACTGATTTTTTGGCATCTTTTATATTGTTGGATGCAGACACATCTGTCATCTTCAAACTGCTGTTTATCAATAAGCAATCAAAAAAAAGATTAGAAAAAAAATCAGTACAATTAGAAAATAATAAATAAAAGTATTAGACCAAAACACATTGCTTAAAATTCTAACTTTTTATTAAATATCAGTGATTAAAAATATTAAAATCTGAGGAAATTTTATGCATTTGATTTCAACACTTGTAGTCTTTGTACAACAAAATATGTTGTTCTTTTCATATTTTTTGACTCTGTTGAAAACTCAAAATAATTTTTAAAAATAAGTTTACTAGCACAAAAAGATGAAAAGACTTTGTTCGAGTTTTGAAAAACTGAAATAATGTAACAGATATATATATATTAACCAAATAGAAAGCAAAAATTAAAAATTATCTTATGCTGTTATGGGATAGAAAGGTTTTAATGTTTGTACAAATTCAGAAATGGAAAATTTTTTGACAAAAACACCTCAAACATGCAAGGAAAATATGCACTAAAGTTGACTGTCTCAGTGTCTCTTTTTTATTAGTGTTTTTCAAAAATGCATGTTTATTGCTTTACAAATTAAATTATAAGAAGTGGTAGATAACAGATACAATTTTAATATAAAATAACCACATGTAATTTTCGTGCTGTTCGTTCTTTTGGTGCTCTAAAAACTCTAAAATGGTATTTAAAATCCTAGCTAAAGTCCTATTACCAGAATCCCTTGACGTCAGAATTAAAAAAATAAAGTTACTTTGTTGTCAAAATTGGTTGGGTAAAATAATGTTGTTGCAAAATTTCTTTTTGAGAAACTAAAAATTCGAGATTCGAAGTTGGACCATGTTAAGGCCCGTTTCCACTACGAGCGTGGAAAAAAACATTCTTTGTTTGTTCTATTGATTTTTTTTGCGCTCGCTTCAATTTTAACCGCTCGCTTCAATCGAAGATCAATTAAAGAAACCAAGAATGCTCTTTTCCACGCTCGTAGTGGAAACGGGCCTTTAGACGATAGCTTGTCGTTTTGTCTCTGAACCAGAGTGCTCCGCGATCTTTTTTCAGTCAGTTCATTCAACAAATTAAAGCTGTATGGGACGGGTGTCCATGTATCTTTTCGGATTAATTTAAATATAGGCTATTGATGACCCATTGTTGTTCAAGGTAGAGGATTAATAGATGCCTACGAAACAATAAAAATTATCATTGAGTCGGCAGCATGGTTGAGTGGTTAGAGCGCCGTGCTTATGATCAACATGATCTCGGTTTAAAACTCACTCGCGCCATTCTGTTCTGTCTTTGGGAAAGACAGTTTACGGCACTTTCTCCTGATTGGTGGTCTTAGTAAGCAGTTCTATATTTCAGTCATATCTTTATTAAATTACAAGCCGACAGCAATATCTTGGCATCTCCGGAAGCAGGTCGGGGTAATTATTTACCCTATGTATTAGCGCCTCCGTCGCTTTCCCAAGTCAGGAGAATAAATATAGAGATATAGCAAATGAAAATTGCTGTCCGCTTAAAATTTAAGAGAGATATGACTGTAATTTAGAACTGCTTGCCAAGACCGCCAAACAGGGAAATGTGCCGCAAAGTGTCTTTCCAAGAACACAACAGAACGACGCGAGTAGGTTTTAAACCCAGACCATGTTGATCACAATTTCGGCGTTTTAACCACTCCACCACGCTGTCGACATATAACTTCCGGATCGATCGATTTTGTACAGTTAAACGCGATCAGTGATGGCTTTAATAGGGTGCGAACGGTGCGGCCGCACCGAGCCCCCTAAGATACATTAAAAAGTAGCCCCCTACACAAAAAATTACTCTATTTCTTCATAGTAGCACCAGGACGTTGATGGCATTTCAAAACAAAAAAAAAAAGAAAAGGGCATCTAGGCTGCAGGTTTGCGGAGTCGGAAGGTTATGATCCGACTCCGATTTCTAGAATTTTTAAAATGCCTACTCCGACTCCCGACGTCAACTTTGACTGGGACTCCGACTCCCGACTTCAACTTTGAGTACGACTCCGACTCCCTAGTAAGGGCAAAGTATTTATCTTAACAAGTTGAGTGCCGCGTAGGTCACGTGGCACTTCGGCACAAAAATCAATACATGCACTTCGGCACTCAATGTGTTAAATTAGATTTAGCTAAGCAAAAATCATCCTTGCGAGTTGATAATTGTACAAAATAAGTCAGGTTTTTCAAATACATAAAAAGATATTTATTTTAAAAAATTATGTATAGGAATGTATAAAAATGTATATATAACTGCAAATTGCTGGTGCTCTTCAGAAGAGTGCTTAATGACTTCAATAATCCGAACGATTATTTCTGATTGTGATACAAAAATATTAAAAAAAAACATATTGAAATAGTCCTAACAGATTGTTTCATCTGTAAGGCTCATCAGGGGACACAGTTAAAATTGATTTTTACGCTTCAAATGAAAACTCACATCTTAGAAAAACAACGTAACCAAAAGTTTGGATTTGAACCATTATTTTGCTAAAGTTAGTGATTGATTAGCAAATAATTACTTTTCTTACGAGATATTGAAAGAAAACATGCTGTAATGTTGCGAATAGATGTATTCTTAAACTTAGCCAAGCTGCCGAAAAAATTAAAGCGTACAAAAGTTCATGGACCATTAGTTAAAAGAAAGTGTTATAAAAGAATCTTTTTATAAAAAAATGTTTGTATAACACTTTCTCTTAACTAATGATCTATATTAATGTTTTATACAGTATAAAAAATTTTTATAATAGGCTACTTGCTCTAGGGCAGGGGTGGGCAAACTGCCTCCCGCGGGCCGCATGCGGCCCCTGCGACGTTTTGTGCGGCCCGCGGAGCTCTTTTTAAAAAATACATACCTCACTTTGAGCCACAGTTGCATAGAATTATGTCGGAAATACCCCAGTTTCAGTTTCTTATGTTTTAATGCTTTTAGAGAACACACCAAGGTTTTGGGAGAGAAATAGTGAATCACAGATCGAATGTAAGTGAAGACCTTTTTTTTAGAGATCACTACAATTTTGGGAGAAAAATAGCCAAATTTCAGATCAAATCGAAGAAAAACCTTTTTTTTTAGGGTCACTACGATTTTGGGAGAAAATAGCGTAATTTGCGACCCGCGAACAAATTCAACATCCAAATGCGGCCCGCAAGCGAAAACAATTGCCCACCCCTGCTCTAGGGAGTGTGTTGCTCTTTTGTTTGTAGTTTTGTACGCTTTAATTTTTTTCGGCAGCTTGGCCCAGTGTAATACATCTTTTTTTTATATATCACATATTTTTTTATATATAACATTACAGCAAGTTTTTTTTAATATTCCGTGACAAAAGTAATTATTTAATAATCAATCACTAATAATCATTTAAACTCAAACTTTTGTTAGCGCTATTTTTCTAAGATGCGAGTTTTCATCTGAAGCATAAAAATTTATTTTAACTTTTAATTTTTGCTTATTTTATTTCTTTCTACGTAAATTATATTGCTTTTTTATTTGTCGTGTTCCCTTATGAGTCTCACAGGCAAAACAGTTTGTTGGGACTATTTTAACATAATATCACATTAAACAAAGTCGATTTTATCGGAGCCATAAGCTTTTCATGACGCTCTCATTAGTTGCAATTGCGTCAAAATGGGACGAACCAGAGAAAATCAAGGTATTTATAGTCTCAACAGCTGGGAGAAAGGTGCTGTAATCTCGGAAAGGAGAAAGGCACAATTGCACAAAATCAAAGAAGTGTGTGTTGCTTGTGCAATTGTGCCTTTCTCCTTTCCGAGACTACAGCACCTTTCTCCCAACTGTTGAGACTATAAATACCTTGATTTTCTCTGTTTCGTCCCATTTTGACGCGATTGCCACTGATGAGAGCGTCACGAAAAGCTTATGGCTCCCATAAAATCGATTTTGTTTAAAGCGATATTAAAATTCTGTACCACAAAAAAGCTCTTTACGTATTTTAACATAACATATTTTTTTGTTATACGAGATACACAGAACCCATTAACTATAATTCTTACTGTGTTTGAATGAAACATTAATACAAATCGTATTTAAAAAACTAACTCGAAATGGCATACATCATAACTCGAAACTAAAATGTATTCCATACTTAATGCTTAATTCATTTTCTGAAATGTAAATTTTTTCGGATCTTGTAAACAAAATAAGGGGGTCTGTAGTTTTTATCTCAAAGATAATTCAATTATTGTAATTTTGTACGATACTCAGTGGCGGCTCGTGGCTTTCATTAATGGTGGGGCCAGCAAAATAATTATTGAAATGTCAAAAAGTTCCATACATAGACTACCTAAATTCAAAGGCTAGGTAAATAAATTTTTAACAAAAAATGCAATATTCAACACTAACCTTTATTTGTATAAGTAGTCAGCTCTTCGGTTCTTTATCTGCGCGAAAATGTTGATGACTTTGTTGTTGTAATCTCTGATTTTGCTAATATACTCCTTGTGTATCGACAGGCAAGCGAGGCTGTTCAGTCTGTCTTGCAACATGGTGTTTCGAAGAAACGTTTTTATTCGCTTCATCGTGCTGAAGCTTCTCTCTGAGTCAGCAGTTGAAATTGGTGTCACAAGAACAATTTCAAGCAGTTTAGACACTTCAGAAAATGTTTCATCAAGTCCATTTTCATTTATGAATTTTAATAGCTCGCTAATATTGGAAATTCCACTAAAATTATCATTTGCATACAAAACGGACAATTCAAACTTCAGTTTATCTTTATTAAGCATTGAGTAATTCAAAGCAATTTCTTTAACATAATTGTCGGGAAAAGAGTTTCTATAAAGCTCAAATTCAGCTGGATTCACTATGGAAAATGAACGAAATTTATCCAAAGATCCGAAGTTTTCTTTAACTTCCTCTGTGATTGTATCACATGCTTCCGTTACACATGACTGCAATTGCAAATGAGAAACAGATGCATGAGTTGCAGCTCTTCTAGGCCTCTTTGTTTGCTGGGATGTCATATATTCTGTTATTGCTTCTGATTGTTCGCTGTTATTGAAATATTTGACCACATTTCCACGCAAGTGATTAATAGCTGTGACAAAAGACTTAAGAGCTTTTTCAGAAGTTATGCTGTTTTATTTTTTAGACTATAAGATTCCAAAAGTACACTAACATGTTTGAACAAATCATCAACAAATACTCTACAAAGAAAATAAATTTTTTATCTTCCAAAATTTTCGTGAATCCAATTGATTCACAAAAACTCTTCTGGTCCCAACCTTCTCCATTTTGAATGCTGGTAAAGCACTCTAAAATTTGCTCCCTGTTGCTACCCACTGCAGAGATTATTCTAGATATATAATTCCAGCGTATCTCACATACTCTTGGTATCTGAGCAGAAAAGAATTTCTTAAGCTGACTATTGCGCTTTGGTGAAATAGAGAAAAACATCCCAATTCCATTTAAACTTGAAAAAAACAGCTTAAGCCTTTTGTTGCAAGAAGCCATTTTCTTTATGATCAGATTCAGTTGGTGAGCGTAGCAGTGAACGTAATGAGCGTGTGGGAAAAACTTTTTCATTTGAACGTGGACTCCATTTATGGAACCCCTCATTACTGCCGCGCCTGAGCAATAAGCTTGCTCTCCAAATTGAGCGAATCAAGATTTTCCTTCAATGCCTGAGTAAGTCCATTAACTGTTCTATCTTGGAGCTCAACAAACTTAAGAAATCTTTCGACAGGTTCAAAGTCCTTCACATGGCGCACTATAATCACAAATTGAGATTTGCATGAAATGTCAGTAGTTTCATCTGCCTGCACAGACACGTAACTAGAATTTTTAATTTCCCTTGTTATTTCTTCAGTATATACTTTAAGCATGCAAGACAAAAGATCATTTTGTATAGATTTCGATGCATTTTTTACCACATTATATTTTTCAAGATGATCACGAAATGCACCGTCCAAATCTGCCGTGTACGTTACAAGATCAAGAAAAACACCTCGGTTAGCAGACCCTTCCACTTCATCATGTCCTCTTAGCGGTAATTCATGAAAGCCACAAAATTTTATGCAATTAATGATCCTGTTTAAAGCGTGCCTATTTCTGTCAACTAATTCGTTATGCTTAATTATGCTTCGACGATAGCCAGAATCAATTGCAGATAATATATTGACTTTTCCAAACATTTGTAATGAAACACAATTGTTCATATGAGCCTTACTGCATTCGTGCTTAGAAATTCGTTCTGACAAATGTTTTAAGTCGTTGTAACCTTTATTTGTCCATAAACTCTCACCTCCAAATAAGAGACAGCAAAAGCAAAATAAACTCTTTCTTTTATCGCAGGCCGTAAGCCACGATTTTTTATCAAACCACGTCGATGAAATTGTCCTCAATTTTCTACCATTTTTCTGGATGGACCTAGTCTTTTAATTTCTAGTTGTTCCTCATGTTTTAAGTTTTTAAATGAATTTTTCAATAAATTATCAACTTTATTCATGGTGAGGGATGTTGAATCACAAATATAAACCATGCAAAACGTAACGTCTAAGCTCAATAATTACGAGAAAACAAACCACAATGTAGTAATCGCTAGTGAGCAATTTGACACCACTTACTGGAATAGCTTGTTTGAAGTTAAAATATTTTGATCTGGAAACACAAAAATCTCACTAAATATAAATAAACTAAGCATGTTTACCATTGCAGTGAAATCACTGCAATTGATTCTACTTGAGGTAATTCTTACTAAACAATTTGTTTCCTTATTCAAATAGAAAACCAAAATTATTCTTTAACAAATTATTTCTTTATTTTAAGTTGAAGTTGAAATACCTTGTTCAAAACTGTCGAATTGAAAACGAACTCAAACTCACAAAATTAAAGCAAATTAAACTGTACCATTGCTCACGCTTAAGCCAAAAAAAGCAGGCGCAGGCGCAGCTAACGTCTGCTTATAAGTTGCGATTGCTGTTTGGGCCAGACATTGCTGGCCCCAATTTTGTGCTATTGACTTGCATAGTAAAATCTTCACAAAGCGCGGCGCGTGAGTTGGTTGGCTTTAGGTGTAAATATATAGGAGTAAACGGGCCAGAATATGTGGGCCCCTCTGGATCGTTTTAAAGAGACTTCAGGGAATATATGAAAATATTCTGGTTGTTTTTCGGTTAACTGTTATCTTGGCATGCATGTAAACATTTTGATATTTAATATAGGGTTTTTCTTTAGAAATTCACATATTATTAGTCAAATTTTTAGTGGGGCCCGGCCCCTGTGGCCCCTATGTACGAGCCGCCACTGACGATACTGAATATGCAGGCTCCCTGCCGTTTATAAACATTCATATTAGAAATTTACTAAAAAATTCACCTTAGTTCTAAACTTTTGTTTGATATTTTTTTGAAAGAATAGAACAAGAAGAGTAAGTTTTAATTTTTAAAAATTTTAATTTAATAATTTGCTCGTAAAAACAAAATTGCTTCTGTAAGTTTCTCCTTCATTGCAGCCCTTTGATCTATTCTGATGAGCCTTAGTGATGAAAACAAACGTTCAACAACCGCTTGTGTTGGAAAAAGTACTTATTTAAAGACACGTCAAAAAAAAAAAATGGCGGCATTTTGGGGGATAAAACGGATTAATGGCATTTATATTAATTTCAATGTGAAAATTCGCTTTGTCATATGAGCAAATTGAGGTACGAGCTCGGTCACGGAATAAATTAAACTCGTATATCAAGGTATCACTATACTATAGAAAGAGGCTGCTTAGAGTAGTAATTGATTATGCACCTGCATTTGCTCCCTGTCATTGGATTGATGAAAGGGAAGCAACTAAATTGGTTGTCCAAGCATAGCATTACGCAAAACACTATTTGCTTAAAATCTAAAAGTAAACTTTTTATGAGTTGTACGCTGTGCAACGCGATACGCGGCAAGGCTCTCTTAAAAAGATATTGCTCTGCACTCCACTGCCGCGCACGGCCACGTAAGCTTGGCGGTTAACATCATTAATATGTAAAGAAATTGGATATCAGGAGTCGAAGTCGGATAAAATATTCCGACTTTGACTCCGACTCCTTTCAAAAACCTCCGACTTCAACCAATTCCGACTCCGACTCGGCAATCCTGGTAGGCTGATAACCTTTTTTTAAGATTACAATGTCTTGGGTTAGTATTTAGGAGGGCCACTATTGAGTAATCCATTCTTTGGATCACCGAATAGTGGCCCCTAAATTGAAGACTTTTTTTTACTGATCGCTTTGTTTCAACCTGCTTTGGATCACTTAGTTGGTCCCCCTAAATTGAAGACCTTTTTTTTTAGAGATGACTTAGTTTTCATACACTTAATATGGCCTCAGCTACTTTTTTTAGTACACCAAAATAGTGCTCCCTTTACTTTTCTTGCACCGCGCCCCCCTTTTTGTAAATCTATCACAGAATGCAATCAATACTTTTTGAGCAAGTTATTTGAAAAATCATCACGTGACCAACACGAAATGGGATCTTTTCAATGTTTTTTTTTCTGGTGCTTCGTGAATGTAATTTCGTTAAAGTAGTGGTTTTCAACCTTTTTTGGTGGAGCGGAACCCCAATGAAACATTCCAGAGGCTTGAGGAGCATCTGTGCGGTAATTTGATTGTCTTATGCCAGGGTGGTCCAACTTCTGCACTCTTGTGGGCCACTTTTCAAAATTATTCGAGTTTGCGGGCCGTAACCGGCTAAAAACACCTATTTTTCTCCCAAAATCAATGTGTTCTCTAAAAAAAAAAAAAGGTCTTCATTTGGAATCGATCTCTGAAATTATTAATACAAACTGTAAAAAATTTAATGAAAAACTAGAGCCTAATGTTTCTTGCAAAACTCTTTAAAATTGGGTTGTGTTTTTGATAGACACACACGAAGTTCATCTTCCACAGACAACTTACGGAACCCCTGAACTGTTCTGACGGAACCCCGGTTGAAAACCACTGCGTTAAAGTATTAGGAGTGATCCTGTCGAACAATATGTCTATGGTGCCTTTCCTTTTCAAAAAATGTCAAATTTGTGCTTATCATCTTAGAAATAAAAGACATAATAAATAAATGTTTGCCCCATAAATACCGAATTATGTTAATTTGTAATCTTATTTCAAGCCTTTTAGATTACTGTAATGTGTTACTAGCAAATGCATTTAATAAAGATTTAAAACCTCTTCAAAAAACTCTGAATGATGCTGTACATTTTATTTTTGATTTAAAATGAAATGACCATGTTATACCTTATCTTATTTGCTTACATTTTCTACCTGTTAATCGTATTGCTTTTAAATTGTGTCTTATTGCCTATAAATTACTTCATGGAAGAGCTCCTACTTATTTAACTGATATGTTTCAATCATTCTCTCCAACAACTTCTTTGAATTTACTGGTTGGATGTGGTCGCGATAAACTTATGCTTGAAACTAAATTCTTTTGCAGAAATCAACCACGCATATGTATTCTCCAAAAAATTTGCACTGCGTGGAATAAGTTATTTTATACAGTTCGTATGGAAGAAAATTTTGAAACATTTAAACAACAACTTAAAACCCATTTGTTCAAACTTAATTGCTTTTGATGTTTACGCGTATTTTGTATATAGTTTGATGCTTTTCAATTCTAGCTGAACAAGCTGTTAAAAATGTGGCACATAGTGTTTTGTCCTTGATGATTGTATTTTGTTTTAGTAATAATGTACTTGTACTACCTTTAAAGTTTAGAGTTTAATGTCATTATATCTTTGCAACTGCTTAGAGCAGCTGAGGTTGCTGTCTGATCTTAGCATATGTCAAGCAGTATTATTTGCATTATTATCTCTATGTTATCCTCCTGACTCGCAGGAAAGCGACGGAGGCGCTAATACATAAGTTTGGCAATTTCTCCGACTTGTTTCTGGAGATGCCAAGATATTGCTGTCCGCTTGTAATTTAATAGAGATATGATTGTAATTTAGAACTGCTTGCCAGGACCACCAAGCAGGGGAAAGTGCCGTAAAGTGTTTTTCCCAAGGACACAGCAGAATGGTGCGAGTGGGTTTTGAACCGAAACCGTGTTGGTCACGAGCCCGGCGCTCTAATTACTCAACCACGCTGCCGACTGTTTTTTAGGCAAGTTTGCTTCGGTGGTGATCCCGATGTGATCCGGCGACATAATTGCTACATCGCAGTGGGCCATAGATTTGCTCATCCCTGGCCTACGGTTTAAGATTCCGACTCATGGTTTGATCATTAATCAATCTACTTGCTCTTTTACTGCTGAAATGAAAACAAAGTAGAAATGCTGTATAGGTCAAAATTAGTTGATAATTTAAGTTATTCCTATAGAAGGAATGATCATTGATCAATTCAGTCGAAAATGATGTAATAGAAATTAAGTAAACGTAAGATATACTTTTAGGATTTATTTTTTTAAAGCCTACTGAAAAGTAACTTAACTATTTTAAAAGTCTGATAAAAAGATTTCATGACATTTAAGATTACTTTTTTTTACCTTCTATAAAAATTTCTTGAAAATAAACGCATGATGTAATAGGCAAATAAAAGAAATCGAACTGAACTGAACTGAACTGGACTGAACTTCAGACATATTTGAGTTCAAAATTTTTTGTGATCACCCAACCATGACAGATTTTTCAATCGTTTACTATATATCCCTAAATCTCTCCTGCAAGTCATGAAATTATAGGAAAAGTTCATGATCGTTTGATGGTTGATGAATAGAAAACAATTTTTGATATTACCTATAGCCGATATATTATGTAATGATTGCAATTTGTTTGCAATTATGCAATAACTGTATGACAAAAACTGCAGTACAGCACAACATATGACAAAAAATTGTCCACTAACTTGACATTTCAATTTTTATTTTGTTCACTTGGCGCAGTGGGTAGTAGCTCGCGAAAGCTGGTGTTATAAATAAACATAGTGAGCTTAAGTGCATTTTTTTTTTATAGAAATAAAGCACCTAATTTTTTATGACTTTCTTCATCAATAATTTCAGATTTCCAGTTTAATGCTGCTTTGATTAATTGGGTTGAGTGTTACTTTTTTTAAGTTCTTATTAGGGGTGGGCTTGATTGTAAAAATTTTGGAAATTGAAAATGAAGCCCTCAAAATTTTATGGTATGATAGTAAAAATTAAGAATAAAATTACTCTTACTTTACTCACAAAAAACCTCTTCATATTTACCCCCTCAAAACTTAATATACCACATTTTTCAAATTATCGTCAATATTTTACTGTACTATAGTTATTTTTATAAAATAAACAACTTGGAAAGGATTTTTACATTATATGCAAATGTATTTACTACTTTGATGCACCCAGAAGTCGAATCAGGAGGCAAGACATTTTAGTACCCCCCCAAAATTAAAAATAAATAAATAAATAGCTTTAGAAGTGCTTAAATAAAAAAATTTCTTTAATTGCCAACTATACTTTTACCCCCACCCAGGAGAACCACAAGCAGGGAGGTAGGGGGCAATTGCCATGTCTTTCCAGATTGCTTTTGTTAGAGCATAGTTAGTAGCTTAAGTAGATCTTTTTCATTTGGAAAGTATATTATTAAAAGTAACTTTTATTTATTTGTTTATTTATTTATTATCTTTATTTATTCTCTGACTTGCAAGACAACATTGAAGGTGATAAACTTAGGGCAACCATTAGGCAAGTACCCAGACCTGCTAATGAAAATCTTAAGATATTGCTCTTTAATTAAAATTTTTATTTAATTTATTTGGTTTGTATATATGATTGATGATATGATTGCAGATCTACTGTAATTTAGAGCTGCTAGTTTCTTTACTGAAAAGACAGCAGAATGGCAAAAGACAAATGCAACTTGTTGATTGTTTTTGCCATCAATATGACCTTTCTACTTTCTTGTTATTGTAACTTTTCAGACAAAATTTTTAGGCTACTAGGGAAACAACAGACATGTATCTTTGTACTACCTAACATAATCCCACAGAACTTTTTGCTTTGTATTCAATTAACTCCAGTTTGATTTGAAAAATTATTTTTTTCCTATGTTGTAATAAATGGATCACAATATAATTTTGTATGTTTTAAATCTCTGTTTAAACATTAGTCAGTTTGCATTAATTTGATTTGCTTATTTGGGTGAAGTTGATGTTTGTCTAGTTTGTTATGTAAAGTTTCTTACAAATCAATTTTTTGGCACATCCAAATTGGTTTTGTTGAATTTTTTGAACTTTTCTTTTGGCTTTAATTTATTAAAATATGCAACTTGGGTTTTTTTGAACCCCCTCCTAACTAATTTGCATTTTCCCACCAATTTTTAATTCATGGTATATAAATCAAACATTCGATTCATCCAAGTTCTTTATTGGAAATGGGACTTAATCTACATTTTTTCGAAACTATGTTTGATGAAAAGCTTAGAAGTGTTCTCATTAAAGTTTCTAAAATCAAACAATCTATAAAGTATCATTGTTTAAAGAATCCTTAAAAAATTTGAGTACGGATCAACTTTAGAATCTGCTTGATTTGAGTTAGATTTGTTCTGCTGCATAAGTCAACCTTTAGCAAACAGTTTATTCATCATTCAAGGCAAGCAAATTTTAAAGCAAGTAAAAAAATATTAAACATCTTTTGCTAATAACATGTAATGAGCTAAGTGTATAGCGATGGCATTTTTAGGATCAATTCAAAACACCATTTTGATCAAAATACTTTATACTTAAATACAGCTCAATTAGGTCAATTGTAATCAGTGCACCCATGGCACAAAACACAGACAAGTAATTAATTTAGCTCAAAAATAAAACAAAATAACCATAGTGTAAACTCAGAACAATGTCCAGTGTGTGTTTTAATGTGCTTATAAAAAAAAACATTTGAACAATTTTAATAAAAACAATGACTGCATAATACGAGTAAGACCATTAAACCTTTCCATTTTCAAACAACTGGCTAAATTTCTTTTCTAAAACGAATAAAGAAATTTTGTAATACTGGTAGTTAAGGATTTGTGACCAAGTTTAGGAAAAAAAGTCTGTTTAACTTGTAAGCAATCAATATACATTATTATTGTAAAACAGCCTCTTGGCTTGCCATTGCATTTACCAAGAAGCTTGAATAAATTTTATTAAGGTTAGTGCTTGTTTCAATGTCAAAGAAAAATTTGAAACTTTTTTATAAACATAAAAAAATATTTATTGAGAAAGTAAATATTTTGGCATGGGATCTACTTTCAAGTCAATGACAATGAAGTCACCATAACCTCAAATTTTCAATCTTTAACATTTGCATTTGATAAAGATATTTTCAAAACTATTTCTATTATTGATACAGCACTTGTGCTGATAAAATACATCGCAAAGTTGTTTTTTAACAAAGCTTAATTAGTGCAATTATTGCTCATTGACAATACTGGTAAACTTATCTACCATTCCTACTACAGCATTAGCATTTCATAGCTATATAACCTTGTCGTACATGGAGTTGAATTTAACAAACAACACAACTTTGACCATCGTGCATGACAAGGATAAGAAATTAATTCATTTATTGATTCATAAATTAGTTCATTTGATGTTCTATATGATTTAAAAGTGCTTTGTAGTTTTAAATAAAAAAATTGCTGTAAATTAAAATTTGTCGTTTTTTCATATTTTGCAACGGGTAACTCTAAATTACCAGTGTAGGCAGTGTAGGCAGTGTATAGGCAGTGTATGGGCAGTGTAGGCAGTGTAAAGGCAGTGTAGGCAGTGTATAGGCAGTGTAGGCAGTGTAGGCAGTGTAGGCAGTGTTGGCAGTGTAGGCAGTGTCGGCAGTGTATAGGCAATGTAGGCAGTGTATGGGCAGTGTAGGCGGTGTGGGCAGCGTATAGGCAGTGTAGGCAGTAGGCAGTGTGAGCAGTGTAGAGGCAGTGTTGGCAGTGTAGGCAGTGTAGGCAGTGTGGGCAGTGTGGGCAGTGTGGGCAGTGTAGGCAGTGTGGGCAGTGTAGGCAGTGTATAGGCAGTGTATAGGCAGTACAGGTAGTGTTTGGCAACTGGGTTATATGGCGGGATCGGTGGTAGTGGTGGTGAGTTTACCCGACCCATTCCTGGGGATGGGGGTGCGGATCAACTCTGCAGAGCCCCAGTAATCAGGAAACTCCCCACGGACGGGACCAGAGGTCCAGAATAAAGAGGGAGTTGCCGATGATAGCCCGACGCATAGGGTCAAGTACAGAGCAGTACAGCACAAGATTGGAAAGGTCCTGTGATTCAGAACCACAGTTGCTGCCTGAAGGAGTCTTGGCTCAACCAACTCTGTGTAGATATGTGTCAAGGTAAAGGTCATAGTAAGAGATCAGAAAAGAGCCAGTTAAACAAATCTTTACCTAATTAGTCTTTCAGTATGAGTGATGGCAATTAAAATTGCCAAAAATGTAAGTAGTAGGAGATGATGGTAAGAGGAAGGGTGAGAAGGATTTAGGGCGAGAATCAGAAGAAGAAGATCAGATAGGAGGGACATACAGATTGAAAAGGTGTATAGGTGAGTCTCCTTTTATTGTAACTGTGATAGCTAAATAATTGGAGCTGGGATAGAGGGAGGAAAGTGTTATGTAGAGAGGGGGAAGTAGTTTGGACTGTTTTTGACAAGTACAAAGACACCACCTCCCTGGTTTCCCGTAGAGTCGATAGTTCCTCTCCTTGTCATAGAGCGGTCCTTTTTAAGAGTTTTGTAGCCAGGCATGAAAAGTGGAGTCAGAAGAGAGGTGCGACTCCTGCATAAAGATGAGGTCTTACTGATTTAGAGAAAGAAGTTGTATTAGTTGAGTACGACCGGGACGAATCCCATTAGCGTTGCACTGTAGGATTCAAAGGCTGTTTTGAGAGGGAGAGTAAGGATGTAAAGAAGATTGTGTGAGAGAAGAAATGGAAGGTTGGAGTTGAGGAGGAGGCAGAGATTACGCTGAGGGAGGGAAAGTAAAAATTAATTGGTGGTGATTAGGAAGGTCGGAGAGTTTATTAATGGTAGAGAGTTGTTTTGGGAGGGGTTTGTTTTTGAAGATGAGAGTTTGTGGGTGTTTGTAGATGGAGATATGGAAATAGATTGGGAGTGGGAGGAGAAAGTTTAAGAGGAGGATGAGCACATTGGACAGGTCCAAGTGTATCCCAAGGAGATTTGACGGAACTCAGCGGGAGAAAGTCCAAAACAGGAGAGGTAACTGGACGGGAACAGACAGAGCAGAGATCCTTAGAGCCTGGGTTGCAGTGAATGTCACCGCTGATAAGTAGGATAAGGATAAGAAGCAGCGGTGGGTAGGATTGGTAAAGAGGAGATTTGGGGAGGGTAAAGGAACTAAGGAAAGTTTTTAGGACGGTAAATGAGGTGGGGGGCAGTCATTTGAGCTTAAGAACGCTGCCCACTTGTGACTGCACACTGAACAACAGGGATAAAAAATGAGAAAGGTAGTCCATGAGAGAGCCGCCCGAGGATATGAGATCCTTGAGGAATGAACAAGCCATTTCGACCCTCCCTAGTGCATGGAAGAGGACTGCACCACCACATTAAAGTGGCTTGCCATTGCTGCAGATGGGGTGGGATTTGGAGCCGGAGTTGCATTTCTAGGCAGTGTGGGCAATGTAGGCAGTACTAGTTATGCAGTGTAGGCAGTGTATAGGTAGTGCAGCCAATGTAGGCAGTGTATAGACAATGTAGGCAGTGTATAGGCAGTGTGAGGCAGTGTAGACAGTGTGGGCAGTGTACAGTGTTCCCTCGGTTATCGCGGTATAGATGCATTTTGATAACGGCTGCGATAAGTGAATTTCCGTAAAGTAGCGATACTGCATTTATACTTTGAATTTTGACCGTAGTGGCACAGTAGCATGAGGAGCTGGCTGTTTTGTGAATGGACTGAACCATGTGGTCTTCCCATTCCTGTGACTGCTTCTCAGTGGATATTTTGGCCAAGTCTTCTATCTCCATCAAAATTGGTATTCAAATTATCTGTGCACAAAGCAACATTTTTCTTGTTAAAGTTGAATTTTTGAGTTACTTGAATTTTATTGAAAATATTGTTTTTCCTTTTTCAATCATTCATTTCATAACTTGAAAAAAACAAATCTTACTAGATTGTTTCATCTATTTCAAGTACTGCAATTAGCATAACACATTAACACCTTAAAAAAAATTAACAAAAATTTTGTAATCATTTAAATATAAATGCTGAAGAGCATACAGAGCTTCCAAAAATGACATTAAAAAAATGTATTCTGCATTTGCAAGCTATTCAAAAAAATTATTAATTAAAAAAAATAAGATCAAATCAATCTTGTATTTAATCAATTTAATAGCAATATTATAAATGCGCAAGTGCAAAATCAATGAAAAAACCTGCCTGCGCTGCCTACACTGCCCACACTACAATGTCTATGATGCCAAGCAAGATTGTAAAGAAATTTTTTGACTCCAACTTCGATCCCACCTTTTCAAAATTGTTTGGCTCCTATTCCCATTGCAACTTTTTAAACCTTTATGGCTATAATTCCGACTCCGACTCCAGCTATTTAAAAACTTTTGACTCTGACTCTGTCAAATCTAAAAAACAACTCCGGTTCCGACTCCTTTCTAAAATGGGATCCGGCTTCGAATCTCGCCCCATAACCCTGTTGCCAGCACTGCCTATACACTGCTAACACTGCTAACACTGCCCACACTGCCTACACTGCCTACACTGCCTATACACTGCTAACACTGCCTATACACTGCCTATACACTGCCTACACTGCCAACACTGCCTATACACTGCCTACACTGCCAACATTGCCTACACTGCCAACACTGCCTACACTGCCTACACTGCCAACACTGCCTACACTGCCTATACACTGCTAACACTGCCTACACTGCCTACACTGCCTACACTGCCTACACTGCCAACACTGCCTATACACTGCCTACACTGCCTATACACTGCCTACACTGCCAACATTGCTTACACTGCCTATACACTGCCAACACTCCCAACACTGCCAACACTGCCTACATTGCCTATACACTGCCTATACACTGCCTACACTGCCAACACTGCCAACACTGCCAACACTGCCTATACACTGCTAACACTGCCTATACACTGCCTATACACTGCCAACACTCCCAACACTGCCAACACTGCCTACATTGCCTATACACTGCCTATACACTGCCTACACTGCCTACACTGCCAACACTGCCAACACTGGTAATTTAGAGTAACCGTTTTGCAACCCCATTGAAATTTTCAACACCCATTATACAAAAGAGTTTTTTTAGTATGAACATGTTTATTTATATAGATAAACCATATTTTTTAAAGGGCCCCCATATAAATTTTAAATCTTAAGCCCCTCCCTATTCATATTTTAGTTCAAGCTGAGTATTTAAAACTACAATTTATTTGTTACAAATCATTTCTAGGCCTTTTTCTTTGTTTCAGATTGCATAAAATCAAAGTTTTTTTAAAAATATTTCAGTTTTAACAGTGAATAAATGTCTGATGGAATCATTTTAACAATATGCTTTTTGCATAGTATAACCATTTATAATAATTAGAAAATAATTGAAGAACAATTACATCAACATATAAGGTATGTTTACTTAATGTATTAAAATCTTAAGTTAATACTTCTCATCTTTAGTATTTGTTTAATTTTTATCAAAGGTTCATTGCTGGTATTAGCTGTAGCAAATAGTCAATTTGTGTTGTTTTATGCTTTGTACTTTTTTTCTGTTAATCTGATTTAAAACCAAAAATATACTGTAAGTCTAATAGTGTGAAGCAATGTTTAAATAATTTATTATTGTGACAATATATGAATTTGTTAAATTTAAATGTTTTTTTAAGTTTATCAGCCAAAATTATTTGGGCTTTTTCAAAAAGCCCACCTAAGCAATTTTAGTTGTGAAAGTAACCCAGAATTTTTCTATGGTTATTATTGCTTCTTGAAAAGATTTTTATTTCTTGGCTTCTTTTATATTCCCCCAGGTGGTTTGGGAGGGTTCCAGATTGGTTTCATAAACAAAAATTGTTTACAATGACTTCTTGAGGAGAGTCAATTATTTTAATAAAAAAAAAATTAATGTTTAGATATGTAATTGATTGAAATTTATTTCAATTTTGAGTTACGATAATGTTTTATAGTTACAGTATATTCAGGTTCTGTTTAAATTATTTTTACTTAAAACTTTATTAAATATTTCATAAGGTACACAAAAAATTAAAAATCTGAAAAATACTATATACAATCACTTAATTTGGTAATTGTTCCTTGTCAAGTTAGTTTTCAAAAGTTTTTTAAACATTAAACAATTTGTGGAAGTGATTATAAAATTAATGTTTCTTGTTCAATATTTGGCAAGCTAACTTTGTAAGCTATTAAATTTTTCTTGTAAGCTGTTAAATAAATTGGGATTCCCCAAAGCTTGCAAAGTTAGTAGCAGCAAACAGTGAATGAGACACAAATTAGTTTATTTATATAGACTTGTCATGGTATTAGTACATGCATAAGTCAGAAATGGAATAATTTTAATCAGTCTGAAGTACAACAATCTAATCATTAACTGTAATCCATTACAATCAGTTACATTGAGAAAAACTTAGATGTAATCGGCAGGGGCACATCCAGCCCCCCAAAAAAAGGGGCTGACAGAATTTCAACATTTTTTGAAATTTGGGGGGGTCTTTGCCCGCAGGTTTTTTCTAATTATCGCCTACTTCAGTAAACTCTGCAAGTGCACCCGATGCTTTGTGTTGTCACAAAGACTGCATTGCATCTTGCACAATTGCCAATGACAGCATTTTTTTCTGCAAATTTCAGCTCACTATCTAAAAGCCAAGTAGTGCTACCGATCATTCTAGTGTTGTTTTAAAAAAGTAACTAAAACCTATAAATTACTGAAAATCAAGAAACGTTGCTATAACCTAATCAACACAATTAATGTGAAAAACATTTAAAAGAGATCCAGGCTGAAGTGGATGCAACATGTGAAAAATCAATTCTCAACAAGTACAATATATTCTCTAAAAAGATCACAATGTAACCAATCAAATGGAATTTCAATGAGTTAAATAGAAACAGTAAAAAAGCGACCAAAACAAATTAACAAAGAGGACAATTATTATGTGACAGGCCTGTTTCGGTCTTTAGACCTTATCAGGCATAAGTTATCGTAACCTCTATGGTGAAATGGTAGCACGAAAAGTTAATAAGAATTCCCATTTCCAAAAAAGTCACTTCATTAAATCTCATTTTCATACATTGTAGTTCTTGAAAACCTATATGGTTTGTTTTTTCATTTGCCTTATTTGTTATTTTGCAAAACGAGTTCTGGTCATAAAGAACTATAGGCTACTTAAAATTTTACAGAATAGGGAAATTTCAAGTTGTTCAAAAATTTTGTTTTCATATAAGCAATAAATTTTAGCAGATATTTTGGAGATTTAATGGTTTTTGTGATAAAATTAATATCAATATCAAAAAAAACCGAAATATTTTTTTTTCTAGTGTAATTGACTAAATTTTAAAATATCAATTTTATATGTATGCCCATCAGAATTTGCTAGAATGTACTAATCAAATTATTATGTCATAGAAATCGTTTCAATTAAAAAAACTACAGTACTATTTAAAGGTTGTAAGGTAAACTGTTACATCACAATTAAAAATCTGTGATCGCAAAATTCAACTTGTATAAGCGCTTTCCTACTTTAGCAAATGATTTGCTTCAGCTGAGCAAAACTACAATATCCTGCATTGTGCAGCATAACATTTTGAAAGCAAACTGTGTTACAAAAGATCAGTGTGATGTCATAATAAAAGCTATGATACCTGGATAAACTCTTGGTTAAAAAACTTGAAATAAAATGACTGTTGCCCAGGCTTAAACAATGGCCATTGGGTGCCACATACAGTGCAGAAGCAGCAAATTTGACTAAAGATCCAAGGTTTTGAGTTTCTTTTTAAACGGCATAAAATGTAAATAACAATTTTTGCAATTGTTTTGGCAATTAAAACTCATCCACTGTATAGGGGCATTTGTTAGGAAGTGAACGATATTTAGTGTATACTTAAGGCACCACGTAAAAATTTTTGTTGGACGTTGTAGATACTAAAAATGGCAAACACAATTATAGATCAAAATTTTGCTAAAAATTGGGACACTGTACGAAAAAACACTGAAGCGAAAATGTGTGAAAACACGCTTGTCTCTACCCTTTGAAGAAAGAAAAACAAAAACCATATGTTATAGTTAAGTTGGCATGAAACATCACTTTACTTATAAGCGCAAGAGTTTTATCTTGCTGCGCATCAGTGTGCAAAGGGGACTGATACCAGGCAAAAATGAGGCTGACACAAATGTGTAAAAGAGGGCTGACATGACCTTCAAATCAGCCCCCTGGGTGCGCCTCTGGTAATCGTTTACCTTGAGCTAGCATTCAAGTGTGGAAACCTCATTTGTGATGTCACATGTCACCTGTATTCAGGCAAACCAGTGATTCTCAACCTTTTCGGCCCATAGACCATTTTTTAAAGAAAAATATCTGATGAAATACTTTGCTATGCTGACACCTCATGAATGTCATTAATCAAAACTATATTAAGCATAGGACAATGAACTCCAAGGCATGTTTACTTATAATGAAGTAATAACCAACAAACTAGCAATCACTCTTAATTTGCACATTCAACCTAACTACTTGTTAAATTTTAGCAAATTAAAAGATTAGTGAGGAAATATAGGATTACTTTTAATTTCAAATTTTATTTAAACAAAACATGCATATTGCATGTATAGTACAATGTATTTTGACTAAATCATTCAGTCTTAATCTAATTGTTCCTCTGCTGTTGATGCCCAATTTGCTTCTTTTTTAATTGAATACATTCAGTACAGCTGAAAACACAGATTTCACCATCCATTTAGTAGGGAAGACAATAATGCTTGCTTCTAATTGTTGAAAAACATTTGGGTGTGAATCTTTTATCAAGATGTATGCAAATACCCTTTTCTTGTTAACTCTTGCTCTTAGTTACATATCCTCTTTTAAATCCAACAGCGTTTCAGCCATCTTGAAAATTTTATCTTCTGGCTTATAACTTTCTATTAACTTACAAACCAGAGTGGATAATCCATCTCCATAAGATCCTCAAGTTTTTTTCCCAAAATCAGGGTGAAGACCTTCAAGATGAGCAATGCATGCAATAATGCATTCTAATGTAGGAGCAGTTTTATTGAAATTTTTAAATGTCAACAGTTCTTTTTCTCAATTTTTTTCATTATTTTAGTTTTTCAATGTAAACTTTGATCTGCTGAGTGCAGGTAACCAAGGCTGATTTTTTTACTTTGCAACTCCAAGTTCAGCATATTCACTATTTTAAAGATATGACTGAGGTAGTATATTTTAAATTTTATCTCTCAATATTTTATCTCAAGTTTTTCCAGAATTTCTAGAGGTTTACCAGCTTTTGTATTTACAATCAATCATTTGGGACTTGAACTTGAGAAAATTTACCACTTGTTTCCACAAAATCACAAGCCTTCCAAGGCTGAGGCCTTTTCACAACCATCTCACCTCTGGGTGAAGCAACAGTGTTTAAGTTTTCAGTTTCAAAGAATTGCACAAACACCTCATTATTCATTGGATTTGTTTTGACAAAATTAATTGCATGTATGTATGACAGCATTCTATGCCAAATAGAAAGCCAAGCATGGTGTCGAGCTAAAAACATCAAAGAAATTAGCTATTTAGACACCAATCAAATACTAAAGTAAAAATACTGCTGCAATCTAGGGCTAGCTATATAATTTATTTATATGCACTTTCAACATAATTTAATATTGTAACAATTATAATTTTCAGAAATGTTTTATCAATAATATATAAAACTCACTGTGGACCACTAGAAGTTCCTGGTGGATCACCAGTAGTCCAACTGAACCATTGAGATAAATGATTTCAAAACTTATGTTTATGAATGTAGCAAACATTTTAAATGCTAATGGTAATACTGATTAACAAAAAGATTATTCTACCAATCCATTAGAATTTCTGTTGTAGCAATCAAAAAACACATGATCATTTGGAGTAATCATAGTCGTGATTGCAGAATATGTAAGTAATCGTAATCGATTACTTTTCAATTTTGATTAATAATAATTGCAAAATGGTTAAGTAATCGTAGTCGATTACATTTGTCATGTAATCACCTCATCCCTAGTATAAGTTTACTTTACAATGTATTATTATAACTTTTTATGATATTGATCACATATGTGTTTTACCGAATGAGAAAAAATTGGTGTTTTTAGTAATTACTGGCCATAAGTTATTCAAATTGAGTCAATCTTATACAGAAAAGAAATCTTGTAATAAGTAATTTTAAAATATCTATAAAAAATTGTATATTTTTTGAATTATTTTTCAGGCAAATGGAACAGAAAGTTGCTGGACATGGAACTTCAAGTAATAATGATTTAGCCAGTCTTTTTGAGTGTCCTGTATGTTTTGATTATGTTTTACCACCAATCTTGCAATGTTCAAGTGGACATTTAGTTTGTGGCAGTTGCCGTCCAAAATTAACTTGCTGTCCAACATGCCGTGGACCATTGGGCAATATTCGAAACTTGGGAATGGAAAAGGTATTTGCTTTTTTGTTTCTAAATAAGTAATATGTAATGAAGAATCGCAAAAATAAAACCAGTACAATGTGTTTTAATATATCTTTTGATTAACAAATATGTCAAAGTTTAAAAAATGCAGAAATGGCAGTAATGTACTTACAATCAATTTTTAATCAAGTTTGAAAAACATGGTAGTTTTATCCAAGGAGTGTGTTTATTGCTACTTAAATTTATTGCTGTGTTATTGATGTTGCTGTAAATTTATTAAGAAAAACATCAAAATAAATAAAAACGATTGACATATGTTATTAAAATAAGAAATAAGCAATTGCATTGTTCTCATTGTAAAAAAGCAATGATCATGAATTGCAAAAAAGAAGTAAAACTATCAATAAATTAGTTCACAACTGATGAAACTAGGCTTTGTATTTTTCAGATAATTAACCAAAATGCATTATAGTTGCTTTAGCTTGTTTATTTTCTATGGCTAGTAAATACTTTTCAGGCATTTGATATTAAATTAACCATTCAATGATCTCTAATAGAACTGTTGCATTTCTACAAAATACTAGATGAGCTACATGGTAATGCAGCTCTGCAAACATTCGATATGCATTTTTGTACTTTTGTACTAAAAGCAGAACTATTCAGCTGGCCAAGATTGTCAGTGAGCCAATTCAACAGGGTCGATTAGGCAAGTAGATAATTAATTTCAATTCAACTATACCAGTTATTATTTTGCTATTATCATGCAATATTGATGTAGATGAATAGACTAGTACCCATTGTATTGTTAAATAATTTCATTGTTAATTTATGTTATAAATTGCACAGCTGTCAACCAAATTGTTTTCAGCATTTATGGGCATGTTAAATTTGTGACACCATAAAATAAAGGGTTTATAATCAGTATATAGGTGACCAATAAGCATTATAAAGTTTATTATTAACAAGTTAACAAGTTTTACTCAATGATCAACAGCAATAATTCAATTCAATTTATTTGTTTTGTGCTTCAAAACGAAAAAATACAATATATGTGACAAAAAATTTTTTGGAAAGCACAGGAAGGCAGCGAAATGACCATACGGTCTTCTAGTCAACTGCCTCTCTTTAAATAGTAAGACGAAAAAAATTTAAAAATACAACAGTTAGTTGTTTTGTTTAATTATATGATGAAAAGATTAGTTCAGTTTTTCTCAACCATTTTCCTATTGTGGCACATTTTTGAAATTTTTCAAAAATCGCAGCACCTTTAGTTCATTTATATTAAATTTTTTTTTCAAAATCTCTAAAAATCAGTGATCTTTAAAAAAAATCTTCACCTAGAATTGGGCCCAGATTTCCAGCTTTTGTCCCTAAAATCTGTTCTATTCTAAAACTATTGTTGTTGTGGCTGCAGCACATAATTGGTATCTTCTGAAGTTCGTGGCGCACTTGAGCTAGGATCCTTCATTTCTGTCCCCAAAATTATGTGATCTCTAAAAAAAAAAAAAAAAAAAAGGTTTTCACCTATTACTTACTTTTCATCTTAAAATATAGGTTTTTTTCTAAAAAAACAAAAGGAAAAACACTTTTGCCACAATTTTTCACACTGTTTTCCTCATTTTCACCACATCAATAAGCTGTTCACTTAAAAAAAAAAGGTCTTCACATGAATTTACTTTCTTTCTTTCTTCACATTTTCCTTCCCAAAATCAGTTCTTTCTAAATAAAAACAGTCTTCACTCCAAATCTTACTTATATCACATATAAAAAACATAATATTTGACATCCCTAGATAATTTTCTTTTAAAATCTTTTGCAGCATACCTGTAAATCTTTGACAGCACACAGATTGTGAAACACTGATGTATGTAGTAACATTGAAGTTTGTAATTCAAAATAACATCACAACACCTAACCTTTTTCCTGCACTAGTAAATAATGTGCAATAGCTTGCAGCACCCTAGCGAAATGCAAATGGCACTTTGGTTGAGAACCACTGGATCAGTTATATATATAATATATTTTGTTCTGCTAAATTCTGCCATTTATTTAGCCATGATACCAATAAAACAAAAACTAGTAAAGTTAAATTAAAATTAATTTTTCCCTAAAATTGCCCCTGCCAAATTAGCTTGCTTACAAATTGCCCTGCCAAATAGTGATGTCTGCTTGTACCACTGTGCCTTTTTAGTACAAAAGTGAGGACATTAATGTTGCATTAACTAGTTAGCACCAACTTAACTAGGAATTAATATGAAGCTGGCTATGGAAAACTTTATTTTCCTTTAGTGTCTACAAAGTATTTGACTCTAAAATTATTTGGATGAAGCTTTTTAGTACAATTATTGGTATAAGAACAGCTTGCAGACAAAATATAGTAAGTGGGATGGTGTGCCAATTATGCAATATCTACATAACAATAAAAGAGATAATGTCATAATTAAAAGCTAAAAAATTACTGTAAAAGACTGAGTTACATAGTTAAAATTAAAATTATGAATGAAGTATGACATGGCTAAAAATGAGAGTAAAATAAAAATTTTCTTAAAATAGTAAAATAGTTAAAAATAGTAAAATAAATAAAAGTTTTTTTCTTTTTGATAAGTGAAGACTTTTTTTGTTCTTTGTTTGATTTTTAACATTTTTTTTTATCTTAAGCATTCCCTGCACTTACTCCTAATGACTCAGCAAGCTCATTAATAGTGATTTGTCTGTTTTCCTTAATCAATGCATCTGCCTGATCAATGTTAACAGAACTGTGAGCAGAAGATGGCCTACCATTTCTTGGCCTATCACAAAGATCGCTTTCAGCAGATTTTTCCTGTCCATCATTGATTCACTCCACCCACCTTATCACTGTGCTGTAGTCTATCACACCATCACCATACACTTGCTTTAGCCTTCTGCTTATGTTCTGAGCTGTTTCTCCCTCCAACAGGAGAAATTCAATAATACCTTTTTGCTTCTGCTGAGATTGCTTTGGGGCAATCATGCCAGTTTTACCTTCTAACTAAGAAAACATAGAGGGATTGCTTAAAATTTGAATGACAGATTGCCATAATTCAAACCCTTATTTTTTTACAAAATCTGTAAACCTTTTTTACCAATCTATAATTTGTAAAAGAATCAGATGTTAGTTAAATGAATACTGCAAGAAATTAAATCAATTGCGTTACTTTCTGAATGCCCCTTGTAGTTTTGGCTATTTGAAAAGCTCAATGCATAGTTTGTATTTGGTTGAATTTTATCTATATTTGGCATGAGTGTGATATTGCTAGTTATAATGTTGCTGCAGAACCTACTTACATCAGTCTGTTTTGTTCTTACAAAACACACTTTATGGTGATTTCCTCTGCTGGGTAATCTCAGCAGGCAATTTTAAATTTCAATTGTATCTCTAAATAAAAACTAAAAAATCAAATCAAAAATTTCAACTGGACAGCAAAGCTTGGCATCTTCAGAAGCAGGTTAGTGTTATTGCTTGATAGTGCCTTAAGTGTAGAGCCTCCAAAAGTTTTCTATGAATCAAGAGAACAAAAAGATTGATAAAAAATATAAAAAAAGATATTGTGATGCTTTCATTAATTTGGATGTTTTTGGTCAAAACCAATAGAATTTATAATACAATTCAAAACTTAATCTCATTTATGTGAAATTCAATCAATTTGATAGAAACTTCATATGTACTATTTAAGTTGATACACAACTCCAAATTTTTTTAACAACAATAGCACCTAAAGAAATTTTTGGGGACAACTGTAACACCTTTTTAAGCAATTAGTCAGTGGATATGCTTTTACAATGCAAATTAAGATTTATTTGCTCCAAAAAAACAAAACCAAGGCTAATATAGTTTTCATTAAGAATTAACTTAATGTTCAAGTTTGCAAAGAAGTGATTGGTTGAAAAATTAATACCAAAGTCCAGCCATTTTTTGGTTACAAAATGCCAAAAAGATGAATAAAAAAAGTTTTGTATTTTTCTGTCTTTTTCTCGAAACAATGTTGGGTTTTCTGTGTCAATAAGTATTTGTTTGTTTAGATTGTTTGAGAGTCTTTGGTTCTTTTTTTTTTTGGACATTTTTTTATAGTTTTTAATTATTGAAATTTTTAACAGTTATTATCTGAAGGGTATTTGTCACTTAATTTTTTTTAAACTGTTTTTTTTTAAATAATTTTGAAAATGAATACTATGCTGTAATACCTCCTGCCTTTAACTAACTATTTATAACTTAGAATATTTTTGTTTTAAAAGAATATTAAAAGACTGTTTAGTATGAAAATTTACCATTGAGAATTTGTAATTATTGTGTAAAGCAGTGGTTTCCAAACGTTTTTTTTCAGCAACCCGTTTTTCAATGAATTAAGATTTTTAAACATTTGCAACTGGGTGATGTACAGGGTGATTCACCGAAGTGTTGACAAATACTTTGTGATTCACCGAAGTGTTGACAAATACTTTATTCCATTATTAACTTCGCATTACCTCTTCAGATTGTTATTATATATTCTAGAGTAAGTTTTCAATATCAATAAGAATATTTAATCTAGAAAAGTAAGATGGCAAAGACAGTAAATGACATCGTTGAAGGGTATTGCAAGAAAGGACTTCCACCTGCGAAAATTTTCCAGTTGATGAAGCGATTTGTGAGTCGTGGAGGTGTTTACAAGGCTGTGAAGAGGTTCAGGGAGACTGGAAGTTGTGCTCCAAGAATCAGAAGTACTCCTGAAAAACCCATCAGGACAAAGGAACTGATTAAGAAGGTCAGGGAGAGGTTGAGGCGGAACCCTTCAAGGAGAGCAAGAAAACTGGCTAAGGACACCTCTGTAAGCGTGAGCACCATGCAAAGGCTTCTCAAGGATGATCTCCATGTCTACCTGTACAAATTTACCAAGAGGCAGCTCCTGTCAAATGCCACTAAGAAGAAAAGGCTTGATAGAGCTAAGGTTTTGATCAAGAGACTTGTTGTTGGCACGCGGCCTCAAGTGCTTTGGACAGATGAGAAGCTTTTCACTGTCCAAGCTATCCACAACCACCAAAATGACAGGATTTGGATTCCAAACAAGGACATGGTGCCAGTTGAACGTTGCAGTTCATTTAGGAGGCAGAAACCTTCTTCCGTGATGGTTTGGGCAGGAGTCACTTCAACAGGCCTGAAAACACCTCTAATCTTTATCAACAAAGGCGTGAAAATTAACCAAACTATCTATTGTCGGATGTTGGAAGAAAAAGTCATTTCCTGGGTTCAAGAAACAGTGGGAGAGGAAGGAATTACGCTTCAACAAGATGGGGTAACCTCCCACACAGCCAAAGCAGTCCAGCATTGGTGCAAGACCAATTTTAAAGGGTTTTGGGAGAAGAAAGTATGGCCCCCTTCTTCACCTGATTTGAACCCAATGGACTTTGGGATTTGGTCCATTCTGGAGCAAAAAGCCTGCTCAACATCCCATCCAAATATCGAAACCCTTAAACGAAAACTGAAGGCATCATGGGAAGAAATTGACCCAAAAGTGGTGCGTGCCACGTGTGCCCAAGTACTTCCACGTCTTAGGCGCCTTGTGAAAAACAAAGGGGGCTACATTGAATAATTTGAATTTTATGTGAAAGCCCATTAAATTTCCATTCTATCTATTAAAAACTTGTTTCTTTTGCCCTTATAGTAAATTGGATAATTCAGTTTTAATTTGTCAATACTTCGGTGAATCACCCTGTAACTATGCTGAGGTCTTTATTTGGTTTTTAATGATTATTGGTTTAACAAATTTTGATTGTAACTTACATACACTTTGGAAACCACTGCATTAAAGAAAGACAACCCCAGAAAACTTTTACTTGACCCCTCTCGGGGGTCAAAACGCATAGTTTGGAAAACTCTAGTGTTCAGGACATGTAAATACTGCACAAAACATCTTATAATAATCTAAAAATAATGAAGAAGCAATGATTTTACCAAAAATGTTTAAATCATGACATTTATTACATTTATCTGGAAAAAAAAGCAAATTCTGGTTAATTTTAAAGAATGCGTGTAAAGACTCAAAGCAATTAAATCACACAAATACTTTTTCATGTTTGATGGTTTTTAGCAAATAAAAAAATACTTTTGTGATCCTGAAGTGCTATCTGCTTTTTAAATCTTTTAAAGGTGCTAGTTTTAGGGCTTGATGTATGGTTAATTTAGTAAGCTGTTTGTTTATTGAAGGTGAACTTAGTGCCATACTAATTTTTTTAATATTAAATATAAAAATTAAAAAATTATTATTTTATGCAACTTTTACAGGATTTTCTGAAATTTTATAAATTTCAAATGCAAATGTTTTTTTACTGCTAATCTTTACATAAAAATAATGTTATAAAAGTTAAACTAGGCCAGCACAAACTGCGTATTAGTTCCAATTTAGCAATTCTGTGTTAGTTTAACTTTGTTGTTGTTTTTCCAGTTCATAAAAAAATTACAGTAGATAAACTTATTGTTTTTGTTTTTATTGTTTTCTATACAACATATGTAATAAAGTAATGCATAAAAAATTTGCTTGTAGCAAAATCTTTTTTTTTTTTTTTTTGTGGTTAGTTTCATTATGACCAATAGCTTTGTTAAGTGTGCTTCCTAGAATCAGCGTTGTGGAAATAAGAAGCCCATAATCTTCTGTATTGTAATAAATTTTGATGAATATAGGTTAATTCATGCCTTAATTCAGTGTTTCTTAACTTAGAATGCTAATTCAAACATATGATTAAGATGTATTGCCTTGTCTTTAATTATCCTTATAAGTAACCAGGTGTGAGCCAATGGTAAGAAATACTGGACTGGTTAGGTCTGATCAAAAGGGGTGCTGAGGGAGAAAAAGGTTAAGAAACACTGCCTTAATGTATACTTGTATTTATATTTTTTACTTAAATAGTTGATTTTTAGGTTGCTATGACTGTTGATTTTCCATGCAAATATGCTTCATCTGGTTGTACTGCCACGTTGCATTATCGACAAAAACCAGAACATGAAGAACTTTGTGAATTTCGTCCATACACATGCCCATGTCCAGGGGCTTCATGTAAATGGCAGGGAACATTAGATGCTGTGATGCCACATTTGATGACGGCTCATAAGTCCATAACTAATTTACACGTTCGTATTTTTATTAAATTTGTAAATAATAAACCCGTAATGATGTAAAGAGCAAAGTATTGTTGTTATATTGCATGTTAAAAGTAGTTTTTGCTTTGTGTTTATACCGTGACTTTCAAACTGCTTAAGGATATTTTGGAATAGTTAGAGTTTCAAAAAAATGCTAACAAATAATATACGTAAAATTTTATTTTTTTCCTGAACTTTGTCCGTAATTTAATACTAAATCTTAAACATCGCAAGGTTTTTTGATCTATCAGAAAGCATTGTGACAATGCTTTTGTGCTGTGTGGTTTAATTAATTTCATACTAGTGAAAAATTAATAAAATTAATATATAATTTATTTTTATGGATTAATATGAAATAGATTATCGATGTGGTTGTTAGTCGAGAATTAATCACAATCATACAATTTGAAAACCAATAACTGATTCTTGTTAAAATTTAACACCAGGAAGACTCTTTTGTAACTAATAATTTGTGACTTTAATCGTAAGTTTTAGGGCTTACAAGGTTTTGTGACTCTAGACTCGTTTCAATTATTCATTTCGCATCATTACCAGATTCAGTAAATGGACTCTTGCTTGCAAAAGAAAAAAATTTGTGATTTATCATAATACAGTTTTGTAATGAACAAGGTTGTGTAAAACAGGGGTGTTCAGCTATTTATTACAATGGGCCATAGTGAAGAATTTTAATAATGCTGATGGCCAAACATTTTCCTAATACACCAAAAAAAGTTTTACTAATAGAAAAACATTCCCAACTTATCTGTACAGAATATTAAGTTATTAGTGAGTTATCTGATATCTTCTCTGTTGACGTATCTTGTCAAAATCCGTTTTTGACAGAAGACGTGGTATCGAAGTTGACTAGATGAATGTTCATCAGTAATGAAATAGTTGCATGGTGTTTTGTACATCAATAATGAAACAACAGTATAACGTTATGCCTAAATGAAGTCATAAAACCAATTAAAGACGTTACAGCAACAGCGTTTTTCGTATCGTACAGTCGGAATTCCAAAGTCCTGATTTTTATAAAGCTCAATTGCGGGCCGTAGTTGCACGCCTCTTGCGTAAAGCAATCGACGAAAAAAATTAACCTTATACGAACTCTTAGACAAATAAAATTTGTTTTCACAACTTCAAAAAACAGATTAAATTTCGTGCCAAATTCACACTGTTTGCGGCGGCTGCGATTACAAAACGAAAATTCTCGTTCCAAGAACAATCACAGTAATAGTGTCATCTGACAAATGTGTGGTCAACCGTCGAACTAGCACCAAATTTTGAAATCACCAATATTTCATAATAAAATATTTAAGATTCCGTCATTTTTCGCCTAATTTATAGTGAAGTTTTTAATTTTTTGAGTTCGCATTATTTCTCGTTTGATATGGTGGACAAAAAATATAAAGCTCAATGGAAAAAAACGTATCTCGAGTAAAAATGAGTAAAATTGAAAAGTACCGGTTTTGCATTTGCTATTTTATCACAAAAGCTATTAAAAATGTTGAAATGGCAGGGTGAAGATATTGTATTTTTGGCAACCGACATTAATTTGCCTGGAGCTGTTGACTGGGTGATGATGCAATCATGTTTTGGACATCATTTCATGCTGGTGCTTGAAAAACAAGAAAAAATGGACGGTCATCAACAGTTTTTTGCGATTGTCCAACTGATTGGAACCAAAAAGCAGGCCACTAATTTTGCCTACAGGTAAATAGAAAATAAAAAATGTAATTTTGTTTTGGATGCGCGGCCATTTGTGAATTTACAGCTTTGGTTTGTGAGCAAACGTAACAGATTCTCGATCGAGATAATTTACTTCTTTCATTGAACCTAATATGCTTGGTTTGTTTGAATTTGAATTGATGTGGTGCACTGTTTCAGAAAAGCCTTCACTATACACGTTGTCATAACTCTTGATATATCTTTGTCAATTATCAAAAAGCGAGCCAAAAGCTAATACAACGTCCCTAATGATAGTGATCTTCTATAAATAGAACATTGAACTCGTTTTTGAATTAGTGTCAACGGTTTTGTCTGATAAGTGATGTTCGAAAATTAGTTACAGAAAATAACCATTTTTAAGACCATCATTGCTTTCAAGCAGTGGTTACTAACTTTTATAAACTATCGACGTTTTAAAGTTATGGATTTATGCAACCGACTTTCTTTCCAATTAAAACTTTTTTTTCAAAGGCTAAAAGATTTTTTCTGATTTTTCTCATAAAATTTAACAAAAAATATTTGAAGAAAAGCATTCGTCCCATTTCCGTTATTAAAACGTATGCCAATTTGCTTTTTAAAACGTATGTCTACGTAATAAATACCTTATTGTTTTTACTAGGTTTTTCACAATTAAAATCATTCTCTTCTATTAGCTAAGTTGATGGCAAACAACCAATCAGATCAATCAATTTCTTATTAGGCAAAAAACAACAATATACAAGAAAAAATAATGAATGAAATGCGTTTACCTCATGCTTTGCTCTCGCAAATCCAACCTGTGCGAATTGATTGATTAAACATATTTAATAAAAGCTTTTTTTTATTTCCTAAAATCCAAAAATCAATATCCGCGTTTAGGATTTTAGGTTATGGAATCGTTAGGCATTTTCAGTATTGGAATAAGATTAATTTTGAGATGTATTTTTTGGCGTCATACCAGCAGTTTCCAGTGAATGTTCTCCAGTTTACAATATAAACGAAATCTGGTTGACAGAATTGTAATTTTTTATGATAAATCAACCGAAGCTGTATGCTTGATTACAGTTTTTTCTGAAAGTTGATCATAAAGTATGACACGTAACCAGACACATCCAATCACAATTTAAATGTTGTTAGGAAGCCGTCATGCTTCTCGTAAACAGCCTTCACTGCAGTGTTTCTCGACCTTTTTTTCTGCTACCGAAATATTAAGCTTAAAGTTGGTAATTGGATTTTTAAACTGCAATTCACAAAATTGTTTTCATGTTTTATAATATAGCCTAAATTCACCCTGAATGTCGAATTAGATTTTTTTGTTAAGCTAACTTTGCTTTCTATGGGCGGGGGATACGTTCAGGAATTCAGTAATTACAAGGTTCGCGAACTATTGAAGTCGCCAATCGGTGCAAATTATACGTCGCCATTTTTGTATCCAGGGGTTTAGAAGCACTGCCTTACTGCATAAGTTCAACTCGATCGCGCCTTTTCCCCCCAATCTACTTTGATTGCTTCGCTTTTCTCAGATTGGAATTGAACGGGCCCAAGCGCCGCCTGACGTGGGAGGCGGCCCCGCGCTCCATCCACGAGGGCGTGTCGACCGCGATTAGCAAGAGCGATTGCCTCGTGTTTGATGCCGCGATAGCCCGGATGTTTGCAGACAAAGGAAACCTTGGAATCAACGTGACTGTGTCGATGTGCAGTTGCTAGGCGAAGGCGAGCTGTCGCCGCGTGCGCGATACCTTGCTCGAAGTTTCAATGAAGCTTTTTTTGATCAACTTGTCAAGTGGGCTTCTTGTCAGTCATTAAAAAGAAATCGTTTAACTTTTTCTTATTTGCTAACTAGGCGATAAACTAGTCGGATTTAACATGATTTCCTGTTTGAATTTTTTTATTTTTAAAGCTAATAGTTTGCTCCTAAAGGTGGAACAAACGGATTATTAAAACTATTTATTAAAGTTAACTTTTTTTCTAATTTTGCATCAGCGAAAACCACTATTGCTTCATTTCTGTTTTTTAAACATTTTTTTTACTATTTCCATAATCTCGCTTGTTACTGTTACAAATTCAGCAAGAGTATTGATTAATTGATTGCTATATATTCGAAGGTTTCCGGCTCTTTAAAATGGTATTTATAGTTTTGCCAATGTTTAAAATAAGCTTATTACTAACGTCAATGAGTTTTTATATTGTAAGTTTATTAATGCCTTGTAATTGAGACCAGTGGCTCATGGCAAAGTTAAACTTTCGCAACTGTTTGCTGCATTTCCTCCACTGTTTATTGCAACGTTTGCGAGCCACAAAATTCGGGGGTAATTTGTAAAAAGATATTTTTTAAGAATTAATTTTTGTACAGTGCTAGAGACGCGTTTACACAGTCTATAAGTGTTGAAGAGCAAAACAAGCCGACCTTTCCCGGGTAATCTCGTAAAGAAAGATATCTAAAAATTTTGCTCACTAGTAGTATTCGTTTGCGTAAAATGCTTTCTTTTAAGGTTCTTTTGCAATTTATGTTCTTTGGCATATGCGCGATGACTTTTTTGTTTCTTTATAGATCATTTTAGCGCCCATCAAAGCAAAATGAGATCAATAAAGAAACTAAAAAATTATCTTTGTGTACATTGAACAATATAAATAGTGGAAGCGAGTCTTAATTGCGTTTTGAGCCGTTCGCTTTAAAAACTTTATAACAACGCTTCAAGTGTAGTGTAAATGTATTAAAAAACGTTGCACCACCAATCTACATGTAGTTTTAATAGAGATGTATACAATCCAGTTTTAATTTCACTAATTCTGACAATTATAGAAAACAAGTGTTACTTGTTACAAAATGAAAAAATTCTGGTTTTACGTTTGTGTGTCAGCGTTATTATTGGTGCGCCTCGACTTGAGCAAATTGATAACTCTATTGGCGTCGGTGTTCCATTGCACCAGTGTACTAAATTCAAGTGGGCTTGTCAATCCTTAAAGCATAAATTCAAATTTACGGAAACTCTCCATTCATGCGGAACTCTTGTCTTGTTGACATATTGTACAACGTCGAAATATCGGCATGTGTCGCCATCTTTTTTTTTTTTTTTTTTGAATGATTGTCCGACAATCTTTATGTCGCTATTGAAAGAGACTGTTACTTAGGTTGAGGTTTAGAATTTTTTGCGCACAAATGGTAATATATACAGTATGAGCTACGTTTTAATTCTGTTTTAAGCGTATTTTGTCTGTGACTGCTTTATTGTTTACTTCAAACCTTTATATTTACAAAAAAATTGGTCTTGATTTGCCGTGTGTGATCAGTTGGTTTTAAGCAAGTTGGTTTGGACGTAGTCGAGCAGACGCCGTTGATATAAGGGCTGTGAAATTGGTCTGAAATTAGTCTGTTTTTTTGGTTTATCGCAAGCCTAAATTACTAGTGAAATCAAACTTAGTTGCAAGTTAATCCAATGTTTGTGTTTACCCGACACACACCTAGGGATTGGACTGGAACTGAAAAAAAGGGCTAAAAGCTAAGTTTACCATGCCTGCAATAAGAAAGGAGACAATTAGAGTAATATTTTACCAAGCTTGCACGCTTCAAGATAAATTGTAATTGCAGCTCATTCAAATCGAAATAATAGCAAACCAAGGATTTTGTGGGGGTGGAGACGTCGCAAACTATAATCGTTTTGTAATGACCAGAGAATTATGTGCAACCTATTGGGACAAGGTGCTTTGTGAGCCATTCATTTCATCATTCATTCATTTTTATTTTATTCTTAACCACCAACATGATCAGTAAATTTTACACATTTAAAGGTAGTCCGAGAGTCAAGAAAAGGTAGACGCAGAAAAACGTCAGACGTTAAAACATGCAATAAAAAGGCACGGAAAAAAGTAAGTGAAAAAGAATACCGGAGCGTGCCTGCGTCACCAAAAGAACAAAAGAAAAAAAAATTTTAAATTAAATTGTAGACATCCGAGCCATATGAAGAGAATGTTGTATAATCATGGGTGGGAGAAACAACAAACTCTTGTGATCAAAGGGGTCAAGACCCAAAAGGGGGCCAGGCAGGCAAAGAAATCCTGCCGCGGGTCAAAAGGACCATTTCAATGTATATGGTCGGCAAAAAAACAAATCAAATAAAAAGAAAAACAATTTTAAACTACAAATTTAAATTGCTGTTAAACTTGGTGATTGGGGTGTCATCTGTAATTATTGCTTGACCGATAGTTGACAACTGATTGCTTGTTTTAATTTGGGCTACCTAACAAAAACCAAAACCAAAAGACTTTTTTATTAAAAATAATTACTATTTAGCATTTAATTTTTAAAATTATTGTAGCAAACTGTATCACTAAATATTTAAATTAGCTCCGACATTAATAAAGAAATAACCAATTACTCAGTGTATTTGCACGCAAATTTGTGAAGGTTTTTGCAAAAAGATCCCAAACTTAATTTTTAATTTTTCAACGAGTTTGGAACTTTATTCCAAAACATCGGAACACGATAAGATATCGATTGTTGACACAAAAAATTAAAATACAACTTAGGTATATATTTGGACTTATTTCGAGTATTATAATTAGACGTTGCTTTTGTAAATACATCTAAAAATACAATCGGATTTTTACCAATATTTTGTTTAAACATCAACACATTTATCTCTTTAAACAGCATTTGATTTATGTTTAGTATCTCATATTTTGACATGATGCCTTGTTAACGATATTTCGGCAAATTGCAAATAATTGCTTGGCCCAATAAAAATTTAAGTACCCCGAAAATCATACCGAAAGATATAAGCTAATAAAATGCAATGTGTTCATTAATGCGAATTAAGCAGTTTACCCGCGGGTGGTTGGAGACACGAAATTTTTCCGTCTAAATTTTGCAGCGTCAGCTCGTTTATTTTCTACCACAGGGTGGCCAACTTCTGCACTCTTGTGGGCCACTTTTTAAAATTATTCCAGCTTGCTGGCCTCAGCCGGCTAGAAATACCTATTTTCGTCCCAAAATCATAGCGTTCTCCAAAAAAAAAAAAAGGTCTTCACTTGGAATCGGTCTCAACCCTAGACTCTCTTCCATCAGCTCGCCATGCCTTGTTATACAAGGTTGCCGCTGCTTGTAATCGACAAGACTTAAATTTATAGTAAGAATGGTCAAGTCAATCAACAAGCAAGTGCCGACAGACCTGGTTCGTCCTTATTAGGACTCTTCAGGACACTACAGCTTGTTGTTGACCCCAGCTGAAAAAGTTGAAAACTAAATAGCTGGCACAACTTTCTGTTTCTAGTTTTTATACCTCAAACATTAGTTGTGGACCTGAACGCTGGGTAGGTAGTACAACAATGAAAACAATGTTCCACCAGCGCAACTGCGAAAAACACCGCTAAGCCACAAAGGCATACTGGCGGTGGTTCCGATGCCTTTGTATGCCTTTGTGGCTTAGCGGTGTTTTTCGCAGTTGCGCTGGTGAAACATTGTTTTCATTGTAAGACTTAAATTGTGCAAAATTATTCGGCGAGCTGCATGCCCGTAGTTGTACCACGCTGTTCTACCAATAGCACAGGTAAAGTCTTTTATGGGACATGGAGCTTTGAAGAAAGTTTTGATTAGTTTGAGTTTCGAAAACGATCTCTGCCGTAGCAACTTTAACAGTTAAGCTACTGTCAGATACATCATGTATGCCGTGCAAACGTCAGGGTAAAATGTTGCAAACGATACGTTTTTTACAACCAAAAAGGAACCCATTTCTTTGGCTGATTTTAAATGTGCATTCTTCTTCTAAAATGACGTTTTAATGGAAAGCATTGGGCTCGGAAACAAGACATGCATTATCAGCAAATTTGTCACAAATTTTTTTTTTGCTTCGACTTCGATATCCAATTGAGAAACAGTTATAATAATAATGAAAATCATATTGCTTGACATATGTTGAGATCAGACAGGAGCCTCCACTGCTCTATGCAATTGCAAAGATATAATACGACATTAAACTCTAAACATTGAAGATAATACAAGCACATAGGCTACCACTAAAACAAAATATAAACACTATCTGCAAACTTGATGGAAAACTTGGGTATGTCATCACCACTAATTTCATTCTTTCAAAGCGATTAAGAAGCTGGCAAGAAAGTGTGTTTATCATTTGAAGAACACGGAAACGAAGTTACGCGAAATCGCTTTTTAAGACCACTTAACGTTAACCCTTGGGATATTTTATAAAAGTTAGTTTTTGTTTTCTTTACTTTCTAGTTAAAAATTGTCTTGGCAAATCCCATTGAGAAGTAATTCTGGAAGTTTCTTTTGTTACCGGATTAGAGTTAGGGGTAAGTCAATTTAGACAGCACTTATCAACCTTTTTAAACACCGCTGAAGATAAAAAATTTGGAAAAGAATCGTTGCGGCCCGGTAATGCGCATAGCCGCACCAGCCCAAAAAATGGAAGGAGTTCAGTTTAGTTTATTTTTATTCGTCGCATATGATAATAAAACAAATTCAAAAATTGCGACAAAGTGGTTGCGAAGGGACTGTGAGGTTTTCGAGTAAATCAATACAATTTTGCCAGAATCATGATCTTGTAGCATTTCACGGAGATGACAAAATGTAACATTTTTGTTTTAAAAACACTGGTGAAGACTAAAAAAAAGGGGGTCATCACTTCATTTTGTATTCGGATAATTATTCAAAAACAATTGTTATCCAAACAATTAGGCTGTTTGAGAACAAGAACCTGGGGTTAGGTATTCATTAAAAAAGCAAAATAAGTGTTTATAAAATAATTATTTTCAAATAACTGCATATAACGTTATTTTTCGGAACAATTGTCCATTTGAGCAATTGTTTTTGAATAATTATTTTCGAATAATTGTCCGAAAACACTTCAATTTTCTTTTTTTTTTATTTTCGTCTACAAATACTAGTGTAGACTAAATAAAAAGATTTTGAATATCTTGGGTTTGCAACTTTTTAATTAAGTTATCTCAGTAAAAAGTGCAAGTGCAAAGAAAACAAAATATAAGTATATTTTGTTTTCTTTTTATGTTTGTATTTGCAGTGCATCCAGAAAAGGTTTCCGGACCTGGTGAGGTTTCTTTTCGGGAGGTTTTCTTTACTCACCATGCTCAGTTGAGCTAAATTTATAGTTAGCTATATAGGGCGGTTGTGCCTCCCAATGATTTACATAACTGTTCCTGCACTGCACATTTTTTTTTGTCATTTTTTTTTTTGGCTTGTCATTTTTTTGTGTCTTTTTTGTCTTTTTAAATAATAATATTTAGTTTGAATTAGGTAACGCGGCCGTGCTTCTTATTTTTTTCCTTTCTTACCCCCTCTCTATACTTTCTGCATGTTTAACGTTCGTCGTTGTGTCGCGTTTCCTTTTCATGCTTTGCTTAATGTACATTGCATATACTTAAATATTGTTACTAAGCGTGAATAAAATATCATCATCATCATCATCATCATCATCAAGGCCCACCTGAAATGACTTTTGCAACCCACCAGTCGAGAAGCATTAATTTAGACCAGTGCTTTTCAAACTTTTTTTCATTACGGCACACTAATAAATTCTGAATTTGCCTGCGGCACACTTACTTCATGAGACAAAAGCCTACTAAATACAGTACATTCTCAAAGTTTACATACAGAAATTTTATTTAATATATAATAACAGCAACACCTAATGAAGATGTGTCTACAGAATTTTTTTTTATACTGGGTAGAATGCCTGACAAACTCCCCTCAATTTCTGCTCCACACTTTCTAATCCTGATGGTTTTTCAGAGAAAAATATGCAAGCCGTTGTGAACGACAGTAAAATATGTTTATAAATATCAGGGGAATCATGCCGTTCATTTCTTTGTGTTTTAGTTGCTAGGAGCAAATCATGCTTAATTTTAATAATTGTTCTTCTGCTACCAAATCTAAAAATAAATAGCGCCGCAGCCTACTGGTGAGCTACAAAGCTCTTTCAAAGAGACCGTGCACTTATATTGAACTGCTGCAATTTGGCAGGTACAAATAGAAGCTCTTTTATTTTAGGTACAAATAGAAGCACTTTTAAATGATTTTTGTCGTCAGTTAAAACTAACACTAGCAACGAAAGCCACTTTCTTTTTCTTAAAAAAGATGTGTAAGTAAAATAAGAACTTTTTTTCTCCACTTTAATCTTGCACGTTCTCTTAAACAAAGTAAAGGGAAAATGCACTGCCAGTGACGGATATTCCAAGTTAAGGGCCCGAAGCAAGGGTTCCCAAAAATCGGTGTTCTCTAAAAAAAAGGGGGACTTTGATCTCCAATTTCGCTTATTTTTCCCAAAATCATAGTGATCTCTAAAAAAAAAAGATTTTCACTTCGATTTGATCTCATATTTCGCTATTTCTCTCCCAAAATTATAGTAATCTCTAAAAAAACATATACAGCAAAATGAAACTACGTATTTTCAAGGGAGGGCCCCTAAAATCGAGGGGGGCCGAGGCAACTGCCTCATTCGCTTCATCCGATATCCACCACTGTGCATTGCTGAGCCACAGTTGTTGCCTTACGACTTTTCTAGTGCGAAATGATAAAAAGGTTGAAAAGTACTGTTTTAGATTGTTTTAATAGCAACCTCATTGCTTACACTTATATTCTTTCTTTTGCTTATTAATATCAAGCCGCTAGATACAGTTGTTTGTTTACGTCCATAAAACAAACAACTTTATGCAAATGGGCCTCTTTCCTTTTAGATCTTCACTCAAGCAGCCTATTTAAGATTTTTAGCAATACTAAAACTATATAAACACATAAGTCATCTGAAAACCAAGATTCTATGGCTTTCTGTCAAAACACAAAAATTTCGCGGCGCACTTTAATCTCTTTCACGGCATACCGGTGTGCCGCGGCACACAGTTTGGGAAACCCTGATTTAGACAACAGTTAGTAAAGTTTTAAAACTCAAAAACCATTAATTTTCATCTTTGTTATATCGAGGTGGAAACCAATCTCTAAATATCCAGGACCAGAATGGATTTTGTAGTTAGGTGTGCTGACGACTCGGTAGCATAGCCAAATACGTGTAGCCTACTGCCAACCTTCAGCGACTCAATCTGGGCCGGCACTAGGGTTATTGGCGCCCTGTGCAAACAAAATTTGACATCCTTGTTTCAAGTACAATTATTAAAAAATACACGACAAAAGACCCAATATTTATATTACGCGTATAATTTATAACCTATTCTTTAGCAACGAACAACAAGATTGTTTTTACACAGTGCACATTTATAAACTTTTTACAAGGCAAAACATAAACACATAAAATAAGAAAAGACTTTAATATCTTTATTGGCTTTTAAGAATGAAAAATAATATTTTTGTCTTAGCTTGAATTTGGTACAGTGCAGGAAATCAGCCTACCTGAAATATTTTTTTCTTGCTGTTAAATCAGCAAATCTTTTCATTGCACTTTCTACATTTATATTCTTTGTAATTTCATTTCCAATAGACAAAATTGCTAAAGAGTTCAATCTATCTTTAGACATGGACGACCGTAAAAATATTTTTATAAGCTTTAGTTTAATAAAACATCTCTTGCCAACATTATTTTTAATGTACGAGGGTCAGTCAATAAGTAATGAGACTTTTTTAATAACTCAAGTTTGCAATGACTGGTAATCAAAAAATGCTTTTTTATTTTTCAACATAGTCTCCCTCTTTTGCAACACACTTGTTCCATCTTGATATTAGATTGTCTATTCCTTTGGCATAGAATTCCGTGGACTGGGTCCTTAGCCAGTTGCTCACAGCAGCCTTCACTTCTTCATCAGTCTGGAAGTGAATTCCCCTCATACTCTCTTTGAGTGGGCCGAAGAGGTGAAAATCAGATGGTGCAAGGTCTGGGCTGTAGGGTGGGTGTGTTAGAAGTTTCCAGCCTAAATCTTCAATTTTGGCTAGGGTTCTTGCTGCTGTGTGGGGCCTTGCATTATCCTGAAGGAGAATCACACCTCTTGATTGAAGTCCTCTCCGTTTGTTCTTAATGTCTTTTTTCACTTGAGTTAGCAGCTCACAGTAGTTCTCTGAGTTCACAGTATTGCCCCTTTCCAAGAAACTGATAGTGATCGGCCCATTTCTGTCCCAGAACACAGTGAGCATGACTTTCCTTAAACTTTTCTGAGATTTGAATTTTTTCTTCACTGGGGAAGAAACATGCTTCCACTCCATTGATCGTCGTTTCGATTCAGGTTCATAATGAAAGACCCAGGTCTCATCAGTTGTCACTATTCTCGATAGAAATACATCTCCCTCCTTTCTGTATCTGCGTAGTGATGCTCTGGAAGCCATCAGGCGCTGCATTTTGTGATCATCCGTTAACATCTTTGGAACCCAGCGACAGCTGACTTTTGAAAAACGCAGCTTCTCACGCACAATTGCGTACACTGTGCCATGGGAGATGTCCAAGTTTGTAGCAATTTCATCTAAAGTGACCCTTCTATCAGATTTGATCAGGTCTTCAACTGCCTGTACTGCTTCTGGGGTAGAGACATCCACAGGTCTTCCACTTCTCAGATCATCAGTAATGCTTTCGCGTCCATCTTTGAATGCTTGCACCCATTTGTAGAAGTTTGCTCTAGACATACAGGAAGGACCATATTGTCTTTGCATTCTAGACAGAATCTCACATGATTTTACACTCTCTGCCAACAGAAATCTGATGACTCCTCTTTGTTCCAAGCATGAGCTGTTTCCTAGCCTAGTAGTCATTTCAATTTATCGTCACACCTACAGTAATCTGAAAATAAACAAGTTTTGTTGTAAATAAGATGACAACTCCATTCATAATCATCACATAAAATTTCAGTTGCATAACTCCAAGAACACCAAAGTAATTGAGAAAGTCTCATTACTTATTGACTGACCCTCGTAATTCACAGATTTGGCATAACATCTTGCAACTTAGTCCTTTTGAACCTAGCAGCTTCTATTGGGAGCCTTACAACAACAAGAAACAATTTCTTGGCTACATATAGTTTAGACCAGAGGTCACACTCATTAATATCACTATTTTCGTTGTACTTAACTCATTTTCCACACCTTGACATGCTAGCCTACTTTGAGTTGATTTTTTTCTGGCAAAATCTTTTAGATCCTTTAAAAATCTTTATATGCCATTAAATCTTTTCAACTGTTCAAATTTTTCTGATTAAAAATTAATTGCATTGTCCAATTACATTAAAAACATGATTTTTAAAATATTTTTTCTAGTTCACGTGCATTTGAAACTTCATCAGTAGACTCGTATTCAAAAAACCTCTTCTTTCTGCGAATTCTTTTCCTTTTAGAAACGATCTTTACATTCAATTTTGTAGTTAATTGTTTTGCTGACTGTCGTGCTCTTTCATATCCTTTTGAACAATAATCAAAAGCGCAATCAGTTCCATTTTTACAGAAGGTAAAGCATCATTAGTGGTTATGACTTCAATATCATTAAATAGTAAATCGGGATATGGGACATTCCATGTCAACTCACACCCTTAGTTTGCCGACCATCTCCGATTTTGCTGAAATTTGGCATGTTTGTAGGTTTGAACTAGAAAATGTCTCACACCAAATTTCAAGTTTCTAAATCAAATAGTTTTTGATATATGAAGGTTGAAAATTAGACACAAAATCGTCGCTTGAACGCCCCTAATCGAGCAAAAGTGGCCCTCCTGGCTTTATTTTTTGTTTGATTTCAAAGATGTTAATATCACTAGAAAGCTCTTTTCACCAGCTTTCCAATGATATTTATATCTCAAATGTATGTATAATTTTGTATATAAATAAAAAAGTTATCGTTTGTCGTGACCTTGTGACCCTGACCTCGCATGACTCCAAAACCCCTACTCTAGACAAAAAAATATTCAATACTTTTGTTCCTCACATAGGGGACTATCAGCATGCCAAAAATCAAAGTTGGATCTCTATGGATTTTTAAAATATTTTTTAATTAGAAAAAAATTAACAAAAAACTTGCGAAAATGACTTATTTGGAAATATTGAGAAAGTTGCGAAAATATTTATTGCGTAAATATCAACAAATTCGCATCATTAGGCACACCTGTTCAATAAAATGCAAATATCTTAAAAACACATAGAGATCTCACTTTGGTTTTTGGCATGCTGATAGTCCTCCATGTGAGGAACAAAAATATTGAAAAAATTTTTTTGATATGAATATCATTGGAAAGCTGGTGAAAAGAGCTTTCCAATTATATTAACATCTTTAAAATCGAACAAAAAATAAAGCCAGGAGGGCCACTTTTGCTTGATCAGGGGCGTTCAAGCGGCGATTTTGTGTCTAACTTTCAACCTTCATATATCAAAAACTATTTGATTTAGAAACTTGAAATTTGGTGTGAGACATTTTCTAGTTCAAACCTACAAAAATGCCAAATTTCAGCAAAATCGGAGATGTTCGGCCAAAAAATGCCGAAAAGGGTGTGAGTTGACATGGAATGTCCCATAGTATGTATATACAGCTGACGAAGAAGTAGAAACTTCATTGCTTCCTTTTATTCTGTGGACGATGCCATATTAGCATCATGTCAACAGGAAAATAAGAGTGTATAGACGTAAAACATGAAAGCGTCTAAAAACCACGTGAGCAATTAAAAGGGCCACTGTCTCTGTAAATGGCGATTACGCCTTTTAAATCTTTAAGATCGCGTCTTCAATAGTTTCTTATAAAAATACATTTATGTATAATAACAAATAACAAAAAAGCTTATTTCATAAAATCTGATGCAAATCGCTTAACCCTTAAACTACTATTAGGGGCCTATGAGGCCCGTTTGAAACTAAATTTTGCATAAATATTTTATTTTACGAGTTGGTATGTTACTCTTCCTGATAAGCCTCAATCGCCTTATTTTACTAGTCTTGAATTGCATTGTTTAGTTCATAATCATTTTTTTGCTTATTTTTTGTTTTCAAAACTCCATCCTTAAAATGTAAATAGGGGCCTCTGAGTCCCGGCAAGGTTATTCAGTCAAAACGCTCTTAGCTGATTTAGTTTTGTAGGAAACGCATGTACTTGTCCCCTGCCTTTTCGTTTTTGGTTCTAGTGACCTATTTAGCGCTTCATTGCCACCACGTGAAAGATGTGACTAGCGTCCTCATTTATTATCGCTCTTTTTTATCGTGTTTGACTTCGTGAAGACCAGATAGACAAACTTAGTCTAAATTAATTCATCGATAGAGTAGCAATAAATATCAGTACTTAGTCGTCTGAGGCTTGTTTATTCGTATCGTAATTACTGTTAGGTCTGCTTGCATGTAGAAGACATGTGTACTGTTGGCAGTACCCACAAGTTTTTCGGTTTTACATTGCACAATGAAGTAATTATGTTTCTTTTTCACATGTAGATGTAGAGTATTAAATAGTTTAGAACAAAAATGGCTACTAGAAATGTTTTTGAGACTATGCAAGCTGAACTTCATCTTGCGATGATGATGAAGAATCATCAGAAGACGAGTCTGTGCCACCTGAAAGTTTCGATTCTGAGGATGATGCAGTAGAAGAGGATTTGAGAGAGCAAATAGATGAAAAAAAATAGACAATTCAAATGAGGATATGAGTACACAATCACATGTTACTTCTTTGACAGATCTTACTGGTAAAGATGAGACAGTATGGTAATCCACACCACTCCCAAGAACACAATCTTAAATGAAGGCCTGGTGCCAAAACCACCCATTTTGTGTAAAAAATTCATAATTGTTCTTCCCAGTTTTGCTTGCCCCCTTCGCCCGTAACATGAGCACATTAATCATTCTGTTACGCCCATTAAAGTTTGAATTGTTGGAAGATGCGCTGCTAAACGCACCGCACAGGCATATGGTGTATTGCACAGTTTTTCTTGAAGTAAGAATTTCTGCCCCACCGTTTTTGTGTGTTTGTACTGTATTGGTTCAATGTTCGTTAATCGCAGTTTTGTAAAATTTGTGTCTAGAATAGTCGGCTAACATTTCCAACACTCTGTGAGCTTTTGATCGGCCTGCTGCTGAGCTTTCTAATTCAACGTTAGTACAAGATCATTTCTAAAAATTATTTAATTTTTGACTCTGCGTTGGACCAAAAAGGAAAAAAAAAGCTAAAAAGGTCATGATTTTAATAAAACTTGCTTGCAATAACGACGTGTTGGCAAAGCCTGAGGGCCAACAGCCCTCAAAATTTTGGACACATAATTCAATTAATAGTTAAGCAAGGTTATTTGCAAGTGGTATTACAAAAAATAAAAAAACAACCTTATTATTATTCTGGTTTCCTTACTAAATGTACACCGGGCCTCAGAGGCCTGGAATTAGTGTTTTAGTCGCAAAAATTTATTGTAATTTAAGGGTTAAATTATGGATATCATAGATCTTCAATGGCGCTCTGGGTAGTTGTCCAAGTTGGCAGTACCTTAAGCCGACCCTGGATTCAACTATTACTGAAATATTCCACAACGGCTTGAGGCTAGTGCCATAGCCGTTTCGGAAAAAAATTCGGGAGAGAGGCAAAACATTTTTGCCCAAATTTTATCGACGATTGCCCGAATCGTGATCTTGTAGCCATTCGCAGTGACAAAAATGTCGCACAGATTTAATGTGAAGACGCTTTTTTGTCTTCCAGATTTTGTGGTTGAAAATAAAGTATCTCTATTAATTACAATCGGACAGCAATATCTTGGTATCTCCGAAAGCAGGTCGAAGTAATTGCCTACCTATGTATTAGCGCCTCCGTCGCTTTCCTGCCAGACAGGAAGATAAATATAGAGATAAAATAAAATAAAATAAAAAGTAGAAAACGATTAGTTTCCCATTATGAAAAATAGTGAAGACAAAAAAAGTTTTCAATTTAAATCTATATGACTTGGCTTACCATACGTACCCATTTTGGTGGGACAGTCCCGATTTTTAAGGTTTTGTCCTCTCGGTTCGCCAGAAATTCAAGACAGATTCATAGTGAAGACTTTATTTTTTTATTTCAGAGAACACTACGTTTCAGGACGAAAATTAACAAATCCAACACAGATTCAAAGTGAAAATTTTTTTTAGAGAAAACTACTTTTTAGGGACAAATTTTTTTTTATTAACAAGCGTCCCGGTTCGTTCCTTCAAACATACATTATGACATTTTTATATTTAGGTCCAAAAAAAAGGTCTTCACATCAAATCTTACTTGTATTTTCCCACTGATCTGGATCGTTCTGAAGTGGAACCTTTATCCTTTTCTAATAGTTTATTGTTGATGCCCGAAAGAAATTTTATTTTGCCCAAATAATTCCTTAATTGTTGCTGCCTAAAAAATTCTAAATTTGCCCAAATTTTTTGTGTCTTAGAAGGCAATTGGCCTCCGGCTCGTACGGCCATAGCTAGTGCTTTACTTTTCACTTTTTGCCTACTGTACTAGCTATATCTTAGTTCTCTTTATTTCTACAGTCAGAGTTGTAAGTCAAGCCGGCTTTTCAGGTCGGGTTTGGTCTAAGTTTGCAAAATTTCCGGCCTAATTCGGACCTAGTGCGGAGCCTACGGTCACCTTTTTTAAACTTTAAACTAAACAAATTTTCGCCAAGAGTTTTTAATCAAACTGAACTTTTGGGAGTTTTCGGGCATAGGTCAAGTCAGCCCGTTTACAACTATGGCTGCAGTTATGCTGCTTCCAGACATTTACTTTGCAGGCTATAGCCCTAAAAAAATAAATATAATCACTTTCGCTGAGTGGTTCATGCTACGCTGCTGTCAAATTTAAAATGAAAGCGTACGTGGTGTAGCAGCTAAAATCTTATGATTGTAACTATTTCGTCACCTTGTAATAATTACAAAGAACGAAAATTATGTTTAATTCTGTATCAATGTGTAAGTTCCATAAGAACAAAAGAAGCCAAACCAAACACAAACATTATAAGCGGCTAGAATGGGAAATAAAATGATAACAAGTTTACTTTAATTTGTGACGTAAATATTTGCAATAAAATTTAGGAATGCAAAGCCCTCTGTTCTGGAACTCCAGTGCAGTGCAGCGGTGGATAGTTAAACGGCCCTGGATTGGTGCGTCTTGCGTTCTTAAACAGAACACGAGTAACCATTTTTTACCACTAAGCAAAAACCTACGTTACATACAATAACGGCCTAGACATAAATAGTCTACTCTCCTCAATCCCTTAATCGAGGTGCCAATACCCAGACGCACCAGACATGCAGCAAGAATCCTGCCAGACAAAACACCACTGACATAAACGATCCAGAAATTTGACGGTCGCCCAGATCCCTGTAAAATACAGGAGCCCATCCGTCACCACCGGCGGCGGCCATTGTTGGTCGTGCTTTTATTGAATCGCTTCCAACCATTCAATTATTATCTTGATTAATAAACTCTTGCATTAAGCATCAATTTCACCTTTGCTCAATTCAAAGATTACGTGTATTCGCAGTGTCATAATATGGTCACAATACAGCAGCGTACTAATTACACAATGTTCTTGACTAAATAAGAAAGCAGTAGTGCATTATAAAAATGGTCGTGGACGCGTAGTTGAATCAAGAAAAAAACAACAAAAAAACATCAATTTAAAAGTAAAGATCAACTAAAATCAATCATTTCTAATATTCCCAGAGTGTCTTCTTGTCCAACCCTTTCCCATCGGCTGTCATGATTCCGACATGATCGCTGGTAATGTATCCGGATCCGTTTTCCGGTTTCACGGCAATTTTGCTTCCTTTTACAAGCTGGATTAAGAAATATTCGGGATCTGTGCTGTTTGCTGCCAGCTTATTGTCATTTACTGACCAATATTTACCGTTTGGTGCTGAAAAAAAAAGAAATTATATATTTGTTCTTGTAGTTTAAGATATGTTTCTTTTACTCCAGCCTAAAAGCAGTACCGTATTTCTGTTTAACATTGTAAAAATTTATTCATCAAGAAATAATCGCGAAGAAATTAAACACAGACAAGCTAACAAAATTAAACGTTTTATGTAAATGTTAGTAGGTTGCTGAATTTTCTTGGTTTGAGTTCAATAAAAAGTACAACCTAATTCGCCTCTTTTTAAAGAGACTTAAAACTTTGTATAGTGGTCTACGCGTTTTAAAGTTCATAAAAAGTTTTTTGCTAAAAGATCCATGCAGTCCATACACCGATAAAATTTACAAAAAAGTAAAATTAGCACAAAATCTATACAGTCATATTTTTACACAAGCCTGCACACAGCGTCACAGCCAAATCACCTTTTATGGCATATGCCCCATCGTTTTCCTCCATGGTAAAAATGTCGTAATTTGCTCGATTTCCTTCCAATTTATCTCCTTTGCAACCGATAAAACCTTGTTCCCCCCGAAACACAATAAGTGGCCTGAAAAACAATGTTTCATACCATGACTACTGTATTTTTAAGGAAATTCAAAATTTACTAAAACCGACATGAAAATGATCAAAACTCATTAATTTGCTGCTTATGTACAACCGCATATATTTTCTTATGTACAACCTTTTACGGTTTTACCAACTGTTAATAAACAAAAACAATCCGTTGAATTATCGACAAAAGCAACTCCTGTTTTTGTCATCTCGTTCCTCTTTAATGTTAAAGATCAAACAAGGAAGCAAAAACAATTTTACAGTTTTTGGTTCAGCCTAAATTGGAACCAAACCAAAGTCCGCTTTCTTTGACCAGACACTAAAGCTCTGTTAAGACTTAAACCGGGCGCGAAAAAAATAAAGCGTGAAAAAAATGGAGAAAGGAAAAGATTTTTCTGACTTTATGGGAAAAAATTGAAGTTGATAACTTTTTAGCTCGGTTCCGACAGAAAGCTGTAGAGCAAAAAGTAAGCGTACAGCAGAATATTCAAAAATTACGTTTTCTGCTCGCTTCTTCCTTCACTTTTTTCAGTTTGCACCGACCTTTAATCCACTTGGTGATTCAAGCGGCGAAACTAAGGGAAGCAGCTAGAGAATTCGATCTACGAAAATCATTTTTACTCACGGCGCGTGGTAAGTGTCTAAAACTTGAGATTTGTGCATCACCACACGGGCGTAAAAAAATTATTGAGTTGTCAATTTTTTTATGAGCATACTCACCTATTCGTTAGTCGGAAGATAAAATCTTCAGGCTCTTCTCCAGCGGTGAGGTGTCCCGACGGAAGGACGTTAACATATTTTCCGTTTGACGTTTTCAAGCGAATGAACCGGCCGTGCCATTCAATTTCAAAGGAAGCTTCCGGAACTCTGAAAAAAAATGCTTCTTGGAAAAAATTCTTTTCAGGCATAAAGCATTTCAGATTTAATCGATCCTTTGTCTGTATCTAGTAAGTTCAATTGGATGGTTTTTCTGCTAGTGAAGGTTGCAAGTAGGCCTGCAGACAATTTGCTGAAGTTGCCTTACGGTCGGCACCGGCCTACCAGTTCCGTGGACTAAGCTCAATTGGCGAATTTTTCAATGACTTCAGCAATTTTTGAAATATTGAGGATTTGCGACCGACTTTTGGGTCTAAAAGATGAAACATATTTGTGGCGGTTGGAGGAAAGTCGAACTTATTTTGCAAATTGAAGGGACAAAGTCTTAATTTTTGCTTTAAAACCAGAAAGAAACTATCGAATTTGATGTTAGAAAACAATTTTTTACTTTTAATTCGCTGAAATCCAACCATCTAAACCAGAGCTGTCCGATTAGTGGCGTAAATGTAAAAAACTTGTTGCTGCATCCTATCCTCCCATTATTAAAATCGTTTCAATACGAAAACTGTTATATTTTTGCCACTACTTTTAACTTTGATTTTAATGTGTGCTGAGTGTATAATAAGCAAACGAAAATATATAAATCAGATAACTTCCTAAAATGCGATAATAATGTCAAGCTGTAAAACCACTTAATGTAAACGCCGTATTTTAGTTTTGTCAGCGTTTAAATGCATTTCTTTTGTCAGTCAGCGCCATATATCCCGGATGAGCTGCCATGACGCAGCCACACAGAACAGCATGCGAAAACAACTCCGTCAGGCAAACGGTCGGAAATTTTGATCTTTCGTTAATAAAACGATCGAAAATTGCTGTGGTCTAGAATAGACAACCCGTGAATGAAAAGCTATGATGCATCCTATCTCTGCATAACAGCGCATTTGAAAAGGAAGTGAATCGAATTTTATTGAATGCAGTTGCGTGATCATCGGCATTAAAATAAACTATTCTAGTACAACGTTCCGATTCACAAGAAAGAATTTGAAAAGCAGGAACGAATGTCAAACTATTACAATTTACTTTCGCGAAAAAGAAATCAACGATATTGGTACAAATTTAATGTTTTAGATTGATTAGGTTTATCAGGATTAAGTAATCTTAAAAAGTTTAGTTTTGTTGAATAATGTTTCAATTCTTGTAGGATATACAAAAAAAAGAAAAATAAATCGATAATTCTCTTTCTAAACACCGGTACTTTTTGTTTAATAAATTCGGAATATATAAAATGCTAAAAGATATTACATGAGATGCAGGGGGTTCGCACGAACCTATTCTTGGAATGTCATGACGTTCAGCAAAGCTTAATTAAACAAAATCTCGGTATCTCTATATTTCTATATAATAAAGGAACCTGTTGTTAGTTAGTTTTGTACAAAAGAGAACCTGTTCTTAACATTTTCAATTTCATTACTGAATGTTAATCTACGCACGCAACTTCAAGACCACTTCGAAGGAATAAAAAAGTTTCAAGAGGGTTTTAGGGGGTATTGAAATACAGCAAAGTTTTTTATATTGAAAAGTAGTGAAAAAGAAAATATGTGAAACGTAAAAAAGATAAAGAAGTACATAAATTTTTTTTGAAAACTGCAACAAAAGAACCATCAACAAAAGTTGCCTCATTTATCAATATTAAAATTCTAGTAAAAACATCTAATCATCGAGTAAAATGATTAAAACCTTGAATAGCTTTTGTTCTTTTAAAAAAGATTTTTCAGCCACTAGAATTGCATTTGAAAAACGGTAACTGCTCAGTGATTTAAAAATCGTCACGAGTTAAAGCCTTTTTTCGGTAAAAGGATGTGGTGTGAGTCAGTTTCATGACTACGTCATCTATTATAAATATTCAACCACACCCAAACTAAAGCAACTTGAGCTCGGACAAAGTTGGAATAGAAAATATCTGAAAGATAACAGCAGTCACTTTTTTATTTATAAATCTTTTCTAAAATTCTTTATTTGACTAAAAGATCTTTCTAAATAACATGTAAATAAACATCTTAATATATCAAGATCGGCCCTAATAGTTAAACTTGAACTGCAACGTTTATTTTAAATTCAACTCAACACAACTGGTAAAAGTGAGCACTACAAAACTAGATCAACAGATAATTTGAGCAGTACTTTGCAGCTACGTGCTCCAAAATAAAAATAAAAAAATATTTTACTATTGAATAACTAAAATTCTCAAAAGTTATTATTTTCATTATTGAAAACTGAACTTAGCAATTTATATGGTTTAACTTGACAGTGATTATCTCAAACTATTTTCCATCAGATGATATTTAGTCCCAAAGCAAGGTTGTACTGCTTCGTAGCTTTCAGCAAACTGATATTTGACATAAATTTGACATTTGATTATCTTTTAAAACACTACATTTAAATACATAGGTTTTGCCCAATTTCAAATTCTGTAAAAATACAGAATTCTAGTCAATTTTTAATACCAAACCAAATCATTCTTTAAAATGACTTATTTTCACGCCAAAGCAAATCGTGAATAATCTCTTTGTTACATCCATTTAGCACAGCTACTTTATTATTCAATCGCAACGATGGCAAACCGTTGGCAATAATACCGGTATGTCAAAATGGGGAGGCATAAGAATCGAACCGCTAAACACTGCAATCAATGATATCATCAATATAACAAGAGATATAAAAAAAGTAGAAGCCAAACATCTAGATAGTTCTATACCATCCAAAAAGGCCAATCTTTTTTAAACAGTCAATAATTACATGTGGCAAATTGGTTATAAACCGTTTATTCTTAAACGTTTAAAATAAATGTTTATTGAAAAACACAAGCATTTATTTGTTAAACAAACTAACAAACAAACAACAGTACTTCATTGAAAAATCTTAAATTTACATAAATCTAGTACAGTAGAACGCCGATTATAATCCGAACCAATAAAGACTAGGGGCGGATAACCAATTTTTTTTGATAATCGAACAAAATATAATCTTGCAATAAAAAGCATCATAAACACATATGGTCATTTATTGTACATTATGAGCAGTATTGTGATCACGCATTTTTTTGGTTTTAAGTTTGTTACTCTTTTCGTTGCTGCCAAGTCTCTCATTCTTTCTAAAAGCAGAGCTGTGTTAAATGACACTCACTCTGTTGTTCACACTATGCTATAGCGATGTACCACCATCTTAATAGTGTTCGGATAATCGGCGTTCTGGTGTGATTGAAACCTGCTTTCTATTAAACCAACAATAATATTAAGCCAATGTTTCTCATTCAACAAAGTGGAATTGATAAACAAATGTGATGTATTGGACTAATAGGTTTACAATAGTTTTTTTTTTATCTCTATATTTATCCTCTTGACTCGAAGGACCGAAGTTTAGAGCTGCTTTGCAAGACCCCTTAGCAAGGAAAAGATTCGTTAAGTGTTTTTCCCAAGGAGTTAGGAATGTAATAATCCGTTGCGCCTTTAATAACGTATTTCATTTAGTCGCTGCCTACTTATTTCATTTTGCACTGTGAGCAATTTTCTGTTGATTGTAAGTAAAAATAGAAATAAAAAAAAAATAATAAAAATAGTTAGCTTAACCTTGATCAAATAAAATAAAAAATCACGGCGGTGACCAGTAATTCTAATAAAGGTGACGTAGCCTATAACCTCTTTTCTTTTGACGTTCAGCTAAAGAGTATATTAATTACGGAGTTAAACAAAAAATTCATAGGCTACTTTACATTTACAATTTCGAGAAAACGTTCATATTAATGTTTAGATTTTAGGAGTCACTATCTTCGCACTCTTCGGAACCCGGTTGTGAAAACGTTTTAAAGAAAAAAAACTTATAATGTTATCCTACAACCTATCCTACAAATTGTTTTTGAATTTCAATGTTATTGTTCAATTCATGAAAACAAAACAAAAAAAAAAACTAAGGTCAAAGGATAATTTTTTACTGTTTATCCCGATTCCGCTATCTATTGGTGCTGAAACTCAGCTGTGACTCAAATCAGTCGGTGTCAAAATTTAATAAGTAACCAACAATATAAACATAGTCTAGGTAGCAATTCCATAGCGAAATATTTTTGTCTGAATCACTTTATCAGACGCTTTTACTTACTTTTTGTCTGAAACGTCAGCTGATATGCTGTTTCCGTTCACTCTCCAATAGTTATCTTTCCCGTTGCGGAAGTAAACGGAATCGGATTTAGTATCGAGCTCCAATTGGAATGTTTCAGTTTCTCCAGGTTCGGCTTGATTAGCTGACAGCTGAGTGCCTTGAAAACAAGAGATCGTTAACTCATATTCGACGAGCATTATGTATTTTTCGATTGCATTAGTGAAAGAACCATTGCGACGTAGTTACTCAGAAATTTTTTAATTATCAGCCAATTAAATCAAGGCTCAATGGCCGACTAGTAATTGTTTTGCCACGCCAGGAGAGAGTCGGGTCACATGAGCTACTTTTTTTTAAATGTTGTAAAACCTAGAACATATATTTTTGACAAACACTTTTTTTAATTTAAGATAAAGTATTTGAGTATTGTTGTGTAGAAGTGCATCATGCTAGCTTGATTGGTTTGTCTACAAATGGAGTTTCTTCACATACAGATAAAATTATGGTTTTCAAACAGCAGAAGAAAGATCGCAAAGGAACTTAAATACGTGCGACTACCTCCGCTTACTTAGACAGCGTGGTCGAGTGGTTAGTACGCCGTGATTGACATGGTCTAGGTTCAAAACCGACTCGCGCCATTCTGTTGTGACCTTGGGGAGACACTTTACGGCACTTTTCTCTGCTTCGTGGTCTTGGCAAGCAATTCTAAATTTCAGTTATATCTCTATAAAACTAAAAAAACAATTAAAAAATTTCTATTGGACAGCAATATCTTGGCATCTCCAGAAGACGGTGGGGTAATTGCTTGCCCTTAGCACCTCCGACACTTTCCTGCGAGTCAGGAGGATAAATACAGAGATAAATTGAAAAAAAATGAAAAACTTGCAACAGGTAAGAGAACTGAGAATAATTTTTTTACGTCGTTGACTGAGAAACATCTTCATGTTTGAAAATACACAAAGTTGTTTCTTTTTTTTTATCGTTTTATAAAATTAGCTTCAAAATCTTATAACAGTCTGGTCTTGATACAACTTTTCGCACAAATAACTTAAAGCCTAAAAGCTTCAATCTCAACTTTCACAACCACATAGTTGTTTAAATTTGATGAATTTATAAAAGCGCTAACATCAGAATCATTGCCGTCATAATTGTTTGAGGGAATTGAAGATAAATCAATATCATCTTCATTACTGTTGCTGATAAATATCTATGACGAACAAAACAAATATCTGCAATAGTAGCACTTTTATTATATTTTCCTGTAATAATGATTTTAATTTATAAACGATTTTTCAAAGATTTTAAGCTAAGTGGGACCCATAAGTCAAAATGGCTCATGGGTCCCGAAGCCTTGCAGTTTCAAGTTTCCTCAAAATTGCTCAATAAATGTAACTTTTTTTGTCCTGAAACGCTTACTAGCTGAAGCCTAGCTGAAGCCTGTTGAATCTATATCCTTATTATATTTTGGTTTGTTCAAGAATTTCAGAAATCAAAAAGGTTTGAAATAAAAAACTATGAGTTCGTTTTAACATAAAAAACACGAAACACAAATAAAATCAAAGCTGCTTGTACGAGAAATCTGAAATTTTGACCGAAAAGAAAGACCGATAAAACACATTGTTGGTTGTAGGAGTGGTTGGAAAAATGCTTTGTGTTATGAAATAATTGACTGGATCGTCGCACCCGATTTCTCTTCATGCACAGTAATACGATGGATAAAAAATGAATAAGTAATAAGGGGGCTTGATTGGCACTGGAAGGATCTCGATTGTTCGTTTTGACTTGCTGATGAATTAAAAAACTAATAAAGTTTTCAGAAAAGGAAAGCCAAAACCGATGATGAAAACGTAAATTGACAAGTTTAACTTATGACCACTGAATCAAATTGGGTTGTGAACAATTACTTTATGCGCAGTTAATAAATTACAAGCTTGAATTCTATGTGCTAACTGCCCAATTTTTCCCATAAGTAGGCTTAATCTCTTTATTTCTTTGTAAAAAATGAAAAGTCGATTAAACCAATAATTGACAATTGATTTTCTACAAAACAAATTTACTATGTCTTTTTAACTATTACATCGGCACATATTTTCAGAAGATGCTTCCATTAGGCGATGAAGTTTTTTTATATCGTTCCGATCATAAAAACTATAAAGAACACTATTTGGAAAGCTTTTCAAGTTTATGTTAAGTAAACATTAATATTCATCCATCACCAACCAACTCCTTTAAAGCAAAATTGATTTTCGGCAAAATTTAAAGAACTTAAACTTGCTCAAATAAAATTTAGATGTCATCGCCTAGCAATTCACTTTGAGAATAGACTGTCTGGGCTTTAAAATTTAATTGGTAACTGAATAAATTATTTAAGCCAATTACTATAAAAGAAGTTGTAAAAACAAGACAAAAATTGAGAAAAAATATTTTATAACTAGTTTTTTCAACTGCAGCTTGTAAATAATGAAACAATTTTTCAACATTTTAAAGTGCAGAAATTGAATGAAGATTCTAAAAAGCCGAACATTTGTAAGGCGGGCAATAAAAAATATTTAAATACGAGATTTCCCTGAATAATTTCTTGTCCGTGATTTTTGTATATACAGTACAGCAAAGTAGATTTTTTTTACATGTAAAATTAATTATTCCAAACAAACCTGGAGATCAAGATTTTTTTAGTTTTTCTAATTAGGCTACATTTTAGTTTTTTTTTACCTAGCTTTAACGTTGTTTTTACAACAAGCAAAATAAAATTTAATTTTGAAAATTTTTAATGAAAGTCTGCCACCTCAAAATATTTGATAAATGCTTGAAAGATATTTTCGATTTCGGTCCAAGCAAATTTTTGTAAGTCTAGCTTAGCCCCTTTTTTTGCAAAAAAACTAGGCAGCATTCACCATATTTTAAATCATTCATCACCTGAGCAACATCGAAAAACAAAGTTTTCTAGCCACAACGAACAAAGAAGGTGACTTTGGGGAAAAATTATCTTAAGAAGTTAAATCTTTAACATTGTCACATGGCTATTAACGAACAACGATAAAAAAGTACTAGTTAACGAAAAAATGACATTAAACTAAAGTAGCCTATACGAAATCGCTTTTTTGATCTTTTTTAAAATAAGCATTTTTACCGCGTTTTTAGTGCAAGGCTTATTTAAACGTAAAGCATAAAAAATTTAAAAGTTTTTCTGTAGAACTTTATTAAAGTAGATCTTGAAAAAGACAAGATTGAATCACGCACCTTGTTTTCCAGAAACAAACTTCTTCTTTTTCTTTGCAAACAAGGTGATCTGAGGATGAGCGTCAACCATGGTGAAATGCTCGTCTTTCCCAGCTTTTTCTTTTCTTCCTTGAATTGTTCCATTGGGCCCGATGGGTGATAAAAATCTAAGAATAAATTTGGAAGATTTGCCGCGTGAAAATAAAAATATTTTTCAACGGTAAATGTCGGTCGCGATTTGTCGAATTGTGTGGGAATCAAGAAGTTTTTTTTAAGTTTTATAACCCGGTTTAGCCCTATGCTTCTCAACTTTTTTGAAACTATCGACTCCTCAACGTGAGCTTCAGAAACCCAGCAGAGTTAGAAAATTTATAATTCAAAAAGTACCAAAGATGTAGTTAGTAAATTTAATCTGAGTAAAAACCAGTTATTTAACTTTGTTGCAGGAAAATTTCTTTAAAAATTAATTGAAATGTACGCAAATTCGCATTTTAGCATGATGACCATAAATTTTTTGTTTATAAACTTTTTAAGCAAACATATTGTAATAACAACGAATGCGCTTTACTAAAAATCGTAAATTTAAATAAAAACTAAGACAAAAAGCACCACATCGACGAGTGTAATATAAAGATTTTTAGATCAGAATAAAATTTTGGTTAATAAAAGCATAAAATTGAATTTATATTTTACGGCAATAGTGGAAAAATTTACGTACCTGTACTTGCTGGACAATGTCTCTTTTGCCCGGTGACATTTATTTTTGGCAAAATAAAATTAGTGCTATCATATTTAACATCTCAAATACAGAAAATTTAAGAAACTTCAGTATTCTATCGTAAAAATAACCCCCAAATGCTTTTGCCATAGTGGATTTCACAAGTTCGGCCGTTGAGGAGAAGAGGATTAATGAAATAAGAAAACGTTAAAAAAATTTGTTTTGATAAAGTATGAAGAATACACAAAACATTTTAACAAAAGCGATATTCAGCAGTTTGGCCGTCTTTTTTTCTCAAAATTGAACATTACTTGCTACATGTCGCACTACTTTTATCATTGTTTAACGTTTAAGTAAAAAAAAATGATGCAAAAAACAAAACTTGGGAAACGAATTCGATTGTGTTGCACATGTAAAAACCAAAGTTTGGTTTTAATGATAAACGAGTAAACGCTGTGAAATTTCATTTCATGCACTTCCGTGTCTTGTTGATCTATTTTATGAAACATCGTTTTTCACAGCCATGCCCAATTCTCAGCCAGAAAACACTTAAAGCTGAAACAATTGAATGTCAGAGATTCGAAATTTTGCAATCTTTTGCGACGCCCCGGGTCAAAATTTGTCAGTTGAAAAAAATATTTAGCAAGTTAGCAATATTTCAGCAAACATGGCACGTGAATTCCACGTGAAATCCCGTGGCAATATTTGTTGAGATGCTTCTTATTTCAAAAAGTTTTACAATGATTCACCAAATAAAAATCACAAAAAAATTGTTGGCAAGCTGTTTGCAAAAGAAGAATATAATGACCTTCCGTCCTCTTTTGATTTAAACGCAACGTTTCCAGAGAAAAATTCGATAGTAAACAAAGTTTTTGACGAATAGGCATCTACCAAGGAACCATCTGTTGTTAAATAACGGTTGTCCGCTGTAACCAAAGCGTATCCCTTATCTTTAAAAACGAGTGTGATAAGCGTGTCCACCCCCCAAGGAGTCGGTTTTTTCATTTGAAGTTCCTTTCCACCAACATGGGCATACGCTTTTCGTCGAATGTTGTAAAGGTTTATCTGCAATACAAGCATTACATTTCTTAACTTTTTCACAAAAACCCTCGTTGTCGTATATTATAAATTGCTTTAAAAAGGAAAAAAGTCAATTTCCTGAACTGGTCGAGTCGGCAGCGTGGTCGAATGGTTAGAACCCCGAGATTGCGATGACATGGTCTCGGTTCAAAACCTATTCACGCTTTTCTGTTGTGTCCTTGGGAGAAACACTTAATGACACTTTCCCTTGCTTGGTGGTCTTGGCAAACAGTTCTAAATTTCTGTCATATTTCCATAAAACTAAAAAACAAAAAAAATTTTAAGCGAACAGCAATATCTTGGAAGCAGGTCGGGGTAATTGCTTACCCTATATATTAGCGCCTCCATCGCTTTCCTGCGAGTCAAAAGAATAAATAAAAAGAAAATGGAAAAAAATGCGAGAAAACTAGTCATGATCAAACGAAACTAAGTTATGCGTCAGCAATGAACGACACTTGTTGTCAGAAAACTCTAATTTTCACTAATGATGCGGCCAATGCAATATGTTGTCTTTTAAATACGATTTTTGGGATTAATTACAAACACAGATTTTAAATAGACTTAACTATAGTCTAAAAAAGTCTAATCTTTTTTACTTTCGAGAAATTTGTCAACCATTTTCATAACGGTACACCTTATTTTCCTTTTCTAAAAATTTACCCACCTTAATCCAAAGCTATTCCGGAAAAAACCTTTTGTTTGTAAATTGTAATGTAAAAAGCAAAAGTCTATATAGGACTAAAAAAAGATCTTTAGCTATTTCCAATAAAAAGGAGAAATGTACTTTTTTGTACTTGAAAGTAAAGACTAAAAAAGTCTTCCCTTTAAGTTTAAAAAAACCTTTCAATTTGATAAAAAAAAATTATAGTTTGTCCCCAGATCCCTGTTAACTTTTATAGATCAATATTTGGTATACAGTTATACACCCCATCAAATTGGTATACCTCTGAACAATTCTAGAACACCCAGAAATGTACTATGCAATTATTTTAAAAGCACTGTTGATCTCTTTTGTCTTCATTGAAATTATAATGTGTAGTTGTGTTTACGAGATTTAATAATATTTCTTGAAGAGTAAAATATTTCTCTATTTTTAATTACAAAATGTCGTTTTTAACTTTTTATTACGCGACAAAGTCTTTATAAAAATCAATTACTTGGCAATTAGCAGGAGCAAATAGGCTACGTTTAATGATCAAATGCAGAAAGATTATTAATATTTTTACAATTTATATAATTGACTTCGTATTGCTTTTTGCCAGATTGGACTATATTCAAATATCAAAACCGAAAACAAAACTATTCATTTTTCAAGCTAAAATACGACGTACGGCACTGTCATTACAAACAAACGAAAAGCTCGTCATTTTTACAAGTGTAGTTGTGCTAACAGATTCATAGAGTAGGTCGAACGCAAGAATTCGTCATTAGTTTTATAAATCCATAACTACGTAAATCAACAGCTGTGAAAACTAGCAATCGAAGCTTTAAATTTTAAATCAAAACGAAAAATCGATTTCAAAATGTTGACGAAATATTTTCTAGTTTCAAAATTCGGGACTATTTGCGAGTAGATTCAAGTCTCAATGATTCAGTCAAAAACAAACGAAATATGAAAAAAAAATTTAAACTACTGATTTTCTAGATTTAATTAGCAGCTTCAATAAATATTTTATATTTTTTTGCGCTACCTGAGGGTGCATAGCAAGATGAATGTTCCACAAGTAAGCTGGGGAGACTGATTTTTCAAAGCAAGAAAGATTGTCAGCGCTGCCTCCAAAATATCTCCCGTACTTGGAGCTTTTAATCGCCCATCTCCCGTCTGCTGTTGATTCAACTTGAAACGCATTTTCTTCTCCCGGCGATTCGGTGTCACACGTGACTTTTCCGTTTTTGTCCGCTCCGAGGTATCGTCCTAAAAAACTCTGCAGCACAAAAATTAAAAGTTTACTTTTCTTACCAGCTATTCGTAAATTTATTTAAAAACCAACACCATGATGTTTCTATTTTGCCTCGAAATCATGATCTTTTTCACATTAAATTTAGGCTGCTATTTTACACTTTTTTTTGAAGAAAGAGAAAATTAAAAAATAAATTTATAAATGATTTGGTTCTCAATTAATCAATTGTAAAATTGTGGAAATTTCTGGCTTTTAAAAGCTTGTAAAAAACTTGGACGCCTGTAACCGCTTATGAAGAAAATGTTTAATAAAACAAGTAAATATTTATATCGCGCCGCACCGCTTATTTGGGAGCCCTGGGTTCGATTTCCGACTACCAAATAAATAAATTTGCTCGCCACAGTTGTACACGTAAGGGCTCGTTTCCACCACGACCGTTGGCAGGATTATTCTTTGTTTGTTTATTATTTTTTTTATTCTTTTCGCGCTTAAGCGCTATGAGAAGCAAAGGAGATGAATAAAGAAACTAAAAAAATACTCTCGCCCGCTCTTCTAGTGAAAACGGTCCCTAACAAGAAAACAGTTACAGGAAAACGTGGCGAAGATTGATGTTATTCGCGAGAAAAAACTCCCTTTCGAGAAAAAAACGTTTTGTTCAATCGCAATTATATTTATACATCGTTAAAGCAAACAAAATGACAAGTTACAGCGGCAGGCATCATTAAAGTTGAACGAGTTTCCGCTGATTCCTAAGCGGATATCCTGGCGCGACGAAATGATTGTAATGCCAGCTGTGTATGATTGCTATTGGTGGTTAGACGTCGGCAATGTTAAGGATGTGTCAGGAAAAGGTTATACAGAGGACATTAATGAATAATGTGTAAACAGATTAGGAATTCAAAGACAGAAATCGGAAATAAAGACTCCATCTATACATAGAAAATCTATTAGGTAAACAATGCACAGAGCTCATCCCAACCTCACGTAACTTAGTCTTTAAACAGAAATGCAGCAAAATTTTGTTACATTGTTTTGATTGACTCAAATCTGGATTTTTCGTACAAAACAATTTTGCTTTAGCTTTGTTCAGAAAAATTCCGTAATTTAATTTGTGTCAGCCTTTCGGTTCGAAAGTTGTGCGACAGAGATAGTCTAAACTCCCCTGCAAGTTGCATGAACGTGACGTAATCTTTTTACGACTCCCGGATTTATCTTCAATTATATTTAAGCCTTATTTATATTTTCAATTCCGAACACCCTGGTTATGTTTTTTATCATTTTATCTACATAGTCAAGGGCGTGGCGGAGTGGTTAAGAGCGCCATAATTTCAATCCATATGGTCTCGGTTCAAAATGTCGGCAGCGTGGTCGAGTGGTTAACGCACCGGACTGATGATCAACATGGTCTCAGTTCAAAACCCACTTGCGCCATTCTGTTGTGTTCTTGGGAAAGACACTTTACGGCACTTTCCCCTGCTTGGTGGTCTTGACAAGCAGTTCTAAATTACAGTCATATCTCTACTAAATTACTAGCGGACAGCAATATCTTGGCATCTCCGGAAGCAGGTCGGGGTAATTGCTTACCCTATGTATAGCGCCTCCGTCGCTTTCCTGCGAGTCAGGAGGATAAATATAGAGATAAAAATAAAAATAAAAAATAAATAAAAAACTTAGTCGCTTAAAACCAAAAAACAAAATAAAAAATTTCACCTGACAGAAATATCTTGCTATTTTTGGAAGCAGATCGGGGTAATTGCTTGCCCTATATATAGCACCTTTGTCGCTTTCCTGCGAGTCAGGAGGATAAATATAGAGATGAAATGAAAAAGAGTTGGTGACATTTTTTAGTTTAACAAAGTCTGATTCAGCAGATTTAGACAACTATTTCAGGAAATTGGTCTAACCGTTCTTACTTTTCCAAAAAATGTCCCAAAACCTAACGAACTTGTATTAACCTGGTCAATAGTTACATAGACCCTTAAAGCATTTTAAGCAAATACTGTTTAACGCCAGTTCTTCATTAATCTCTGCAGCAATTATAAGAACGTTAATTAATTTTCAATTTAGATAAAGAAAGTAGGGAAAATTAAAAAAAGTTATGCACAATAAAGATAACCTCTTTGGTTCAAATAATGTGAAGACAAGACATCATACATATATAATACAGGTAATCAAAAGTATAAGGAATTAAGTTCAATCATTAAAATCTGAAAACCTACCTTGAAATAAACACCTGGCCCATCGACCTGCTGTTCCAAACTCCAAGTTTGCTTTTTCTTCAGACTCGTTCCGCTGGCAGCGATTTTGAAGCCAAACGTTTCAGCGGTCAAGTACTTGTTGCTGGAATTTATGAGGCCAAACGTAAACTGAAGTGCTTCACTCAATTCACCCATGTCTTTTGTTAAAAACAAATCAGCGACTTCCTAGATCTGCAAAGTCAAAATCCCTCTTAAGCTATTAATGACCGGCTAAAGTCTTTTTAACTGGAAATAAGAGGGAGTCGCAAATGTGTTAGACTCGTTTGACTGAACGACGTGGTATTATTTTACACAAAAAAAGGTATCGAGAAGTAATTCAATCCTTTCATCAATTACTGTACGTAGGCGTTACATTTTACTTTAGGTGGAAACGAAAAAATTGAAATATATTAAATATGATTTTGTTTAAAAAGTAGGCAGTGCTTATGTTGCAGTTTACCCGCTAATAGCTTTCATATTAAAAATAACTACATTGCAGCATTTTTTAATCAGCTGTAATATCATACATACACCAGCGCTTGTAATGGTTTGTCTTAGGATAAATTTAAAAATAAAAAACTTAAGTATCGTATCTAATTTCGTAAAAAATAACTGCAGACAAATTGATTTAACTTTGTGAGCCCACTTCAAACCTTTAAATAAGCTTAAAAAAACTTGAATGCGACCATAAAGATAAAAACAAAGCTTCGACCAGCACTGCAGAATGACTGTTAACACTTCGCTAGCTTAGATTGATGAGAGCTTTACAGAACAAGCTTTAAATGAACAGAGAGGAAAAAGAAAAAAAGGTAGATGTATATTTACAGAACATAGCTTCAATAGATTTTTGTTTATGTTAAAAGCCCATTTTAATATGCTGTCAGTTTTATTTTCGACTTGAAAATACACTAATTAACCACTTGAATTTAATTGAACGTCACATTGCTATCCCTGCTCAGCAGAAGCATTCATACATGTACGGTATTAAGTGATACTCCATCTTTCTCTCCTTTCAAAGACAAGCTTTGTGATTTATCGCAGCTAACTCACTAATTTCGCTTAATCGGCGTCAGATTCCATACACTTCCCGAAAAAAAAACGCGTTATGGTATTGCCGATTTACTTCGGCGTTAATAACGCTTCTAAACCAAAACAGAAAAACGGAAGGAGGTAAAGCATAGCGCTACTGTAGTAATGTCACGGCTTTAAACTGCTCAGTTGTTCTATCACATGCAGAAACAAGTTGATTGATAATTTCCTAGGCTAGTTCTTCCAAAGAGCTAATCAATTAATACGAACTTTTTTAAGCAAGTAGCGGAATTCTACTTTTTTTATTGACTTGCAATATCCAAGCTAATGCGATTTTTGTGAATTCCTTTCTGCTCTAAATATCGTTCGCTTTTGCAAAGCTGTTAAGCTTATTGGTCAATAAGCTACTTACAGTGTTTGTCTGGCATTTTTTAACCTAATTTTAATGCCAACTCTTTTTGGTCTTAAAGTAAAACATTTTGAGGAACACTGAAATGTAAAAATTTACATTTAAAAAGGTTCCTAAAAAATTTGTTGTATCATGAACTTTATGTTATGTTATGGATGTTGAAGGCAGTATCAGACATCTCTCTATAAGTAGACTACACTGTTTTTGTTTACGCGATTTAAATAATAGAACGTACCGTAGATACTCGAGTATAAGTCGAGGTTTTTTTCAGAAAAATTTGACAGATAAAATGAATTCGACTTATAGACGGGTCAATAAAAAAAACCAAGCAGTAATCGACAAATTTATGAGCGATAAATACATTTTCGTATGATCGACGTAGTTTTGAGCGATAAATACATACTTTTTTATAATTTGCTCAAATGTCATAATTTTAAATATAATTTGTTTACTTAGCAATTTTTTACAAAATATTTAACATTGCAATTAGCAAATTATTTAATAAACCCCTTCAAATATACTTCTTTTCGCTGAAAAATGTACAGGTGCTTTATTTTGTTTTTTTAACAGAACTAAACAAAAGCGTAATTAAGGCAAGTGATTGTTTTACAAAAGCGTAATTAAGGCAAGTGATTACAAGTGATTGTTTTATAATTGTTTTCTAACTTCGAAACTACTATATTTAGGTCGACTTGTATAAAAAATTGTTTTACAACTGATAGGTGAGTTAACACTTGCAACTTCGAAACAGCTATATTTAGGTCGACTTATACAAGAGTCAGTGTGTTTTCTTCAAAATCTAGTAAATTTTCTACCTCGACTTATACTCGAGGTCGACTTATAGTCGAGTATCTACGGTAATCCTCCAACAACATTGAATTTGAAAAGCTTCAGAAACATACATTTTTTAAGTTCAAAACTGATTTTCTATTGAATATTAAGCCTACTCAAAGTTTCCTGCTTTCATCTATCTCATTTGAATCAATTTCATTAAGTTAGTTTAAAAAACTCTGCGTTCCATAAACAAACTCCGCATTGAGCTTTATGACGACGTCACAAAAAAAGAAATTATTGCTTTGAAACAATTTGTAAAGTGTGTTATTTCTAGTAAAATGTAAACCCATAAGACGCTCTATGACTGCGAACCAGGCCATAGATAGTTGTAAAAATATTGATTTTGACTCCATCAAAACACAAAGTTAACGTCAATCATCATCGGTATTTATCGAATTGTCAAAACAAAAGATCACCAAAAATAACATTACTACATCTTTCTAAAATGGCCTATGCCTAAAAAAACATTAAAAAATTGGCTGCCATAATGACAGCGTAGCCAGAGGTTTCTTGCCATGTTAGTGTTTTTTTGGCTGAAGGCGAGGTTCGCTTTTCAAATTTTTCTAAAAAACGTATTTATCATATTGTTAAGTGTTTAGTTTTTTTTGTAAAAGTAATGTTAATATTGTTTTAGTTTTCAATAGTATTTTTAAAAACGTGCTTGTTTTCCTGGAAAAGTCAAGTGAAAACCAAAAAACTTTTTAAAATTTAATGCCGTTTTTCGGTTAAGCATCAAGAGAAGCTTATCGTAAAATAATCTTTATTTGACGTTGCCACTAAAAACGGTTTCAAAAGAACTACATCTTCCAAGTTTTGGTTTCCCTTTATATTGAGTTATTTTACTTTTTTTTACTAGTTATTTTTACTTTTTTTACTTTTTTTACTAGTTATTATTTACTAGTTATTTTCCCTTTATATTGACTTGTGTTTATTTTCTGGTCAGTTCAGATAGTAATCCTGGCTGTAAGAGAAATCTTTCAATGTTGGTACATGCATTTAGATTTGCTTTTAAATTTCAGAAAAAAGTTATTGATCTAACCTTCTTTTATTCATATAGCTCACACTATTCTTATTAAGCCCCAAGTAATCATTTGTAGTTTTCCCTGAAATAATCGGAAAAACTCTGGTCGGTTTTTGTTTAACGTCTTAAATTGCATTGTGGTCAATAATGCTTTTTTACAAGTCTATAGCGCCCTCATGTAGCCGAGAAAATTGTAGAATTGCAATAAAATAAAGCTTTGTCGAAACAAGAAAAAACAAAGAGCTTTATAAAACCTTGTGCGAAGGGTTAGGTTTGTAAATCACGTGAATGTTTATTTTGTTTCATTCTTTATCTCTATGTTTATCCTCCTGACTCGCAGGAAAGCGACGGAGTCGCTCATAGTCACACATAGGATAGGCCAGGGACGTCCAACCTTTTTTCATAATGAACCAAATTATAAATTTAGGTAGCGGGCCGCAAAATTACAGGTATATGAAATTTGCTTTTTTTCGTATTAGATGCCATGACCAAATGACGAGCATTAAAACATAAATTTAAATTTGATTAACTAGCCTTATTAGGAATCTAAGTGAAATGTCAAACTATTAAAACCATTACGTAATTAGTACTAAAAATGTCCATGCTAAACCTGCTTTGAAATCCGAGTTACGGTATGTAAGCTTCTTTCTTCCTCCTTGCACCAACTTAAAATTTCCAAGATCTGGAAAAGAGCGCTTGTAGTCGTGATCTCAAAGTCGATAAAACCTGTTGGGGGCCAAAAGATCAACCGATATCTCTGCTCTGTGTGCCCTACAAGATCCTTGAGAGGTTTATTAGTTATCAACCGATATCTCTGCTCTGTGTGCCCTACAAGATCCTTGAGAGGTTTATTTACGCCTGCGTCGATCCAATTGTTGATCCATTCCTCTCTAGGGAGCAGGCTGAGTTTTGACGCGGAAAGTCAACCGAGAATCAAGTTATTCTATTGACAGATAACATGGAAAATTTTTTTGTCAATTTGTCGATCTAACAGCTGCATCTGACTCTGTCTGGCACCGTGACTTTACCTGCAAAATGCTTAAGACTTCTGCCAGATAAGCACATGGTCAGAATAATCACGGAACTTATTGGAAACCGAAGTTTCACTCTTACTACCGGCGACAGCAAGCAAAGCAAGCTTTGCAGTTTGAAAAATGGCGTTCCTCAGGGATCGGTCTTGGCTCCTCCTTTCAACCTCTTTATATTTACTTCTACGATTTCCAGAAGCCCTCCACGATTTCAGAAAGTTTAACTACGCAATGATCTAGCATTGTTGCACTCCTGTGGAAACTGGAAGGCCTTTGAGGGGATTTTAAACCAAAACATGACTAAACTTTTAATACATCTTCAGACGTGCAAGCTGAAGCACACTAAGACAGTGACAGCAGCCTTTCATTTAAATAACGAAAAGGCCCAACGTAAATTAAATGCTTACAACAGCATTAAACGTTCACCATCTTTTGGACAGATAGTTCATGTTCGGTCACTATCTCGTGGCATTGAGCAAAAAACTATATTTGCGCGTCATACTGCTGAGGCGACTTGCAGGCTCAGGTTGCGGGTGCCCAAACACAGCTCACAGATGCTTTGTTTATGGTCTACTTAACAGCTGAGTACTGCACACCAGTCTGGTGTTGGAGCGCTCACACTCACTTCATAGACAGTGTCCTGTATGACGCCTTGCTCATTTTTGCTGAATGCCTGCGTCCAATACTTTCAGATATCCAGCCGACTAAAAGCGAAACTTCCCTTGGCTAACGGTGCAACCCTGGACCCCGACCATATGTTAAATTCCTAGATTGGACCAAGAATCTTTAAAAATGTTTTATCCTCTTTCCACTCTCCTAATAAATCTACACGATTCCCTTTTTTACCATAAGCAGTATTGCTGCTACTACTGTAATCTTATTCCAAATCACTTCACGTTGGTTCAAAGTTACCATCTTTACTACAACTAAAGTCATTAACAACTATCACTTGATGGTGTAAAAAATGTTTGGAAATAAGCCATTCAATATAAAATTTACTTGCAAAACAATGTGAATACTGAAAATGATGCTTGGGTCCAGCGTCTTTGTGACAAGCTCCGCCCATAAAAGTTTTCATAAATCAGTTCATTGGACGTCACTCGAAGCAGCAATTAATTAATGTATTCACTTTGCTTCTCTATACGTTGTCTCTCCTGGACTGGTGCTCCAATTCCCAGGAGGCGAGGAGTAGTTATACTCCTTATCCTATTCTTAAGAAATAAGCAAACCGGGCTAATAAGTATTGGGGTGAATTCCCGAGACGCCTACGAGTTGGGTCTCTTGCAATAACTGTCTGCCAATCTACTCCCACAAGCAGCGTCAAATTTACAAATTTTACTTTTTAAAACCCTTTTGGGGTTTGCTGAAACACATATAACTTATTTACACATTATTTACATATAAATTATTAACACATACATTATTTACACATAAATTATTAAGTAGATAATTATTAAATTTTAGAAGACGTTTTGCCACGTTTTTACTAATCGAATTGTGTTAAAATTGTCTTCGCGCTCTTTTATTTGTTAAGTAAAGTGTTGCCAAATCGAAAATTGTGAATTTCTAATTTTACTGTTAAATCCTTTTTAGTAGCGCGAACATACGTTACTATGACAGCAATGACATCGAATTCGATATGGTTATGAGAGTACAACTAAAAAATTTGAATTAGCAGTGGGCCGCATAAAAGCATCAAGTGTACCGCAGGTTGGACATCTTTGGGGTAGGCAATTACCCTGACCTGCTTCCAGAGATGCCAAGATATTGCTGTCCGCTTGTGACTGTAATTTAGAACTGCTTGCCAAGACCACCAAGCAGGGGAAGTGCCGTAAAATGTCTTTTCCAAGAACACAGCAGAATGGTGCGAGCGGGTTTTGAACCGAGACTATGTTGATCATAAGCATGGCGCTTTAACCATTCGACCACGCTGCAGACAAAAAGAAAAGTTTTTCTGATTTTCTGATTCAGAAAACAAAAAGAAAAGTTATGGAAATCAAAAATGTAAAAATGATGATGATGATGATGATGATGATATTTTATTCATGCTTAGTAACATTATTAAACATATGCAATGTACAGTACTATGAAGCATGAAAAGGAAACGCGACACAACGACGAACGTTAAACATGCAGAAAGTATAGAGAGAGTTGAGAAAGAGAAAAATAAGAAGTACGGCCGCGTTACCTACAAATGATAAACGTATCCAACTAATAGCAATCAAAAGCCAACATTTTCTCTTCTAATTTGCAAAATTTTATTTACGAACGAAAAAGCTGAACAAAAAGTCCTTATCAAAGCATCAAAAAATTTTAGCATAATTTAATAATAAACTACTGTATAAATGACAATTACATACAATTAAACTAAAATATATACAACAGTTTTTTCAAGTTTATGCTTACACTGGTACTATAATTTAAATCAAAAGCAAGTTCCAGTTTATCGTAATTCTGATGACTTATATAGATTGCTTTTGAATGAAATTAGTAGTACCAGTGTGAGCGTAAACTTGAAAAAACTCTTGTATATATTTTAGTTCAATTGAATGTAATTGTCGTTTATGGTTAAATTATGCTAAAATTTTTAGGTGCTTTTGTAAGGACTTTTGAAAGTCGAAGCCGCTTAGCTTTTTTGTTTGCAAATAAAATTTTGCAAATTAAAAGATAAATGTTGGCTTTTGATTGCTATTAATTGCTAATGACTTTTAAAAATTAATTCTCTTTCTAAATTAAATAATAAACAGTTGAAGATGCTAAAACTACTTTCTTTAGGGCTATAGGCTACCTTAGGCTACTTTGAATTGAAATTAAAATTTAATGCCATGCTTTTTTAATTCAAGTTGAACAGTATGATTGTTAAGTTAGAATGTTAAAGTTTGTTACCTTAATAGAGCTACTTTGGAAAAAGTTTTTAGTAGGTATAAATATATCCAATTTAAACTTATTTGGCCATTCCACCAGAGAAATTATCATAAACTCAATTTTGTATTTTATGATAATTTTTTTGTTCGGGAAAATTGCCAAATAAGTTTAAATTTGATAAACTTATTTGGCCAAAAAACAAAAATAATGGTCCAACTTCAGCGCAGCTAGGCCTAATTTGAACCAAGAAAGAAAACTCAGTTTAATTGATAATAAGTCTGTGCACTTTATACTCTCAACTTAAAATCACAAAAAAGTGCGTACAGCGTATAGCAAAAGTTTGTAAATTGGATGAAGAAAAATTGTAGACAACTAATTTAGCTTCTCGTGTGTTTATTGGTTAAAAATAAAATGTCATGAAAAATAACATAGGGAACTTATAAAAAAAACTTAGTCTCACCGAACTCCCCAAACATAAAAATAATGATTCGAGTTAATCTTTTTATATCCTAAAAAGAATTCAATTTTAAAAGTTCTTTTGGTGCCATATAATAAGATTTCGTGAAATTAATGTTGGCTAATTTTTAATGCTTTTTGGCTAATAAAGAGATCTTTCACATGCTGCAGAAATAGTTGTCCTTGGTTTGATTACATAAAGCAGATTATTGAATTTTTTTGTTTTCTTTGTAGGCCTATTGTAGTTCAAGTGGTTATTTTTATTACAGGCAGGATTTGAGCCTGAAAGTGATGGTTGTAGTCTCTACCAAAAAGCTTTTATTTGCCCTAAAAATTTTTACCCTCCCTTAAACTAGTGGTGTCCAACCTTATACTCGTCGGGGCCAATTTTTGGTGTGTAAGTTTATCACGGGCCGCAATTGCTGCAATAATCAAAACGGTGTTAGTTCGAAAATTTCAGTCCCCAAAACAGGTGTTCTCTAAAAAAGGTCTTCACTTTGCTTAAGGCCGGGTTTTATTTTGTCGATTAAATGAATACTATCTACATGTTGAGCATCGCTGGACTAGCGCTTCCCAAAAATTATTTTGCGGCACACTTGGGAATTTCTCGCGAATCACCGATTGGAGAGGTTTAAATGCATTGCATTAATTCAAGGTGATTTGGTCATCTGATTAGAAATTCCTTTGCGGGCCGCACGAAAAGGCTCCGGGGGCCACATGCGGCCTGCGGGTTGGACACCCCTGCCTTAAACCTCCCCAACAAACTTCCCAAACGGTTGAAACCATTCCTCAAATTGAAGAGTTTTTTATTCTTTAATTGACTTTCAAAGCCTTTGATGTCCGCTGTCCCTACTTAATCTTTTACATACAAAACAAAGTGCATGGCAAATAAATTGTAGAAGTAGATTACCAAAATCAAGTTCAAACTTTTTGGTAAATTAATCTGTTTATTGACATGTTCCATTTAGAATTAAAAAAAATTCTGATTAACATAATAAAACCATAAAAAATTGTCAGGTTGAGTAATATTTTTGTAAGTTCACTTTTAAAGAGATGCAGCAACTTCATTGATTATTTCATTCCAAGCTTCTGATGTTTGCGGAACTTAACAATATTTTTCCAATTTAGCTGCAGATTTTTTTTAATGTCGAGAAACACCTGTGCTCACATCCGTCGGGCACCGCAAGATAGTTTAAACCTTGCCAAACCGATCCAGTTTTTCGGAGCCTGATTGACTGGAAAACTACCGCAAAACTGTACAAACCTCAACTCCAAGTCTCAAAAATTTGGGCAAAATTGGAATTTTTTGGCAGCAACCAGGAATTATTTGGGGAAAACAAATTTTTTTTGCGCACCGACAACGAACTACTTTCGCAGGATAAAGTTTCTAAATGCAGAAAAATGATCAAGATCTGAGGTGAAGACTTATTTACTTTTTTGGGAAGAAAATAAAATCAGAGACAGATTCAAATTGAAGAAATTTTTTGGTCTACATTCTAAATTTGGTAAGAAATTTCTTGTCATCTATGAAATGCTAAAAGATCATGAGTCAGGCAAACATCAAAAAAATTGGGGCGAAACTGTATTGTCCCCCGACATTTTTTCGGCTGGTACGGCTATGCCCAACCCATAGGCTATATATGCAGACACATTAACAGCAGAGAGGTAAAATACACGAAAAAAATAGGCCTACTTCGTTCTGGGAATGTTACACGATTATTTTTTTACAAACTATTTCATAATTACATAAATAATAATCAATGAAACCATGTCTTTATATACCGTAACTAAACCTTCCCGAAACACTACTGTGACCGGGAATGCCGGAGCTTTGAACACAGCAAGCACGCATTGACATAATTCTTTATTTAAATAATCTGAAAAGAGAAACGGATTTGACGCGGCCGAGCGTCGAACTCGGGGCACTGAAAACAGTCGACCATTCACTAGACGAAGTAAAACCGTTTAAAAGTAAAACGGGAGAGTTTAAAAAAAAGGGGGGCGGCTAATCGAAGATGTCGAGTTGATCTGCGAGGTAATCGATTAGTTCTTGCGGCGTTAACAACTTGGCGGCATGAACATCCGGGATATGATGACCTGCAAGTTATGCCAATTGAAAGACAACACGAAGTCATTGAATGGCAAGCGGTTATATACGTACCGAACTCGTTTTCGACTTGCATGATGACTTCCACATGATCCAAACTGTCGAGACCTAAATCTTTTATAAAATGAGCACCAAGTGCAAGCTGCAAAAAAAAAACAAATGCAAGAAACTTTCTCCATAAGTTGGACAACTTAAAAGGCATAAAAATAGTTGGAACAAAAACACTTATTATTTGAGTTGAGAACAGATGGCACAATAGAATATCATCAGAGGCATTATGCATTACGCACGCCGAACCCGAGCTCACTTCGAGTTTTAAACTCTCATCAGGACATTTCGTCATCTCATTCGTCGTCAACCGATCAGCATCTGGTGATCGGCGTGCGTGATGCACAATGCCGCTTCTATCAGTGCAGTAATGCATCTGGTAGAAGCCCACAAGTCTTAAAATTACTATTTTTTAATTTAAAAAGCTTGCTTCAATAACCTTGTTTTGATCGATTTTGTCGTACAGACGGAGGTTGTACATGACGCGGTCCTCGATTTCCACCAACTCAGTCGGTTTCCCGCCCATGTATCTGATTGGTTGAATTGATTTCGAAGGCTAAAAATGATTCTTGGCAGAATAGGAAGATAACAGAAAAATTGACATTTCGATTGCCGTTGTACCAAAAGATTTTAGCACCACTTCAGTGGGGGAATCAAAATATCGATTGCCAAATAATGTCTTTAATGCCCCACAACTTAAAATTATCGTGTTATAATTGTTCATTGTAATTGAAGCATAGTTTGGTGGTTCGAACATGCAAATGTGCAATAAAAATCAGTTGGTCACGGGAGTGCGCAATTACATGTCGGCACAACATTGAAAAACTTTAAAAATTATTTCCATAATAATATACAGTAGAACACGGATTATCTAAAATATTAACAGCACGAAATGCATGCAGTGAATTTAAAACATTGTGAAGAGCGCGACGTTTTACGTAGAGTAGTCATCTATTTCTTGTTCTAGTTTAAAACTTGCCGCGAGGGATGATGATTTTTACACGAGATTGTGCTGTAGATGCGTTAATATGCCAAAATTACATGCCAGCGATCGCGCTTGGATAGTCAACGTCTCATTGCCGTGCGCAAAACAAGCGATTTTACCAGTGGGTCCCAACCTGTCATGGTTCGTGGCCCTTTTTCTGCTACTCTCAACACCCGTAACCCCCTGCTTACCTGCTCGTGGTCCCCTAGTATTTTCAACCAAAATTGGTTCATAATGTCGAAATCTCAATGACCCACCAAGTTTTTGTCAGGCCCCACGTTGAGAACCAATGGATTAGACCAAGGGTGAGGAACCTTTTTGCACTTACAGGCCATTTTCAAAGATTAAAAGTTGGTGCCGGCCGCACAAAAGTTTGGAAAGCAAGCAATACAATTTTTCATAGCAAAAAGATAGTGATTCCTAAAAAAGTCTTCACTTCAAAGCAGTCTCCAATTTTCCAGTTTTAGCCCCAAAACCTAAAAAAAAGGGTTCTCTAAAAAAGTCTTCAGCTCGGATCATGCAAAGGCCGCAATTTTTGGGTTCGAAGGCCGCAGGTTCCCCAGCCCTGGATTAGACAGTAGCAATTGGCATATCGAAAATGGTAATCCCGACATTTTGTGATATTTTCTGATCATAAAATGCGTATTTACAGTGCAAACGCAATAGCGAAATTTTCAATCATAATCAAGATGAAAAAACACAAACCTCGTAAAATAACTTCTTGGTTAAAATTGAAGGAAAAGAGTGTGAGTGACATGCTGAACTTGTTTGCGTAGATATAGGCAAAAGGTAACTTCTAGTTGAAAATATTACTTTCGAATTTCTTAGTATTCGCAAGTAATTAAAAGTGTTAATCAATTTTGTCATTTTACAAGCATATATAAATGCGAAATCTTAAGAAAAAACATAGCATTGCATTAGTTATAAATATCAGATAATTAAAGTGCCTTGAAATTATACGATTAACACTAAGGCTTGGGCTACTCCTGGGCTATACGCTCAACGAACGTTTGTTTATAACGTAGAAACTTTTATTTAATAAACAAACGTACGCCGAGCATGTATTCCAGGCGTGAACAGATGCAGATTAGCTTAGTGCTGTTTGCCACCAGCAAATAGTCCGGATTTATGTCGATGCACAGTGAGTTCGTCGATGGAATAAACATCTTGAAACAAAAATCGAGTTTTATTTCATATCTTACAGTATAGTAGCTAAGAGTATTTATTTGATTGTCCACATATAATACATTAACTGTCTTTTCGGTTTCGATAATGTACTCCATATTTTTTTGATAAGCAATTAAATTGTGGAGATGTCTAACAAGACTAAAAAAGTTGTAATAAAAGAATCAAGAAAAAATGTTTCGAGTTTAAATAAAAATAATTCTTGCTTGGATGGGGCTAACACTGTGCAAATTTTTCTTTTTTTTCTCGAAACTTATCTTTTATTGGCGAATTTTATCGTGGGCCAATTTTAGGCGGCGAATTTGCCTAAACTATTCTGCATCAGATGGTTCAAAATGCTTTACAAACAAACTATTTTATAACCACTGTAATGCTTTTGATTATAAAAGGCCAAAATCACAAATCCACTAATTGTTACATTGCAATAGAACAATACGGTGCTCTTAACACATTGCCTAAATCCAAACAAACATAAGAAAAATATTAAAAAATAATGTACTTCAAATGAAAAAATTTTGGCTTTCAATTAAACTTTCACGTTTACAATTTACATAAAATCAAATCTGATAATCTATGAAAAAAAAAACTGTTACGAAAAAGTGGAAAGTTTGAAACTACATTGGAAAAAAAACTAAAAGTTTATATTATCATTTATTCTCAACCAAACTAATTATAAAGACTAGAAATGGGAAAACCACTAGAATATTATTTCAGTTTGTCATAAAATCAACAGAAAAGGTTTAGATGAAACAGTGTCAAGCTTTGTTACTTTCATTATTATTTTTTTGCATTCAATAAACAATTTTAACAAAAAATTGTGCAATCTTCAACAGCAGAATTTTTCAATCATTACCAAAAACGGGAGTGTAGGTTGGAAATGTCCCACAACTCTCTAATTTCCATGAGGTATCTTCAACATTCTTTGTGACTTCTGATTCAAAAACAAAATTGTGAAAAGCAGGAAGCTTTAATTTCAAATTACCAATATTTTCCAACTCTTTTGCATCAACTAAATAATAAATCTGAATAATAATAGTTAAAAATGCTGGTATTTCAATTTTTGGATCAATTTTACCAGGTAGACGCATACGAATGGTAGGGTAACGATATTTAAAATCCTTTTCACTTAATTTAGCTAATTCCTCTTTATGGTTTGATGGAAGATGATTCCATTGTGCAATTATGTTTTCTAAACAGGATGGACTGATAGCATCTTTTAAAATTGCTGTGTTATTGTTCTTTAAACAATCTATTATTTGCTCAACAATTATTGGGCAAGATTTACAAAAGTCTTCTAAGAAAAAATCTTTGTTGAAATAGCCACGAACAAGATTACCATAAATCCAGTTATTGAAAGCTACAATAGGTCTTGGACGAGAAAATATTTTTAACTCTTGAAACTTGAAATTAGAAGTACTAAAAGTCTGTACAAGTTTGTAAAAATGTGGCTGTTGTTTCAAGTTTAATCTGACTGGGCGAAAAAAACTAGTGGCATAAATTTTTCCAAAGTGAAAACAATTCTTGTATTTACAAACAAACATTTGAAAAACTTGTATATATAAAATAAATAACTCTGCCAAGAGAATACAAACAACAAAGTTTTTCAAATATTATTTCCATGGTATTAACTTTATAGATAACTGTGCAATACAAATATAGAAGTTAAAATTATTTAAATAGATTTAAAAATAAGTTGAAAGTTATTGACCAGAAATTCTGAATATTATTAGTTTACAATTGTACGTTATAATGAAATTTTTTTTTACACATTTCCAAGATTGTAACATATAAGTTAATAAGTTTTCAAAACTTAAATTTAATTTTTTGCTCACAAATAATTTTTCTTATGAGAAACTTGGGTGTTTTAGAGTTTAATTAGAGCTTGTTTCTGACCAGGTAAACAGTAGACTTTGATTCAGTTAAGCTTGTTTTTAGGGCTATGTTATATTTGAAGGCTAAAGAAAAAATTGAATTATGAATTTGTGCTTTGCTTCTGATTGTTCTAACCCTTGTTCCTTGCCAACATTGCTTGACTCTGCTCATATTAACAAAAACAATTTTTTATTTGCACACTCAACATTTGTGTATTTCAAAAGTATTGTATTTTTTAAGCTTCAAACTATTGTTTAAAATTAATTTCATCATTCTCCACATCTTTCTGTCTTCAACATCTGTCTCCTTTGCACCAACTTCCCCTATATCTCTTTTATTACATCTAAAAATCTTCACTTTGGTCTCCCTCTTCTCTTTCCTGGTAACTCCATTTCCATCATCTTTCTTCTAACATACTCTTGGTCTCTCCTCATGACATGTCCATACCACCTCAACCTGCCCTCCCTCATCTTCATTCCTAACCGTTCTACCTTAAAATTTAAAATTAATTTCTAATAATGTCAATTTATGTCATGATAAAATACAAAACTTTCAGAATAAAAAAGTCTTTGCAGTTTAATTCTATAAACAGCTATTAACCTATAACATAATTAAAATTTTATATTGGATTTAACTTTAAGCGCAAAGTTAAGGCATCAATTGTACCACTGATTAAAATTTCAATAAAAATTTAACTACAGAGTCAAGAATGTGCTGACATACTCAGTGACAAGTTCTTATCTGCTTTATTCAAGATTTAAATTTTATGCCTTTTGCTCCACTCAAAACAAAGGAAGAGCTTTCTTACATGCAGTTTACATATGAGTTTGTAGCAAGGCATCTAGGTGCATCTGCAAACCATCTGATAAAAAAGACCTAGGTGCCATACTTCCAACCTGAAACAGGCAATGCATGTCTCACAAATTGTTAAACATGTGAGATGGCTTTAACTATCTTTAAAAAAGCAATCATCAGTAGAGATAAAAAAATGTTTCTTGAACTTTATACTTGATACTTCAACGTCTGAAATAAATAAATAAATAAATAAATAAATATATGGCTAGTTCAACCACATCTTGAATATGCAGTAACTATTTGGAACCCACATTTAAAACTGCTGTAATTGAAAAAGTACAACACCAGGCTACAAAATGTATTCAAGGTTTGAAAAATAAAAGTTATCGGCAATGGTTGCAAATTTTAAAGATTGACTCTTGAAAACTGAACATAAAATAACTTTAAATTGATCAAACATCCTTTTCTTTGAATAGTAGAAACATTTTTTTCAGTAACGGAGTTATAAACATGTGAAATAAACTGCCTCTAATATTGCATCTAGTTTGTCTCTATGTAAATTTAAGCATCATGTCTCAAATTTTGTCATTCTACATTTTGATAATCTTGGTGTTTGATTCACAAACATAAGGATCAAATAAAAGAAGAAACCAAGAAAAAAAGGATCTCTCAAGAAGCAATAGTGTAACTGCAGGAAGATCCAAGTTCTTCTTGAAGAGACCCTCTTTCTTTTTTTTTTTTTCTTTAAGTGTGTCTTTTATAGTACTATAACCTATTTTTATCATGTCTCTGTTATTTGCTTTCATATACCAAATTACCTATCTGCCTTTGCTATGCTGTCCATATTTTCATATCTAGCCCAGTCTTAACAATATATTATTAAATGTTTTTTTACAGTGCTTTCTCAGTGATCTCTTTTTTTCTTTTACTGTCTGACTATTCACTTGCAATTACTAACTAATGACTTATTAATAATGTGCTGCTGAATAATAATTAATTATGCCTCATGGACGTCCTCCAGCACCCCGTTCTATTGTCAACATTAATGAAGTCCTCACTGCTTCCCAGATTATCCAAGAAAACTATACTATAACTCTTTTTGCTCAGTCAATGCCCAATACTTGGGAAGCTATTCAGTGGTGTGCTTGTTTAATAAACCTACCTTTCATTTTCTATTATTACTTTTAATAAACCTACCCTTCATTTTCTAAAATATTTTATTTTACGAATGTAAACTACGACTTTACCGACGAATAAAATTGTTCATTCGTAGAGAAATATCTAATTGAAAATGTTTGTGATTAAGTTTTTCAAAACAATTTGTCATACAAATTAATTAGGTCAAGGCATATAAACAAATTTTCTAACCAAGCTGCTATCCCTTATTCAAAACAGCAAAATCTATTTTAGGTTTAACCAGAATTACATCAGTACATTTCCATTTATCATTGCTAATCAAACAAGAATACAAAAAGCAAAAAGAATTGATTGCAAACATGAATATAAAGACAACCAAAATACAGGGTGTCCATAAATTATTGTTACAATTTCAAAAATTCACCATAGTCTTATTTTTTAAGATATTTTCAATCGGTTTGTCGGCAGCGTGGTCGAGGGGTTAAAGCACCGGACTGATGATCAACATGGTCTCGATTCAAAACCCACTTGCGCCATTCTGTTGTGTCCTTGGGAAAGACACTTTACGGCACTTTCCCCTGCTTGGTAGTCTTGACAAGCAGTTCTAAATTACAGTAATATCTCTACTAAATCACTAGCGGACAGCAATATCTTGGCATCTCCGGAAGCAGGTCGGGGTAATTGCTTACCCTATGTATAGCGCCTCCGTCGCTTTCCTGTGAGTCAAGAGGATAAATAGAGATAAAATAATAAAAAATAAAAAAATAAAAAAAAGGTTTGTTTTATAGTAAAAGAAAATGCTTAATTTACGTTACCACCAGTCGCACATACGACATCCAATCGATATTCAATTTCTTGCCATGTTCTTGCTAACATATCTACTAATGGTAGGTTGGTAGCGAAATAGCGAATGGTAGGTCGCGCAGGTGGCTTTCTTCCATACTTGCGTCTAAAGTTCCGCTGTGCTTGGATATCTGACTTAATTGTCTCCATAAACTAGGTAACACACTGGGCTTTTTCATGCGAAGTACTTATTTTCATAAACTCTACTTTCGCTACTAAATTCAAAAATATTCTGCTTAATCACTAAATAAATGTAATTTTAAACCTAATTATTTCCACAAGTACCTTTTAAGAAAGAAAAAACATGAAGCAAAAAAATATAATTTTGATAAACTTTGAAAATTGTAACGATAATTTATGGACACCCTGTATAGTAAGTCTCTGCGGATCTCTTCAAGTCACCGTAAGCAATTTTTTTGTTTGTAAAACGGGTACCGGCAAATACTACAGGCCGAGCCGCATGGAGCCACCGTGTAAACTTCAAATATTGCAGGAGCCGCATGCAGACCCTTTAAATGAGTTTAGAGATGCGTAAAGCCGCATGGAGCCACCGTGTAAACTTCAAATACTACAGGAGCCGCATGCAGACCCTTTAAATTAAGTCTAGAGATCAGGGGCGTATTCTCCATGTATGTAAGGCATGCATTGCATGCCTAGAAATTTTATAAAAAATAATTATATAAAAAAATAAAAAATAATCTTGAAAAAAATTCTCTAAGTATAAAAATTTTGATGATATTAGGTTGATTATTTTTTTGATATAACAGCATAAATAAGTTTTATCGGTTGCAACTCGGATCATTCAGTACAGCTTCAGCTAGAGCTTATCACTAAAATACAAAATAAAATTGGAAACACGCATGCAAAATCTAAGTTGCATTTTTTGACTCTGTTGCTAGAAGGAATTACGAGACCTACCGGTAGTTCTAAGAAATATTATAGATGCATATTCCATTGCAGACATTGTTTTATCCGAATATTTCTTTTCTTTTGCGAAATTTTTCTTAAATTAAAATCTAAATCTCCGATTATTCAGCAGTTTGATATCGTATCTATGCATGCAGTTTTGATATTGCATGCACGCCCATGTTTATAGAGCGTGACGTTGTTGAAGAACTGATCTAGTATCGCTTGCTACAAATTGCTTACGTTTACTCAGTACTCACATTCAGATGCAAATTATAGAAATTATTATAGAAAAAACTTCATGTATTTACTAGGACTATAAATTGCAAAATTTTATAAAAATTGCATGTTTTATCAAATATTAAAATTGAGCTAAATTTTGAGACTGATGACGTCATCATTTCGTCATTGCATGCCTGACCTGAAAAGTCACGGTACGCCACTGCTAGAGATGCATGTAGAGATACGTGTAGTTAAGGTGGCTCCATGCGACTCATGCAGCTCCATGCATCTCTAGACTTCATTTAAAGGGTCTGCATGCGGCTACTACGGACGAGGGGAATGACTCGTCTAAACCTGCGCAGTCAGTTAATCGAAAATTCAAATTGTTTTGGATCAACAAATGATTTAATAGCGTTTGAATTCGTCAAAACAATTTCGGTTACACAAATTTTAACCACGAAACTATTTGAAATCAGAAACAATTTATCTAGATTTAGCAAATGATCTAGATCCTTAGAAAAACATCACTAACGCAAATAAACACTTATTACAAAACATACCTAACCCTACTCTAGCTAAATTAGCGTATAAACAAACGCTAACCTAACCCTAAACTAGCTAAACTAAAATTGACCAAGTTGAATGGATGAAAAAACCCAGATGCAACGCATATTTACGGCGCTAAAAACTGTTTTTAAAGTCAAACGAAGGAAAATTCTAAATTAAGAAATGCTATGGAAAACTTACTTAAAACAAAGCTTTTTAAGAATAAAATTCGCGTCGCGAGAGAACGAACAGAGAGAAAACAAATTACAATAATTACGCGCCGCGAGAGAACGAACAGAAAGAAAACAAATTATAATAATGATTAACTAAGTTGAAGAATTAGCGACGCGAGTTCAAATCCAACAAAAAACGGTAAGTTAAAAAATAAATAAATTTAAAACATATAATAATCTTTTTACCAAGCGGGAGGTTTTATTGTTCGCCTTCTTGACGGGACCTCACAGCTTGGCGCATCATCCGTCGCAACACCTGTAGTATTTGAAGTTTATACGGTGGATACATGCGGCTCCATGCATCTCTAGACTAAATTTAAAGGGTCTTCATGGGGCTCCTGTAATATTTGAAATTTACACGGTGGATCCATGCGGCTCCATGCTGCTCCTGTAGTATTTGAAGGTACCGTTTGTAAAACTAACCCGGATGCCCCTGTGGTTACTATCGCTTCTTGAGAGATCCATTTTTTCTTCGTTTTCTTTTTTCATTCCATGCTGATGCTGAATGGGGATTCCGGGTGAATTTCACCAAAAAAAATCGCTTACGGTGACTTCTTGAAGAGACCCATCTCTGCAATATGTATAAGAATAAAAAAATTTTAGTTATATCAAGAGTTTGTAGCTAAATTTGCAACATAAAGCTTCAAATATTTGGCTACGGTGCACAAATCAAATTTTAATTTTGAAATTAAAAAACTTAATTGACTTCAATAAGAAACGCGCCTCTCAGTCTTTTCACAAAGTAGAAACTTTAATACATTGCTTTTAATTGTAATTTAACAGGTTAGAGCAGGGATGAGAAAACTTTTTTGCTTGAGGACCGCATTCAATAGTTGATTTTGTTTGAAGGCCACACTATAGCACAATTAAGTGAAAATATAATATCTAAAATAACGTTAAGCGTTGGAATTTGGTTAAAGACCCAAATAAAAAAGATCTTTATTTTTAGTTCAACGTAAATTTTATTAATGTTTTAAATTATTAGCTTGAGGCTTTTGCAGGCCGTAGTTTGCCTAACCTTGGTTTAAAGAAAAAAGTGATCAAATTCAGTGATGACCTTACAAAAAGGGGGACCTGGTGCAAGAAAAGTAAGGGGTGGGGTCACTATTTAGTGTACTAAAAAAAGTGGCTGAAGCCATTTTTAGTGTATGAAAACAAAGTGATCTTTAAAAAAAGAAAAGGACTTCAATTTAGGGAGCCATTATTGATCATAGAGAGTAAAAGTGATCAATAAATATAAAAAAAGATCTTCAATTTGGGGGGCCACTATTGGGTGATCCAAAGCATGGAGAAGCACTTTTTACTGTCTCAAGACATTGTGATTTCTAAAAAAAAGGTCTTTACTTCCACGAGCACAAGTGACATACAACCTAAGGAGCAGAAGCCTGCTGATCTTCCAAATTTTTTTCTTTTTTTTTGACATGTCTTCGACGTCCTAATTCTACTATGAAGATATAGACCAATTTTTGGTGTAGGGGAGCTTGTTGCGGCTGCTCTATTCGCACCCTATTGAAGCCATGACTGATCAAATTATAATGATTTTTTTGGAGTTCATTGGGGGAGTTTTTATCGATAATTCGGTCAGCTCAGATGTAAGCTATTAGAAATAAACAGTATCAAGTGTAATGAGTTTTAAATACATAATAAAATTTAAATTTTTAATTTTTAAACTATTATAGCAACTTACACGCAACGATAAGATATTAATGTTTGACAAGTTAGATGCATAACTGCATAGAAAATTATAGAACACAAATACAGAAGGGGCGCGCCTTAAACCGTGAAAGAGGTCGAAAGCTAATCTTTTAAAATTATTAAAGCGAATAAGGTACATTAGTTTAAAGAACAACTTAAACAACCTACTGCATTTGCCAACATAAAACTAAACTTTCTATTTGTAAAAACTTTAATAAAAGTAAACTGATCTTATACATACATTTTCTATTTAAAATTCTATTGGTAGAATTAAGTAGACTGAATAATAGTACTAAAAAAGATTCCTGTCAAATTTCTTCATCTAAGTATATCATCGCTTCAAGCAGATTTTGCTGATTTATTTGATTTTCTTTCACAATTAGACCAGCCCCCCAGTATTGTGTTTATTTCGGAAACCCGTATAAATATTGAATCTTCTACAAACATTACTATTCCTGGTTATACCTTTATTCATTATCCTTCCCCAACAAAAGCTGGTGGTGTTGGTGCATATATTTCTGATCATTTAAACTTCACAGTTAATGAAACCTTTAAACTTGGAGTCAACGATTGTGAAGATCTATGGTTGAACATTAGTTTTCCAAACATAAAATCCTCGTATATTTTTGCTGTAATCTATCGTCATCTTCACAACAATCATTCTCAATTTTATGATGCGCTTGATGAGTCACTTCAGAAGCTAAACCGTTGTAATCATGGGTGGGCACGGTATTTTTACTCGGTACTTTTGAATAATCCAATTTAATGGTTATAACTATTAACTTCTCTGTCATATAGCCTATTGAATTTCAATTGACATTCAAAAATAGTGTAATTCAAAAATAAAAATAAAAAAAATAGTTTTTTTATTACTATTAAATTGGATTATTCAAAAGTACCGAGTAAAAGTACCGCGTTACTGCGTTACTTTTACTCGGTACTTTTGAATAATCCAATTAAATAGTTATAACTCTGTCATACATTGAATTTCAATTGACATTCAAAAATAGTGTAATTCAAAAATAAAAATAAAATTTTAAAAATAGTTTTTTTATTACTATTAAATTGGATAATTCAAAAGTACCGAGTAAAAGTACCGCGGTACTTTCGTGCCCACCTATGGTTGTAATAAGAACGTTATTATTATGGGTGATGTCAACATAAACATGTGCAGCGATCAGTATAGCCCTTTATTGCACCAATACTTGGAAACACTTTATAGGAACGGGTTTACGTGCTGCATAAATAAACCCAGTCGCATTGCGAGCTCGTCTCAAACAGCAATCAATCATATAATAACCAACATAGTCAGGGATGAAATTATCCCTGGAATATTAAAGTTTCACATCTCTGACCACCTTCCTATCTTCTGCTCTATCTCCTCCTTACCGTATAACCCTCCAATCATAAAAACCAACACAACATACCGCAATATTAGTAATATTGAAGAAGATGCATTTCGCCACGACCTACCCCATACTTTAGAACCAACAGTCTATGAATTCACTAATCTGCCAATAACATCAACAAATTTTGATACGCACTTTAATAACTCAAAAGTTGGAGAGTTTTTGAATTTTTTGTAGCAACTTATTTTTTTAAAATTTGTTAAAGTTTTTGAAATTTTGTTACTTCCACAAATTTTAGTTTTTGAAATTTAGTAGAAGTTAATTCGGTAACTCCGTACGTTATTTAATCGTCTAACCTTTCGGCGCGTGTAAGGAAGGCCTCGCCGATAACGCAATTTTGGTGTCTACTAAAAGATAAAATTCTTAAATCTTCTCGCTGGATCTGACCTTCGAACCAGCGACAGCAAAAATATAGTCTAGCTAAACCACAGCTCAGACTACCACAATATCTTCTTTATTAATAAATTATGCTCCAATCGACTTAGGAGCCCAAAATAGTATACAATTCAACAGCAAATACAGATTCAGTAGCTTAACTCTTCAGCTCTTCACAATAACGTAGTCAACCAAAGACTTGCGACCAAAAAACTATGAATTTACACAGCTAACAATTTTCCAATTTTAAGTTACCACAACGAATCATAATCATGCTTCCGAGCGAGCCTTATTTATATTACTCGGTCGTGAGTATCTCGTACGTTCTGAAATTTACTCAAATCATACAATCACTATTACGTCATAGTCAAAACAGGTCAAGCGGATAGTTCTGGAATGTACTCCACATTACGAAAGTAAGCAGTGTTGCCATTTTCTTATAACTAAATGTAAAATATTTAAATTACTTATAAAACCGTTATTTCTCAGGCTATTTGAGCCGGACCAAAGCGAAATCAAAAAGATTTTTTATGAGATTGTGAATATACATACATAGTGTGGGCAATTTTTAGGAACGGAATAAAAGTAAATATGGAAGCAGTTATCGATAAACATGCACCAATGCAAACTGTTTCTAAAAATGGAGGCGTTTCAGTCAAAAGCCTTGGCTGACAAGAGGTAATTACTTCTATTAAACATAAACAAAAGCTATACCGCACTTACTTTTTAACGAATAATGCCTTTGAAAAACAATTTTTTTAAAATATGCTAATAAATTAACAAGAGTAAAAAAATTGTCAAAAAAGATGTATTACACGGAATATATTTCTAAACATAACACCAATCCGAAAAAAGTGTGGCAAATAATTAATTTACTTATTCCTCGTAAAACCGTTAACTCTTTCGTTAAAAACATTAACGTCGATAATAAATTTATTCATCATCCATCTGATATAGCAGAAGAATTTAATAAATATTTTGTGAAAATCGGGAATAGTTTAGGTAAAAATATGGGAAATCAAAGCAACACCATTTACTCTGCTTATCTCAAAAACCCAGTTTTAAACTGTATTGTCGTAGAACCTCCAACGGCTAACAAAATTTTTTACATGTTACTTTCAACAAACCCGTCTAAAGCTTGTGGACGTGATAATATCAGTAATTTCTTTTACGTATAGGAGCATTTGTTTTAGCACCCATATTAGCTGTCTATTTTGGAAAAGCTCTTAAACTAGGTATTTTTCCATATCTTTAAAACTGCCAAAGTGATTCTTATTTTTAAATCATGTAATAAAGATAATATAGGAAATTATCGCCCAATAGCTTTACTTCCTAACTCAGGGTGGTCCAACTTCTGCACTCTTGTGGGCCACTTTTCAAGATTATTCAAGTTTGCGGGCCTCAACCGGCTAAAAACACTTATTTTTGTCCCAAACTCAGGGTGTTCACTAAAAAAAAAAAAAAAGATCTTCAATTGGAATCGATCTCCGTAATTCCTATTTTCGTCCCAAAATCATAACGTTCTCCAAAAAAAACAGGTTGCCGCTGCCTGTAATCGACAAGACTTGTGCAAAATTGTTCCGCGGGCCGCACAAATTCCATCCGCGTGCTGCATGCGGCCCGCGGGCCCGTAGTTGGACCACGCTGTCCTAACTTATCAAAAATTTTGGAAAAATTGATAAAAAATCACTTTACCAAATTTTTTTGTAAAAACAAAATTTTCTATCCAAATTAGTACGGTTTTAGAGAAAACTACAGTGTAATCCACGCCTTGATGGACATATTAACTAACGCATATGATGCCATAAACAACAATTATTACACCGATTTAATATTTATGGATTTTCGTAAAGCTTTTGACACAGTTTGTCACAAAATTTTACTGGACAAATTGTATCACTATGGCATAAGAGGCCCCGCTCATTCACTAATCGAAAATTATCTCTATACAAGACAACAATTCGTAACTATAAACAATGCATCTTTCTCATATAAAGCTATTAATATTGGCGTTCCTCAAGGCTGAATTCTTGGACCACTTCTCTTCTTAATCTATATCAATGATCTCCCCAATGCTCTTCATACCAACCTCCGTCTATTCGCTGATGATACTTGCTTGTTTTTAAATCACTTTTCTCTTACAACTCTGGAAAACGTCTGTGCAATCAAAGTGTCTCGCTAAAAAGAATTGACTGGTGTAATGCAAACAAAATTCAAATTAATTCACAAAAGTCGTTTATACTACCAATATCTACCAAACTTAACGTACCTTGTTTAAATCTAAATCTTCCTTACGGAAATTTCAAAATAAATTCTAGCCAAATATGCAAATACCTCGGAGTGTTATTAGATGACAAATTGAATTTTAAACCTCACATTCTCCAACTTGAAATCAAGTTAGCTAAGGCAGTTGGTATCCTTAGCAAATTGCGACATATTCTTCCGTTATCTGCTCTTAGACTTCTTTATTTCTCTTTGATACACCCTCATCTATTGTATGCTCTACCGATCTGGGGAAGTACGTTTCCATCCTACTTTAATAAACTTCAACGTCTTCAAAATAAATCCATTCGTATAATTTTCAACATTTCATCAAAAACATCTGTTTCGCCATATTATTACAAACAAAAAATCTTAAAATTAGCAGACTTGTATATTTATGAAATCGCTAAAATTATGCACCAGCACTCCCGAAAAGCACTACCCGATTATCTTTCTTCCTTCTTTACTACAACCCGCTGTTACTTCCACAAATTTTAGTTTTCTAAATTTTGGAAAGTTTTTTAAATTTTGTTCCGATGTTAAAAAGTTTTTTGAAATTTTGTAGAATTTATTTGGTAACTTAGTACGTTGTTTAATCGTCTACCTTTTTTGGCGCCTGTTAAGAAGGCCTCGCCAATAACACAATCTCGGTGTCTACTAAACGATAATTCTTAATCTTCTTGCTGGATCTGACCTTCGAACCAGCGACAGCAAAAATATAGTCTAGCTAAATCACAGCTCAGACTACCACAATATCTTCTTTATTAAGAAATATGCTCCAATCCACTTAGGAGCCCGAATAGTATAAATCAAAGCAACAGGTTAAAGCTCAATAGCTTAATTCTTCACAATCACGTAGATCACCAAAGACTTGCGACCAAAAAACTATGACTTCACACAGTTAACAATTTTCCAATTTTAAGTTACCACAACGAAACATCCAATTAATTAATAATACTGCTTTTCAGCGAATCGTATTTATACCATTGGTAAGGTTGCTCGAATGTTCTGAAATTATCTCAATGAAGCCAATCACATATAAGCATTATTGCGTCACATGCAAAAACAAGTCAAGCGGAAATCCAGAATGTTCTCAATAAAGCGAAATTATGCAGTGTTGCCATATTTTTATAACTAAATGTAAAATATTTAAATTACTTACAAAACTGTTATTTCTTCGGCTATTTGAGCCGGACCAAAGCGAAATCAAAGATATCTTTTATGAGATTGTAAATCTACATAATTTGGGCGATTTTTAGGAACGGAACACCCGCCAAATTCATAACAGCCCTACCAAATCTCACTCTAATAATACCTTATATTTTTTTAAATTCTCTACGTCCCATTGCCAAAGATCAATAAAATTTCAAGGAACAAAAATTTGGAACTCTATCCCTATTGAACTACAAAATCAATCATTTTACAAATTTAAGTCTAATCTTAAATCACCTTATTACAATTACGAGTATACTGTTGATAGGGGAAAGGCAGGTGAGTTGATACGGCAGGTCAGTTGATACACCTCCTCCCTAGAAGTTTCAAAAACATTTGTTAATAAAATACCGCTTCTTAGCGGTGTAAAAAACGAAAAAATTATCTTTGGCAACGATTTCGTGTTGATACACGAGGGAAGACTGATTCAAATTTTGATTTGAAAAATTTTTCTTGGTTTGAGTGAATTTTTTAGTTTATCTTTATGAAAGTTTAAAGCCTCGGTGGAATATTTTTAGCAAATGAAAATACTACAGATCTTAAGCATGGTAAATCAAGTTTTGAAAAATATATTGGCTGTTTTTTAATACTCTCTGATAAAGCCAAATTAAGTTGCTTTTTACTAATTTTTGAAGTAGGGTGAGTTGATACACTGGTAAAAGGTCAGTTGATACACCTGTATCAACTACTTCCACTAATCTTTAAATGAAGACTGAGTTTGGGTGTAGACTTAGATATACAGATAGGATTTGGGAAAAGAGTTAAATACAAAAATAAATTATAATATGTTACCATTTATCTTACACTGCTTGGCTTTACTCTAGGGTTTTTGTAGCATGGAAGAATGGTTTTAGCGAGACTCAGTGTATTTAATAGGGAGATAACTGAACATATCTACTGGTATTACAAGACCCAAGTATAAAGGGTAAAAACTAGAAAACTCCCACCGAATTTTTTTTATTTCTAAACTGAATTTGATACTGACTGTGTAAATTAATATACATATGCCAGTGTAAGCAATTGACTTATTAATAAAGTTATATAGCCTAGATTTAACTATAGTGCAACTGAATAATTTTGGTAGTCTGTTTTCTGTAAAATAAAAGTATTTTGTATAACTAACAGGCAAATGCCTCAACATTACAAAAGAAAAACTAACAGAGCAACAAGGATTCCAGCTGATGTTTTGCAAAGAGCTGCAGATGAAGTTCAACAAGGCACTTCTATTCGTAAAGCAGCTGCTAGTTTCAACATTGATAAAATGACATTACCTCGTTATATAACAAAGTGTAAAACTCAGCCTCAACCTTCTGTTGGATATGCAGCAACTTGCTAATTATATAATACCTACTGATATGGAAAGTGATCTGGCAAGGCACATAATTACCTTAGCTGATATGTTTCATGGCGTTTCTCTTGAAAAATGCAAAGAATTGGCTTATGAATTTGGTTTAAGAAATAAACTAAAGTTGCCATCTTCATGGGTTGAAAATAAAAAAGCAGGAAAAAGTTGGTGGCTTGGATTTAAGGCTCGGCATAACTTGTCAATTCGCTTGCCTGAACCAACTTCAGTTGGACGTGCATCTGCCTTCAATAAGCACACAGTCAATGAATACTTTGATAATTTGGCCAAAGTAATGGATGATAACAAATTTACTGCGGAACAGATTTTTAATGTGGACGAAACAGGTGTAACAACTGTTCAAAATCCAAAACATGTTGTTACGGCAAAAGGAACACGAAACGTTGGCTCAATTACATCAGGTGAAAGGGGTGAGTTAGTTACAGCTGTATACACAATTGGTGCTTCTGGCATTGTTTTACCACCTATGCTAATTTTTCCTCGTGTCCATTTCCGTGATCATCTCGTCAAAGGTGGACCACAAAGTTGTATCGGACAATGCAATAGATCTGGATGGATAAATGAAAATTTATTTTTGGTCTACATGGATCATCTCATAAAGCATACTCGTTGTGGACCAAAGCACAAAATCTTATTGATTCTTGACAATCATGAAAGTCACATTTCACTTGATGTTATTGATAAAGCTAAGTCTGCAGGAATTGTGATGCTTACCATTCCTCCTCACACCTCACACCAATTACAACCCTTAGATAAATCAGTACTTGGGCCTTTTAAAGCAAGCTATTGTAGAGCAATGGACAACTGGATGCGTAGCAATCCTGGCAAAAATGTTACAATATATGAAATTCCTGCACTGGTAAAAAAAGCTCAACTTGCTGCAATGACTCCAAAAAATATTTTGTCTGGATTTGAATGTACGGGCACCTGGCTATTTAATAGGAAAATTTTTACTAAACTAGATTTCGCACCTGCTGCAGTGACTGATCGTCTTCTCAGCACAGATACTGAGATCCAGAGTAATGAATTTCAGCAACAAAGTCAAATTGCAAAACCTTATAGCTCTTCTCAAATATGTTCTTCTACACCAAATTTTTCTGAGCATTCTGCTGCTCCAACACCAGAAGTAGATCAATATGTCTCGCCAAGAAAAATCCATGATATTCCAAAAGTAGCACCAAGAAAAGCGACAAACTCCAGAAAAAGGAAGACAACACGAATTCTGACTGCGACGCCCGTGAGAGATAGCATTGCTGTACTAAAACACAAACAAAAAAGAAAAATATTTCTCAGACAAAGAAGGCTAAGAAAAAACTTTTTTATGAAAAAAAAGCAACAAAGTCGCTAATTGAAAGCTCTTCTGAAGAAGAAAATATAGAGATTCACTATGATGATAATTCCGATTTTTCAATGGACAAAAATATTGTTGAAGGAGATTATGTTATTGTGAATGTCAGGGGTAGATCAAGAGTGGTTCAATATATTGCTAGAGTCGATGAAGTGGATGTCAATGAATATGAAGGAGTTTTTTTGCAAAAACTTTCTGGATGCATTACACACCATGAAACCATCACATTTATTGTAAATGAAAATGATTGTGCTTCATTTGTGTCAGATGACGTTGTGTTTAAACTGCCACCCCCAAATGTAGTTGGTGGGACTTCTAGAAGAGCTAATCAGCTTCGATTTAATTGTGACTTTACAAAATGGGACTTGAGCTACTGAGCCTAGTTTTGTATGTATTTACTGTGTTTTGGGTTGCTTGTTTCAGTTTTTTCTTGCAATAGCGCAATTTGTTTTTTGGTCTTGCATAATTTACAATTCTACAAACTGCCTGATATTGCAATATCTTAGATGTCTCCTTACCTTAAGTAATACGTTTGCCGTTGTCAATGCGATACACTCATATAAAACACTAAAAACACAAATCTGTAAACAATTACAAAATAATACAGCTGGCAGAGAGAAGCATTTGTTTGTCATGTAATACTATAAAACCCTCATGGTCATTTGCTGAACACATATTTGTAAGTAAGACTCAGGGACCTGTATTATAATGCTTATCTTTGTACTTGCTAAATAAATCTGTAATTATTGGAAAACAAAAATTACCTTAAACTTTCTCCACTCCATCAAAAACATAAAATCACCTTAAACTTAATGGTGTATCAAATGACCTTCTCTGTATCAACTGACCCTCCACAGTGTATCAACTGACCCGCTTGTGCAGGTCAGTTGATACACTTAAGTGAACAATTTTAAATGGCTGTCATTCCTTTTGTCATTGAGCTGCAAATTAGATACTCATCCAATTTATAGGCAAGTATTTACTGCTACTTTGGTAAAAATTTCAGTTACAAATCTAAAATACTTTTCACAAAAATTCAAAATATGTAAAAAGTGTACCAATTCACCTGCCCTTCCCCTACTGTTGACAACCTACTGTTGACAACTGTTGACTCGTATACTGTTGACAACCTACGAACGTATAATCCTTGCAACTAATTGCTGTGCACTACTAGCCCATTAGTTTTATCGGTGACTGCTTGACCTGATGACCTTAATCGGTCCCTTCGCAGTCTCCGTTAAGATTGTCACTTTTTCATTATTATTTATTTTATTTTATTTTTTTTTTTTTCTTTTTTCTTATTTTTTCATATTTTATAAAAGTCCTACTGTATAAACTATTGTTCATTGTTGTTTTGTCAAATAAGTATATTAACTGTGTTTCTTTTTGCGTTTCGTTTCCACAATCCTCGTAAATAAATTGGTCTGTCTATTTATTACTGTTGTTAAACAAGTTTTTCTCTTTTGCTTTCAGAGCAAGGGTCTATCTGTTTACCACTCCGGAAGCTCTCCGATATCGTCATTGTTTGCCTGAAGAGTTCCATTACTTCAGTTACCAGGACTCACCACGAGGAGGTCAACGATTCGAACTTAAATTCAAATAAAAATCTATAGAGTTCGCAGTATTGGTTAAAATTAATATGGTATAAGATAAAATAAAATAACCTTAATAAAAACTTTAGCATAATGGTTCTCAACCTTTTACGGTTCGTGGCCCTCTGCTTAGATTGTTCACCTAGTAGACTATTGAAGACTAAAAAAAAGTATTTTCATTCCCAACATCAACCCCAAACCATTAGAAATGTATCTATACCCACAACATCCTGGGTTAGGTTTAACCGCCTCCGCACTGGCGTTGGTTTATTCCTTCCACTGTGCACAGATAGGGAATGGCTCCCAGAGCAGCCAGTGAGTGTGGTGCAGAGGAGCAACCGGAGACCACATCATAACATCCTGCCTCATTTTTATTATCCAAGCAGTGGGCTTGGTTTGGAATCAGATGATAAGAAGACAGTGGGCTGACTGAACATTATCAGCTCTAACATCTAAAGAATCTTCCCGAAAGTAACATCTATTCCATACAAAAAAAGAAAGCAATTTATTTTTCTGTTTAAAAAAGGTTTATAATTTTGTGTCATTAAAAGGCCACGAGACCAACCCCTAAAGAGGCCACGAGACCAACCCCTAAAGAGGCCACGAGCAAAAGCCTTTGCTGAAGACTTTATTTTTGTCTTCACTAATCTTTTGGGACAATATTCTAATCAGGGGGCCACGTGTGTTGAGAGTCTCTGGAAAGGGACCACCCCTACAAACACACCACGTGGTGTGTTTGTCGGGACGAACCGAAAAAGGTTGAGAACCACTGTGCTAATTGCTTTATTTTATCTCATGCCATGTCTTATCAATTTTGCACTCGTTCTGCGAACACGATAGATTTCACTGAGCAACACTAAAAAATAAACAAAGCACCTGCAGGGTGTTTCGGTGTAATTTGGGTGCGCTGATTATGAATCTGAACTCCGTTTTTTTGTAACACGTATAGATTTTTTGTAATTCTCAACTAAAATTTTTTCAGTAGGCTGCTGCACTCTAATTTAGCACGTAGGTAACCAAAAAGTGCGTATTACTAGCATCCACGTTTAGTTGTATTTTGCTGCTTTTCATGTATTTAATAGCCGGTTTGAAGAACAACGTCAAGTAAATCGATTTTACAACCGGCAATGTAATATTTTTGCTTTACTGACTAAATTGTGGCTGCAGTGTTTCAAAACTTTATGGCAACGTTTGTTTGCCGTGTACATCAGTACAAGAAAAAGATAATCTGATCGAACATAAAAGCATTTTATAGCTTCTTTATTAGCGCAGTTCAGCCATGAATAACTGCTTTTTTGGCTTCGCGTGTCGACTTGTCGACCTGTCCAACATTCTGTTGATTTTCCCATATCAATGCCTTCAGCTAGTCTTCCAATATTAGACGAAGAACCTTCGACATGTTCTGAAAGCTCAGATACAGATTTCTAACCTTGTCAAAGCAAAGGTGTACCACATTTGATTACACAAGAAGATCTGAATGATCTTGTTCGGGATTTAAATCTTTCAAAAAGTAAAAGTGAACTTTTGAGATTACGCTTATTTTATTTTTTATTTTATTTATTTTATCTCTATATTTATCCTCCTGACTCGCAGGAAAGCGACGTGGGCGCTAATACATAGGGTAAGCAATTACCCCAGGGCTGCAAACTCGAAGCATTTTTAATCGAGTTCGAGTTCACAAAAAATTTGCAAGTCCGAGTTCGAGTTCACAAAATAGAGTTGAAAAAATACAGTCGGAATAGAGTTAAGAGAATAATTCAACCGCGAAAAAATGAGCACATGTTAAAAATGCTTTGTCATCAATGTTACCAATTTTAATCTATTATTACAGGGTGGTCCAACTTCTGCACTCTTGTGGGCCACTTTTCAAAATTATTCGAGTTTGCGGGCCTCAGCCGGCTAAAAACACCTATTTTTGTCCCAAAATCAGGGTGTCCTCTAAAAAAAAAAAAAAAAAGGTCTTCAACTGGAATCGATCTCTAAAATTCCTATTTTGGTCCCAAAATCAGGGTGTTCTCTAAAAAAAAAAAAGGTCTTCAGTTGGAATCGATCTACGAAGTTCCTATTTTCGTCCCAAAATCATAGCGTTCTTCAAAAAAAAAGTTGCCGCTGCTTGTAATCGACAAGACTTGTGCAAAATTGTTCCGCGGGCCGCACAAATTCCATCCGCGGACCCGTAGTTGGACCACGCTGTATTATTAAACAAAATAAAAGAGGATACCAATTTAAATTTGGCACCAACGCTGAGAAATGTTATAGTTAAATTTACTCATTAAATGAATTCAAACATCACAAACTTTTTTCGAGTTCGAGTTCGAGTTCGAGTTCAGAAATTTTTATTTTTCGAGTTTGAGTTCGCAGCCCTGAATTACCCCGACCTGCTTCCGGAGACACCAAGATATTGCTGTCCGCTCGTAATTTAATAGAGATATAACTGTAATTTAGAACTGCTTGCGAGGACCACCAAGCAGGGGAATATGCCGTAAAGAGTCTTTCCCAAGGACACAGCAGAATGGCACGAGTGGGTTTTGAACCGAGACCGTGTTGGTCACTAGCCCGGCTCTTTAACCACTCGACCACGCTGCCGATCACGCTTGCAGCAAGGGAACTTGCTTTCTCCTGGAACAAAAGTTAGTTTTTATGGTCAAAGGCCTGAGCGTTCATCTAATTTCTTTTCTACAGATGAGCTTTGCTATTGTAATGATATTCCTGCACAGTTTGAAAGCATTGGTATAAATTACGACCCAGATGACTGGAGGCTTTATATAGACGATTCCAAGGAAAGCATCAAGGCAGTTCTTTTGCATAACTGAAATATTTTAGCATCAGTACCAGTCGCATATTCAACAACTCTAAAAGAAACCTACAACACTTTGCAGTTTATCTCGAACAGAATATGTTATGAGAAAATCAGATGGTCTGTGTGTTCTGATTTAAAAATCATAGCTTTACTGAGAGGTCTTCAATTGGTCTACACAAAGTATTGTTGTTTTTTGTGTTTGTGAGATTTCAGAGCTTGTAGCAAACACTACAAAAAGGAGCAGTGGCCTATGAGGCTAGAAACTGAAGCTGGTCAACAGTGTCATCAACATACCTTTGGTTCCTGCAAACAAAATTATTCTACCTCCTCTGCATATTAAGTTATTTGTTCAAGCAATTTGACAAAGCTTTGGATAAAGCCTCTGAAATTTTTGATTTCTTGCGAACTTTTTCCCCTCACAGGTCGATCGCAAAGATAAAAGAAGGTGGTTTTGTTGGTCCAGAAATACGGAAGTTGATGCTCAACGAAGAGTTTGATAAAATGCTGAACACCAATGAACTAGAAGCATGGAAGTGTTTTAAACAAATTTTCCTCAAGTTTATAGGTTCACACAAAGCTAAAAATTATGAAGATGTTGTTGCCAATTTATTGCATACTTATGATGTATTAGGTTGTAAAATGTCGCTGCATTTTTTGGAATCCATTCAATTTTTTTCACAAAAGTTTGGGAGATGTTTTGAATAAACAAGGCAAAAGATTTCATCAAGATCTTGCTATCATTGAAAAAAGATTTAAAGGAAAATGTTCTGTGGGAAAGCTTGCAGATTACTGTGGTCTACTTCTGAGTTGCTGCATAAACGACGAAGACGATGATTGCAGAATATTTTTGTTTTGTTTCACTGTATCAACTTCCATTCTTTTTGTATATTTGATAACGTAAATCTTTCATGATTTTGTCATTATTTCGCTAAGCGATTTGTGATTGTATTGTACAATATGTTGTAACATTATGTAACGATGTTGCGTATTATGATCCTGTAATAGAGATATCAGTTATGGTAAACATTCTCTTGAATACAGCATAAGTAAGTGTTATTAAAGCTGATTATATTTTTGAAATGGTGCTGCTTTACGATGCGTAACCGCACCAAACAATCATATGAGAATTTTTAATTAAACACATATTTCAAAAATTTAAAATGCTTTTTTCACAAAATCCTGACGTGTACATGGAAAAGTAAGCTCAGATTCGGATTCAGCGCCCTCAAATTGAAAATGTAAACATCAACTTGTTCTTGATTATTTTTGAAAACAAAAATTTGTTGTATTGTGTCGAATTCAAGTTTAAGTACAAGTTTTATTTTATGATGTAAAAATTGAGAGCTCGATTGACCCTATTTACACTAGAACTTAATCTTCTTTAAAAAATTGAAAAGCTAGTCCAAAAAGATAAATAAAATAAATAACCAAGCTGGCTGTCATTAACGAAATAAAATAAATTTATTTAATGTGTTCAAGATAAACGGAGAACGAATATTAATTGACAACTAATTTGTCCAATCGAAAGAAAATGTACAACTCAGTAGTACTTAAAATTTACCAATTTAACATCAAAAATAAAATCCAAATATTATTATTCATTCTCTTTTCAAAATTCTTCAATTAATGAACTTAAATTTGATCATACATTTTTTGAGTTTGAGGTCAAGTTCAAGTTTCAGTGATTTTATTTTTTGAGTTCAAATTCAAGTTTGCCGAGAATAGACCAAGTTTTTCGAGTCCGAGTTTGCATTGCTACTTTTGACATAATCTATAAGGACCACTTTTGCTTTTTAAATTATAGAAAAAAAGGTTTTATAGTATGACTAAAAACTTGTGCGGCCCGCTTACTCAGCTGGAACGGACAAAGCGGCCCGCGACCACCAATAGGTTTGTCACTCCTGCTCTGAAAGATAACATTTAATTTAAATAAAAGAAATTTTGCTGTGTTCTTTTAATACAATACAAAACAGGAACTTTAGCTGGTACAATTTTGCTGGGTCTAAGCTCTTCAAAATATGGCTCTAGCTCCAGCTCCAAGCTTTTAAAATATGTGGCTCCAGCTCCGGCTCCGGCTCCATCTTTTTAAAATACGTGGCTCCAGCTCCGTTGGAAAAATAAGCCACCAAAAGTAAACAAAAAGCGAAATGTTTAAAAGTGTAACAAAAAATTACACTTTCGCGATCGGTTTTTGTCTAAATCAAGCTAAAATTCAAAAAATTTAACTTCCATCTAATTCCGTTAAACACGAAAAATTTTGCGCTAGGGGAATTTTTTATGGTTTTTGCTTTTAATCTGAATAGTCTTTCCGATTGTTTTTCGCGCTTTATGTCAACACGCTTTCTTTTTTTCCTTGTCCGCTATCAATCTGAACCGATCAGTCAATAAAGATACGAGTAGTAATGGTTTCTTATTGGTCACTTACACACAGATTAAGACAGCTTATGCAATACCTGAAAAATGTAGGCTAACACGAATTTACTTTTATACCTGTCGGATTTTACATTTATATGTTCTACAGATGCAATAAAGGTGGCTGGTATTCAATTTAATTATATAAATGAGTCATAAATGTATAATTAAATCTAATCTTTTGTCATTTGGCTCTAAGTTAAAAATTTAATACAATTAAGGGTTATCTAAGTGCACGGGTAATTCTAATTCTTGGTTCTTCTACGTTTGGACCACCAAAATGTGTTTCTTTTATTGTGCTGCAAATAAACTATGAACAAAAATTTTTAACTGCTTTTTTGATGTAAAAAATGTGTTATTTTGTATGTCATATGTATAGGTCATTTGTTTTCACTACAAACGTAGAACATACAATACATTCAAGTTAATACAGTGTTTCTCAAGCCTTTTTTTCTGCGACTCAAAGTCGCTAAAAACAACGATTTGTAAAGATGACTGCGACCCAAATAAATTTGTGTGAGCGCAGTGAAAACGTAGTGATCTCTAAAAACAAAAAGGTTTTCATCTTGAATCTGATTCTGATTTCTTGATTTTCAGCTCAATAATCTAGTGTTCTCTAAAAAAAAGGTCTTCACCTTAAATCTGACTCTGATTTTTATCTTAAAATCGTAATGATCTCTTAAAAAGATTCTTCACTTCTCAAATCTTGTGCGCGCAGATCTTTTTCTTTTACATGCGGTAATTTATAGGCCTTCGCGACCCATTGGGATAGTCTTGGCGACCCATGGTTTGAGAAACATTGAGTTAATATTAAGACAATAGACACTTTAAGCAAAATTGCTTTTGATTGGCCAATAAGAAAACTGCAAAAAATACGTCTTGAGCTTTTCAACGTTCAAGAAATATTAAACAATTTTCAACTTCATTGAAAAAAGAAGTTAACTAAAAATATCACTAACAAATTTTTCAAACTTTTTCAAAACTGACATGTAAAAGGAAAGATTATATAGGGTGATTCACCGGAGTGTTGACAAATACTTTATGTGATTCACCGAAGTGTTGACAAATACTTTATTCCATTATTAACTTCGCATTACCTCTTCAGATTGTTATTATATATTCTAGAGTAAGTTTTCAATATCAATAAGAATATTTAATCTAGAAAAGTAAGATGGCAAAGAAAGTAAATGACATCGTTGAAGGGTATTGCAAGAAAGGACTTCCACCTGCGAAAATTTTCCGGTTGATTAAGCGATTTGTGAGTCGTGGAGGTGTTTACAAGGCTGTGAAGAGGTTCAGAGAGACTGAAAGTTGTGCTCCAAGAATCAGAAGTACTCCTGAAAAACCCATCAGGACAAAGGAACTGATTAAGAAGGTCAGGGAGAGGTTGAGGCGGAACCCTTCAAGGAGCACAAGAAAACTGGCTAAGGACACCTCTGTAAGCGTGAGCACCATGCAAAGGCTTCTCAAGGATGATCTCCATGTCTACCCGTACAAATTTACCAAGAGGCAGCTCCTGTCAAACGCCACTAAGAAGAAAAGGCTTGATAGAGCTAAGGTTTTGATCAAGAGACTTGTTATTGGCACGCGGCCTCAAGTGCTTTGGACAGATGAGAAGCTTTTCACTGTCCAAGCTATCCACAACCACCAAAATGACAGGATTTGGATTCCAAACAAGGACATGGTGCCAGTTGAACGTTGCAGTTCATTTAGGAGGCAGAAACCTTCTTCCGTGATGGTTTGGGCAGGAGTCACTTCAACAGGCCTGAAAACACCTCTAATCTTTATCGACGAAGGCGTGAAAATTAACCAAACTATCTATCGTCGGATGTTGGAAGAAAAAGTCATTCCCTGGGTTCAAGAAACAGTGGAAGAGGAAGGAATTACGCTTCAACAAGATGGGGCAACCTCCCACACAGCCAAAGCAGTCCAGCATTGGTGCAAGACCAATTTTAAAGGGTTTTGGGAGAAGGAAGTATGGCCCCCTTCTTCACCCGATTTGAACCCAATGGACTTTGGGATTTGGTCCATTCTGGAGCAAAAAGCCTGCTCAACATCCCATCCAAATATCGAAACCCTTAAAAGAAAACTGAAGGCGTCATGGGAAGAAATTGACCCAGAAGTGGTGCGTGCCACGTGGGCCCAAGTACTTCCACGTCTTAGGCGCCTTGTGAAAAACAAAGGGGGCTACATTGAATAATTTGAATTTTATGTGAAAGCCCATTAAATTTCCATTCTATCTATTAAAAACTTGTTTCTTTTGCCCTTATAGTAAGTTGGATAATTCAGTTTTAATTTGTCAACACTTCGGTGAATCACCCTATAATTTTACCAGGTTTATACACAAAATCAGTTTGCAGCAATGCAAGGTTACTTTAGAATCACTTTAAAATGCATTAAAAGATAATTAAATTTTAAAAAGTTTTAATAATTTAATCTTCATATAATTTTGAGAGCAATATCTTATTCTGCAAAGGAATTTAAAAACTTGCATGATGCATGACGTAAACTTTTTTGTAAAACTTGTAATTTGAATACGCTGCAAATACGGTAAGCCTAGGCTTACCATACATCCCGATTTGCCGGGACAGTCCCGATTTTTAGAGCACTGTCGCGCCCATCGAAGACAGATTCCATGTGCAGATCCCAGACTTCTTTTTTCTTGCTTTTTTTCCAAAATGAAAACCTTTTTTTTAGATAACACTTATTTTTAGGGACAAAATTTAAGAAATCGCACACCGATTTAAGTTGAAGACCTTTTTTTTAGAGAACACCTCTTTTTGGGGACGAAAACCATAAAATCCGAGAATGGTCCGAAGTGAGGACCTTTTTTTAAAACACTGATTTTTAAGAAAGAATTTTTTTCTATTAATGAGCGTTCCAGTTTGCCCCTTCGAAAATATGATATGCCTAGGTAAGCTGAATAACCTGTATAATTTTAAATGTTGCATTAAACAAAGTACATTTAGAAAGAACTGGTTGCTTGAAAAGAAACTAAGTTTTTCTCAAACATCTCAACAAATTAAAACAGTTTTGCGCCGCGAGTACAATTTGCGCGGCGTTTATTTCACTTTTTATTTCTTATTCCAACTAATTTTTTCTTTTTTACTCTTTCTCCAGTCGTTTTTTTTTTAATTTAGGGCTTGTTTCCACTACGAAAGTGGAATAGAGCAGCGGTTTCCAAACTGGGCACCGCGGCGCCCTGGTGCGCCCCGAGACCTTGCCAGGGGCGCCCCAAAAACATGTGAAAGTTGTTGCATTTACTGCTTTCTATACAAAAATTACAATGTAAAAGTTGTTAACAGCTTTTTACAATTTTACAGTGTGCGGTGAGCACCAGCTGTGTGGAACAGCTTGCTAGCTGTTAGTTACAACAACTTATCTAGAAAACCAGGCGAATTTTTTGCTCGTAAGTTATCAGAAATGAATAAGCAGTCGGTCGTATGTTCAAAATTTTTGCAAACAGTCAAAGCACAGCTTGCGTCTTTTAAAGTTGCGTACAGAATCGCGAAATGTAAATAACTGTATACCACTGCGGAAGAACTTGTGCTTTCTGCTACTCTCGACTTAGTTTCGACAATTATTGGAGAATCGGCTGCTCAAAAACTAAAAGGTGTTCCACTCTCAAACAATACCATTAGTAAGAGGATCGATAAAACTTCGGATGATATTAAAAATCAGCTAGTAGCGAAAATGCGTGGAAATGAGTTCAGCTGACAGTTAGATGAGGCAACAACCAGTACCAATAATAAAGATGCTTATTTGATTTGCTACATACGCTTTATCGATAACGACGACAATATCATTGAAGATTTGCTCTTTTGTAAACCCATTTTAACAAATTGTAGAGCGCATGAATTGTTTGCAATACTGAACAATTTTTTTCAGGAAAATAATCTCCAGTGAAAATATTGCGTTGGTTTATGCACTGATGGTGCCCGAGCTATGTCTGGCCGCTTTGGCTGGCTGCTAACGCTAGTGCAGGGCGTTGCCGTTAACGTAAAATGGACCCTCTGCCTAATACAACGTGAGGCGCTGGCTTCGCAACAGCTCAGTGGTGACCTTAATGGAGTGCTTAAAGCTATTGTCAAAACTGTGAACTTCATTAAAGCAAGGGCGCTTAAAGCTCAGCTTTTCCAACGTCTTCGCGATGAATTAGGACCAGAGCACAACAATTTATTGTTTTATTGTAATGCAAAGTGGCTTTCTAAAGGCAAAGTTCTTCTGCATGTGTACAAATTGAAAAACGAAATCTCCATATTTTTAAAAGAAGAAAACCATGCACTAGCTACTACCTTTGAGGATGAAATTTTCCTGACTCAGTTGGCGTATCTCTGCGATATTTTTTTTTGAATTAAATCAATTAAACATCTCCCTCCAAGGAAAAGAAACTCACCTTCTGCAACTTCATGACAAAATTACAGTCTTTGAAAGAAAACTACAGTTGTGGCAAACTGATCTGCTGATAAATAACGAGCAATGTGATAACTTTCCACTTTTAAAATCCCGTTTAAACTCGCAATCTGGCAATCTCTCCCTGCAGAATACCGATTAGTGTGATATGAAGACTGTGATGTCTTTGCATTTGGATGCTCTAATCTCGCATTTTGAGAAATATTTTTCTGAAGACATGGAGAAGCACAATTGGATAAGAAACCTTTTGTTGATAATGCAAATGCCTCTCAGGGGTTGACATCTCTGGAAGCTGAACAATATATCGATCTTTTTTCTGACCTCACTTTGAAAAGCTTATACAACCTTAATTGACTCATTTCATTCTGGGTTAAAGCTCGATCTGAGTTTCCACTTGTAGGCTGTAAAGCTCTCCGTGTTCTAGTGCCATTTGCGACGTCATATTTGTGTGAAGCCGGTTTTTCTGCGGTAGCAGTAATCAAGTCGAAGTATCGCAATAAGATTGAGATTGAACGCGACATGTATGTTGCAATATTAAACATTGCACCGCGGTTTAATAAAATTTGCATAGAGCAACAAGCTCACTGCTCACATTAATTGTGTTTTAGTATTTTGCGAATAATGCTGACATTTTTGTGCATTTTGAATAATGAACATGATTTAAATACAATTTTTTTGTAAAACTTAAAATTTGCAAATTTTGGTTTCATTAAGGCGCCGCGAGTATTGATAAGTTTTCGAAGGGCGCCGTGAACAAAAAAAGTTTGGGAACCACTGGAATAGAGCATTCATTCTTTCATTTATTGATCTTTCCGCGCTTAAAATTTCAGTGAGCACTAAGCGAAGCAAAAAGAAAAACAATAAAACAAATAAAGAATGCACCATTCCACGCGAAAAAAGAGTTTTAACAGTCAATTGAATTAATTTTCAGATTTCAAAATTGTAGGTCTACAAAGAATTTTTTATTTTTTATTTTTGTATAATTGCGACATTGATGAATTAAAACGTAATAATTAAATAATTAAATAATTAAAAACTTGCTTTTCTGAATAAATTATGTCTATATATCTGAATATATGCATTATCTGTATATTAACTTAGAATATATATTATAACTTAATATACGAATGACTGAAATAATTGCTTAAGTTATCGAATTTCAAAAAAATTTTTAATGTCGATGATGCAAGTATTAAATACGTTAGCATATTTGCTTACTCGGTCGCACTTTGTATAGTGAGCTGGCAGCAACCTAGTTCACGTGATTAACTTGCTGAATATTTACTTCGTTTTATTTGAGGTTTACTATGAGTCATTTCAAGTTTTTATGACATTAATCCAGTGGTTCAGTGGCGTGCGTTCAGGGCATGCAAGTCATGCGTTGCATGACCAACAAACGTTTGCACGATGATCTTTATTTTTCAACTGAATAAAGAATATCTCTGATTTGAAATGAAATTAGAGAAACGTGAGGCTGATCCGAGATCTTTTTTTTGAGAGAACACTACGATTTTGGACAAAAAATGTAAAATCTGGGACTGATTTCGAGTGAAGATCTTTTTTTTCTTTTTTTTATTAGAGAATACTGTGATTTTGGGATGAAAAATAAGGAACCTAAGTCTGATTTCAAGTGAAGACCAGGGGCGCCGGAAGCGGGGGGGAAGGGGGGGCAATTGCCTCCCTGCCTTTTAATATTCTGAAAACACGGGGGCACATGGGGGCAGATTGTGCCTTTTGAAATTTGTCTTACAGAAATATTTTTTACAAGATCTACATTTAACCTATGTAATCTCGATCACCATCAATGCAACGATGTTTCTAAAATTAAAGACATCCGTAAATCATGGTACAATAATGAAAGTCGCGAAAATCGTAAGTTTTAGGTAGTGATGGATTTTGGGTGAGGCGAATGAGGCAGATGCTTGTTTAGAGTGAAAGAACGATTTTGAGTGAAGACTTTTTTTTTTTTTTTTTAGAGAACACTATGATTTTGGGACGAAAACAGGAAAATTGGAGATCGACTACAAGTGAAGACCTTTTTTTTAGAGAATACGCTAATTTGATTGCGACATGGTTGCTATTAACGACTTTTGTTGGAGTGCCTTTTTAACAAAAAGATTTTTTTGAAATTTGCCCCCCTGGAAAAAAAACTCCGGCGCCCCTGGTGAAGACCCTTTTTTTTTAGGGAACACCATGATTTTTGGACAAAAATAGGTCGGTGTTTTAGAATCCCTCACAATTTTTTGTCCTACCCTACCCATAAAATATTGCATGTCCTACCCATTAACTACCCATAAAATATCCAATTGCATGACCAGCTTTGGCATACTAAGTGCATGACCAGTCTCAGAGGTCACCGCACGCCACTGCAGTGGTTCTTAACGTTTTTCCGCCTGCGGCACATTTTGGGACTTTTTCGAAATTCACGACACACTTGGATCAGATTTCTTGATTTTCTTCCCTAAAAAGTACTGTAGTGCTCCACAAAAAATAATAAAAAAACAAAAAAATTTTCACTTTGAATTTTTCTCAAATTTCTTGATTTTCATCCTTAAGAAGTAGTCTTCTTCTTCGTTTGGGGGAGATGGATGGAAGCTGGATGGTCCACTAAATTGCCGGACATGTTTTCTTCAGCCAGGTCACCAGGCTCTTGCCGATATCTGAGAGAGCACGGGCTCCGTTTCGATGGTGATAGATGAGGCAAGATGTTATTATCTGCTCAGATGTCAGCTCCTTTGTGCCATACTCACAGGCCGCCGTAAAAGCCCTACCTCATTTGTGCGTTTCTGAGGGGAATAAACCAATGCCGGTTCGGAGGCGGTTAAGCTTGACCCATGCAGGTCTGGGAAAGCTACTTCCCGATGGCGTTGAGCTAACATCCTTAATAATTGTATGGAGTCCAAAGGTGTTCTCCCGCTACTCCATGCTACATTCCGCCTATTGTACTACACTGGTGCCTTACTGGATGGGATCTTTCAGTAGTTTCAGTGCAGCAGGCGCAAATAGGTGTCTTGATTTAAGTTGCCTCAGCGTCCTGTGTCCACTAAGTGGAGACAGGAGCCTTTCATGTAGGAGATGTTCTGGCTCCTGAGCACGGCGGGCTAGAGACAGTACGGCTTTTGGCCGTGAAGCTCAGTTGGTTGGATGCCTGCTAAGATAAAAAGGTTGTCGTTTGGTGTGGGACGTAGGCATCCGGTCTTTATACGCAAGGCATCGTTGATGGGTTTTTTCAATAAGGCGGGTATGAGCACTATCACAAAAAGTAATGTTCATTACAAAAAAAGAAGCGAAAGATTCTTGATAAGTCCAAGAAGTGGTGTTTTCAAAAAAAAGGTCGCGGAACAAGCACTAATGTTTTTTAAAAAGTTTCGCGGCACTCAAATTGAGAAACACTGCATTAATCAATAGCGCATTAGATTATCTAACTTTGGTGTCGTAATGCACTAATGTACTTACGTATAATGTGTCGATGCCACTGTCAGTCAGATTTTAACAAACTTGTAGAGAACATGCAAAGGCCTAAGATTAGGTGCCATTTAAAATTATGTTTTGTTGATGTTTGAAAACATCAGATTTTTGTAACCGAAAAGTTGCTTTTCAAGCGACATTGGCTCGGTCACCTTGCTGTAGCCTAATGAAAGGTGCTTTGCGTCATTTCCTTCCATCTCATTACGCAACTTTTAATATCAGTTATAGTTAAAATTTTAACTGAGTCGAAAAGCGAAAAAATTCAATGTGACAGATGTAAGTGGTTATCAAGTCTTCGTTCGACGGCGAATCTAAATTTAAAGCTAGCACGTTCATTAGGTGAACTAAGCAACTGACTACGGCGCAGACTTTTCGGGATGCAAAACGATAATTTTCGTCTTCTAAAATGAAAATTTATAACTATTTAACATATTAATTTTTAAAGCTTTTTTGTGGCATAAACTATTCAATTAAAAGTTAACAGCGGTTTTAAAGTTTTTAAACAGAGTTTTAATTTTTTTCTGCATTAACGAGCTTCATGTTACATCAAAATAGTGTTTTCTCTTCTACATTGTTTCAGAACAAAGTCAAAACAAAAAACGTTTGCTTTTAAATGAAGAGAGCTACAGTTTGTAAACTGCTTGTTATATAAGTTACAGCAAGAAAATAGTATTTTTAAAGCATTGTAATTGGAAGTCAGTAAACAGAATGAATCAAATGCTTTTTTTCAGCTTTTTTTTTTTTTTTAAACAATGAAACAGATTAAGATGCTTTTTTTTCAGCTCATTTGTCAGTAGCTGTGGTTAAAGTTAGGGCTCATCAATTTTTATTTTAAATTGCTTACTCTCTGAAGAAGAGTTTCTCAAAATCCTTTAATCATGAGATTGTCGGTGCGATCATTTTAACTCAACGAACACTTAGTAAAAAAATTTGAACACTAGGTTTCTCAAGAATAAAAATAAACTTTAACTTCGCACTTGCAATCCATCATGTTTATCGTGCGGAACACTTGAAGCTTGCAAAGCACTGATTTGAAGCAGAGTTCTCTCAGTCCTAATTGTTTCCACCCAGATCTGGGTTTTTCTTATCCCATTTGGGTTTCTGGATTTCAATATTGAAAATCTCTTCAAATCTGGTTTTTTTTGAAAAAATAAGTACCGGTAATTATTTATTATTAGGCGTACCATATTTCTAAAGGGGTAAACCGAGACGTTCGTTAAGAGAAAAAATTCTTTCCTGAAAAGCATCAGTGGTCTCTAATTAAAAAAGTCTTCACTTTGAATCAGTCCCAATTTTTTAATTTTCGTCCCTTAAAAATAGTGTTCTCTAGAAAGAAAACGGTCTTTATATTGAATCTGTCTCCGATTTAAGTAGTGTTCTCTCAAAACAAAGAGGTCTTCACTTCAAATCTCTCTCCGATTTCTTAAATTTCGTCCCTAAAAAGTAGTGTTCTCTAAAAAAAAGGAGGTCTTCACTCCAATCTGTCTTGAATTTCTGACGAACCGAGCGGGACAAAGCCTTAAAAATCGGGGCTGTCCCGCCAAAATCGGACGTATGGTAAGCCTATTTATTATTAATCCTTTCCCCTCCGCGCCTCTATACAAAAATAATGCAAAAAAGCACCCATTTTGCCTAATATTAATATTTTTAAAAAAGTTTTTTTTCCTCAAATCGATTTTAAATAAATATTTGATAGTTTTGTTAGCAAAAAAGCACCCTTAATACGTAGAACAAACATGGCAACAAGTTTTGAACCCATGAAGTAAAGAGCGTTGTTTGTAACGTTTCTGTAAATTTTTCTCAACTTTTCTACAAAATTTTATATAATGTTTTTCTAAACTATTGTAATTTGCAATAATAATAGATTTGTTTCAAATTTAATATATTTTTTGTGAAAAATATAACATCTAGGTTTTTTAAAAGCCTTTTTCTTATGCAATCTGGGTTTTTATAAAACCCATCGCTGGGAGTCTTGGTTCAAAGCATAATTGAGAAAGCAGTTCGAAAAACAGTGTTCCAGAGTTTAATGTCTGAATGTATTATGACAATAGGGACCTAGGAGACCAAAAAAAATTTTATAAGGCTCGAGAAATTTTGTATAAACTTTACACGAGCATTCTACAAATAAAAGTATAACCAAATATTTATAAATGTTCGTTGAAAACAAAAAACGATCTTTCTTTTGAATCGAGTACAATGTTTCCTTTTTATGGTTCATTGTATGGCGGAACTGAAATAAAAAATATAAATACTGATACTGACCGATCCCGATCGTTAAACAGTAAAATTGGAAAATTTTTCTGCAGGTCCATTTTTGCTCATTGACAAAAGATTGCCACAAAAATGAAACCGAAATTGCACAAATTTTTTATGTTTTGCCACAAATATGGAGATCAATTGGCTGCTTATAGTTTTGTGTGGACGCCAATAAGAAAACACAAATTTCTGTTTTTGTAGGTTAAATATCAGGTTTGGAGCTGAGCAGTCTAGGCGTCTATTCAATTTTTCGCAATACTCAGCAAAAGCAGAAAGCCAAGAAGCTAGTAGAAACTACTGTCGCTTATACTGCGGAAACGAGAAAAGTTTGAAAAAGCAGCCAGCAAAAGAAAAAATACCATAAAACAAGTTTGAATAGTCAGAACAGCAGAATAATTTTGGACAAATATTACTAAAAAATAGATTAAATTTTTTTGCACTTACCAACGTAGAATTACCAATTGAAGCTTGACTGAGATGCTAATTCGTATACAGTAAAGGTAGTGGTTTTTTTAAAAACTGTTCAGCTTGAGTGCAACATTACAAAGCTTATTATGTTTCAGTCAGTCGTATGACAATCATCAATTTGGTTTTAGTCATTCGAGACTGAAATGGGTTTTCCCCGAAACAAAAAGAGTTTTCATCATACAAAGCCATTTCTTTTTTCTTGACGTCACTGCTCTATGTTCACCTTCAATCGTACGCTATGACTATATTTTAGAAAAATTTGCTGATTAAGATTATTGTTGTTTGTGCAACAACGTTGAAAATTGAATGTTAAAATATGAAGGAAGTGTTGCAATTTCGGAAAAGTAAAGCAGCGTCACTAAACGACTTATTAATGATTAAAAATAGCAATTGCTGTTTACTTTGATGAGTCAGATGTGTTGGTTTTATTGAATTGATGATTGTAGATGAGGTTTAGCCAATCTATTGCACAGCTATTTTAAAAGCGTCTGACTTACTGTTACTTGAATACTTTAACGGTAGACGATAAAAAGTTTCATTTAGTAAAATGAGTGTCGAAGAAAAAGTAAAAGCGTTAAAGCTGTATTTACTAAAAAATGGACCTCAACCTTTGCCGAAGTTATGCTACAACAAGGAAAAACTAACACAGTTTGATAGGGCAATTGAAAGTGAATCAGAAATATTTTTAGACTACGAAAGAAAAAGCGTGTATTTACCAGGAATTGAAAGAGCTTGCTTTCAAACATTAGGAAAACTTAAAAGTTCCAAAAGTATTTCGTCTATTATTGATAAACTCAAACAGCCAAAGATTTTAAAAGCTTATCCGTTTCTAGAAAGAAAAACCAGAGATGAATTACTATTCATTTTCATTGAACATGCATTCAATAGCAATTTACTGGTTTGGGGTGACAAGCTATTTTTTGAAAAAGATGTACATGATTCAAAACAACGAATACCTACTATGTCAGATTACAAAAAACTGTACGAAATTAAGAAGAACTTAAAAAAAAATGGCTATCGTATTCTAACTATGAAAGACGTTGAAAAGATTGACAGAACATGGCCTGCAGTTATTGGCAAAAATCCAATATTCTTTAACGTTAATCAGAGTATCAAAGAGAACAAAGATGCTTTTGTATTTGATTTAGATGCTGAAGGAAAGGTTACAGAAGCCACTTCAGTACCATATCTAGACAAAGAACTTTTAACGAGTGTATCAAAAGCTTTGCTGTCTGTTTATCTGATGCATTACCTTCGATCAAAGTGCATTGGAAAAGTTCCAGTTGCACAAATAATGACGGCAATCAATGAAAAATCTCCCGTTCAAATTTTTCACAACAAAATTTCAACAAATGAAGAAATCATAGAATTTCTTCGAAACATATTCCCTGACAAAATTCAATTTCAGAATGTCAATGGCAACACTTTGGTATCAATAAAAGAAAACCCAACTTGGGAAAAACTGTGGGCCGAAATACTCTGTGAAATTAAAGAGGAGAGAAAAGATAAAAAAGTTGCTCATCATGAACCCTTGAAAAATTTAAATGAAAAAGAACCAGAAGAAAGTGAAGCCGCTTTAGAAGGATTTATGAAAATTTCACGTGTAAAAAAGCATTTTCAACCAGAAAAGTCAGTTGAACAACCCAAGCCCATTACGAAAAAATTAAAAACCACCACTTCTAAATCTAATCCTCAGAATAGCAGCCGGAATAATTCTAAAGCTCGGAGTGCAAATCACGGTCAAGCTAAAAGTAATCCTGCTCAGAAAAAGAAGGAATCCTACCTTCAATATCGAAATTATGAAAAGCAAAAAAATCCGAAATACCGACAAGCTATTAAGAAGCAATTGGCTTATCAAAGCTTCACGCAAACAAGACCACCAAATGATCGCAGAGTTACTGCAGTGACGCGAAATTCGAATTCCAAGACAAAAACAAGTCATTCTCAGTTTGATCGAAAAAGTCATACACCTACTCAAAAACTACCTCCTCCCTTTCCTGACAATACAGGTCCAAAAAATGAAAAAAGTAATACATTTATTTTAGAACAAAGAAAGAATACTATTCATAACCTCAATAAAACTTCTTCAGCATCAACGAATGGGTCAATGTCAAGAAATTTCCCGACAAACAGTTTTAATGAGCTGAGCAATAAGAAAACAAAACAAAACGTTACACCTGGCTTAAATTCTACACTACAAAGCGAAACGAAGAGCTTAAAGCAAGCTTTTGCAGTTAACAAAAAACACAGCTTTTTAACGGAGACGCCTACAGCTGAAATTAATAAGTTTTTTTCACTGAAAATAAATGCAAGTGAGACGCTACCTTCAAAAAAATCAAAACAGTCATCAAAGACATTCGAAAGGAAACCTGGAATTACAACTCTAACCAGTCCTACCAGTAAAAATTTTCAAACGTCGTCAACTGGTGAAAATAGACTTATAGAAACTACTGTTGGAGAAGAGAATCGTTCTTTATTACCTTTCAAAACTAAAAAAATTGAGTCAACAGCTATTTTTTCAGAAAGTATTTCTACGATAAGAAAAAAAATTGACCACGAAACTTGCCAAGAAGCTTCAAAAAGTTTTATTGGAAGTCATGAGGAAAAACAACATAAACCTCTTGTTTATATTGACGAATCCTCGGCCGAAAAATTTGCTGGGCAAGCTAACATGCAAGAACAACAATCAGCGAAAAACATTTTTCAATCGAAAAAAGAAACTTCAATTTTCCAATCACCGACACTTGCGCATGATGCCGCGCAAGATTCCTCTGAAAAAAGAGAGATACTTTTAAACAAAAAAGATCTGGTTTCTTCTACCTTAGATGAAAACAAAATCCACATAAACATTATGTTTTTGCGTTGCCAACAAAAACAAAACATGTTCAATAGCATTCATGAAATGCTTGCTTATGTCGGAAAAGAAAATCAATTCAAAATAGACGATTGTTGGGTGGAAAGAAGGTTTTGATTCACTTTAGCTGCATGCGAAAAAAGTTGTATTAAAGCTGTTTTAAAATGTAGTGAGTTTTTTTCGTTTTATTGAGTCGTATTGTGTTAAGTAGAGTGCGACAATGCATAAAAACGTAACCTTAAAAATAGTTTACTTTGTTCTAAACAATTTCTGTCTAAAGCTAAGTGCTCTGATTTTGATTTTTATAGCCGAAACTCCATATACTGTTTACGAAATAAACATCTTTTTAAATATTTATTTCGCAAAAAAATTTTTATTGTCATAATCTTCCTGTTTATTTTGTAAATACGATTATTCTATGCGGTTATACGACTGTTCTTTGCGGTTTATGGGGCGCTGAGGACGCAGATTGGGATTTTATTTTACTGTTAAGTCTCTTATAACTATGCTTTGCGTTGATGTTGCGAAAAAACTCAGCTATGGTTCTTCTCTAAATAATATATGTTATTATTAACAATGTGCTGCGAGTGTACCTAATTACCACCACTTAATTTTAGATCTGGGGTTCTTAAACTGGGGTGCGTGAAAGGTTAACCAGGGGCGCAAGCAACTGCCTGCAAACTGAATCGATAGCTCCTATGGTAATTTCGTTTCGTCTACGCATTGAATATGAGTCGAAAATGGAGGTTTTGGATGCTGATGGAAAGTCAAGTCTTTTTTTAGTCTTCACCTTCAATTCCCGAAAAAATGAAGAATATGATGATAGGGTTCAAGTTTTGTTTTTTGTTTGTGTCGTCAAAGGAGGACGCGAGTTTTGCTTGCATGAAAAATAGGGGGCTTGATTTTTGCTTGCATGAAGAAGAGGAATCACTAGTTTTGTTGACTTAAAAAAAGGGGGCACTTCTCAAAAAGTTTAAGAACCCCTGTTTTAGATTACTGTATTGAATTCTAGTTTTTTACATTTTATATTGGTTATATATATTTTTTTATTAAATTTATTGTGGCTTGATTGCGCAAAGTTTAGTATAAATTTAAATATTCTTCATGCGTTTTATGTTTCTAGACCTAAGTTTTTACTACTTCGAAAGCAACTTTGACTATTTTTATATATACAATTTATAATATATTGTTATACAGTATAAATAATTATTTTATGTAGCCTACAATTTAAAATGTTACAGCCAAAGATTTTTTTTCAGGTGCATTTTAAATATTTTTTTCAATTTTTATGACAAGTTAAACATGTATTGAACATAACAGATGTAAAATTAAATTCGTATAATAACCAAACGTGTAAAAACTTTAAAGTAAACGATAATAATTTTAATACAAATAAATGAGTGAATATACGAAAAAGCCGTAAACATGTTTCATTATTCTTATCGACAATTTTATTGCTCAAATAATCTAATTCATGACAACTTTATATTTCATACAAATTCAGATTTACTGTCTATTTTTAGTTAGCTGAGGTATTGTTGTATGGATATCTTATTGTTATGGCAATGGCGGCCAAAAGTGTTACCACTCCCTAAAGTAAATTTTTTTCTGGTTTAATCAAAGGCTGATAACAAAAGACTGAAAAAAATCGTTATTCACTGTTAATTGAAGTCCGAAAAATAGCTTTTCAACTCGTTTGTCTCGTTAATGTTAACTAAAGAGAAAAACTCGTTTTAAGTTTAAAAGTTTTTCAATTTTTGTGTATTTTTAATGATTATAGCGTACATTTTAGTTGGTAATTTTTTTTAGCCATTGCAATACAGTGGGATAATTTTATTTTGTTATACTGTTGTTGCACCGATACTGTGATACAGCTTGCTGTAAAGCTAACCGTTATATCTTTATTCACAAAAAAAAAAAAAATTAAGTTGAAAATGTTTTCCGAAAAAATAATTAAAAGAAAATTTGATGAGAGTTCATTTAAATGTTTTAAACTGGGCCCTCTTAACGTCATTCTCAGAATTTCACATCTTTTGTTCTGGATCAGCAACATGTAAATTTTATATTTTGGATATTTTAAAACAAAAGCTAAAATGTGTTTTTTCCTTTGAAACTGATGTGAATCTCAGAAAAAGTTTATGTACTCTAGGGTTGACCATAACGATAACTCCTCATAAAACAGAGACCAGCGACCGGACCATCACGGCCATACAAAATAGAAGACTAAACAAAGGTTTTTTAGATTTTTCTGACAGAACCTTGTTTTTTAAATTAGCCGTAGTACAAAATGGATTTAACCCTTTCCAATTTTAGTTCCTTTCCTTTTAAGACTCATGCAAACACTTTGAAAATCCCAGCTATACAAATTAGATAATTTATTTTTGTTTTGTTAATTGATTTGAAAGTTTTTCTTTTCAACTTTGAAATGTCCATTATACAGTACATCTTCGGTTCTATTTTTCTTTTAACTAGTTTTGAATCTATGCCGAGTTTTAACCTTGCTTTATGTTTTAACTTAAAGTTTTATTTTATTATTTCATTTTCATTTGTAACTGCACTGTCGGAGTTAATCTATTTCATGTGTGCTTTAACTGTAAATACACATCATTATTTTGGGTTACAAAAAATGCAAACGTTTGGTGAATTTCGGGTTAGGATTTTTTTCGTTTGAAATCAAAAAACGTTCACATGGCAGTTTTTATTTTAACTTCCTAAAAAAAATCGTTGTGGTATGCGGAAAATAATCCGAGTCAAAGTCGAAAACAGACCAAAACAGAATATTAGGTTAGGTACTTTGGAAATAAAGCAAAATTTTTTTTGTCTGGAAATTAACTTTTGTAATTTTTTTTGGGTTTATTAATGTTACAGACTTTGTTCGGGAAACCCAAAGGACCAGTTGAGCTAGGTAATCCGAATACCTGCGCTGAAACAAAGCTGTGCCTAAATTTTATTTTATTCCGGCTCAAGAAGTAGTCTTGCTATGAGCCTAAAGTTTTTGTACAGTTGGTTTAACGAAAGCTCGGATTGGTTTCGTTGAAGACTCTTCTTCACAACAAACAGAGACTACTGTCTCTAATAAGAACGAATGTATTACAAAAATTCACGACCAATGCAACTTCGATTCCACGCTTTGCCAAACTGCAAAGCGAAATCAACGCTATAACTTGATTCAATCAACACAAAATGATTCTACCTCCGTAGAATATAACTCCAAAACATTGGCGCAAAATAAAATTCAACATTCGCCCCAAATTCTATTTTCTCCCAAAGCGACCTTTTCGCTTTAATCGTCCCTCGTTGTCCACTTCCTCTTTTTCGTCTGTGTCAATGCGATCGAACGAGAGTATATATAGACAAACACCACGTGACGGCGAACTCACTCAAATAAACCAGATTATTCTCAAACTTTCTAGAAAATACGCTTATGCTAGAACCACATAGTATATACGCGAACATTCTACTACATTGATGCGGATCAAAAACATATTACGTCATTAAGAAGAGAAAAAGGATATATGCCTTGCGCAATAGAAAGCGCATCGGACATAATACGAGAGCAGCGCTCCAAGGCGACGCGATTATCCTCTTATAATAAAACTACGAATTACTCTTAACGGGAATAAACTACGTACATCGTTATGATTAAAATTATTAGTAATGAAGTGCGACAATTGATGTTTACCAATGATTAACAGTTAGGTACTGGAATAGTGATTGTTTGACTATTGCTGTTAGTGATTAAATCATCGATATGCTGACGTTGTGGAGTGATAATTACTTCTTAAACTTGCAATACTAGGCTTTTTTTATGTCAATAGACAACTGCCGTGCTTTTCCATTCTTCAAATTAAGATTTTTTCATCTGTAAATTTAATTTATAAGGCTTATGACTTCTATCAATGCATAACCCGGCTGCACCAAGAGGAGAGGCCGTGTTCATTACGCTCACTAGAACCATTTGTTTACAAGTACGGCAGAACGCCAATTATCCGAACTAATTAAGAGCAGGGGTGGTTCGGATAACCGATTTTTCGGATAATCGAACAAAACACAATCTTGTAATAAAAAGCATCATATACACATATGGTTATTTATTGTAGATCATGAGCAGTATAGTGAATCACTCATTTTTTTGGTTTTAAGTTTGTTACTCTTACGTTGCTGCCAAGTCTTTCATTCTTTTTAGAAGCAGAAGCTGTGTTGAACGACATTCACTCTGTCGTTCACACCATGCTGTTGCGTTATAACCATCTTGGTAGTGTTTGGATAATCGGCGTTGTACTGTATATGAATTAAGAAAAAATAGCATTAAAAAGTGCCATCTTAATTCGGCATTGTGCATCACCCATATGGACCCCGAGCTCACTGCTGATCATGGCTTTCTAGCGCATCTTCTTTTATGACCAACTTTACCGACAAAACTTAAAGCAAATAGGTTGTTTCTGATGAAGTTTTAAAATTAAACTATGGTAAAGCAGGAATCTCGAGAATATTTGAAAATAAACAAAACGAGTACGAATAAATACAAAATTAAAATTTGGATACGAAAATACGAGGTGTGTTTGAAAAGTATCGGGACTGTATGCTTTACACAAACAACACTTGCAACAGTGATAAAAGCTTTGTTTTTTAAGATGGCGCAATGTCTTGTGGTTGTAAAAATGTAGTTTCAGCATTCTGTGACAACCATATGCTTTTTTACAGGCTTTTCTTGAAAGGTGCTTTACTGTAGTTCGTTTTGGGATAATTTATTTAGTAAATATTTTTTTCTTTTTTTTTCTTCTTTTGTTAACAAATAATGAGCAATGAACAAAGAATCAACTTGAAGTTTCTCGTTCGACTTGGAAAAACTCCAACTGAAACATTCAATTTGCTCCAAGAAGTTTACGGAGATGCTACGATGTCAAGAACTCGGATTTTTGAGTGGCACAAGAGGTTCAGAGAGGGAAGAGAGGATGTGGAAGATGATCCTAAGAGTGGAAGGCCAACAACAAGCAGAACAAACGAAAATGTTGAGCGTGTGAGAGAAAAAGTGCGCAGTGACCGCCGCCTTACTGTTAGAATGATAGCAGATGAGTTGAGCATGAATAGTGAGAGGGTGTGGAGGATCATTACAGAAGATCTGGGGATGAGGAAGGTTTGTGCGAAAATGGTACCAAGGTTGCTGAATGATGGGCAAAAGGAAAATCGTGTGCAAGTGTGTCAAGACATCCTGAAACAACTTGAAATTACACCAGATCTGCTGAGTAGAGTTGTTACCGGTGATGAGTCGTGGATCTTCGAGTACGATCCACTCACCAAACGGCAGAGCCTTGAATGGAAGAGTGCATCCTCACCATGACCCAAGAAAGCAAGGCTGCTCAAGTCCAAAATTAAGGTGATGCTGATTGTTTTCTTTGATGTTCATGGAATTGTTCATCTAGAATTCTTGCCACAGGGCCAAACCATTAACCAGAATGTTTACAAAGACATCTTGCGACGTTTGATGCGTTCGGTAAGGGAGAAAAGAAGAGAATTGTCGGAGACAAAGTCATGGCTGCTTCATCATGACAATGCTCCTGCTCACAATGCCTTAAGCATACGACAATTTCTTGCAGAAAATAACATTGCTGTGCTGGAGCAACCACCCTACTCGCCAGATCTGGCTCCCTGTGATTTTTTCTTGTTTCCTAAGCTCAAGGGAGTCATTAAAAGAACCCGTTTTCAAGACTCAAAAGCCATAACAACAGCCGTAACGAAGGAACTACGAGCGATTCCAATGGAATCTTTCCAGAAGTGCATAGAAGCATGGCGGCAGAGATTAGAAAAGTGCATTCGAGCTCAAGGAGATTACTTTGAAGGGGACAAGTTGTAATTTTTACGTGGCATTTCAAATAAAATAATTATTTACACAGTCCCGTTACATTTCAAACAGCCCTCGTATTAGAGCTCTATGCATGGCTAGTTAATAAAAAGTTATGTCTTAATTTCCCAACGCAATACTGCGGCTAATTAGCACAAAAATATGAATGATACAATGGCAAGTCTTTGGCAACTTTATTAGAAACCTATTGTTCGGGAAATCAAATTCAGACATTTAAAACCAAAATTTGAATAACATATAATAATTGCCATAAAATAAGAAAACAAAATTGGAGGTAATCCCAACGCTGTTGTCGTATTGTTTATCTAAACAATTATTATATGTAATTTAAACTCTGAAGCAGGAAATTTAACAACACAACTATTTTTTTGAAGATTGATAATTTTTTTCATAAGAATTAAAAATAGTGGCTTTGCCAATAAAAAATTTTAAGAGTTTTTCTTCTTTTTATTTTCTTCTTTATTTATGGTTCCGATTTGAAGGGAAACGTTGAAGGCTTTTTATTTAGGGCATGCGTCAAGCGATTACTTTCACTTGTTTTCGAAGATGTCACGGTATTGCTATCCTGTTACGAAGTTTGATTTTTTTTGCAATTGCAATACGAACAAAAAATTATCACAAAACATGCGGCACAATTTATAAATCTTGTTTTTACTTCTATTCTTAAAGTAATGTACAATTGCTTGTTTCAAGCTACAAACCCTACAATTCTGATTTATCATAATTCAACATTTAAAAGACTCGAGTTAGTCCGATTCCGACAAACTCCAGCCAGGGGAGAGTTCAAGTTCTTAAAGTCGTAACTTGAATGGAATTTGAGTTTTTTGTTGGGATGCTCGAATCGAGCCTAAGTTTATCAAAGTTTAAGTCCTTTTGAATCCAAGTTTATTTAACGTCTAGTGTTTTGAGTCGAGGCAATTAACGTTTGTACATCAAAAATTATTTTTTTTGCATTCTGTTATTTTTAACTTCATCAACCATTAAAGACCTTTTTTTATCTTCACTTAATTTTGAACGGCAATTTCTTCAATAAAGTAAAATAAAAACTCCAAGAATATTGTTTTGACTATACTTAAGTTTTATTTTTGTGCGCGGGCGTTAGCGAAGCAATAGAAAAAGCATGCTTTAGGTTTATTCAGTAATTTTTATCTACTGTAGATACGAGTAAAGTCCAGTCATTAAATGAATTAGGGACTTGAGCGGAGTCTTTGCAAGATTTTTACAAGTAGACTCGAGTCTTCAAAAACTTATTCTTGTTTTACTTAACGTATTGGCCTATGTGCTGTTTCTGTTTCAAGCGAAGTCAATAATATAGGTTAGCAGCTTGACCTCATTGAGGAATCCGTAGTAAAGTCGTAATCCGTCATAAAGTGCCTTTCCTAAAGGTTCAACGGAAATCACTCAGAAAGACTGAGCATCAAACTCTAGTTTTTCAGCTCGTAAATCATCGTGTAAATAACCTGTTTGTTTAAAAGGTGGCGTCCCCATTTTAAAAAAACGACAAAAAATGGACTTGAATCATAACAACTCGATTTGAATATTCTTTATTAAAATTGGTTTGACTTTTAAAAGTGCAGTCACTAAGCTTAAAATTGTGCCATGAAATAATTAAACCATGTCTTCGGTCTAAGAAATTATTTTCTCAAGTCTTATATCAACGATTCTGTGTATTGCAACAAGAAGACTTAATTGCTAGTATACCGTTGCCTTTAGTTCTAACAATGATCGCAACTTTCAGTGTGTTACTGACTGTTGGGATTGTAGTGTCTCTTGTGTGTAGATTACGCGTTTGATTTTTTCTGATTAAAATCAACCAAGGACTTAGTTTGTTTGAAAAATTTTGAGGGGGACAAAATGTGATTGAAGCACTTTTAAAACTACACTCTTCAAATTTAAATAAACTACATATTCCAATTTCTGTCCCAAAATTATGGTGTTCTCTAAAAAAAAAGTTCTTCACTTGGAATCAGTCTCGGATTTAAGGACATCGCTGTCATTCGAGTGCATTATCCCTACTAAAGTCCTAAACATTAGGTTGTGGCCGCTCCGTTCATATCATACTAAAGCCATCACTGAACATAATTCGAAATTCCCGGACATCTTAACCTAACAAATTTTAATATTTTTCCCTGAAGAAGGTCTAAAATCCCGGACAAGTCCAGGAAAATCCTGATGTATGGCAACCCTGTCATAGACAAAATCAAAGACATTGACTATTTTTGCATATAATTTGGGGGAAAAAAAGGTGTTTTGTCCCCCTTTGTCTAAATATTGGGGGCACACGTCCCCTCCAACTCCCTAAAAATAAGTTCCTAAAATCAACTATTCACCTATTTTTTTTATTTATTTTCATCTCTTTATTTATCTTTTTGATTCACAGGAAAGCGTTGGAGGCGCTATACAAAGAAGAATTGTCAAGCAATTACCTCCACCTGCGTCTGGACATCCCAACATATTGCTGTCCGGTTGAAAAATTTTTATTTTAGTTTTTTTTACTAAAATATCACTCAGAAGTAGCTACTAGCTTTTCTGCACTAGTGTAGTGAGTCTCCTATAGTAGGATGACGAGTGTAGAGGAAGATGACGAAGAACGTTCATCTTTCTTGCCGTGAGGTTTTCGAAGTTTAGCTGAAGAATTGTAGGCCTTCGCAACATGTTAGCAATGTGTCTGAAAAAAAGCAGTTTTTTCAAGCTTTGTTCTATACTGAAAAAGATTGTCGTTGATTAGCAGGTCTTTGCTGAACATTGGGATGGGCAGATACTCTTCCGTTTTGGAAGCTTTGATTTCGGTCTTTCATGTAGAACAAACAGAAGTTTTCTTCTTAAAACTGAAAATAAACAACATTTCCGTCTTGAAATTTTTTATGCAACAAAGTGTCTAAAAAATTTGCAAACTTACGGGAAAAAAATTTACTTAAGCTACAATTTTGGCTTTTATGATTTAATATGATTCTCATTATTGTTTGTGGGTGAGAGAAATTATAATTACGGCTTGCTTTTTGTTCAAACTAAATTATGTTTATGCGATTGAATGCATTTTTATAAATTAGGCCAACACATTGTTTCTTTAAAACAGTGTTTCTCAACATTTTTTTGTGGAGACCCAAATGCTAAGCGGAAATAGAGACTAAAGTTTTGGCAACCCAATCTTTTTATAGACGTTATTGCAAGCATAAAAAGTGAACTAAACACAAGATCATTTAACATAGATCTAACCTAGGGTTGCCATATTTGATTGGCGCACCAACAAAACAAATTTTTGAAGGGGCGGACAAAATAAATTTGTTTCCGAATTTAGGACGAAGACCAAAAAAAGGTCTTCCCTTTGAATCGATCTCGGATTTCCCTATTTTCTTCCCAAAATTATGCTGGTCTCTAAAAAAAAAGGTCTTTACTTGAAATCAGTCTTAGATTTGTCATTTTTCGTCCCTAAACCGGGGTGTTCTTTATTAAGTAAAACTTATGGGTCAATTCTTGGGTCCCGACCCACTTTTGAATCGAATCACAACCAAAATGATTTAATTTTTACACAACTAAACTTGTCGGCAACCCAATCAAATTAAACGGCGACCCAGGGGTTGAAAAGCACTGCTTTAAAACTATAATAAAACTAGACGTAAGGTTTGATCTAAAGTCTAAAAAAGTTATTAATGTTTTCGACTTATAAAGCTGCAAAACATTTAAGCGCATTCAAAATATTAATATTCACAATAAGATTTGCCTTTTCAAGAATGGCCATTATGACAAATAGCATTGTAATTATTTAACAAGAAATAAAAACATAGTAAACTTCCTACTATTTGCTTGTCCAATTACGCGTCGTAAAGAGTTACAAAACGACATGGCTAACATAAGCTTCGGCCAACTGTTGGTATGTGCGTAAAGTCAGTTTCCGGTCCAGATACTACTATTTGGAAGTCCATGGTTATAGTTTGTAAAAAAGTCATTATCTTTTTTCGGGCTTAGACCATTGAAATTTAATTACGAATCGTGCTATTTTTGTCGAAGTTCCGTTGTGTTCGCTTTAAAATTTTTTAACGCTTTGCAAATTGATTGGTAAGCATTGTTTGCAAGATTGCAAAATGCAATGACGTCACATTTTTCACTTTTTTCCTTCATTGTTAATCGCCACAACCACGTGCTACGTCACTGATATTTAAAATGCTTTATTGTCAATAGCCAGGTGCTTGTTTGCAACGTCTAGTGTATAATTGCTTTACTATATAACTTAACATAGCAGAGAAAGAAACTCATTCAGACAAAGTCTTTCGCAAAGGCCGTTTTACGTTATTTGTAGAGGGCATTCAAGTGGTTTGAATCACCTGGTAAAGTTGTTGGTTGTTAATTATAGTATAGTCGATGTTATAGATTCGAATTTGGTTGAACTGGAGAAAAATTTTATCTAAAATCCTAGGCTATGTGGACCTGCAATTTGACTAATGGCATTTGAATAAAGGTTTATTTTATTTCAAATTGTGATTTAACAAATTGTAGTTAGGAGGTAGAATTGGAGAGAATCATCGAACGAACTTTCCAGAAGATTTCTTTCACCCAGAAGACAGACTTTCTGAAATAGAGAACGATACGTTGCTACTATAGGGTGTCCGCCCCGGGTTTCCCCAAAGCCGAAAACCCGGGTTTTTGGCTAATTTTTAAAATCCAAAACCCGGGTATTTTTTTGGGATAAAACCCCGGTTTTCCAGTAAAACAGAAATAACTTTTTCGACTTTGAAATTCACACCAGTCAAATTCGTCCAGACAGCTGGCGGTGACGGCAAACTATAACAACTTTTTTGTATCTGAAATTTACACCAGGTGGCTTAAATTTGTTCTAACAGTCAAATAACTTCCGCATCGCTAGCGTTAACCGCAAACCATTGTGTTTATTATGTTTTCTTTTTAAAATGTGAGTGTCACGTGTCAGTATAGCAAAAATTTTCTCGAAATATAAGTAAAGAATGTGAATGATGGTGATGTGAAAATTAAATCAAACAAGAAATGCAATTGTTTGAAGCGACCAAAAAGAGACCGGAAAATTTAGAAAAACTTTACCATGCTCTCCTTACTATTAGACCGACTTCTGTAGAATCAGAACCAGCATTTTCTGCTATGGGTCTTTTTGCTACAAAGACCAGAAGTAGACTAAATAATAATACTTTAAACGCCATAATTGTTGTGCGCCAATTTTATAAAAAATAAATGTGCTATGTAAAGTAAAATGATAAATGCTTTTAATTATTTTATTTTGTAGTTGGAAGCTAAGAACACCATTTTTAAAGAAGGTAAAACCTAGGAAAACCAGGGTTTTCAAAATGCGAAACCCGTTGAACCCGAATCGGTAACCTAAATCGGGTTTAACGGTAACTCGGGTACCCGAATCCGACACCTTAGTTGGCACCAAAGCCAACATTATTTTTGACTTCAGGTCATCAATAAAAACATAATTCTCGATTAAACTGAAGAAGTTAGTTTACGTTGGCGCCGAGGCCAACATAATTTAGATAGTAGGCTAACCGGCAACAAAAAATATCTCTTGGGATTTTAAAAGCAGCCAAAAAATTGCAAGTCAAAGTTAAAAATTTTGTTGGCAAGAGTATAAAAAAAAGTACCCCAATTTGTTACTCTTTTCCCAATCTAGCAACACTGTGCAAAAGTGTTGTTTTGTAATCACAACGGTTGAGTCTTTTAGAAAACATGTAACTTTGTGACGCTAATATGACCATAATGCGTCTTTCACTTTTTATTTTTTCAATAATAAGGTTCATAAAAAAAAATTAATTTAATTGAATTCAGTCATTTTTGAACTGGGCTCGAGTCAAAGTTCACTTCGAGTCACTAATTGCTTGAGGATTTGGCTCAAGTTCTTTGTTTTAAGGACTGGAGTCGAGTCTGAGTCCTTTCAAAATTTTAAAGACTGGACTCAAATCCGACACGGTCGGAGGCACAGTAAAAGGAATATATTGGCATCTTTAGAAGCAATTCGGGACAATTGCTTGACGGGTTTTCATATATAGCGCCTTCTCCGCTTTAAAGGCCCGTTTCCACTACGAGCGTGGAAAAAGCATTCTTTGTTTGTTTTATTGATATTTTTTTGCGCTCGCTTCAATTTTAACCGCTCGTTTCAATTGAAGATCAATAAAAGAAACAAAGAATGCTCTTTTCCACGCTCGTAGTGGAAACGGGCCTTTAAGCGAGTCAGGAAAACAAATAACCTACCGTTTTCCAAACTTTAATTTGAAATATTTTTTTTATTTTGCAACATAAGTTTTGTAGACTTTTTATTGGTTAAGTCTAATTCAACAAAAAACAGATTGGAGTGAGAGTTAGTTTTACAGAGAAACTAAGTGGTTGAAAAAAACTGAGTTTTTGTCGAGCAATTTAACAAATAAAAATTTTTTTTTTGTTTTGGGGTCCGCAAGTACAATTTGCGGGGCGTTTTTTTTCTTTTCTAGAGCAACTAATTTTGTTTCTTTTTTTACTCTCATTCTAATCGGTTTTTCTTCGAATTAGACTTGACCGTTTTTATGCTATTATTAATTTTGTCTTTTTGAACTGGATTTGGCTTAGCAATGTGCTTATGTTATGTATACAAAAAATTAAGTTGACAATTCTCTGATTTGATTATTAGCCCATAAAAATAGATAAAATTTAAGCTTTTTATAAAACTTAATTAAAATCTTAATTTTTGAGTTTTGTAGGCCTATTGAAAACACGTTTTATATTATTCCATATTTCAAATAAAAAAATTCGTTAATTGATAGATTGGGAAATAAACGTTAATACTAGCCAAAATATTGTCTAAATAATGTTACAATTTAGAGCAGCTCCAAAAGTAAAAGTATTTTTGTTATATGCTTAAACTTTTGTTATTAAAAAAATTGTTTAAGTTAAAATTATGTTTTCACAGGTGATTCGTGTTTTGTAGGGTCTTTTAGAGAAGTCACCACAAGCAATTTTTTGGTAAAACTATCCTGTAATCCCCTCCCCCACAGAACTAGGATGGAATAAAAAGAAAGTAAACCAAAAAGAATTTCTTAAATAAGTGTTAGTAACCACATGGGGGATCCAGTTGGTTTCATAAACAAAATTTGCCTAGGGTGACTTCTTGAAAAAATTTGTTTTGTGTTGAGCAAAAAATGTTACATGTAAAAAAATAGGTCTTTTCAAAAAGTCACTGTAAGCAATTTTTTTTTTGAAACTAACCTGGATGCCCTTGCAGTTACTATAACTTCTTGTGAAATGCTTTTCTCTTGGTTTTTTCTTTATTCCACCCTGATTCTGAAAGGGGTATTTTGGTTTAGTTTCACCAAAAAAATTGCTTACTGTCACTTATTAAAAAGACCCAAAAAAATAATGGAGCTACCTGTGTTTACACATTATTATTTGCCTATTTTTAAAAATGAGGAATAATCAAATATGTGCAAAAGAATAAATCTTTTAAAGTTATTGTTTTACCTTTTTGTAAAGCCAACAGTTTCAAAATTGATAAAATGTTATTTTAGAAAACAACAATTTAAAAAAATTATTTATAGAAAAATATTTTTTACATGCCAATTGAAAAATATTTTATTACAAATAACAATTTCAAAAAAAATTGTTTTGCTAGGTTTGCATTTTGCAAAAAAACAAAACAAATGTTTATAGCAATCATTTAAGAAAAAGGTGCTAAAAGTCTAAATTAGACTTTAAATTTTTTAATCCGTTGTGGTCCACTGTCATTCCTGGGACGATCATGCAATTTATTTAATACGGTCCACCATCATCCCTGGGATGACTTCTGACATCCACCATCATCACTAGGATGACAAAATAAATGTTTTTGTCAACAAAGATTTTCAAAAACATCAAATATACATGTTAAACTAAAGGAAAATTCAAAAAATAAATTGGGTCTGTGGTGACTGCAATGGTAAAAAAATAGGACTGCAAAGGGTTAAAATCAAAAGTCTTTTTTTATATTATGTGTGTCATTTAAAAAGGCATCCACTCCAGGTAAGACACAAACAAGACTGGGGCCAAGAGTTTATCCTTTTACTACCCAGCTGCTATACTGCTTGGATTAGATGCTGGCAGTGATGTTGTTAAGCCAGCATTGAGTTTTGTTATTAAAAACTGCCAGACCTCATGCTCCATATGGTGCCTGATGTATGGGGCATGCTATTAGAACATGGTCTGTAGTTTGTTCAGCTTTGCCACACTTGCAATCACAACAAGAATTGAGCCTAGGTGCAGTGATTGGCTTCCAAACACTTTCTTGTTTGCCACATTGCAACTAAAAACTAATGTGAAAATGATAATGGGTCATTGCATTATAATTGAGATCAAGCTTGTAAAACAAAATTATATTTTTCCTTTTTTGTATGTTATTAACCACCTTCAATAATACAAAAATAAAACAAAAAAATTTTTTAAATTTGATCAACTATGTTCAAGATATAACTATTTCAATTTTTTCATCATTAGATGGTGCATCAATTACTTTTTTTGAAAATATTTTAGTTTTCAGGTTGTTTGTAAGCTGGAAACTTGGTTCAAATGTTGAATCCACCATTTTCAACCATGTAGAATTCAAAAATAATATTGTTTTTCTTTTATTACTTATAAATAAAAAGTTATGAGCTAAAAAAATTAATTATTGCTTGCCAAAAGGGGATTGAAAAATCTCTGTGGAAATCATAATACAAAAAAATAAAAAAAACTTTTGCAATAGTATGCTATGTCAACTGTATGTTTCAAAAAAAGTTTTTTGTCTTTAAAAATTGTTCACCAATGTTTGAATGTTAAATATTGAGTTGTATTTCAAATGTTTTTAATATCATCTGCAATTTATGAAATTATAATAGCTTCATAATAAATTATATGTAATACTACCAATAAGTTTTTAATCCTATTATTATTGTAACATGTCTTGCATTGAAAACACTTTTTGTCATTGCAAATTTTAAAAGTGTTGTTATAGAACTTGGGTCTTTTCAAGAAGTCACCATAAGCAATTTTTTTCAGTGAAGGTAACCCAGAAACCCCCTTTTAGCACCAGGATGGAATAAAGAAGAAACCAAGAGAAAAAGGATTTCAAGAAGTGATAGTAACTGTTGGGGGATTCGAATTAGTTTCATGAACAAAAATTGCTTTTGGTGACTTTTTAAAAAAAACTCTAGAACTTATAGGTCAGGAAAAGTAGAAATAATTCTTTCTCAAACTGAAATTGATTAAATAACTTAAAGATTAAAACTTTGTATGTTAAAAATCTTATGAGAAAACACATTTTTAAATCATCATCTTTGCTTTTGGAAATTCAATTGTTATTTAATCAATTTCAGTTTGAGAAAAGTCACTTCTACTTTTCCCGATCCATAATTTTCACAACAATACTTTTAAACTTTGCAATGACAAAAAGTGTTTTCAATGCAAGACATGCTAAAATAATAACAAGATTAAAAACTTATTGGTAGTATTACATATAATTTATCATGAAGCTTTTATATCTCATAAATTGCAGATGATATCAAAAACATTTGAAATATAACTCAATATTCAATATTCAAACATAGGTGAACAATTTTTTAACTTTAAAAGTTGCTTGCCAAGGCAGACAATATGCTTTATGAAAATGCACTTTGTTTTGCAAATTATTTGGAAAAGACAAAAAACTTGTTTTTGAAACATACAGTTGACATAGTATACTATTGCAAAAGTTTTTTTTATTTTTTCGTATTATGATTTCCACAAAGATTTTTCAATCCCCCTTTTGGCAAGCAATAATTAATTTTTTTAGCTCATAACTTTTTATTTATAAGTAATAAAAGAAAAACAATATTATTTTTGAATTCTACATGGTTGAAAATGGTGGATTCAACATTTGAACCAAGTTTCCAGCTTACAAACAACCTGAAAACTAAAATATTTTCAAAAAAAGTAATTGATGCACCATCTAATGATGAAAAAATTGAAATAGTTAATATCTTGAAGATACTAGATAGTCGACCAAATTCAAAAATTTTTTTTGTTTTATTTTTATTGAAGAAGGTGGTTAATAACATTCAAAAATGAAAGGAAAAAATATAATTTTGTTTTACAAGCTTGATCTCAATTATAATGCAATGACCCATTATCATTTTCACATTAGTTTTTAGTTGCAATGTGGCAAACAAGAAAGTGTTTGGAAGCCAATCATTGCACCTAGGCTCAATTCTTGTTGAGACATCTTTTTTAAATAGGCTACTATAAAATAACAAATTTTAAGAAAAAGAGCAAGATCACCAAACTTAGGCCAGATTTGATTTTTGTTCTAAACCACTTTTCTAAAAATTTAGCAGGTTTTTAAAATATTGTTAAACACAATAAAAATTAGGTTTAGATTATTAAAATTAATGCCAGGACTAAAAATTAAGATGTGTTAAAAGCTAAAGTACAATTAAATTAGCTAAGGTCTATGTAGACTGAAAAAGGATGCAGAAAAAGTGGGTTTCTTCAAAAAGCAACATTGAGCAATTTTTTTTGTGAAACTAACACAAAATTCATCTTGTATTTACTATCATTTCAAGAGATCCTTTTTCACTTGTTTTTTTTTTATTCCCACTTGGTACTGTAGGAATATTCCCAATAAGTTTCATCAAGAAAAAAGAACAGTTATGGTCCCTTCAATCCAAAAAAGTTTATTAAATGTAAATTATATGAATTCGTTAATTAGTATTATCTTTATTTCTCAAAGCTTTTAACTGTATTTTTAAAAATCTGCTATTTTATAATACCTAATAACTAAAAAAAGTTTCATATGGAAATCAAAGCTGACTTTGCCTTTTTCTTAAACCACTTGCATTTAAAAATCTACTATTAATATTATCCTATATATAGACTAAGTAAACAAAGGTGCTTTAAACAGGAATCAAACTTTGGTGTAGTGCAGTGGTGTGTGGTCAGGGCATGGAAGTCATGCATTTTATGATGAACTTTTGCATGATAAGATTTTGATTTTTTAATTTAATGAGAAATGGTACTGGTTTGAAATAAAATTAGAGAAATTTGAGGCCAGTCTGAGACAAAGACCTTTTTTTTTTTAGACAACAACACAATTTTAAGACATAAAGCATAAAATTTGCAAACGATTTCAGGCGATGACTTTTTTTTTTTAGAGAACACTACAGTTTTAAATTGAAAAACATGAAATCTGCAAATGATTTCAGGCAATGACCATTTTTTTTTGGAGAACAACCTGGTTTAGGGACAAATAATCAATCTTTGTTTAGAATCTCACACAGAATTCTTTCTGCTACCCAGAAAATGTTGCACTTGCTACCCAGAAAATACCTAATTGCATGACCAGTTTTTGGCATGCCAGTTGCATGACCAGTCTCAAAAGTCACTGCACACCACTGGTGTAGTGTTCTGTTATTTGACACTTTTTTTGTTGCACGACAGTGAAGGTAACAACATGGTGTAAATTGATAATATAAAAAAAAAACTTGCTGGACCTTAGATTTCTAAAATTTTGGAGACTAGTATTGGACATTTAGCCAATGCTAAAAAAAAATGTTATTAGTAATTGTGCATAAATATCTTCTAATAAATTTTAGTTATTAAATTGTAATAGCAATTTATTAAGCAGTTAAGTTTGGCCTGCAATATAATAAAAAAAGTATTGGCGGTAGCAAATTTAAGAAATCATATTTTTTTATCAGCTATTTTAACATGATTCTAAAAAAATTTTTATGATGTTAGGCTTAAAAAACTGGAAATATTACAGCCATGGCTGTAAAAACAGCCTTAAAAATTTGTTAAATGTTAGGTAGAAATAGTTCTCTTCATGATAATAATATACGAGGGTCAGTCAAAAAATAATGAGCCCAAGTCTCTCCTGGCCATATTTGTTGCAATAAAATCAAAAGTCATACATCAAAAGAAAGCCCAGGGATAGGAGATCTCAGTTCTACTTTTCAATGTAATCTCCGCACTTTTCAATTCCAACTGTCCATCGATGAACAAGGGACACTATGCCAGCCTTGTAAAAGTCAGCAGGCTGCATTTTTAACCAGTTTCTTACAGCGTGCTTGACTTCTTGATCACTAGTGAAGTGCTGCCCCCTAACTCCTTCTTTCAATGGTCCAAAAAGATAATAGTCAGATGGTGCCAGGTCGGGTGAGTATGGGGGATGGGTTACCGTCGTCCATCCAAAAGAAGCAATCACTTCACGAGTTTTGAGACTGGTATGGGGCTTGGCGTTATCGTGTTGCAGCAAGACCTTAGACATGTCCAGTGAGGTTGTACTCTTCTCAGTTTCGCTTTCAGTTTGCGTAAAGTGTCAATGTAAGCATCTGAGTTGATGGTAGTACCTTTAGGCATAAAATCTACCAATATCACTCCTTCAATGTCCCAAAACACAGTCGCCATAATTTTTCCAGCTGAACGTTGACTTTTGAATTTCTTGGCTCTTGGGGACGTGGGGTGACGCCATTCCATGGATGATCTTTTCGACTGAGGTTCATAGTGATGAACCCAGGTTTCATCTCCTGTCACTATACGGCTGAGAAAAGTTTTGTCACTTCTGTGACACTCAATAAGCTCCGAACAAGCTTCAAAACGGGCTTGCTTGTGAAAATCCAAAAGTTGCCTCGGAACCCATCTGGCGCAAACCTTTGCAAAGCCTAGCTCATTAACAATATTCACAGCACTTCCATGGCTAACTCCAACACGTTCAGCAATGTCATCAATAGTGATTCTGCGATCATCTCTAATCAATTTCTCAACCTTATCATTGTTTCCAGGATTGACTGCAGAAGATGGTCTTCCACTTCTTGGTCTGTCCTAGAGGCTACTCAAACTTGGATCATCTTCTTCGTGTTTAATCCTGGATACCCACTTTTTCACAGTGCTGTAGGCTAATGAAGCATCTCCATAAACATTTACCAATCTTTCGAAAATTTGTTTTGGTGGCTCCCCTTCCGAAACAAGAAATTCAATCACAGCTCTCTGCTTCTGACGGACATCCAGTGATGACGTCATTTCCAAAACACAATACCAAAAGTGGACACGTTGAAACAATTTTTTTTTACAATTTATCTTTAAAGCAGTAAATTTACTAAACACCCTTAAAATTTCTAGAAAAAATATGAAGGTTAAAGTGGTTAAAGTTAACAGGGCTCATTACTTTTTGACTGACCCTCGTATAATTGTATCATATGTTCTTGTTATGTTTTTTTTAATGCTGTGGCTATTTTTACATGACCCAACAAATTTTCTGCTAGCCACATCACTCACATGATTAAATTTCTTCAATAAAAACTAATTCTTATGTTTCTAACTTAATGAAACCTGATAAAAAATATACATCTCTAAATAAAAATTAAAAAACTTTTGTCTCTGGTTTAACTTTACTAATTTGTATTTTAATTTACCTAAAGCTCAGCTAATCTTGATAACTAAAATATTGAAATTAAAAAGTAAGAAGATAATGCATTAATATTAATGGTTTGATCTAACTTTGCTAACCAAACCTTACTTTTAATCTTATTCTAACCTAAACTTTTTACTTAAATTAGCCCACAAAAAATGTTAATAAAAATTGAAGTAACTAGTTTGGTATTAAAGCCAATAGGCATAATTTATGAACTAATTCTATTGTCATTGTACCTGCCATTAAAGTGGTGTGAACTAGCTGTAGCTGAAAACTTTCAATTACCTTTATTTGCAGCTAAAAGATAAAGCATTTTTGTTGGATGAATCTGATATGTGACTTTTGTAACAGTAGCCACTGTTTCAAGAAAGTTTTAATTATTAATATAAGCAATAATTTCAATTTATTGCAAAGCTTTAATTTTTGTAATAAATTGCTATCCTATGTGTTAAACTTCTGTGGATATTTTTATTAAAGGTTATATTGGACTATTTTTGAGTGATTTTGTATCAGAAATTATTGTTACTTGATCAAATATTTTCCAATACCATGGAAACCACTTGAATTATGTTAAACATTTTTGCTCAATATTTTTGTATCACTTGAATGGATTTTTTATTGGCTACTTGTTACATTAACATAATCAATGCTCTTTGTCTTGTGTTATGTGATCATCTAAAACTTAAAACACTAGACTTATATTAAGATCAAAACATGTTATTAATAAGATGTGGAAAAAATAAAAATTTTAGTTCAGGGTAGTCCAAGTTCTTGAATCTTGCAGGCCACTTTTCAAAAATGTTCAAGCTTGCAAGCCTGAACCAGCTAGAAATTGTTCAAAATCATGTGTTCTCTAAAAAAAAAAATCATCACTTGGAACCAGTCTTGGATTTTCCTGATTTCATCCCAAAATCATGGTGTTATCCAAAAAAAAAAAAAAAAGAGAGAGAAAAAAGGTCTTCACTAAAAATCAGTTGCAGATGTTTAAAAATTTCTAGACAGTATGGCAACCCTAGACTGTTTTCCATAAGCTCACCATGCCTTGTTATAGAAGGTTGCCACTGCCTGCAATTGACAAGACTTGAATTGTGTAAAATTGTTCAGCAGGCCACAGAAAATTACATCACAGGCCACAATTTAGACCACCCTGATCTAGTTGAAAATTTTCATTCAACATCAATGATATCTCATGTTTTTTTCTTATGGTATGGCTTACTGCTGCTGTTATTGTTGTTAGATTTAATAAAGTTTGGTTTATTGTTTTGTGGATCTTGTTAAAAATTTTGGTATACAGGGTGTCAAGAAAGTTCCCGATCGATTTTTAAATTTAATGTAATTCAAAAACTTCAATGAATTATGAAAAGTTCTGTACGTCATTTTTCCACTTAATCCTCCTTTTCAATGTTTCAGATACACTTTTCAAATTTTTTTGGCTAAAATAATAATAAAATGAGTAAAAGAGCTGCAATCATTCAACTTCATTGTGTGGGACATTCAAATTTTAAAATTATGAAGTTGCTAAAAGCACCAAAATCGACTGTTTGCGATACAATCTTGCACTTCCAAGAACTTGGAACCATGGAGGATCGGGATAGGAGTGGACGACCTTGATCCGCTCGCACTCCAGCGAAGATCAAGGCCCTCAGGGAGAGAATTCGGAGGAACCCCAAACGATCCTTGAGGAAAACGGCTAAAGACATGAATATCAGCCATGAGTCTGTCAGAACAATTGTTGAACAGGATCTCAAAATGTCCCCATACAAAATCAGGACAAGACAACTCCTAACTGACCTCCAGAAGCGAAAAAGAAAGGAGAGGGCCAAAATTCTGCTGAACCGTCTGAAGGGAGGCACGGAGAAAGGCGAAATCGTTTTTTCAGACAAAAAACTCTTCTCGGTGGAGGCAAAGTTCAACACCCAGAATGACAGGATTCTCGGAAAGTCGCCCAAGGACCTCCCTGATCATCTTCGATTCGTTTCACGCCGACAGAAACCCTCATCTGTGATGGTATGGGGTGCGATCTCCAAATCTTGGAAATCTCCCCTCATTTTTGTTAAAGAGGGGGTCAAAGTGAATACAGATTCGTATGTCAATGATATTTTAACCCCTGCCCTCGCATCGATGAAGAAAAAGTTCAAAAATAAGTCCTTCACCTTCCAACAAGACGGCGCGCCTTCTCACACATCAAAGAAGACGCAGAAGTGGTGCGAAGAGCACTTTCCTTCATTCTGGACCAAAGATTTGTGGCCACCATCTTTGCCCGATCTCAATCCTATGGATTTCTGTGTGTGGGGTATTCTGGAAAAAGAAGCCTGTTCTTCACCCCATAACAATCTGGAGGATCTTCGAGCTTCCCTGAAACGAGCATGGGAGAAAATTCCTCAAGATGCCCTTCGTGCTGCTTGTCAGAATTTCTGACAGAGGCTCCAACGTGTTATTGATACAGATGGGGGTCATTTTGAATAAACCAGATTTTTTTATGTTCATGGAGCTTTGTTCTATCACCACAATAAACCTTTTGTTGATTTAACCTTCTGTCATTAGCCCTATATAATTTTGTTTAGGATCGGGAACTTTCTTGACACCCTGTACATTATGCATATTTGTAAATTTGACACTTGGTGAACAACAAATCAGTTTTTATAATTAAAATGATCTGCAATTCCTGAATCTTATGAAAAATTTTATTGTTTTTTTGCCAGACAAAATTATCTTTTTGTATCCACAAAATTGTTTTCCTTTCAATACCAATAATTTGTATACCAGATTCCTGATTTTTATCTTGATAAAGAATTTTTCATTTGCTTTTCACTGTTCTTCATCAGCCTTCTTTCAAAGCATTTATCTTTTTCTGGTTATCAGTATCCCAAACCATAATGCATATTAGATGTAGCAGGATCCAAATAACTGACCAGGTCTGAGAACATATGTTAAAGGTACTATGCTACTTAAAAAATACCAAAATTAAAATATCAGTGCTTTTTCAATTATAACAATCCCCAAGTTTTCTAAAGTAGCATTTCAAACAATGCATCTAATACTTAAAAATTATTTTGATCCTATTTCAATTATTTTATATTTAAAATTTAAAATGATCCTTTAACATGCAGCAATAATGACTTAAAGCTTCATTAAAATAAGATAATTACATAAAATAGTTGCTGTCTTGCTAAAATGATTTCAAAATATGAAAAAACTAGTAAAACTAATGTTTTAATATATTGTTTATGTATTTATTGGTACAGAAATAAAAAAATGTTTTGCAATGGCTATTTTAGGTGTCTGTACAGTATTTTTACAGCATTAGAGAAAAGTGCACTTGAAATTTAGGCTCTTGTTTGCAATTTGCTGTAGCTAATTATACAAGCTTTTACATTTTGGCAAATCCCCAAAAACTGCAAGGTTAGAAATGGTAAATTGTGAACAAGAACCAAATTTTTGAAATCTTTTCAATTTTAATTAGCAAATTTTTTTTTAATTTTATTTAATAGAAGCCATTAGGTTTAAGCTTAGATTTTTAGCTTAGGATTTGCATAAATTTACTAGCAATAAATTTTGTGATTTTTTTTATAGTGTTTTGATAGCTATTGGTAGTTTAATTAAACAACTGTCAAATGTGCTCCATGTCAATTTTCTTTTTATTAGGGGCTTTACTGTAAATAAACACTAGTTTTTAGTTACAAATATATAAAAAGCTAGCGTGTGTGGATACAAAGTATTTATTTAGATCTGCATTTTATATCATGCTTGCACTTGCTGTGATTTACATCTGATTTACCATATAGTCTGGCATATAAGACCCTTTTCACAACCAAAATTTAGTCCTAAATATGAGGGTAGGGCTTATATGCCAAAAAAGAAAATCATAACTTCATAAAAAATTTAATTTTTTAAATCAAATTTTCTAAATTAAATTAAAATGTGAAAGTTTTGAAGCTAAGCAAACTTTAATTTAAGGGGGGAGGGGTCTTATATGCCAGACTTTACAGTATATACTTCATAGACATTTTTTCATTGTTTAAAATTGTTTTGCTCAATTTACATGTCTGGCATGTGAAATTCAATTAACAAATGTTTGTCAAGCATGTATGCTCAGCCCAGGTATAAATATTAACAGATCTAGACTAATGCTTAATGGGAGATTTATGTTGGATACTTTAAACTCTGTGTTGATGTTTGGTAATATTCTTTATGTGTATTAATAACCCCATTTATACATGCATATATAAAACTACAGTTTTATGTTTTCATAAATACAGTATAAATAGGAAATATTATTTTGCTTTGGTAAAGTTGATTTCCAGAAGTGTTTATTAAACTTTGTGAAAACTGCTATGGATGATAAACAAAATGATGACACACCCCAGCAAATATCTGCATGGGAAAATGCACAAAAAGCACTGAACAAGCTTCAAGAAAAATCTAAGCCTAATGTTGTTGGAGACCAGGTTTGATAAAAAAAAACAAATTAGATATTTATCAAATATTCAGATTTTATTTAATGAATTAAATATTATTGTCTATTATCCTCCTAATGATGGGTTGCAAACTAAAATTGAATGAAAAAAAAAAGTATTTGTTTTTTAATTTTGGGTGTTAGAGTCATATATCAAGATTTCCAGATTAACGGGGTAAATCAAATGAAAAAATCTATTTTAGCTGTTCTGTAATGGATAAGCAGGAAATTTGATTAAAGTTATCTATTGCTAATAGTGATGGGATGATGCCAACTTTTTTTTGCTACCGATTCCAATAAAAATTATTTATTCTGATTTTTGTTATTTAAAGTATCTTGTTTAATCAGTTGGATAATTGATTTACAGTATCTCTGCTTAAATTATTTTAAATTGGTTACCATAAGCCATTGTAAATTAAAGATTAGACATAGTAAAAAAATGAATCATTCTTCCTCCTTCCAGAGTGCTCAATGAATTGATCAGAGCAGTAATTAAACACAAAAATATTTAATCACTGTTTAAAAAGCCACAAACATCTGTTGCATCTTTATTTAAATAGAATCTTGATCATTATTCAAGTAGGAAAATTCTAATTAAAAAAAGATATTTAATATTGTAAAATATTTATTTTTTTTGTTTTACTTTCTAAAAAACCACAACAGTATGTTTTAATCTATAGAATTGTCAGGTTGTTACTGGAAAAGTAAAGAATAGAGGGTGTCTGTAAAGTCTGGACACATAGGATAATTGAATATTTTTCAATATAAGATTCAAAATTATCATTATTTTTTTTTGCATTTGCAGATTAATTATTTTTGCATGCTTGATTAGACTAATTATTATTACTTTGTCAAAAAAAGAAAGAGTTGATGTGGTACTTCCCAGTCAATACAAATTCAAAACAAAATTCACAGATTCAATACACTTGACTCAACAAATAATGAGTGAATGTACCAAAATTGAAGGCAATACACATTTATTGCATTGAGCTCATGCAAATTTTGTGCAATGCATTAACATTTGCATTGCAAATGATGGAAATCATATTGAAAATGCCATTTGAATAAAAATAATTAGTGAAAACAAAGCTTTATATCAATTACGTGAAAAATATTCAATTATCCTATGTGTCCAGATTTTACAAACGCCCTGTATAATCACTACTAATGAAAACATAGTATGTGAAGTTAATCATAGTTCAATAAATAATATGAAGTTCTGTAAAACTATTTTCTTAGAGGATGTTTCAAAATTTTAAATCATTTCAAAAACTGAAATTTAAGTTTTTCAATTTTTATGCTCAGAAATATGCAGTTGGTTAAATTAAGCAAATATTGCAATTCTTTTGATGTCATATAAAAAAAATATTATTTAAAATATACTAAATGCAAGTACAGAGGATATGCATTTGTATTAAGGTGACCTAACTCCTCTTCTTTTACCTTAATATAAATAAAATCCAAATTCAGTTTCATTAAATATCAGACTGTTGTGGAATTTTAAATAGTGATTAAATTAATTTTATATTAAATTGCTCTGATCTTTTCATTACATACTCTGCGTTGAAAATCAATTCATCTTGCTATATGAAATTTTTGCAATATATATAGATTACAAGAAAAATTATCGACATGTTTTTGTAAAGTATGCAATGAAATTTAGAAACGAACCGTATTTATTCGTGTATAAGTTGGAAAATTTTTTACCAAATATGTTCCAAAAACTTAAGGGGGCGACTTATACATGAGGGTGCGACTAATATATGAGGTTGTGTTAAAAGTTTTAAAACAGCAATGTAAGCCAGCGTAAACGCACGCATGCACATATGCATGCAAGACAACAGCAGCATGCCGCACATACACATGCAAGCACGCCACACATACACATGCAAGCACGCCTTGCGCATGAGATTTCAATTGTTTGGTAACAGCGCAGATGAGAGTGACTTTGATGGGTATTACCGTAGATGTTGTGTTTGGTTTTAATAAATAAATGTGAAAAAAATTTTATACCATTTTTTGAGCCAAAAGTAGGGGGTGCGACTTATACACGCATGCGACTTATACACAAATAAATACAGTATGTATTAATTTTTAATTTATTTAGAAAAAAAAACAGCTGTACAGTCTGTTTCTTCCATTTTTAACTTCTTAATCAGGTAAAACAGGTTGTAGGGATGTTTTTGCCTTAATAAATGAAAAAAAATACTTGTGTATAGATATAAAACACAAAATTTATTTTATCAATGTTTAAAAACCACAACAGTTTTTTTATTTTATAGAATTGTCAGGTGGTTATGTACTGTTCCATAAAGTGCAATTCTATAAATATGTTATTGGTACATCTTTACCATTAATAAAACTTGAAATTTTGTTGACAGTGTGGCTGAGCAATTCATAACACCACATTGACGGTAAATGCAATTGACGAGGTTGCATTGTTGTGTGTCTTTGATAGAGATGTATCGGAATTACAGCTGAATTTAAAGATTTAATTCTGATTCCAGTACTGGCTGGAATCAATTCCATTTCAGCCAGAACTGAAGTGATTGTAGCCAATAGGACTGATTTATTTAGAAACGTATCTACACTTAGTTTACATGGTAAGATTGATGTAGGCAGTCATTTACTCAACGATTGAACCTGCTAAATTGCACTTACACACCTCTCAGTCATGGAAAACCAGTTAATTTAAAAAGTAAGATTAAAAAGTAAAAGCCAATTGTAAATTGGAACTACCAGTAATTCATTGTGGGAACTAAAGTCAGATGACAAAGGCGCTTAACTCCATTGATCTAAATATAACTTCAGGGCATGAGTCCACCTAGTTATGAGCATTAATAGCACAGGCAAAACCTAACCTTACAGCAAATCATTGGCAACATTTTATTGCAGTTTGATCAATCTAGTATCAGTCTTATCTACTAGCCATTTCAAGTAAAGTGATCTCTCTATTCTACTCCCTAAAAAGATAAAAGTCATAAAATAGCTGAACAGCCACAATAACGTAAAAAATAAACTTTTTCACTGTAGAACTTAAATGAATGTGTCTAATATTTTTGGTCATTATGTTTTCAAATATCCAGTGCTTAGCAGGGAATACTCATATAAATTGCTTTTATGTATACTTCAAACAAAACTGACTGCAAACTTTCTACTTTAATATTTTTTTGAAGTGATCAATCATTTGCACTTACAATACTATGATAAACTGGCAATCTAACACATGTATTTAAGCAGTTTCATGTATTATCAAGGTTAATACTGCATTTCTAAATAGTTCTGGTTCCGGCTGGATGTTAAGTAGCAATTCCGGTTCTGGCTAGAATTGATTATTTGAATTCTGGCACATTTCTAGTTTTTGGGAAAGGCAGCTTAAAGGGACTTATCTGCTTGGTATTATTGGCAAGCAACTTTAAGTTACAGTCATATCTTGAAATAAAATAAAAAATTTCAACTGGACAGCAATATTTTCAGTTTTTAATTAAAATTATTTGAGAACTGCAGTTTTAAGCTATTTAAATTGACCAATTTTTATATATTTAATTGATTTTTTTCAGTATTCAACTGCATATCCAGCTTATTCTGGTATGATGTCTCATAACACTGGATATTACCAACAGTGGCAAAATTCCGGTTACAATTATATGAATTCTCAAGGATCATACCAAAATTATCAAAATGTACCACCCCCCCCTCCCCCTACTCAATCTTCATACATGCCACAAAGTTATGGTTATCAAACTAATGTTGGTGTTTCAACATATCAAAATACATATCAGGTTTGTGATTTATTATTAAACGTATAACCATAGTTGTACAACTGTTTTGAAAATCTTTCTGATAAAAAGTGTTTGCTCTTGTAATTAAACACTCATAAATATAAGAATAGATATATAACTTTTTAAAATTTTTCACAATTTTTTGTTAGACTCTTTAAAATGTTTATTAGTTTTTATATTTATTGTTGCCATACTTCTTACTTTTTCAATAGTTTTAGCAATTTTGTGCTAAATAAAAGTGTGCACCTGTATTTAACTCCATCAAAAAATATTGCTCTATTTATGAATTTTCTGTTATGCGAGGTATATAATTTATACTTATGTGCCAATTACACTTGTATATCATTATTGTATGTAAGTAGCATAAAACGGAAGCAGTAGCAGCATAAATAGTATGAAACAGGATAAAACGTATGAAAGCCAACTCTATGCTTTGCTATTTGAAAGAACTAAAGGTTAGACCAGGGGTTTTCAACCAGTTGGCCACAGTGGTATTTTCAGTGGGCCACAGAGCATAAATCAAAATGAAAGCAACAACGAGGAAATTATGGTCGAAAAATCGGAAACAAGTTCCCACCAAGGACCTTTTTTTATGTTTTTGGGATGAAAATTGAGAAATTGCAGACAAATTCAAAGTGAAGACCTTTTTTTTTTATAGAGATCACCAGGTTTTTGTGACAGGAATTAAATTTTGTTGACCGAAGTGGGTCGTTAAGTTACCTTAGGTTGAAAAGTGGGCCACGGTATGAAAAAGGTTGAAAACCACTGGATTAGTCAATGCCGTAATGGGATCAAGGGTTTATTCTTGTACTATCCCAAACTGCTTTACTTTTTGGATAACTAATGTCATTGTTTTTCAATAGCATTTGCTATTTTACTTTTTTTCCAGTTTACAAAGGGATTATTTTTGTAACTTCGAGGTCTAAGTTAGTTTTAGGATTGGCCAAATTTAACACAGGGTTGCCATCTGGTTTTCATTGTTTTAAGAGTACTACGTACAAGCCTGCTCTGCTCAAGTGCAAGACAGAAAAAAGCAATGTGAATTTGATTTGTTTTTGAATCAGAACAAATCTAACAAATTATTTCACAGTATATAATTTAATTTTTCTACTTCCTTAAATTCTGTCCACTTGTGATTTTGTATTGAAAATAACTTTTCACTTTTTGCAGACTTCTGCTCAGTCTTTTCAAGGCAGAAATAATTTTCAATCAAACTATACAACTTCACAATCTTCGTATTCTAATGTTGGAAACCTAACTTATTCAAAAAAGCCTCCTCTACCTTCACCACCAAAATCTTCTTACCCTCCCGCACCGAGCGTAAAAGGAAAATCTATCCGAGAACCGCCATTGCCCTCTGAGCCTCCCCCCCCGGGTGTGGCACCTTCAAGTTTTGGCATGAGGCCAACTAGACCTCCATCTATCACACCAGGTAATTGACGTAATTGTATTACAAATTTAGTAAAAAAAATATTTGATTTCTGTTAAAAATAGTGGCTTGATAACCCATTGCTATCAACTAGTAGTTTTGCTTTTGTAGTCATGACACAATTGCAAACACTACATTAATATAAATTTTTCAGGTTTTGGATTTGGCATTATTATTTGATGTGGAGTTTATCTGATTTTAATTGGGCGTTTTTGAAAAAAGTTTTACCATATAAACTTTTTTTTTCAGGTGCAATTAGGTTTAATCTTAATCGTAAAAGCAAGTTCAGTGTTCTCCCTCCACCTTTGCCAAAACAGCCTCCGCCACCTCCTTTGAATGACCTCAATTCATTTCCTTTACTTAACCAGCCGCCACCACCACCCCCACCGCCGCCGCCTCCACCGCCACAAAATAGTTTTGAAAATAAATTGGTTAGTTTTTCGTGTGCCTGTTCTGTAAAGAAAATCTCAAATTGAAATAAGATTTTTTGCATTACATGTATTTCTTTCATATGTATTGTGCTAACGTTTACAAAATATCTCTTTTAGGAAAATTCGCACGCCCCATTGACCAGGCCTCCTGCCCCAGTTGCAGCTGACAATAAAGTGAATTTTGAAAAGAAAGCCGACTCTTGGCCACCTACTCTTATGTAAGTTGATGCTTTTGAGTTCTTTTTTTTTTTTTTACTGGCAAACTTGCATGTTGCCAGCCCGGTCTTTTATTGAATGTTTTTTTAATGTAGAAGTGCGACTATGGACGAGCCTCTTGTTCTTTTTGGGGCTCATCACCACGATTTGATGTTAAGCTCATTATGAATAAGCTATATAGTTGTGGTTGTTAGACTTGGGTTGGTATTTGAACAATTTCTTTTCAGGGACTACATACAACGAGCTTTTCAAGCTTGCCGCAATGAAGCAGAAAAGGACAAAACCGAGTCTTTTCTTAAAACTGTATTAAATGACCGAATGAAAGACGGATCAGCTTTTAAGATCGATTGGAATAAAGAGCCGTTGCCAGTGTGAGGTTTTTATACAACTTCAAAAAGAAATTATTCACGTTGAACCGTGTGTTCTGCGGCATGCTAAAATCAATTTGTCATTGTAATTCTAATTTTGCTTTTTTGGTCGCAATCAAACAGTGATCTTCACGATTATGTACCATAGTGACGTTATTCTTTTTCCAGCCAATCGATAAAGAAAGAACAGCAAGCTCCTGCTCCTACTCCGCACTGGAAGATGTTGTCGCAGTTGTCGCAGAGACGCGACAGCGCCCTTTTTCGAAATCGCTTCACGCCCAGTCAAAGGTCTTCTAGGTACCGCGTCGATAGCAAAGCGCCTCTTTACCCGTTGATGTTATTCAAATTTAGAGATCCTGTTTTTTAGATATTCCCGATCGAGATCCCGCTCACGATCCGTCTCTCCGAGGCGAAAACGCTTTTACTCGAGGTTTGTCCTCGTTTTGTTTTCTGCTCCAATACTGGCTGTACCGTCAGGAATTTTCGCCTTGTTGCCATGGTTGAGATTTCTAGCAAACACACTTTACAATGGCGGGAAGTGTGACGTGAAATAAGTTGCGTCGAAGTGAATGAACACGGACGAAGCTTGTCGATGGCTGGCCGTGAATTTGTCATTTGACTCTATGTTGTTATTGCAAGCGCCGTAAAAGTTAATCGTTTAAGGCTGACCTGATTGTAATAATGACGTCAAAGAAATGCTTGTGCGAAAACTTTAGCCGTTGCCTACACCTGGTGGGTACCTGACGTGTGCCCTTAGTTAAAAAGCAATTGTATCTGTGAGGTTTTTCATTCCTTAAGTTATAAATATCCCACAATATTGTTTCTACTTCATGATTGTTGACCTTTCATTGTTTATTTTACGTTCATATTGTATATGAAGCATATATTAACTTATAAGTTAAAATGATATGGTTCCCTCGGAAAAAAAAGCACAAGACTGGATTTTTGCTTTGGTTTACAGTAGTTCCAGTTCAAGCGATTCGATTGACTCCTCGAAACACCCTGCAAGAGGGACCATGGCCATGGACTACGAAGACGCCAAGGCCTTAAAAGGTCGAGGTCGCGGATGGGGTCGAGGTCGAGGTCAATCCTTGCAGACTGGCCCCAATCAGGGAAAAGGAAAAAAGAAAGTGAGATAGGATATCGATTGCATTTGAATGATAAAGTATACAAACAGCAAGTACTGTATATGAACAACTTTTTTCTTATAATTCAACCGATCAAATTCGACAGCTAACTACTGGTTATATTATTAACATTAATTATTATTATAAGTCGTTAATCCATTCGCGTTTGTGAATTTTATTGATAGAATAAAAGAAAGAATCAAAAGAAAAATCAACAGCAACAGCAGCAACAACAGAAGCAACAACAAACGTTCGAACTAGACGATCCACTGCGCGACATTAAGAAGGCGAACAGGGCAAATCGGTTCCAAAACCAACAATTTCAACCAAGACAAGAAAAACTCGAGCTGAATATTAATCAGTTCAACAAGTGAGAGTTTGTCAAGCTTTTTGTTAATAAAGAAGCTTACTGTATTTGAAGCTATTAAAGCTCTTCAGTTGGATTTTCTTTACGAACAGTGTATAGTTTACTGTTTGATGGTGCGCTTATATTTAACCAGTTTTATTTCGAATTTTCACGATCAGTAGAAAAGACTTGCAATTGGCCTGAGAAGATCAATCCTGAAACAACCTACAACTTTATCCATTAATTTTCCTGTTGTCAAACTTGTCGTTAACTGGTCAACGCTTTGTTGAATTTGAATTTAAACATGCTTTCACTCCTATTTGACCCGAGTAGTTCAACTTCAACTAAAAACGTTTTATCGATGGCATTCGCATTACATTTGCTTGTTCGCGTAAATAAATTGTATCACTTCTCACAGCGAGGACGTCAGTCTGGACGATCTGCAAATCGTCGGAACGTGCAAGGATATTTTGAAGGATTACTTCCGTCTTACTGCCGCTCCCGATCCTTCGTCCGTGAGTCCGGTTTTATTTTGTTATAGATCGTTGGCGCGTCGCTGTTTCAAATCAACTTTTGATGCCGAGTCTTCCCTTTCGCATTTTAAATTCAACTGATTCTTTTTCTCTCGTTGACGTTTGAAAGGCAACCGGGAAAGAGAACGCGATCAACTTGATTCACGGCGTACTCTGCTCTCCGCTTTTCTGACTCGTTTCGTTGATTTTCTTCCAGGTTCGTCCGGTCGACGTTCTGCGCACGTCGCTGATTCACGTCAAGAAGGATTGGCTCGAGAAGCGCGATTATCATTTCACTTGCCGTCAGATGAAGAGCATTCGCCAAGATTTGACTGTGAGTTGATCCAAACCGATTCCTTGTTTGCGGTCGAATTTTTTTCGTTGCATGGCGCTTAAGTGCGGAAAGAAGTAAGAAAAATCAATGAAAAAAAGAAAGAATACTCCAATCCACGCTCGTAGTGGAACGGATTATAAAATTCCACGGCTAGCTTTGTTCTCCATTAACTTGGTTCGTGATATAGATACTGCTGCTTTCGACAATGCTTTTTGAACCGATTAACCAGGTTTTATGACACCAAAAGTATCCGCACACGCGACTTGTCGAGGTTTTACATTGCGTCGTAACAGTTTAGTCGTGATTTGGGAGAGTTTATTTTATGGTTTTGGAGGTTGTATAAGTGCTCGTGAAGCTGACGAGAATCTGCAGTTTAAAATCGAGAACAATCAGACGAAACTTGGTGAAGCCTTGCTTCTTGAAACTGCGTTAGTGATTTGACCGAGATGCAGCCTGCAAAGCCTCCACCTTCAGGTTGCAAGCTCATCGTATTTTAAAAAAAACTACCACCCTCCCTCCGCCTCTCGCTTTGCAAATGCGATTTTAACACTGTAGAAGCAAATGCGATTAATGTGTACGTTTTTATTATAGGTCCAGGGAATAAGGAACGATTTCACGGTCGAAGTGTACGAGACACACGCCAGGATTGCTCTCGAGAAGGTAGGTGCTTGCTTGTCATGCCGCCAGTCGGAAAAGACCTTGTTTTGAACGATTGCAAGTAGCCAACGAATGTGGCCAAAATAAAAATTTAGAAAAACCTTTCAACTTGTCTTGGTGCCATTTTTTAATTGATTGCCGCGACGACGCCTTATTTTTCATGGGCTACGAAAATTTGTATTTAAAAATAACATTTTTTGGACGTCTGAAAGAAGGCTGTACTGTTAAAATTTTTAAGCTATATCCTCTCTCGCTCGTTTGGCTGGTTATAGTTATGTTTGAGTTAAATAAAGACACGTGTTAATAAAACGGTCTCCAGGCGCAAAAATTCAAGTTCAGTTAAATTTATTCTACTTAAAAACGAGGCGTAGCATTTGTTTATGGCTTGAATGACCCTGTTACGTTGCAGTCCGACCACGAAGAATTCAACCAGTGCCAGAATCAGCTGCGTCAGCTTCACGCCGAAGGAGTGACGTCGAAGAATCGAACCGAGTTTCTCGCCTACAGCATATTGTATTACGTCTACACCAAAAACACCACAGGTGCTTGTTTCTGTTGGTATCGCTGTTTCGCGGTAGATCATGTTAGTATCGCTTGTTAGTATTTGAGCTAAATCTTTTGATTCTGTATGTTTACGCTTTTGAAATTGACGTTGCCATTGCTTTTGCGTCAGATATGACGTCGATGCTGTCGGTGATCACCGGCAAATTGCGTCAGGACGAAGCAGTGGCGCACGCCATCGCCGTTCGCGAAGCGTGGTCGATGGGAAACTATTGCAAATTCTTCAAGCTCTACAAGAACGCTCCGAACATGGGAGGCTACCTGATGGACAAGTTCGCTCCACGGGAACGAAAGCTGGCGCTCGAGAAAATTCTTAAGGCGTATGTTGTTGTGCCGGGTGAAGTTGGATTGCGTTCTGTTATCGAGATACAATTCGCGGTCCTTTCAAATATGATAGCGTTTTGTCGAAATTTTAGATTAGCGCAAATGAATTTTTATATTACTTTGGAATAATGATGATCATAATTTATCTTTATTAATATATTGATTTTCATTGGGATAGATTACGATTAATGGAATAGATGTAACGGTATTTACTAACTTTAAAGACGTTATTTTAATCAGAATTTTTTGCAGATCTTTATGGTTTGTCATTAGGAATATTTAAGAGTTTGATGTTAACATTGAGCAATTAGGTTGTCTTAAAGTCTTAAACTATTTTGATAGAGCCACACTTAAAACTACATCCACATCATTCTATCTTGCCCGTTTTCTTTTAACGGAACATATTTAAAATTGTCTGTTTGTGGGAGATATTCGACAACCGTGTTTGAAGTCGAGGACCGTGCTTTTGCGCTTATTGCTGCAGCAAATTAACCTTTGACCTTGCATTGTGCGATGTTCATAAGTTTTGCCGGCGGTGCACTTTGCTTGTTATTCGATCAACTTGTCGAACAAAAAATTGTTTGAGCTTTTTCAGTGAATTTACGTCGAGCTTTAAAGTCGTTTGTGGAAATGTTAAACGAAGAACGAAGACGAAGATTGAAAGGGGACACCTGACAAATGCACGCAAGTATTTACATTTTGTAGCAACCAAGCAAAGGTTTTAAACACTGTCAACAACCGTGGAAAACGACCGCTTTCAAGAGAGCCAACAACAAAGTTCGATTTGCTCACAATGCAATTTGGAGGATTTTCAGGGATTAATCAAAGCGCTTCTTGCTTTTTGGCCAATAGCTTATAGTAATGCAGGAGTTTAGTTTCACTTGAGTTAGTTTCTTCTTAGCTTTACCACACAGCTCTACATGCATATCCTTGGTTAGGTTTTGCTTGTACTAAAAGCTGTACAACTGCTTATCAACAATTTTTGATTTATTTTCCATTGACCCACTAGTTCCTTCTACATTTTTTAATAAATTTTTCTGGCCCCCCTCTTGCAGTACAGTCGACCCATAAAATTAGAAAATACATACAAATTAGAAAGTACATCAAATTAAAAAATTTCCACAAAGCTCTGTCGAAAAAATTGATGAAACCTGAAAAATCGAAATTTACTTTCGGGGGTGTCCAATTTTTTACATGGAGATGTGCTTGATTGGTCTCACACAAATAAAACGCCCTGATTAAAAACCATTAAAAACTCTTTCAAAAGCCCGATGGCAGCGCTGTTTCGCGTTGGATCTGAAATTCTTAAATTTGTTTTGGCTGGAGAAATACGCTTCGGCGAACGTGTTAGATGTAGGTTTTTAATTTTTACTTTTATCGTCTGACATCCCCCAAATAATCAGTGTTTTCAAAAAGCTTTTGTAAGTTATTGCATTTTCTTACTAATCAATATTGCTTCTTCATCAAATCTATTTGGACACCCCTTTTATATTGAAAAAGTTCTAACAAAAATACCCTAGTCTATAGTGTCACGTTGGTGTTATAAAGCCACGCAAAAAAAGACAGCTTTTCAAAAAAATCCTTTTGAGGTAGGCCAATTAAGTGCAGTCTGCTGTGATAGTGCTATAGATTCATTGAGTAAAAAACTGTCAACTGTGTCCTGACCATAAAAAAGAGACTAATTCTTAATTGGTTAAAAAAGTTCTTAATTGTTATCCATTGATGCTTTTGAGTGTGTCGAGCCGGATTGTCTAGTAGTTTTTAAAAGCCTTTTTAATATTGCCTTAAGCGATATTACCTGCTTCAACCTCAAGTGTCAAATTTAGTAATTTAAGCAGCTCAATCAAGCTGTTTGAGCCGTATGAAAAACAGTTTTTTTTTAATTTTAAAACAATTTTTGTTCAAGCCTCTATTGACTTTGTCGCATAACCAGATTCCCTTTGTTGCCGGTTGAAGGTAATCTACTACTTGTCCTTTGTTTGAGTAATGTGAGCGAGACGGTAGTTTATATGTCGATGTCTAGTCGACGTTGTACTTCCACATTATCTATACGTTGGCATCTATGTTTAATCCCCGAAGTGTCTGAGAACTCACTGTATCTTCACACAATAGTAAAACACAATATTAGGCTTATTTAAATTGATTGGAGATCTCCATGGTGGCACAATTAAAAGACAGATGGTTTTGTTTAATGTGAAGCTGCATCGAGATAACGCATCAAATACATTTTGCATAAGCATTATGGAAATCTGGTCAGTGTTACAGGCACCTTTAACATGGCCATGGGTCATCCACTAGCATCCTGTCTACTCGCCGCTACTGTTGTAAACTTGGACTTACGCAGAGCTGTAGATAAGATTTTCAAAACCCCAACACTTGAATTTTTCAACTTAAAAATTTTAGACAGAACTTGGAAGCGTGCCCGATTGTGTTTTGTGTGCAATTAAACAGTAATGTGATATTTGTAAAAGTAAAATACTAACTTAAATCGGCACATTTCTAGTAGTGGAATCTGATTACACCACAAAAGAGCTAGTGCCACAAAAGAGTAGTACCAAAAAAGAGCTAGGGCTACAAAGTAGCTAACTTTAAAAAGAACCCCTAATTCTAACCTCTTTTTAAGTCTAGTCCTTTTATGGCAAGCTATTTTTTAGCTCTAGCTCTTTTGTGGCGTCGCCGTGGAATCTAGCATTGTGACGTTTGCCATTTGTTGCATAAGATTATGGTAACTTATCGGGCGCCCCGTCCAATTTCGTAAACTTAATTTGATCGTGATTTAATTGTAACAAACTCGACTCGTAAAATTAAATATTGCTTTTACATTTTGCTCGTTCCTCTAGCTCATCACTAACTTGACTTTGTTTTTCACCTAGTTACCGTCCTTCAGTATCGGTTGATTTCATTTCAAGCCAGCTGGCTTTTGACGGCCAGGCTGAGTGCTTGAAATTCCTTACCGAAATGGAAATCACACTCACTCCAGATCAAAGTAAAGTGGACTGCAAGGCTAGCCAATGAAATCCAGCCTAAATTTCTCTTTGTTTCACGAGAATCGAATTTGCCTAAAGCTGCTACCCTCAATAAGCAATCGCATCTCGGTTTTCTAGTAAATTCTACAAAGCTTTGATGAGCAGTCGTGGGCTTTTCGATTGAAGTTTTCTTTAAAAAAGCGCCAGTTTTCTTGCGCCTCAATTGCTGCAGAGAAAAGTCTTACTGGGGATAAAGTAAGTGTCGCTGCCCTGCTGGTTCTTTGTCATTCCTGCTTCCGGTAACGTATATGACGTCACTTCCCGCACTTTATTTCGGGAGTCTACATTCGCTTGTAAGTATCTTCTTACTTGGAATCGTTATCGGAATGGCGTCTGTTCTGCCCCCTCTTTTTTCCAAAGAAAATGGAAAATAAAGAGCCTCCCAATCGTTAGTATGCGGCAAGTTCAATTATGCTGCCTTTAGTTAATTTTCTCTTCTACAGCGAATCCAAGCCTCGACAAGAAAAGCTCACTTATGAAGAAGGAAGAAATTTCCGATGGACGATTCAGTTTTAATTGGTGTGTTTTGTATTGCTTTGATTATATTTTAGAAGCAGTCGTTCTTGACTTCTTACCCAGGCCTTGAAAGCTTAACGAAATCCACTTTAACTGGTCACTGAAAGTTATTACCGTATTTGTATTTATCACAATTGATGGGGATTTACCAGTATTTTGCAAATTGTTAAGAAGCGACATTCGCATTAATACGAGGAAGAAACGTGGCTTAAACTCAAGAACGGCTGCTTTGGCGTGTTGTTAGGTTTTGGTGACATGTTGTGTTCATCGCATTTGAAAAATTGAGTTTTGTAACGACTGGATGCGAAAATGCGGAGGCGAAAAAATCTTAAACAAATCGAACGAAGCTTCTTTTAACAGTATCGAGGCGTTCTTGTGATAACTTAACATCTAATAAAGCGAACGACATTACTTTTGCCTCCGTTGTTGAAATAAATAATCGAATTGATGATTTGTGTGCTTTCCTCTGGCTAGAAGTTCAGATTGCCATCGAAAATAACTAAACAGTACGCATCCATTAATGTAATGACGTATTGCCGATCTTCAAAAACTTAAGTTTCGCGATGCTCCAAGCAAAACGCAGGCGTTTTTGTCTTCAAAAAAGCAGATGGACGACGTCAGAGGTGGGGGGAATCTGTGGACCGCATGACTATAGACTTATGTGTCAATGACTTCTGCTGATAAGTAACATTACATTTTAGGGACGAAAATGAAGAAATTCGATTCGGATTCAAAGTAATGAACTTCTTTTTTAGATCACTTCGGGACCGATTCTAAGTGAAGACCTTTTTTGCTACAAAAACCAAGAAATTCTAGTTCGATAGAAAATAATTACGCTATTTTCTTGGATATTTAAACTTAATGCGGCCTCTGTCAAAAATTTTAAAATCTGATCTCCAATAATAAAAAGGTTTCCACCTCTAAACTATGCTTTTGCTACTGAAAACCAAAAAAGGTTTTATTTCGATTCTCGGAATTCAACTCGATGTTGACTTAAGTGGATGTGTTGCCAAATGCAGGAAATATGGGCGTTCAACTTTTTACGCGTTTTTTGCGCAAGATAAGAGTGACCTGTAACAAAAGTTTGGCTTGATTTGGAGAAAACCTGTTTTTGCCTGTTTTTAAATTTTTCTTACTGTAAACTTTGGAAAACTATCCAAGTTGAACGATTTTCAGCCATAGTTTTAAAAATTGATAAAGAAAAATCATTCGGCTGTTATAACAGCAACATGTTTTAAGAAATAGCTAAAAAATACGCAAGTTTTCTGTTCAACAAAATTAGCTTTATTTTTATGTTCAAAAACTTTGTAAATAAGCGTTATAGGCCTATGTGATTAAAGCTAGCTGTAAAACAGGTTCGCCGTTCTTGAACTTGTATATTGGTTTTAAGAAATAATGATAAAAACTTCAACCCAAAGCAAAACGTCGGCGTGCTCGACATCGCCAAAGTTTTTAGAGCTGAACAAAAATTCGGGTCAATCGATAAAAATGCAAAATTTAAATTTTAAGTTTTTCCTTCGTAGACCTACCGTGGTTAAAAAGTTCGCAAATTTATTAGAAAATGTCTCGGAATTTAAACAGTTTCCAATGTAAAATTTACAAACGTTTTGAGTTTATTTCGTTTACATTTAAAAGTTTGTTTCATTGCAATTCATTCTCCAGACTCGCAGGAAAGCGCTGGAGGCGTTTTATAGTAATCGTATGCTGTCCGGCTGAAATACTTCGTTTTGTTCTGTTAGTTTATACTTAGAGACATGACCAAAATTTAGAGCTGCTTGCTGAGACCGCCAAGCAGAGTGAGTTGCGGTAAGGCGTCTGACGCTTGTTGGTTTTGCACCGCAACTGCCTCGATCACAAATACGCCGCTTTTAACCAATCGGCCACGTTGCCTGTATCCGTAATAAGGTCCTCAAAAAGCTTAACTACGCCCGGGTCAAACCAATTATTGATCCATTGCTTTCTTGAGAGCAGGCTAAATATCAACGCGGAAAGTCAACCGTGGATCAAGTCGTTTTAATGACAGAAAATGTCGAGAATTTTTTTGTCGATGTGTCAATCTGACGGCGGCATATAAAGGCCCGTTTCCACTACGAGCGTGGAAAAAAGCATTCTTTGTTTTATTGCTTTTTTTTTGCGCTCGCTTCAATTTTAACCGCTCGCTTCAATCGAAGATCAATAAAAGAGAGAAAGAATGCTCTTTTCCACGCTCGTAGTGGAAACGGGCCTTAATACTTTGTGACACCGTGGCCTTACACGCAAATTGCTTCAGACTTCTGCCAGATAAGCACATGGTCAGAATGATCATGGAGCTTGTCGGAACTTGTCATGGAGTTTTACCCTCACTACCCGTGACAGCAAGCAAAGCAGGCTTCGCCGTTTAAAGAATAGCGTTTTTTAGGAATCGGTCTTGGCTCCCCTCCTGTTCAACTTTTATATGTACGACCTGCCCTTACAATTTCCAGAGAGTTTACCTACGCAAACAATCTAGCATTGTTTCATTCCTCTGGAAATTGGAAGGCCTTTGAGAAGACTTCAAGTCAAGACATGATCCACACTATTCAAGTATCTTAAGACTTGAAAGCTAAAGCTCAGGTACACGAAGGCGGTAATGGCAGCCTTTTATTTAAATAACGAAAAGACCAAACGTGAACTAAATTTTTACAACAGCGATAGACTTTTACCATTTTGTCCAACTCCTACTTGTTTTGTGATAGAACTAGACAGATCACTCACGTTCTGTCACTATCTAGTGCCACTGCGCAAAAACTATCTTCGCGCATCAAGGCAACTTGTAGGATCGGGATCGGGTGCTGGTGCCGAAACACTGCTCGCAAATACCTTATCTCTGATCCACACAACAACTGAGTACTGCGCACCAGTTTTTATACTCGCCGCATAGACAGTGTCCTAAATGACGCCTTGCGCATTGCTACTGGATACCTGTGTCCCATACAACGGACCACCTACCTGTACTTTCAGGCTTCCAGCAAGCTGAGCTTCCCCGACTAGGAGCCACACTTTCTTTGGCTAACGGTAAAATCCCGGACCAGGACTAAAATCTCTAAAAATGTCTGGTCCTCTTTACACCCTTCTAATAAATTAACACGTTTTTCTTTTTTATTATTAGCATCATGACTGCTATTATTGTAATCTTATTCCGAATCAACTCGCATTGGTTCAAAGTTACCATCTTTGCTGTCACAAAAGTCATTAACTAACTATCACTTAATATTGTAAAAAATATTTGAAAATAACACAATCAATATTAATTTAATAGCAAAACAATGTGAGCACTAAAAATGATGCTTGGAGCAAGCGTTTTTGTGACAAACTTTGCCCACAAAAGTTTTCATATATCAATTCATTAAACCTCATTCAACGCAGCAATCAACTGACATATTCACTTTGTCTCCCAATTTGTTACTATAACAGCAGTGACATCGAATTCAATACAGTTACGAAAATATTACAAAATTTGGGTAAACAGTGAGCCGCAGGTTGGACGTCCTTGTTCTATTGCATGGGCGCATCAACTAAAAAATGTTGGGGGTAGTACAGTTCTGCCCAAATTTTATAACATTCACCCAAATCATAATCTTCTAGTACTGTCGTTCTCATCTTTTTAATTTCAGGACCTTTTTAACTGATATTCAAAACTAAATCTCTCTCCAAAAAAAAAGGGTCTTCACTAAGAATTTCTCAATTTTCATCCCAAAATCATAGTATCTCTAAAAAAAAGATTACCAAAATAAATCAAATTTTAAAATGTACTTAATCCTGAAAAAAAATATAGAAGTATTACATTCAATATATAAAACGTTTAATTACATTAAAAACAAATTAGCCTAACCCCTGCAAAATACAAAATTTCCTTTAATGGGAAATTCTACCCGGTTGAGAACCCCTGTTTAACTACTTTACGGATATGAGAAAAAAATTGTCTCAAATTTAGGTTGAAAACCAAAAAAAAAGATTTTCACTTTGAATCTCTGTCGGATTTCTCAAGTTTTGTCTCAAAAAAGTAGTGTTCTTCAAAAAACAAGTTTTTACCTTGAACCTTAATCGTTTATCTGAATTTGAAAACTTTGTCCTGCAGAAGTTCTGGATGTTTCAAAAAGAATACGCTAAAATCAGTACGTAATATGTCAAAAACAAAAAAATAGAAAACTCTAGCTTGGACACATGTGTTGTACTTTTCTTCAAATTTTATTTCATGTTTTACAAGTGCTCAATGTCGCCACCACTGACAGAACAGACGACATCAAGCCGGTATGAGAATTCACTCCGAACGCGCCTCAGCATGGAACGGTCAACCGTGTTAATTGCAGGTGCTATTCGATGTTTCATGTCATCGATATTTGCTGGAAGCGACGGAGTACAAACTTTTTTTTTAACATACCCCACAAAAAAAGTCACACACAGTGAGGTCCGAGGATCTGGCGGACCGAATAACAACTGCAATCAACGCGGTGGACCACGACAGGCTGAGGAGCATTTGAAGTGAATTCTTAATCGGCTTGATGTCATCGGTGGTGGGCACATTGAACCCTTGTAAAACATAAAATAAAACTTCAAGCTATCTACTGCACATGTGTTCAAGCTACAGTTTTCTATTGTTTTTCGTTTTTGACATATCAGGTAATGATTTTGGCGTATTCTTTTTGAATCACCTTGTAGTTCTAATTTTCTTGTCGCTGCCCTAAAATTTCTAATTTTGCCCAAATATTTCCTGTTGCTGGCCGACAAATTTTGATTTTTCCCAAATTTTTGAAAATTGGTGGGCGATTTCCCCTCTGTCTTTCCGGACTAGTACGACTACGGTCTATTGTGTTAAGTTGTATTAATTTAGATGCATTCTAAGGAGTTGTGAAAGTTGAAAGCAATTAGGTTTTTTATTAAAAACTTTGCAATCATAAATGATAAAATGCTCGCTATTACTTACTGTTATTAACAAGTTTTTGGTAATCACTCTTGAAAATTTTGGCGAAATCAGGATTTTGCGGGAAGGGACAGAAAATTTTTAAACAAAATCAGAAATTTTAGAGCAAAGATAAAAAAATTAGAACTACTTCTGCAAGACAAAGTTTCCAAATGTAGAAAACGATTAAGGTTTGAAGTGAAAACTTTTTTTTTAGACGTAAATCAAGAAATCCGTGACAGATTCAAAGTGAAAACCTTTTTTTGGTCTTCATTCCAAATTTTTCGCAAAATTTCTTCTCATATCCGTTAAGTACCAGACGATCATAATTCGAGCAAATGTCATAAAACTTGGCCGAAAACGTATTGCCCCCCAACAATTTTTCGGCTGGTACGCATATGTTCCTGAGTAGACCGGCAAAATAATAATAAAAGATCAGCATTAATTTGCCGACTCGGAATTGTAGATTACTATCGTAGAAAGTTATAATAGGAGTGTACAACCTACGGCCCGCGGGTCAAATAGGTCCGCAAAATAAAATTTTGTGGCCCACGGAAAGCTTTGGGTTTGAAATAGAGTGATTTCCCGGGCCACATACAAATCGTTGCTTAATGGTTTTATACCAGAGGTGTCTCGTAAGCCAAATGCGGCAGAAGTTTAATGGGAGGAAGAGAAAAAGGGTTTAGTGAAGAAAAACAACTAAGATTTAATGTAAAGACTTTTTTGTCTTCACTAGTTTTTCAGATCTAAAATGGAACAGAAACGATTGATTGGGGTCAAATGTTGCACAGATTTAATGTGAAGACCTTTTTTTTGATGTTTAAAAAAGGGAAACCAGTCATTTTTGCTTCATTATTAACTAACAAATAAGGTAAAGATCAAAAAATACGAAAAGGTTTTCATATTAAATCTGTGAGACATTTGGACATCTTTATAAATTCCTGCAAAGTTCATGAGCAATTGTCGAAGAAATTAGGACGACTATGAGTACAGCAACTTCGGCCCGCGGGTTAATTTTGTTGTGCGCATTGGCCCCGCAGCGCTGAAGGTTGCACACCCCTGAGTGATAGAATCAAACGGTTTTTAAACTTTCATGTGCTTAAATTTCTTGTTAATAAGCTTATATCAAGAAAAAATGAAAAACAAATTGATAGTCGATTTGATACCACTGCATCGAATTAAATGGAAAAAATTGCATCGAAAAGTACCTTGAAGCAACATCAAAAAGCACATCGAAAAAGAACCAACCAGAAAAGAGTTGATAAAAATTGAATTACGGATGAAGAGAGACAATATGTAAAAATTGAAAAAAAAACTTAAGTTTGAAAATTAAAGATTTTCTGTTCAATTCAGTTCAGTTCAGTTTCTTTCATTTCTGCTCAGCCACATGAACAAAATATAACAAAATGTTAAAAGTTTTGTGAGTTGTTGAAAGACAGGGTCAGAAAAAGGAAGAAGCAACAAAACGAGTTGATGTTGTGACTTGCTAATTAGCGATAAAAAGTGTGACCTGTTGTATCATATAGAAGCAAGGTTGCTTCACCTCACTATAAAGTTGTGTAAAAAAATAGAAAATAAAATATAAGACCGAGGTTATTTGCTTAATAAAACGCTGCTATGAGGGCGGTGCATTGGTGGGACCATAGCAGAGTTTGACTGGAGGAATATGATCAATCCTTAAAATATATGTAAATGCATGAACATATTTCACCAGCCCAACAGGCAAACAAACCCGAAAGAAATCCTGTTGTGGATCAAAAGATCATTTTTCCAACAAAAACCTAAGTAAAGAAAAATACAAAAACATTAACAAACTTGGTAAAAAAAAAAAAAAAAAAACGAAAACAACATAAGAAAACATACGTAAAAAAATCTACAAAAACCGATGCAAAGTAGTAATAATAATAGTAAAATAAAATTTATGCGATAGCTGAAAAATTGTTCATGTAGAAACAAGAGTGATCCTGCAGAACTTTCCTTGAGCCTTTTCTTGACCATCGTATAGTTGAAGATTTTCAAATTATTCAGTTGTTTTCCTGAAACACAAAAAAAAAGAAGATCAGCAAAAGATATTAAATGATGACATACGTAAGAGTTTATAAGTTTGATTGTTGTTCAAGGCAGAATGCTTTAGATTTTTTAACAAATGTACTCAAGGATTTACATAGTTTTATTTTTTCAGGTAACTCATTCCAAACGTATCTTATTGATTATTTTGTTGCTGTGTTTTTGCATGATATAAGTATGATTTGAGAGGTACTAGTTATTAGAGTTACTAGAGATTTTGTTCAAAAATTATGAAAATAAAGTGTGTGGATGAAGAATTATCTGCACGGGGGAGCAAAACCCTCTGCCATGACAGAAAATTTTGCTTTTATTTTCATAATTTTCAACAAAAATTTTTAATTTCCGTACTTAAGTTTTTTTTTTAAATTTCGACGTATTGTCTCTCTTAGTCTCTAATTCAATTTTTTATCAACTTTTTTCTGATTGGTTCTTTTTCAATGTTGCTTCAAGATACTTTTCGATGTAATTTGTTTCATCTAATAAGCTTACGGTTACAGTAGCGTAGTATTAACAGAAAACATTACAAAATTTAACATTTTTCTTATTCTGTTATTGACTTAGTATTTTTTTATTTATTTCTTAACTAGTATATCTTTAAAAGCTATGGCTAAAGGCTTGTTTCCACTACGAACGTGGAAAAGAGTATTTTTTTTTGTTTTATTGATTACTTTTTGCTTCGCTAAACGCTTGCTTCAATTTTAAGCGCGGAAATATGAATAAAAGAAACAAAGAATGCTCTTTTCCACGCTCGTAGTGGAAACGGGCCTTTAAAGTGAAAATATTCTTTTTGAGATGATCACGTTTTCGTCATGTGCTTGTTGCGTGATTTTACAAATTGTTGCATCAGCCAAAATCGAAAAGGCTTTGTTTGGTTAATATATTTAATATCATTGCGCAAAAATAAAATCTGTAGCAAAATAATTTAAAAGCAACAAATATATATGTACATTCATATGTACATTTATTAAAAAATAAAAGTTTCTTTAATGATTTTAGTTAATTAATTATTTTAAACCAAGCATTTTAATTCTTTTATTGTCAACTATAATTTAGGCGGATGAATATTAATGTTAACGACAACCCGTATGTTGTTACAAATTGCTGTATTTCAAACTCGTTTAGTTTTTCCTTTACATTCGCTATAGTAAGTCAAGTAATTTTGTTGAAGAAATAAAGCCAAAAATGGCCGTGTAGTTACCGCATTACTGCATTGTTTATTCCCCGTGCCTCAGCATGGAGTAAGTACATTGTATTTTTTTTAATTTGTAAAATTTTATGTTAATATGTATATTAGAACACTTAACAAGTTCTTGTTTATCTAAAAGTTATGCTCTTGTGGTAATACCAAACCCAAAAATTAACGGGTCCCTTCAATATGTACATTGTCTTTTCTTTAATTTGTAAAATTTTATGTTAATATACTATATTGAAACACTTAGCAAGTTCTTGTTTATCGAAAAGTTATGCTCTACTGGTCGTAATACCAAACCCAAATATTAACGGGTCTTTTCTATAAGCGACCGTTAGCGATTTTTGTTAGTATCTCTTAAAGAGACCCAAGTTAACAAGGTTTTGAAAATACCTTACATCAATAATGTTACTACCAGTAGTACATTCATGTTCTAACAAGATTAATGCCTGGTGAGCAATGTCATTACTATTTTAAGTTCATATTTAGTTATTCTTTGATCACTATTGCTAAGTTTTGCCTTAACATGGTTGGTTGGCACTATTTGATCTTAATTTTGTATCAGTAAAATGTATAATTCTGTTTGAAATTGATTTCGTTGTTGTAATGGCATGCTGTTAAGTTTGCATTAGTACTTTTTGTTCCATAACATTTTATTAACTGTATTGAGGACCAACTAACTATTGGTAAAATATTTAACTATTTTTAATAATATATTGCGTTGATTTAGGTTTTTGCAAAATGAATCTCTCGGATATCTCTCATTTAGCCATTATAAAGGCTTAAAAATAAGTTTACATGATGATTCATTGCATGGAAAAATCGGGTTTAACCAATCAGAACTCGATGGAAGAATTTTCACAATTTTTGGGGGAACATGATTCCTCCCCATTTTTTAATGAGGGAAGTGTGTCTCCAGATCCAAGTCTGACTTTGTTTAATGAAGTTCTAGGTAAGTCGTTTTTCTACTTGCAGTTATAGCCTAGTATAATTTTTGTTTTTGGCTTAGATGATCCTGGCAATTGTGCTTGGATGAATAAAGATTTGGATCTAGATGTCGGCTGCAATTTCGAGGAATTTCTTAATTGTGCAATTGCATCTCCCTCAAAGATCAAACATTCCAACAATTCAATGCTAGATGTTGGTAATAATAAACTGTTAAACCCTTTGTCACCGTGTGACAGTCTTGATTCTGGGGTTGGTTCTCCTGGAAGTAATTTGACGAGTTCTCCTGATCCTTCATTAAATGTTAGTCCTTCTCTTGAGATTTCTGACTTTTCAGATATAAACGAAATATTTAACACTAATCTGGACCAGTTAGATTCCCCTGCAAGTGACCCAACTAATCAATTAATTGACAACCTCGATTTTGAAGTTATTACTGATAAACCTTCTTTTGCTTCTCAAGAATTCTACACTGTAAAGGATGATTTACAATCGGAAGCAAGTTTCTTCACTGTAAAAACAATAATACCAGAAACGATAAACGTAAGCCCACTGGAATTACCAAAAGTGACCATCAAAAGTTCTTTGATTGGACCAATAAAAACACCAAAATCCCGCTGTGGTCGCAAGAGCAAGGCAATTAGCCCAGAAGAAAAGAAACAACGAAAACGAGATCAAAACAAAAATGCTGCTATTCGCTACCGCGAAAAGAAGCGCGAAGAAGCTGAAAAAAGAAATGCATTGTTTAATTCTCTTGATAGCAAGAACAAAGGTTTAAAAGACAAAGTCAATCAGATATCTCGAGAGATCAATTATCTAAAAGATTTAATGATTGAAGTGTATAAAGCCAAAGGTTTAATTTCCTAAAGTCAAAATCAATATTTCGCCTTAGTTTCGTTTTATGTCGCTTTTTATATCGCACTGTTAGTTTTTGTACAGTATATTGTTGCATTATCGTGCGTGAATAAATTTTATCAGTCTAAAAAGCAGCTTTTAAGGTGTTGCCATTACCAAATTTAAAGGTGGTAATTGTTAATTCTACAAGCACATAAGAATTGTATGTCTATTAGTACCGGTATGCAAAAATTAACATGGAGGTGCAGAGGCTAATGGTTAGATAGCTTTTTATGTGCACTATTTTTGCACGACAAGCAGGTTAAATTATCTTTGTAGATAAATTAGGTCTGCCACGAAGTTAGCTAAAATCTTGGAAAAATTTACGTGTCCATGATTACCCTCACCATAAAAAAATTAACAAAACTACTTGACTTAACACTTCATAAACAACGTCCCGTTCCAACTGTCTCGTTTACACAGTGGGTCACAAAAATGTCCCCTTTTTAAAATTGCCATTATGCAAAAACTATCAAACAGATTTTTTCTTAGTTTCATTCTATTATTTGATGAAGAGTTTTTTGATATCTCAAATAGTTAGGACACAGAATGTAATATTAAAGTTTTTTGCGTAGGAAACGATCAATCTGCGTAAGGAGTACAATAACACTTTTTGATTTAAAATTTATGTATTTTATCGAATGGAGGTCATTGGTCAAAATAAAACTTTAAAAACGGAGTTAAAAAAAAAAAGTTCTCTAGAAATTAAAAAAATTAATTTTTTCTCCAGTTTATTGTCCTGTTAGTTTTAGCATGAAAGCGTGAATAGTTGTGTTTGAAGCTAATCTCCACAAAAAATTTTAATATTGCATTTATTCCCCGTGTTCCTGTGTCTTAGTTATTTGAGATATCAGAAAACTCTTCATCAAATAATAGAAAACACTTTTCTTTAAAATAAGACTAAGAAGAAATCTCTATGTTTAATAGTTTCCGAATAACAGCAATCTTTTTATCCTTTAAAAAAAAATGACCTGGAGTGGATACCCTTCAAACGACGAGAGAATAATGGCAATTTTAATAAGAGAGAATATTTTTGTGGCCCACCTGTATATTTGACCCAGCGCTCTGTTGAAATGTTTTTAAATATTCTCCCACCGAATACCGTTAAAGTACCGGGATTAGGTTTTAATTTTGAACCGTGGTAAAGAATTAAATTTCTCGTGCTAGTTTGTTCCTTGCGTTCCCCTTGTATTTCCAAAAAGAGGTCTTGCAAGCCTACGTTCTCTTGCCCACCCAGGAAAACGTAAGATTGCATAATAATGGAAATAAACTTTTGATGGTCTGAGATGATCAAAGGCGCTATATTTTCTCTGCTCATATCGCTAACAAAAAGTTTTTTGCATCCCTTTAGCCATCGGCCAGCAAGTTTTGCTTTCTAAGAAAAAATGCAATGCTTGGATCAGGGGTTAAAATTTCAACAAACACTTTTCAAAAAAAAGCTTACTGTCATAGAATTGTTTTAATATATATACCCTTAATTTGGTGGTGACATATTTTGTCGGTTAGGCTACGGTGCTATCAATTAAGACTAGATGTATTTTTGCTGACCGGCAAAAAACGTACGAAGGCCAAGCGGTTTAGAAACACTAATCTACTTGTTTGAAGCAACTATTTTTCGGCTAATGACGGCACTTTGGACGTTGAACATATACTGTTGGAGAAAGTCGAGCTCAGCCCGACGTTTTAGCACAATACAACATTTTTTAAGTATGTTCAGTATAACTAAGAAATTTTTGTGGCAAATAATTGTCATTGCTTAAGGCTCATTAATACAAAAAAAAAATGTTAGTATATTTCTTAATTACGATATTACGAATTTAAAAAAAAAACGTTCTGGTTTGCCAGATATTCAGGACAAAGCTGAACCTCTTTTTGTCAACTTTAGAGTGAACGGGATTTTTTATGTGATCAACCAGCTCGTTGTCGTCGTTTGGAAAAGCATCCACTTCAGGTCAGACATAAATAGGACTGGGGCCGAAAATTTGTCCTTTTACTATCCCAGGCTACTGTATTTCCCGAATCAGATGCTGGCAGTGATGTTGTTACGCATCGAGTTTCGTCATCCAAAACCGTCTGACCTCATGCTCCATGTGGTGCCCGATGTATGGCACACGCTATTAGAACGTGGTCTGCGGTGTGTTCAGAGGCGCTGCACTTGCAATTCGGTGAAGGAGCGAGACCCCATTTGTGCCTGGACGAATGGAATCGCCAAAAACCGGTTCGCAGGCGGTTGATCTTAATCCAAGCTGTTCGGACTCCAACAGGCCTGGCACTGATGCTGGGTATAGAAACACAGAGCCTGGAAGTATTCACACAATACTCCGCGTTCCATTTATGGTTTTTCCACTCAGAAGCGCTGATGTCCAGTCTGGCAAGGTTTCAGATTCCGCGCGGCTGGCAAATGGGCATCTAGATCTTAGTCTATCTTGGCGAGCAGCTGAGGACCCACTCAAAAGACCATACAAGACATAATTGTTAATTTCAAAAGCTTACAATAGACCGCACAGCGAATCCCTCTCTTCTTGGTTTCAAATTCTTCAACTATAGGGAAGCTATCCGAGCCTTCTCCAGTCACATCGCTGGCTTTCACACACGTCTTATGGTTTTATAATATATATTAAAGTTGAAATTTCGATATATAAAAGTATAACAGGCTTCCACAAGCCAACAACCACAATTACTCAATAGACACTGCAGCCCAAACGGTGCAGCTAACGATACAGCCAACGATGCAGCCAACGATGCAATTGCAAAACGAAATTTTCCCAAGTTCGCTTGCGATCTACAAACTCACTCTTCAAACTATAACACTAAACCAAATCACCGAACCATTAGATTACCAACGACTGAAAGAAAATAAATTTACCAACATCTCAATTTATAGTTTGCTCGCCTCGTGTAAGTGAACCAATCAGATTTCGTGCCCAAAAGGCAGTGAACGCAAACAATAGAATTAATTTAGAGGTTTCAAAAAAGACTTTTATACAGTTAATTAACTTTTTGAATTCCAGTGCGAGTTCTATTTTTTTGTGATTTTAACAATGATCAGGTTCCAGAGACTCACGGTAAGCCAAGGAGAGTGTCGCTACCAGTCGGCGAAACTCAGCTGGCTGGATGCCTGAAAGTATGGGTAGGTGGTCCGTTGGAGTGGGACGCAGGCATCCAGCGACTAAGCTCAAGGTGTCATTCAAGACACTTTTATGAGGCAAATGTGAGCGCTGCGACACCAGATTGGTACGCAGTACTCAGCTGTTGAGTAGACCCGAGATAAGGTAGCTGTGTAAAGTGTTTTGGCACCAGCACCCCATCCCAAGCCTACAAGTCGCCTCAGCTGTGTGACGCACGAAGATAGTTTTTTACGCAATGCCACTAGGTGACGAAATGTGAGCGATCTGTCCAGTTTTACCCCAAGATAAGTAGGGATTGGACAGAACGGTAAAAGTCTATTGTTGTTGTAGACGTTTAGCTCACATATGGCCTTTCGGTTATTTAAGTGAAAGGCTGCCGTCACCGTCTTAGTGTGATTGAGTTTCAACCTCAAAGTCTGGAGATACGCTGAAAGTGCATAGATGACTTGGCTTAAAGTCCCCTCCAAATCCTTTTAGTTTCCAGAAAAGTGTAAAAATGTTAAAGGATAAGGATTTTATTTTTTTTGTCAACGACCAAGACATGAAAAGTCAAGCAAAACAAAAAAAAACAACTGTAAATGCACTACAACAACATTTGGTCGCTATGACTAGATGCCAGCGAAAGACCATCAAGGTCACCAAAGTCAGCTAGCACCTCAAAATACTTTAATTATTTAATGTTCAGTTAGGCTACCATTCAGTAGAAACAAACAAATAGTACACACCAATATGCAATGACATACAACAGATATCAAAACAAATTACAGCTGGTACAAAGCACACCGAGAAATTTATAAAGAGAAAAACAAAAAATAAACAAAACAAAACAAAACAAAACAAAAAAAAAAACGCAACACATAAATCTAAAAACAAGTAATATAATTCATTAAAATAAACTGATTTACAGTATTAGTAGCCTACATAAAGGTGAAAAATTCCACAAAGAAGAATTAAAGGTAAAAAAAAAAAAAAAAAAAAAAGAATACACAATAAATATGATTTTAAGCAAATGTAGAAAAAATAAAAAAGAAACATATATTTCCTTTTTTTACATTATATCAAGTTAATTGAAAATAACAAAAACAGTTCTATTAATAATACAGAGGGCATGCAATACAAGTAATTAATGCAATACAATTGTGATAGAAAAAATACAGCATACATACGTTATTAAAAATATATATAATTGGTGGATTTTGAAGAAACAGCATAGCAAAAATATCTCATGAAACAAAAAAATAAAATAAAATAAAATAAAAACAATACATAACATTAAGAAAACTGATATATATGTATTATTCATAACACCATTTTTTTAAAATAACTACTTTGCTTATCAGTATTTTTCATAGGCTTTTGAAAGAAATACTTTGTAATTTTTAATGAAAGAATTAAAAGATAATTTTTTTATATCACTGGGTACAGTAGACCACAATTTTGCTCCAATGTATTGTAGCCTTTGTTTACCAGATTGTTTTGTTACAGAATGCAGAAAAAAATTTCCATCAGTGCTATATCTTGTTAAATGTTGATGCACACTGTTTATTTTATCATAATAGTTATAAAAACAATAAGGTAACATATGATTTTCAAATTTAAACATAAATTTAACAACTTCTAGTTGAAAAAGATCAAATAGTTTTAGCACATTAAATTCTTTGTATAGCATGTTAATTGGGGTCTTAATATTCTTAAATAAAGAAGTCCTTATAATTCTGTTTTGCAATGTTTCTATGGTCATCAAGAGTGTTTTGTTAGCCCGTCCCCAGTTTAAAATAGAATATTGTAAGTGCGATTGAATTAATGAAAAATATAATATTCTTAAAGTACTCAGTGGCACATAATGCCTTAGTTTATAAAAAATGCCACTTGTTTTTGACAATTTGCTGCATATGTTAGATACATGATGATCCCAATTTAATTTGTCATCCAAAAAAATACCTAAATATCTTACATGATTTGTTTGTTTAATTTCATTTTTTCCTATGGTTAATTTAAAAGAAGATGTATTGACGCTTTTTTTACATATAACCATATATTTAGTTTTATTAAAATTAAGAGATAGTTTGTTTGATTTAAACCATGAGTTAATTTTCTGCAGTTCTATATTCATATTCTGTTCGAGTATGAGTAAATTTGGATCAGCTAGATGTAGATTTGTATCATCTGCAAATATTGTAGTAATACAATTAGTTGCATTTGGCAAATCGTTAATATAGAGTAAAAATAATAAAGGTCCCAATACAGACCCTTGTGGAACACCACAACACATGTATTTAAATTCTGAAAAGTTATTTCCTATTTTGGTACACTGTTTTCTATCTTTTAAGTATGACATCAATAATTTCCAAATTTTACCTCGAAAACCATATATATTTAATTTTTTTAAAAGGATGTCATGATTTATTGAATCAAAGGCTTTACTAATATCAAGGAAAACTGAACATGTAATTTTATTACTTTCTAAGTTAAGAAGAAGGTCATCATACATTGATGTAATTGCAAGACTAGTTGAATCATTTGTTCTAAATCCATGTTGTTGGTTTGTTAATATTTTGTTTTTGTCAAGAAATTTGATCATTTTTTTATATAATATTTTTTCCAAAATTTTAGCTAAAGCAGGAAGAAGAGAAATTGGTCTGAAGTCAGCTAGTTCTTGCGGATTAGATACTTTTGGTATTGGAATTACTTGGGATTGTTTAAAAATTTTTGGAAATGTTTCTTGTTCAATACATTTAGTAAAAATTTGGGCAAGAAGCAAACTTATGACATTTTTACTCATTTTTATAAATTTAGTGCTGATTTGCAATAAGCCACAAGCTGATTTCATTTTTAAATTGTTTATTTCTTCAGCTACTTCATCTTCATTAATTTCTCTTAAAACCATTGATGAGACACATGAAGTTTTAATATAGCTTGTGTAAGAAATATCAGAGGGTGGTATCTGGTTGGCCATTTCGGTCCCTATACTTGAAAAATGATTGTTTAATAGATTAGCAAAGTCTTCTGAGTAGGTGTTATATTCTTTGCCATTTATTTTAAAGGAGTTGGATGATATACTGCCTTTACAAGGTATTTTTTTAAAATTGACAAGATCATTAATTGTTTTCCACGTTTTAGCACTGTTATTATTATACTTTTTAAATAAATTACTATAATATTCTTGTTTTGCTAATTTCATTAAACGAGTTAACATGTTTCTGTATTTTTTATAGAATTCTACCTTTGATTTATCATTGCATTTGTAACATGCTTTGAACAGTCTGTTTTTCTTTTTTATTGAGACAAGTAAGCCTTTACTAATCCAGGGTTTTTGTGATAATTTATTTTTTTTTCTGGACAATTTTATAAAAGGAGCATGTTTATTTAGTACGGATTGAAAAGTAGTGACAAACTCAACTATATTATCATCAACTTTTGTATTACTTAGGCTTGTCTTAAGACGAACATCTTGAAGATTGTTGTCTAGATCTTCAACAAAATTCAGTGGTTCAAAAGATTTCATGCACCTAACATATGCAGCATTTTCTGAGTTAGTTGGTTGATTGAAATTTTTTTTAACTAAAAAGATGGGTAAATGGTCACTAATATCATACAAACAAATACCACTATTACAAATATTATTGCTGTTAGAATAGATGTGATCTAATATTGAAGGATTTTTATTTTCAGCAAATCTTGTTGGGGTATTTATATGCATATTGCATCCAACAGATTCCAAACTTCTAATATAATGACAAATTTTAGGATTGCTATCAGACATCATTAAATTTATATTTATATCACCAATAATTACATATTCACATTTTTTGTCTTCAAATGATATTAATAAATCTATGAGTTTGTTTTCAAAGGTCTTAAAATCATATGTTGGATGCCTATAAATAACACCAACAATTAATTTTTTGAAATGAGGTTTTTGCTCAATTTCTATCCACAAATTTTCACATTTATCAACTTGTACATTTAAATCATTTCTTACTTTAAACCTAATATTTTCTTTTATATATAGTGCCACACCACCAGCATTGGTTTTAGAATCAACATGCAAGAAAAAATATTGAGGTATTGAAAAATTAACAGTTGAATTGGAATTAATTTTGGTTTCAGATATTGCAATTATTTCTGGTTTGCAATTTATTAGATTTACAAATTCTTCTATATTTTCTTTTTTTTTAGCCAAACTTCTTGTATTTAGGTGAAAAATAGATAAATCATTCTTATTGTTCATTGCCAATATATTTGATATCTCTTGAGTAGTAAAATAATTTTTAGTTAATTTTTTATTATTGTTATTGGTACTATTATATTGTTGCAAATAGGAGTTTTCAAAAAAATTGTTAAGGGAAAAACACATTTTTATATCAGTTATCTTACTAACAAAGAAAAAAAAAAAATCAGGTCACAATCATCAACACATTTTTTTTAAGTCAGCTGGTGTACATATCTTAAGTACCTTTGATTTTTCATTTTTTCTAGCCAAAATATCTCCCATATGTGTCCAAACAAAATTGTAACCTTGAATCTTCTTTAATTTTCTTGCTTCATATAATAAAGATCTTCTAACATTTGTTAAGTTTTCATTAATGTATAATTCTTTCATTTGTGGAATTTCAAAATCAGATATTTGTGGTATGTTTTTTCTTTTATAGTAAATTTCATTTCTTTTTTTTTGTGATGTGAATTTTACAATAATTGGAGGAGGCTTGATATTTTCATCTGAGGTGCTGGTTTGCTTGAGCCTTGAAGGTAATCTGTGTGAGATTGAAATATGATTGTCTTCTAGCTCAATATTCATTTTTTTAACAAGTTTTTTAATTAAAAAAGTTGTATTTTCATTTTTTAAAAATGGTACTCCATGAAATTCTAAATTTGATCTTCTTGTGTATTGCTCAAGTTGGTCAAGCATACTTTCAGTGTTTGCATGTGCCTTCTCTAGGTCAATCACTTTTTCTTCTTGATTGTGACTCTGCTTTTTAATCTCAAATATTTCCTTTTTCAGTTTTTTGTTCTCTTCTTTTACATAGCTGACCTCTTTCATGACCTCATCAAACTTTTTAGACATGAATTCAATTGAGTTTTTAACATCATTGACCATATATTCCATTTTGCTCATCATATTTTCTTTTAGATCATCTATCATTTCTTTTATAGTATCAATTGTCAAATTTTGTTTTGTTCTAGTATTCATTGTTTAATCAGAATGCAGTTTCTTTTTTCAAATATAATTACACAATTACAAATTACACACAGAATAGTCGGTTTTCTATACCTTATTCAAATAGAATGTTAAATCATCAGCTAAATCTGTTAAATCATCAAATAGTTAAATCATCAGCATAATCAAACTTTCTGGAAATCATGGAAGGCAGATCGTACATATAGATGTTGAATAGGAGGGGAGCCAAGACCGATCCCTGAGGAACGCCGTTTTCAGACAGCGCAACCTGCTTTGCTTGCTGTCACCGGTAGTAAGGGTGAGCTCCATAATCATTCTGACCATGTGCTTATCCCGAAGAAACCTCAGCAGTTTGCAGATAAGGCCACGGTACCAGACAGTGTCATAAGCAGCTATCAGATCGACAAATACGGCACCGGCCTTCTTCTTAGCCTCAAAAGAATCCTCTATGTTCTGGATCAGTAGAACAATTTATTCCACGGTTGACTTCCCGTGTCAAAACCCAGCCTGCTCTTTAGTTAAAGGGCAGCTGTAAATTTTCTCTGTGAGAAAGTGTTAACAGTACTGGGTCTGGTGTTGTGGCCCTCTAAGGGTCAGACACTTCTTTCGAGACAAATCGAGATGCTTGCGGTTAAGAGCCTCGTATCTCCTATTTCTGACCAGTTAAGATGCAATACAACTGCTTTGCCTGCTTGTAAACCTTTTCTTTTAGGTGTTCACAAAGAGCGTTTTTTGGTATTTCGTAAATGTAAAGAACTTTTTTCTGTAAAATATGTTTGATTTTAATTTCAGCTAGACCTTCTTTCATTGTTTTTTTTGGCTATTTAACCGTGTGTCTTTCTATTGTAGTCTAGTTTTGAATTGTGAGGTCTTATTTCGAAAATCTGAATGCAGCCTATAGCCTATCTGAAATACAGTGCAAAGAATATTTAAGAATCTTAACATGTATTTTGAGCAACTCATAATTTGCATTTTTGACTTGATTATTCGAATCTAATGATTTTCAATGTATTCTTTTTAAGCATAATTCTTATGATAAAGTATAATAAAGCACAGTTTTTAAATAACAAAAAGAGATTCTTACTGAAGAAGGCGTTATACAGAAAGCAACCGTCAACCAATTACCCAAAACTGTTTTCGGAAATACCAAGATACTACTGTTTGCAGGATTGTGGAGTCGGAGGATTTCTTTTCAACTCCAACTTGTTAAAATTTTCTGACACCAACTCCGAATCCAGAACATCTTAAAAAAAGCGATTCCGACTCCAGCATGTCTGAAAAAACAATCTCGACTCCCCATTCCAACTTCATCCTAAATATGCGACTTCGGCAACTCCGACTCCGAAACTGTGGAGGCTTAATTTAGCATATAGTAGAGCCTCCAAAAACAAAAACAACTCCAACTCCAGCACACCCAAAAAGCAACTCCGGCAACTCCGACGTCACAATCCTGCTATTTAGTTGAAGTTTTTATTTTGTTTTTTCTTTGGTTTATATTTAGAGATATGAATGAAATTTAGAGCTGCTTGGTGAGCCCGCCTAGCAGAAGAAAGTGCCCTTAAAGTTTATTTTTCAAGGACCGTCCACTCGGCTGCGCTGCCAAAGTGAGCTCATGACATCGCGTAATAATTTAAACGAGTATTTTCTTAAAGTAGTTATATCGATATTATCACTTTTTAAGCCAAAGATTATTTTGCAATTTTCAATTATTTTCATTTAACAATTAATTTTCTAAATATCCTAAGTCATAATGTTTACCTGATAAAACGTCTCCACTATTGTAAAAATAGAACACGGAATTCTGGGTGAATACATCGCGGCTCCGCGTTTTTATTTCTAGACCGTTGTCAGGTCTATTAGAATGAGCTTGTCAGAGCAGCTGGGGTTAAACTCAATCACCCGAGGACTGATGTTTGGCAATTCGATTCGTCCCTGCACAAATTGGGCCTCGCTCCTTGACCGGACTGTGAGTGCGGCGCCACTGAACATGCCTCAGACCCCTCTAAACCCATTAATGCTCAGCGTATGATTTATCATACGCTAAACTAAGTGCTCTATAGCTGTCATAAAAATAAGCATGGTGGTTCTAAAATTTTATTTTTTCCACATTTCTGATTGTTTTTAATTAAATTTTTATGAAACAAAACTTAAAAGCTGTATTTCAATGATCCAAAGTTTAAAAGCTGTATTAATGTCCAGCGCATATACGCTGGCCTTAATGGTTTAACAGCGTGTCACAAACATTGGGCAGCACATGAAGCATGAGGTTTGACGGTGTCGCCCGACAAACTCGATGCTGGCTCAACATCATCACTGCCAGCATCTGATCCGGGAAGCACAGTAGCCTGGGGTTGTAAAAGAACAAACTCTTGATTTCAGTCCGGTTGCGGCGAAAGTTTTTTGCCCGCGCAAATAGTTTGACTGTTACGTCTGTGGTTGACATTCCGAAAACTGATGCGAAGTTGATGTAAAATTTCTATGTATTGATTCAAAACTCTTTAAGAGAAAAGGATGTGAAATAGCACGAGAAAGAAGCCCTCCAAAAAATAAAACCTCTCATAAAGATTGTAAAAATAAAACATTCAAAACATATAGAAATGCTCAAAAAACAGAAAATTACTCAAGCAGAAATTAGCATTCTGTAAGTAGGATTGACGGGAGAAAATTTTTGCAATTTTGGCTTGTAAAATTCGTTAAAAAAGACTGGTGAAACAACAAAATTAAGCAAAGTTATGTGAACTTTGACTTTATTAAATTTAGTAGGCTTTATGATTATTACAGTTTATTTGCTTTAAAATGTAAAAATGTAAACTAAAAATCCCTTTTTGAACCTTCCAAACTGCCCCTGAGTACGGGTGGCATAGTTTTCAGCAAATAGTTGGGAGCGTAAAAGTAATAAATAAGCAATAAATAAACTAAAAAAAGAGTTAAAATTTCATGAAAAAAAGCGAGTTAAAACTGTATAGCAAGTTTAGTTATAAAGATAAATAAAAAAACAATTTTTCTACCTATGTCACAAGGTGACATTTAAAAAAATCCATAAACAAACAATTAACGTTTAAATTTTGTTGAAAAGAACATTACAGTTCATAAAAAGAGTAATTATATCGTGGAGAAAACAAATTATCTTCTGAAAAAGCTCTTCAATGTACATTCATGTAGTTTCAATGGTGTTAATAAAATTTTATGTTGTGATTTACTTTTGAACAGGTGTCTAAAAGCACTTTCACCGAATCGTTAAAAATAAACCTAGTTATAAAAAATATTAAAGAAAAAACAAGAAGAACAAAGAACAAAGCCATTGCCGTGTTAGAAATTTACTACAGTCGTATTAGACACAAATTCCTTTATGTGTTTTGTTTAAAGAAAACTGACACTGCTTTTTTTTCTTCTAAAGATATTTAAAAACCTTGCATTATTTTTGGCTGTCATTTTACTAAAATATTAAAGAATGAAGTTACTCGTGTGTTTTTATGTTTTATTTTTGTCGTGCTCATCACGGCATGTTTTAGGTAAGTCTTTTAGAACCTAAGGTAAAGCATGAAAGCTTTTAACACTAAAAAAAAGCTGAATGGGCCAGATTGTTGCTTTATGTTTTAAACGGAGTCCTCATTGTAAGTATGCAACATGATCCCAATTAAAATTTTGTCACGAATTGTCTTTTTTGAGTGCACAACAAAAGTCACTTACATAGACTGAGCATTAAAATCACGTCCTTCTGGGGTCAACTCAGAGCGTTGATATTTACTTAAAATAGCAGGTTTTAATGAGAAAATATGGGTGTTTATTAAATTGTAAAAGCAGAACGAAATTTGCAAATTTAAAAAGTTTCAGGGTTATAAAAAATTTGATTGCTTTATTGCGAAAAGTTTTCCTGATCGAAACGCAAAATAGGACAAAGTTTAACTAATAAGCAGAAATAATTTATTTTGCATATTTTTCTATTTAAGGCTTGTTACAAGCAAATTCGTGCATAAATAGCAACACATTTCCCGTCTGCTTTTGTTCAATGTTAGGACTTAAATGTTGAAGTAAGCTAAAACCTATGAACTAATTATGTAATTGTATAATATAAAGCACTATTCGCTAGTACCTTAAATTTTTGTAACCAGATAACTATGGGTTTTTTGTCCTCTCATAAAACTTGTATTGGAATTTATTCAAGTTTTGTTTAAAAGAAATGAATTCAATTGAATTTACATTAAAGTTACTAAAAAATAAAACTTTTAAAAAATTATAAATACTTAATTATTTTAACCCTGCACTGTTTTACGTGTATCGACGCTCCGTCAAATGAACGTTGCAATATTGAAGGGCGAATAATGGAATGTGCTTTCAATGAGGTATTAGACTTATCAGATAAGAGTATTAGCTAAACATTAAGTTACGATAACTTGGTTTATATTTTTTAAACAAAATCTTTTATATTGTCGGCAGCGTGGTCGAGTAGTTAAGGCGCCGTACTTATAATCAACATGGACTCGGTTCAAAACCCGCTTGCGCCATTCTGTTGTGTCCTTGGGAAAGACACTTTACGGCACTTTCCCTGTTTGGTGGTCTTGGCAAGCAGTTGTAAATTACAGTCATATCTCTATTAAATTACAAGCGGACAGCAATATCTTGGCATCTCTAAAAGCAGATCAGGGTAATTGCCAACCCTATGTATTAGCCCCTCCGTCGCTTTCCTGCGAGTCAGGAGGATAAATATAGAGATAAAATAATTGTTGTTAAATACCATTGGTTTGCGAACGAAATTAACTGAATCATCATTATGCTCGCTATTGCATCACCTGACTTGCAGGGGAAACGTTAAAAGCGTTAAACTTAGTACAAACGTCAAGCGATTGCCCCGACGTGCTTTTGTAGATGTCAAGTTACTGCTCTCTGGTTAGAAATTTATCGTTTTAAGTTGTTTAGATAGTGATATGACTGTAATTTAAAGCTTTTCATTAAAATTGCTCTGAAAAAATGACCCAAAGTGCTTTCCCAAAGGCACAGCAAGATGACGAGGACAGGAGTTGAACCAAGACCATGTCAATCTACACAGATGGCACTAAAATTGGCGTTCGTATCACACTGCTAGTGTTTCTTTTTCCCATTTCATATTCAATACCCAATTTTTTTTTGCTACATGAACAGGCCTACAATTTTTTTAAACAGAATTGTACGAGCGAGAAATAAGAAAACTTCGTATCAAAAACCAAGATAATTGTTTTTTCCCTTCAACTATCTATTCAATTTAACTAAACTATAATTCAACTATTCAAATAACTATTCAACTAAACTATCGCAGCTCTCCTGCCAGAACGAAGTGCGATTGAGTGAAGGATTCAAATATCAAATAACGAAACGCTGCAAGCAACCGTTGGCGTGTCAAAATAATCAAGACCAAAACGATAAACCAGCTTGGGACCCCACTCAATGCAATCCTTCTTTCTCGCAAAACAGCGTCTGTAAATGCTGCTGCGACACAGACTTATGCAACAAAGAAGCATTGCCATGCGACGGTGAGCTGTAACGTTTTAACTAACGGTTTGCAAGGTTATTTGAATGCTTTAAAGATCACTGTAGCAACTTTGAATTTAAAAGAATTAAAATGGCAACTAGTGAGCGCTCAAACAATTGCACCGAGGGTAATACCTTTGGAGTGTCTGTTAGAAATATTGGAACATTCAGAAATTTGTTCCTAGAGGCAGCCTCCACAATAACCAATCAAATTTGCTTTATTACTGGTAAAGCATCTTTTCAAAATGAAATTCTCTGTCCAAGCCTCCCGATCGCGGGCTTCCTCCTTTATAAATGCGAATGGCTGGGTTTGCGGTAAAATTGAAAAGCGAAAAAAGTTGTAAACATTAAAAATATCTATCCAATTACAATAAGAGTTAATTTCATTAAAAGTTTTGGTGAAATTGAAAATATTTAACCGTTCAAGAGCTTTTGCTAAATCGTGATTTGTTGATTTCGAAGCATATTTAGAACACTCTTTGGCACAGAAAACATTTATTAAAAAGTTGAAAAATTTTCCCACTAATTAAAAAGTGACTGCTTTAAACAAACTTTTATTACTTGTTATTTGATGATGTAGTAAAATCTTGATGTTTAGCCTGAAAATTGTTTGTTAACATTGAACTTTATAAGAAAAGGAAACTTATCAACCACTCACCTTTAAATATCACTCCAAAATAATTTATCCTCTTTTTAGTACTTTTTTTTGTTCCAATTAGAATAAAACAACTAAGACGAATTGATCCGGACACTTATCGGTTATAAGACGAGTTGTTATACTGCAAACTATTAATATCTTATTAAACCTACCGTATTTGTCTTTTTGTTTTTAGAAAAGCCTAAATGCCCAGCTATGGGCGAGATTCCAGACGGCAAAGTGATCTGCAGCAATTTGAATTTCGTAAGCAGTGTGTGCAGGTGATTTTCGTTTTTTAAAAACAATTTTGTTGATATTTCTGGGTAAAATGCTACAAGGCATTGATAACGTAATACGAATTCATTTAATTGTATACGAATGGTTGGTTATTAATGGCAATTTGTAGGTTGAGAAAAAACTGGTTGAATTTTTCTTCCTTTTTTTTTATCATTTTTTTGTATGGTGCTTATTATTTGATTTGTAAACAAAAGCCTATTTAAAACTTTTCTTTCTTGAATTTTGGGTCTTGCGTTTTTACTTTTCTGCTACAATTTGTTTCGGCCAATTTAAAAACAAAATTATAAAAATAAATAGCATAAAATGTGCAGCAAAATCAAAATTATAATCCAAAACGTGTTTTTTAACATGTATTTTAGGTTTGAATGTAAACGAGGTTTTACGTTGGTCGGATCACGCGACAACGAATGCATTAATCCTGAAGAAGGACCAAAGTGGGATCAGGACATGCCTTCCTGCAAACGTAACGTCTAAAATCAATAGTAATTAGAATTGACGGCAGCAATTCGCACACCACTAAGGCGTAAATAGCAAGGTCAAGTTCTAATGATTAGAACCCCAAATTAGCTGCTTGATAAAGTAGTTTGAGCCAAAATTTTTTAAAAATGAGCCTGATTCAGGCCTAAACTAGGGCATCTAGCAGGGTATCCTTAATATCAAAATATAGCTCTGTATAGTAATAGTATCTTGCATATGTAGAAATAGAAATCTAAAGTAATTAAACAGGCACATGTGAATTATTTTGTCGTCTTTAACTTATTACCAGTTGTTTATTCTTTAGAATTGTCGGCTGATTTGATTTATTTTGTAATTTAACAATCGGATCCAATTCAGGCTTCAAATAAATTTTTGGGTTCGAGCTGGCTGCAAGCTTGTATTTTTGTTTTCAGATCGAATTTTGAAGTAATATATATAAGTCCAGGTCAAAACTCTGCTGTAGACTGGCGTGCTTCTTATCGAGAATACTGAAAATTTTAGTAAATTAAGCGTTTGTTTAAACAGATACGACTTGTAGCGGCGAAGCTCCTGTAATGCAAAGAAACGGAAGAGCGAGCTGCAGCGATTCCAATTATGCATTTTCTGTTTGCAAATTCGGCTGTGATGTGGGATACTTTCTTCAAGGACAAAGCAATGTCCAATGCACAAGCAATGGTCAATGGAACGGTCAGTTTCCCACCTGTGAAAGAGGTAATCAAGAAACCATGAAAACTCATAAAACCAATTATCTATTTTTAATATTACGGCGGAAAACAAATGACAGTAGACTTCAAAAGTCGTAGCAATTTAGATTAGATTCACAATAGTTTTAAGTTTAGTTCTATTTTATTCTGAATAAGTTCAAATATTTAAAATTTAAATATTTATAAGTATAACGCTGATTTTATACATTCTTTCTTTTAAAGGTACTTCTATTCATTATATGTATAAGTATATTATAAGAATCGCAAAGCCCAAAGGATTGAGAATATGCATCCTTCTAAATAGTATCGCCATTTTTGGAAATTAGTAAAATTAGTTTTAGCAAAATAACAAATTAAAAAAGCATTTTCCTAACCTTTCGCACAGATTTTCGTCACCGTTTTTCGCTTTAAAAAAACTTGGCATTTGTTTTAAAAAGCTTTGCGTCGTAGTGGTGCAACAGCTGAAAAGTCTGATAAGTTTGAAAAGAATTGAACCTGAAAAAAGTAAACTTGGGAGGAAGAATCATGAAATCAAACGATGGATTAGGAGTTAAACAAATAATTAAGTTTCCTCTCAGAAAAATATTTTAACAAGCTAATTTAATATATTGATATTGCAATAATTCATCTAACAGAGACCGTCGTATGATCCAAGAAGATAAATAATTGCAAGTAATACACTAACGATTTATGCCATAGCTCTGCCGCTGTTTTTTAATATAAAAACAAACCGTGTTTTACCAAATGAAATTATATTACACAAACAAATACGAAACTTTTAGTTCAATGCAGAAGGTTTGAAATATTAAACGCCGAAGCGTCCTGCAGCGACAGAAACTTTTACAATTCTCGATGCACATGGACGTGTACTCCAGGATACCAGCTTGAAGGCGAATCGATTCTAATCTGCAAGAAAGATTCTGAATGGAGCAGTCCACCACCACAATGTGTTAGAGGTTGCCATTTGAATTTATTGCCGACATAAAGTTTGTTTAACCGTTGCAATGTTATTTTGCAACTGCAGAAATTATGAAAAATTTATTGAAGCGGAAAGTAAAGTTTTTTGTGTGGCTTTTTTCGTTTTCAGAACCTTGTAATCCGGAAAGATCCAATCCTCGAAATGGATCCGTTCAGTGCACTCGTGGGAATTCACCCATGTCCACATGCGTGTTTGCTTGCGGTGGAGAAACGGAAGAAGGATGGGAATTGTACGGAGAAAGTGAAACAACGTGCTTGCTGAATCAAGTGACGGATCGATTTGAATGGAGCTATAAGGAAACACCTTGCTGTGCAAGTCAGCTTCTTTTTTGTATTGTTTGTGACTTTTATTTCTATTTTACGCGGTGCTGGCAAGTTCAGTAGATTCTTTTTATCATATGGTCTTAAGCGTTAACATTAGGTTTCATTGGGTACATTTGGATTTGGAGGAGGTCCCAAAAATTTTAAGAAGGTTTCACGCTTGAGTAAAGACGTTTTTTTAGTTTTCGTTTTACATTCAAAAACAAAAAACTTTTTTTTGGCGTTCCTTTTTAAGTTGATTTTAGGAGTTAAAATTTAATTTCGTACCGAGAACAGATTTTCCTCTAACGGCTCGAAATATGATGAAATATTACTTCAAATAAAAAACATAAATTTTTAATAGATAAACTAAACGTAGGTCTAGAAATTAGTTTTTTAAAAAAACTTTAGGAATCTGTCCACCCCATGCCCTAGTTGATCTTTTTTTGGTTTTGGACTCGAGCAGTTCTGTTGGAATAGAAAACTGGAACCAGACACTTTACTTTATTAATGACGTCATCAACCAATTTGAAATCTCAGAGGACGACGTTTTGGTTGCTGCCATCAGGTTTAAAAATTGATCAGTAATTTGCCTGTTGAAAAATTTCGATTCCCTATCGCAGCAAGATAGGTAATCGCCGTTCAAATTTACTTATTTTTTGTCATTACTTTTTTCCATTCAGCAGTTTTACTGTTTTTAAAGTTTTCCATAAGTTTTTTTATTAATAATTAAAATTGTATAATTTATTTTTCATGTTTAAAAAATTATCTAATTACAATTATTTTCGAAATCAAGAAATTTAAAGACAAACTGATTTTTTTTTGATAAAAATTACAATATTTATTATTGAAAGATGAATAGGGAATTCATCCTAACTCTGCCGATGTTTTAATGAATATGACTAAAATATTTTTTAGTATGACCAAAATAACTTTAATCATATTTATTAAAGTATTGGCAGAGTTAGGAATGATTTCCTACTCATCTTTTTATAGTAATTTTTTGCTTGCAATAAAACTACCGATTACAATATTTTCTAAAATAAATTTTCTACAAAAAATTCTCAACCTTAAAAAATATCAGCCGAAGTAATAAATGCAACAAGAAATAAAATCGAAATACTAAAAATAAGTTTAAATATAAAAGATTTAATAGCAAATGACAGTAAATACATAGGATCTTCCATAGCATAAAAACAATCTTATCTTTAGAAACCAAGCCGCTTAAAATAAGACAGCATAAATAAGAAGCGCAATGTTTTTCAATTTTATCATCTAAGTATTTATGTAAATCTTCATGTTTACTACAAAATCTTATCTTTTTTTTCTATATTGAGATATAATCGCTTGGTGGACACAGTGAGCGAAATAAAGATTGGCCAATACACGAAGAAGCAAGATGTTATGAACTCAATCATGGACCTTCCATACGACGGTTCAGGTACAATATTCAGCGATGACTTTAGAAATATGAAACTTGGGAAACTCTTTCTCTACTAGCCCCTCGCTCCATTAGTTCTTTTCCCACAAAATTTACAATAAAAGTAGAAAAAATCTTCATTGTCAATTAAAAAGGCACTTAATCTTGAAGATTGAAAGTGTAATCTTTGAGACCCGAAACTGCTTCTTATAGCAAAATTATTGTATTCAGTTAAAAAAAAACCTAAGAAAAAGAAAGAGCCAGCGATATAGAATTTTATACTTGGTCGATACATTTATGACTACAGTATAGTCGTTATTTTCATTAAAGTTTTAATCTAGCTCGTAAAATATACAATAAATCTTCATGTAATATATGTCAAATTTTAAATTGGGCATTAAAATTAACATTAAAATTTTGTCAAATCCTGGCAAGTGTGTAAAAGCAAACAACTCTGCTTTTCAATTTTATCATCATCAATACAAACAACGTCGAAAACGGTTTCTCTTGGCAGGAACTCACACAGGAAACGCTCTGCAGTACGTTGTCGACAGAATGCTGACGAACCCGAGCAATCGACCGCATGTGAAAGACTTCGTACTTGTCGTCACTGACGGAGTTTCAATTGATGACGTCGTCACTCCCGCGCTACAGCTGAGAGAAGCCGGAGCAACGGTGAGAATGACTCGATTTTTTGGTCATCGTACAGTTGAACTCTGACTGACCAAACGGTGCAAAGTTAAAAGTGTCCGTGCAGTCGCACCCTACCACTCTCAATATGCAGTCGTACCAAACACTTCTTAAAACCTGTTGTTCACAAAAGCTCTACTTTGGTTTTAGCAACGGTGACTCTTATTTGGAATCCTTCGACACGGTGGTATGCTGATTTCAATCGCCAGAGGGGCAAATAGCTTTGGAAAGTGCCTTTATTTGAAGGCTTTAATTTTTTTGGTTTTAGTGTTAGCTTCAAAATCCAAGCCAAGCTTTTCATTAGAATCACTCTTTACGCCAAAGCGTATAGCGAGTTAAAAACTTCTATCTTTGCAATGTTACCTGATAGCTCGTTCACTTACGTAGTACTACCGCAGTAGTGGCAAATCGTTGGCAGCACTTTCTCAGATTTTGTTGGTCTGGGAATCGAACTTAGATAGATTAATGTGTAGCAGAAATGATAGCCACCAATTTATACTGGTCTGGACGACTGAAAAAATTGCAACTGAGTGAAACAAAAAAGTAACAAAGTAAACGATTTATCGGTTTTGTGGTATGCGAAAAAGGTTAAAACGCGATCATTTGAAAGTACAGCGTGAAAGCATTGTGGGCATGATAGCTTAGTGTAATAACACTCTGTCTTGCGGGCAGAAGGACGCGAGTTTGATACTCAGTCTACCTTTTGACTTCTGTTTTGCCTATAAAAAAGGCGCTTTAAGACAAATTTGTCAATAAGATCACGTTGTGTATCTACAATGGTGATTATACTTAAAACAGAAGCAGCATATAGCGACAATACGGCCATACGACGACGGCAGCGACAACGCAATGTGAAGTTACGAATGAAACGCGAGCATCATTAAGTTTCTGTTAAAAATCACGAGGCTTATTTGTGAGTTTTTTCAACAACTACAAAATCAAATTTAACAGCACAATCTACATTTTTATTCGCGACATGTCAAAAATAGTCAAAGCGATTGTATCAGTTTCCTCTTATTTTCCATCTGCCCGTTCTGCCGTGATCGATGTCGTAGAAGCCTGGACAAAACTAGTTTATGACAATTTCCTCTTCTATCTCGAGCAACCAGGAGTTTTGAATTAAACCAGCATAACTTTTTAAAACTTAGATATATACTTAAACAAACAGCGATATTGGTGTATGTTTGAAAGTAGCTTTAAGTGAGCAGTGGCTTGATTATTATTGCTTGATATAAGACCTTCGTTCTTTGCTATAAGGGACAAACTGTAGAATCCATAAGAAGAGGTAAAAGGCTGTCAAAGACAAATATTTTTGATAAACTAGATTCTATAATGTTTTTGTGCTTAGCGACGCCTAAAATTGGCTTCAACTCTCATTAAAATCATTAAAAATCAAAATACTTATTGCAAAAAACACTTTCGTAACGATAATTTTCAAACAAACATAAAAAAGTTTAAAATTTTAACTACAAAATTTCAGCCAATCTATTCAATTTTCTCGAATTGTTTTGATTTGTTAGAAATCTGAATACAGTTAAAATACCCCGTGCTTTCCTAGATTCTTGCTTTGGGTATTCTGAAAGAAGGTGGAAATCTCAAACAAGAAGACATTGCTGAAATATCTGGAAGTGAAAAAACTGCTTTCCTGGTCGATTCCGGTTTCGAAGGACTTTCGCTGAGTGTAATCAAAGTCATAGAGAAAGAAGTGTGTGGCGAAAATCCATGCGTTTGAGCAAAAATATGAAAGACTTTTTTATTTCCTGACTTATCAAAATCATTGTTGCATGATAAAAAAAGTTGTGGGCAAATATTCATTGCATGGCTCATCTGCAAATATTTTGCATCATTTCTTATGCTTTTGGATGGTTTTATTTCTGGTCTTTACAGGGCTGTTTGTACTGTGTCATAGCTTAATGTTAAAGTCTTAACTTTGAACATGACATTATTTTAACATTGACATTAATTACTTTCTTGTGAAATAATAGGATAAAGTGTATTTCCAGAAAAAGTATTTATGTATTTACTTTTAGGCTTAATTGAATTTAACACAGAGAAACAAAAAGCCACCGATGTAAAAGTAGGTAAAAGATAAAAATCTTTTATTGATAAAATTTTTTTTGCAACGCATGTAATAAAACTTATAATTATTCTGCTATCTTGTGCATTTTATTTTTTGTAGTTGTAAAAGGCAACTTTTGAATTTTTTTCTTTTTTGAGAGAAAGTTTTGAGCACATCTTTTAAAATGATATCTGAAATCAACATTTCAAAAAGTTTTAATTTGACTTCTTTCACGAGAATCCACTCTGCTGTCCAGTAAGAATTTGAGTTAAGTCGGAGTGAGCTACAAAGTTTGTTATTAAAGTCTTAAGTGAGAGATTATAAAACTGAAAACTGTAATTTTTGACTGCTTCTCATTTTGATGACCAGGGTTTAAATAAATTAAAAGATCAAAGTATTTGCGTTGAAAATGCCTGAAGATAAAAAATATTTTTCACAGCCTCTTTTGGTCGTCGATAAGATTTAATTGTTAAAACTTGACTTGCAAGGTTGTTAAGTTTTCTTGATTGAAATATAAAATTTTGTTAATGTGTATAAAGTCATTAAGAACCAACAAATATGGGCCGCTCAGCTACAATGATAAATTAAAAAGAATTAACCTTAATAACCATATTACACGCCGCAAGCAAACCAGTGCATGGTCGATTTTATAGAGTTGACTGATGTCCACACAGGGAACGCTGAAAACTGTCAAAAGTCGACCATTTTTATTGTTGTAGATGAAAAAGTGACTGAAGCGAAATGAGGCCGTACGTTTTGCCACATTCAAGAAATAGCTAGAAAGATTTTGTTATGACCGCGATTCGTAATCTTTCAACGAGGATTAGGGCCGCGTAAAAGCGTTGATAATTCTTGGAAAGCGTCTCATGTTTGGATAAAGCTATGTGTTAACCTTTGTTAAGTGGCGTTGTTGTTGCGGTGTTCTCGTTGTCTAGTTTAAGCTTGGTCCATATCTGGCATACGCTGGACATGATCTTTGATGGCTCATTGGATTTCCTTGTTCGGTGAACAAAAATACAACAAACAAACAAACGTATGCCCACTGCTTTGGCCAGGTGCAGTCCAGGCTTTAACTCATTACGAGGCAAAGCAAAGTATCTTTATAATCACAATTCGATCAACGTCATAACGAAAATATTGAACTCTGAACTGCTTTTGAGAGAAAATTTCTTAGAGAATTCTGTTGAAAGTCTTGCTGCCAGCCCGTGAAAAACACAAACTTTAACGGCCAATTAACTAAATTATCGATACAAGACACTTTCACACTCCATCAAGTTTTTATTGGCAATTGCGAGAGTTAGAGTTCGCTAAGCGGTCGAAAATGTTTTGTTAACAAACAATATCTCCATTGTAACCGGACACTACCTACAGCCACACGGCTGCATGCGGCTTTGGCCAGCATAATTTAAGCAGTCCCACACGCCACGCATTTAACTCATTAAAAATTTAGCCAAATTAAATTTATCCTTTTTGGCAGCAAATAATATCATATGATAGCCATGCAGTTTTGGTTCACTTTTTATGCGAATTTTCAATTGCTTAAAGTTTGACACTATACGAATTTGTTTGCAGCTATTCTGATGACGGCAGCTTAGGTCAGTGCTTCTCAAACTTTGCTGGTCCGCGGCCCGCTTTTAAAGACTCTCAAACACCCGTAGCCCCCTGCTTAAAATATTGCCCTAAAGGTCAAGTGAAGACCAAAAAAAGTCATCATTTTGAAATTGTCTCTGATTTTGTCAATTTCGTCCCAAAAGTAAAGTGAAGTCTAAAAAAAGGATTTTTTTCGTGGCCCCCTTTTGAGAACCCTTGGCTTAAGTTGAATAATTTTGGAAGTTTATCTGTGAGTAAGCAAGACTAAAGAAATCATTAATACAATGTTTTGCGAATTTTGCTTGAATAAATTTGTTAAAAAATTATAACAATTCAGCCTAGCACATCTTTCGGTAGGAGTGAACGACATCTTCAAAACTTATTATTTTGCTATATATCATTTCATATAGTTTACCTTAACTCAATGGCGTTCTTTAATTTAAATTAATTCTATAATGCAGTGGCCCTAGCAAAAAGGTTGTGCAGTGTGCACCTCTGCTTTATTGTGCTTGCTGGAACAAGATTAACCCAAGTAAACATTAAGTTAATTACAGTATATTCTCCCTATATTTGAGCGGAAAGGCTACGTCACATACACAGTGAAGGCAACCGAATAGCAAAATGCAACATAATAAAAAAGTAGATTATAGCGTTTACTTAGCTTCTACAAAAATCCTGTGAAAATTTTTTATCATATTTACAAATATTTCTCCAAAAATAAGCTTTCAAGAACAATGCTTTTAAGTTTTAACGGAGTCAATTTTCCGATTCACGCGAAACTTACGCTCTTCAAATAACACCTGACCACCCAACATGATTTTGAACGCTTGAGTCACAATGGCAGTAAAATTGAAACCTTAGGGGTGAGTGGAACTGCCACAGTTTTTTTTATTGTTTCAAGTGCTCAATTTTAAAAAAGATTACCATTTGATCTAATTGTTGTTTGCAAACAAAACTTGCTGCTACTCTAACATGCAATCTCACGCGATGAATGATCGCACGTTCGAGCTTAGTGCGATCGCGATCGCACGTTAGAGTAGCGCCCGAAACTTAAATATTTTGTTTTTTTTAAATGAATGACACTTGCCTTATACATGCTACTAACTTAATTTTTGTCGTACATATTTGCAAGAGTTCGAGTGTCAAAGTTGTTTACGAACAGGAGCGGAATAGAAAATAGATAAAAATTATTTTAATTTTAATCGGAGCAGAACAGGAGCGAGTTTTCCTCCCATTGGATTTTGAACGGAGCGGAATCAGCGGAGTATTTAAGTTCAAGGCATATATATCATTTGGAGTATATTAAAGCAGGTTATGTTGGTTCTATATACAACAGAAAGAGATTGTGCAAAACCAAAATTTATAGCTGAAGTGGATTCGATTTGACTTAAATAAAGCTGAACTCGGATTGTGAAAAAGTATTCTTCTCATGTCTGCTAGTAGTAATAACACGTTTTACTTGGAGCCGGAACTTTACTCGTAATCTGTTCCTCTTAAATAAAAATCCCTCAGTAATTTCGTGCGTCCTCCTCCTTCAAAGCAGCACTTTTAAATTTTATATACTTTCATTTTAAAGCTGTTTTTCACAAAACAACTTCCCGGTCAGTTATCATTTCTACTCTTGCCACAGATAAACCGGGTTCAACTCTTCGGCCAGCCATTCAAAAACATATTGCAAAAGGTTCCTAGCCCCCGTAACAGTAATACGTAAGCAGCTGTTTTGCTGTACTCGTTTCATGTACCGAAATTGCTACACGCTTTATGTAAATTTAGACAAGTTTAGTGAAAAGTTTGGTTAATGTTTGCTTCATGTTTGACCTTTGAGAGACATCGCCATCAAAAGCTGATGTTTGACCTTTCATTTTACATTAATATTACTTGTTGTAGTTTTTTTCAGTAGATTTTTGTTCTGTGGCGCAGTGACCATAGTACGTTCGGTAATTTAGCGTATCCTCAAAAAGTAAGGCAACGCTGGCTTCAAGAATATAAATTTGAAACATGTTATTTCTTAAATTTTTAATAAGCATCAAAAAATGTTTAAGTAGATTTGCAATTGATTGTATTAAATTTATGTCAAACACAATGGTGCTATTTCTGCTTCATTCTCTAGCAATATTAAGTTCATCATCACATTATAATGAACTTAAATAAACCTTTCAGTAAAACATAATAATTGTGACTGCTCAATCTATACGAAAATCAAAATGTTAATGATTTTTTAACGTTAAAAAACTACGGTACTGGTTCATAATCTTTTTCTTGTTTGTCTTTGCTCAAAAGTTTAGACGGTTTTTAAAATTTGATAAGCTGCTGCTCTTGGCAATTGGGTCGGAGAATTTGGGTTTGGGACCCTAAGTTGCGCAGTTCAAAGCAAAAACTGGCAATAATGGTAATGACCCAGAATTTGGTGTTGCCATTTAGAATTGTAAATTTTCCCTACCATATACTATTTGATTTAGAGAGCAAACAAAAAGAGAGTGATTCACTGCTTTTCGAAAGCACAACACTCGCAATTTGAGGAAAAATACATGAAAAAAATCTCTTTAAAACATAAACAAGTGGAAATTCTTCATGTCAATACGTGGGCGAAAAAGCTTAATCCAAGCTCTCCTGGTCAAACCTAGTCAAGGGGATCAAAAAAGCAGACCGTGGTTTTATGCTTTTTTGTTTCTTCTTCTGGATTGGTAAATCGAAGGAACCAACTTTGGCTTAGTCATACCAAAAACTCGGGAAAAGGGATTGCGTCACGTGACTTATCTGCTTCAAACAGGAAGCAAAGACTCGCCCGGCAGGTTACCGTGCGAGTTTATTTAAAACTCAGGTGAATAAATAGAAGCAAACGGTACAAAGAACAGGTTTTGATCAATAAAAAACTCAACACAAAGACTTGCTATTTTAAAATTTGAAATGCAAACACCTTAAAATTGCAAAAGAATGATAATAGAACAAGGGTTATTTTTTTAGACGAACGATATTGCGAGAGTATATTTTGATTTGAAAGCAATATAAAAAAATGAGCAAACCAAACAAACAGTAATTGTTTTCAACATTAAGTTATCCGTTCATAATTAAATAAGCTATCTTTTTGGGAAAACTATTGATTACTGCAATTTGCAGCTCACATTTGCAAGGACCATAACTTGATTTGATATAAACGCCGTCCTAAAGATTCAAGAACGGAAGCGTTGAAAGTCTGTATGTGCGTCGTCGCCAGTGACGCACGTGACTGTTTTGTAATAGAAAACGTGCTGCTATTATGAAGTCACGTCGCAGTAGGCGAGGTTGCTGACAGTGCGTGACACCTACATCTGCAGTAGCTGTGTCAATTGGTCTTTGCAAGACTTCACGCTTTTTTCAAGCAATCAATGCTGCCAAGGCAAAGGCGTTTCTCAAAAAGTAATCGCTGTTTCAAGGCAATAAGTTGTTGATACGCTGTGTTATTTTAAGTTGAACTGAGATTTAGCTTGATTTGGGCTCGTAGTGTTAAGAACTGCAGTCAAGATGAAGACAGTATTAGGCGGGTATATCGGGATCGATACCTTGACCGAGCAAATACGGAAAAAGGCTATGCGACAAGGATTTGAGTTTAACATTATGGTGGTCGGTAAGTTGGTTTTGTTTTTTTTTCGTTTCGCTAGTTTCCAAAATCAATTATTCGGGGCTACTAAGTTTTCAAGGTTTAAAATTTAATTTCAATTTAAAAAAAACTTAAAGCTGTTACTCAACGGCGTTTTCTCAATATCATTGCGGTAAAACATGTTAGGCGCTAAGTCTACTATGAAATAAAAAAAAATTGAAAACTTGGCTTTAAAGCTTGATAAAAAATTTATGGAACAAGATTAAGGTTAGATTTTGACTCGATGTGAGGATGAACACTTCGTTCAGCACCTGCCAAATTTATTGGTTGCGGCCGCAAAACGCGGAAATTACGTATTTCAAACTCTAGTTGTTCAAACGCTCAATATGGGACTCTTACGGTATTTTTTCGCCGAAAAAACGTCGCATTATGACTAACTGTTTAAATTTGGCTGATGAAAAAAGCCGGGCCATTTTAGGGATCCCTTCAGACTTTTAAAAGTAATGAGCAAATATTTACTCTTCATCGCTGATAAAAAAACACTCATTTGCACTAGATTTTCACCACGCGTTGTGATTAATCTTTTTGAGCCTTGACCAGTCATTCAATGAACCCAAACGACAAATCGCTGATCCAACTGGACTTCGACGTGATTTCGTTTTTAAAAAGCAAAAGATCACATTACGTAGTAACATCATGTCCTAGCGGTTTTAACTGCCGTAACACGATGCTTAAATCGGGGCATTATAGAAATCGACACTTTAAATATCGAGCTGTTACTTTGGGTTAATGTTCTTCGTTTCGTTTCAATTTGTTAGTTCTTGTTCTCTGTTTGATTGATTGAAATTAAGAAAAAAATCGGCTTTTGATTGGTGGTGTAACACAATTGAAACGTAATTAGAATTTTAGAATTTTCGTTAAAACAGTGTAATGGCAATAAAAAAGGCAATACATTGTAACTGTCTCGCATATAGCTTGTAATAGTTTTAGTAGGTTTTGCTGGACTGATTGAAGTTTTTCGTTGCAAAATTACTGCCTTGCCTATTGCAAATATTGCAAATTAGGTCAAAAAACTTATGTATCTCAAACCACTATGAGCCACACGCAAAATTAATCCCGCAATAACCGCTACAAGACGTTTTCTTGTCGTATCGAATAACGAAAATTGAAGTAGGTAAACCAAAAATATCGAAGAATGAATAAAACATGAAACAACTTGTACGCATTGTCTCTTTGGAACAAGTAATTACTGTACTTTTGATGTTAACTTGTGCATCTCGACTGTTGTTTTCGATTTGGAAAAATGGTTAGAAGTATAGGTCGGCTCACACAAGAAGTGCCCATCAATCAACTTTTAATTAACTTAAAACAAAAAACTTTTGAAATCAGTCAATTGAAAACTAACCTTTTGTGTTTTACAGTTACTCATCATCTATAACCATAGCTGTAGAAAACCGAGGAAAGTGGGGAAATTGCCTCTCCAAGACCCTAAAAATTTCAGCAAAAGCAAATTTTTTTGGCCACCCGCGCATGCATTTTTTGGGGATAAAGAAAGTATTTTATGGCTATTTTTCGGCTAGAATCAATTAAAGAACGAATAAATGTAGAAAAAGATCTTTTTTTTGGCAAATTAATGTAACAATGCAATTTCAAGCAAAAAAAGTAAAGACCAAAAAAAAGTTTTCACTTTAAATCTTTGTTATATTGGGATCTTCAATGGAATGGTGCAAAATTATTATTCAGGAAATCGTCGCATAAATTCGGGCAAAATCCCCCCCCCGAAATATTTTGGTCTAGTACGCCTGGGTTCATAACAATCGTAAAGAAAATAAATTGGAAACAGAAAAGTAGTAAAAAAAGAATTTTACCTATCACAATATGATCCAATTTTATTAAAAAAAAATTAACAATAATGATAAGAAAGTTATAACTAAAAGTGATATGGTTGGATATCTTACACTTAAATAAATAGTACAACCTTTTATCAAAAATAGCAAAGCTGGTACTTAATTTTCTTTATTAACACTACTATGGGTACAGGCTGTAGCCCAGTCAGAACTAACGAAAAGCTTTTCAAGACAAACGCCACTCCTAAAATCGTAATGCTTTAAACGACACAAATGACCATCTAAAATCGTCCAGAAACAAACAGTTTCAATTAAATGTGTCAGGTCTTCATGCTGTTGACGGCGTTATAATGATTTGAAAAAACGTTTTGTTTTGGATGCTTTGTAACTTAATTCGATAAAGATACTTAATCTTACTGTTGTATCGGTAGAAACTGATCTGCTTATTACCGGTATTTTGTATTCAATGAGTGTTTTCAAATCGTACAAGAAATGGGAGTTTTAGGTTTAATTATAATCATGTAACGTTTGACTTGCGACTATGTGTGCATCAGCGTATATGTGTCGATGTGTGTATGCAACATTTATGAAAGACATTGAAATAACACTGTTAGTTAAGCCATCACAGTCCATATTTACGATGTTAAGCTAATTGCTTTAACAAGCATTCGTTTTTTTTTGCAGTAAAAAGGTTTAATAATTACTCTCAAAAAGATAGGTGAAAAATGGTTCAATTTTCCGGTTTTCTTGCTTGCTTTGTTGAATTAATTTATCAAACTAGACAAAGCGTTACGCTTCCTTGCTAAGCAATACACTGTGTCAAATTTATTTTCTTGTTCCATAAAATTTTTTCATAAAAATCTCATGTCAAACACGTGGTCTACCTAGTCTTTCAGTGCTACCAGCGAAACCGTTTGAAGAATTTTTTAATAGATGCTTAATTCGAAATGGACGTAATAATGAGATTTAGGACTAGGTTTTTTAAAAACTGATTGGATGCTAACTTCCTGTAATTGTTTTTGTTAAAACAATTAAAGGTTTAGGCAGCTCCCTGCGGGGCACAGATTTGTCGCCCAGCAACAGTAAAGACTTTTCTTAGTCTACACTTTGATTTTAACGTAAAACTTTAAAAAAAAAATAAACATGGAGTGTACATTGAACCTGAAGGAGAAATTTTAAGATTTTACATTAAAATTTAAGTGAAAACTAAGAAAAAAGTTTATCAAATTGTTTGCGAACCGGATTGCGGTCTTTGGAAAATTTTCCGGCTAAAACGTCACCGATGCGACCCACATACGCTCACGAGTTTGATGTTATGTTTTTTTTTCAAATACATTTTTACTTCGTATTTCTCTCATCACCTGTGTATAAACGAAGGTAATTTTGTGTCAGGCGGTTCTGGTCTTGGTAAATCAACTTTGGTCAATACAATTTTCAAGTCTAAAGTGAGTCGGCGAGTTCCTGATGATGAATATACAGCTCCGAAAACAATTGAAATAAAATCGATTAGCCACGGTAAGTTGCATTGATACGAATTTATTTTATACGAATTCATAGTATATAGAATCTCAAAGTATTGTTATACTTATTCGCGGGGTTAATTGATATTCCCCTGATTTAAAACTTTGAGAAGAGTCGTCATTGTATTGGCAGGTAGCTTCGGAAATTACTCGGAAAGTCTGAGCATTAAACTTGTGATCTTTTGCTCCAGTTAGAGTGTCAATGTACAAAGCTATTTTGACAACTAAGAAGAGTGGTTATTAAATTTTTTTACATTTGAAGTCAATACAGCTAAAGCTTTATAAGTAGTTTATGTTTTCAATTCTGCATGAAATGCAGTTTCAAGCTTGACACAACTTTTAACAACAGTTGTTATTTTTGTTGCCTTTGCAAGTGTCACGTCAGACAGCTTAAATTTGACATCAATTTTTCACCTTGTGATAATTATGCCAAAATTTACTATATTTTGGTATTTTGCTTGGCTGCTTTCATCTCTTTTTGAACTGATTAAATTGTTTTTCTCCATTGTAACACCAAACCAATGAAGTACTTGGTCAAATCATAAACTTTTGACAAACACTCACACATGTTTCGTAATCAATTGACTAAATACCATCAATTACTTCAACAATATTTGCTAAGTAGCCACTCTTTGGTCGAATTGTCTCAACTCATGCATGTTTATTTCTAAAATAAACCAAGAAAAAATGGTTTTCACTGTATTCATTCGAATTCAAACGTGACGACTGGAGCAAAAATGCAACAGTTTCAAACTTATTGATCATGAAGCTAAACATACAACTGATGAAAAAGTGGTAGTAGTACAACAAACAAAACTTTTTATTTTAAATCATTTGTCGTCTTTCAAAACCGATCTGCGAACAAACGAAAATCTTTTAAGTACTAGTTTGTAATATTGCTAAAAGAATATTGCAAATTTGTTTTTTGATTTTACAAAACCAAAAAGAATGGGTGGGAAAGTTAATAAGATAAAAATTACCGTTGATGCTTATCGCGTTAGTTGGGAATTGACTACGTCGTGCAAACCCTTGTGCTTAAAAGTTTTGACTTTGGCTAATTGTTTGCGTTTTTTCAGCACGTTAACATACCAATAAAAGTTGATAATTGTGCTGTATGACAACAGTGATCCATTAAAATGAAAAAAAAAGATAATTTCTTTAAACCCAATTTTTTTTGGACTCAAAGAAAATTGCTCTCATCATTGCAAAGAAAATTGACCTTAAATAAGCTGCACCATGTGGCGGAAATTACGCGAGAAAACTCAGGGCAAAAAAATGTCAGTTTGGTTGCTTTCTGGTCACGATTGGTTAAGACTGTTTACTAACTTGTTATTTTTTGATTGTACTTAATTGCACGCTGCTACACCTGTTTGTACTGTGAATCAAACCACATAAATTAAGTATTAGAACACTCAGTGCGACATTAGGTAAACTAAATTATTTTGAAAAATTGCATCTCTTAACTTTAATCCTAAATTAACTGATCGATGTATTTCCATCAAATAAAACGCAATTTTTTGAAATTTATTTAGAGGAAAAAGATATCAAATCTTGGAAATAAAAGGAATTTTTAAATCTTGAGTTACTGTATGCTTTGTATCATAACACTTTCTAGCATTTTTACAACAGTTTAGAAAACATTTGAGTAAAAAATTGCATTTACAAAATCATCAGGAAGGTGAAGCTGAACGACAATTTTTGCTATTTCGGTCGCATTAAATCGTTTTGAATCATAAATACTTTTTTTATAGCCATAACTTTTATGATTACAACGCAGCATATAACAATTCATGTTTTTAATTATACTTTTGCTAAATCTTGAATTGAAAAAAGCCAATTAAGCAAAAGTTTGTTTACTTTTGAGTTGTTATCATCAAACGATCAGCAGCACGTCTCAACAAAGCAAAGTAATTTTTGTCGGACCCGGTTTAGAAATTGACAGATTACTAGAATAGCTCAACAAGCTCTTCGGAATATTGTTTTTTTATGTGAGGTCGGTTAAAAAAAATAATCGTCACTCTAGGTGCGGATTGTGGGTGGGCAGTGGTGGCAACTCAAAGTGTGCGATATAAAAAAGCTTATCTTTAGTAAATTTTTATTGCTGCAATACAGCAGCTAAACCAATAGAGACTTTTTAGTTTTGCATTACGTCAATTAATTTTGTGCACAGTTCGTTTTTGCTGCATAATATCGGCTATTTATCTTTCTGACCACAGTTGAATTTTGTGCAACGGTCAACTTATTGTTTCTACTATTCATGGGATGGCAACGTCGCTGTCTGAAAAATTTTATATTTGTTTCTTTAGTTATTGACAAGGTGATATGTTTAAAAATTATAGCTGCTGGCCGACAAAAGTGACGTACTGCAAATAATAAAACAACTTGCCGAAGGTGGTAGTTGAACCAAAAGCATATTGATTTGGTGTTTATCGAGTCGACGCTTCAAGGAGCTCGTCCGTCACGTTGCTGTTCTATTTTAATTGAGAAGGTTTTTCTGTATCGTCATCAAAACAACTGTTGACATTATGAACAAAGCGAAGACTTGATTCAAGTTCAACCGAATTTGGGCCTAGCCCTTTTGTGTTGCTTTTAAAATCAAAAATGGCTATTTGGGTCTACCTCAGTTTTCGGAAAGTTTCAAAAGTTGATTCTATTCGATGTTGCCGGTAGGTTTTTGCACTCAATGAATTTAACTCTTATTGTAATAGTTGCATTGCAAAAAACAATGTTTTTCAAAGTGATCCCTTTGGATTTGTAATTTGAAGGGAAAAATAGCTATTGAGGGAGGGAATCAGAAAAAATTTGAATGAAATAAAGTTGATTCAAAATTATTTATTGAGAACGAAAATTGGAATGCACTTTATTATTGCACCATGACAGCTTATAAAAGTTTATTATTAAAATGATGACGGCTTTTGCTTCTTCACATACCTTTTTGGTTTTTCCCCACTCTGTTCCTAAGAAAAAAGAGTAAAGAAAAAAAGTTGAGATCAAAAAAAGGTCTCAACTTTTTAATTTTGGCGGAATGATGGTAGTCGAGTCGTACAAAAAAGAAGCAGGGCAAAAGCTTTTAAGAACCATTGGCCTAGAAAGTGCAATCACAAGAATAATTCAAAAAATTGTATTTAGAATCAAATTAATGTGTTACATTATGTAAACTTAAATACATTGTATTATCTTTGTCTCTAAATAAAGACAAAACTTCATATCAGGTTCAGTAAAAAAGTGATATTCGACTCTTAATAACAGATCACAGCAGGATGAAATATGAAACTTTAGCTTCCTGCCTCGTCTATAAGTAGCTTTAACTAAGTCGTGGGTCCGTAGCTTAATGGAAATTTCAAATATATTTTAATTAATTAAACGAACTAATGAATTACCCCCCTTGCAATTGTCATAAATAAGGACGCACTTTAAGACACGACAAAGCCAGTTTGAGAACTTTTAGTGTCCCGTACATCGGTTGCTTTACATGTCGTCGAAGACAAGAATTAGCGTGATGTTCAGTTTGCTCGCGTTACTTTGCCCGATTACGCGGGGGTGTTTGATGTCACGTGACTCGATGCCGTTTCATTGACGAGCAGGGTCACGTCCGGCGCAAGAACGCGAACCGACAAAATATTTCGGCCTTTTCGTCACGCGTACTGATGTGTTGTCACGTAATCGAAATATACTTTCAGTACTAAGAAATTTACATTCAGAAGCTGATTTTTAAGAGAAATTTCAACGAAATGAATCAAGTATTTGGACCGTTAGCGATACGGTAATTTTTTTTTAACAACTCTTAAAAATAGCGCATAAAAATCAAGTTCAGTTATAGCCAGGGTTACCATTTCGTGCTTATTTCTAAGATTTCTTCTTATTTTTACGAACATTGTTTTAGAAAATTTTAATGTGCTTATTTCTAAGAAACGTGCTTACTTTAAAAGTAAGTGCTTATTCGTTCTTATTTTTTTTAAATTTTGTTTTAGTTTTCCACAAAATTTTTAGAAAAGCGCTTATTACAAGGTTTTCACTATATGTTCGAAGAAGTCTTTTTTTTTAGTCTTTAATTTAGTGTTTCTCAACCTCTGGGTCGCCGACAACTATAGTTGTGTAAAAATTAAGTCACTACTTTTAAGGACGAAAATCAAGAAATCCAGGAGAGATTCAAAGTAAAGACTTTTTTTTAATGCAAAACAATTGACATTTTCAGACTTCTTTTATTCCGTTGGTCGTGCTTATTTTTTGGTCAGTCCGGATGGCAACCCTGGTTATAGCTTACCACTGCAAAAAAAAATCTAGCTACTGATTCCATAACATTCAATAAATTCTAGTTCTGTCCGATAATGCATCAATCAGTAATTTTTTCAAATTCATTATCTTTTTGCTTTAAAAAATATTTAATGGATTTAATTTAAAATGTCAATGAAATCTCATAAAAAGCTTTGGTTAAAGCAGGCAAAAATATTTATGTTTTGATGTAGAATTGAGTTTCTAATGACGTCAGCAATTTCTGGTAGCCCATTTCAATTTTACTTTAATTTAATTCCGTTGAGTTTCGCTGATAAGCTGAAAAAGTTATTTAACACTTAATCAATTGTCGTTAAAATTACAGACAAACCCAAGATCGTCCATGAAATTAAACAGCAGTAGAGTCAGCAAATTTTGACATTAGCTATCGGCTTTATTAAACATCTCGCTGGTGCAACAGTAATAAAAACCATAATGGCTTGCGGAGAAAAAATTTATAAGCAAGATTTTTCTTTAAAAATGTTTAAACAGGTGGGACTTTGACATTGCAGTTTCTTTCCCGTTCTCTACTGTTTAAACCTTTTTAAAAACATATAAATCTCCAACGCAAAACTTCAAAAATTTATAGTGATATTTTATTAAGATCATGCAGGCCCGACCGTATTAGCATGTTGATTAACTGAACCAATCTTACTTGTTTTAAATGAAATTTTTCAGTGGCAACATAATGATACGAAACATTCATTGCAGTAATCGAAGAGAAAGGGATAAGGTTGAAGCTGACAATAACAGACACACCCGGGTTCGCTGATCAAGTAAACAACTTTAATTGGTAAGTGTTGCTTAATGGCAAAATGTTTCCTATTGTATCAATAAAAGACAAAACACTTTAGTTTGTCAGCTGTCAGGACGCTAATAATGGTGCTGAAAAAAAGAAATAGATGGTCACTTAAAAATTAAACAAAACATAACAAAGCTGATATGAACGATTTTAAAGGTGTAATTGGAAACAATTGTCAATGCTGGTAAGGCTAAGGAAGTCTTATATAAAGGCCAAATCTCAACTTGGTTTGTTTCTAAGTTTTTTTTTTTTTGGAAGCATTGTCCCGATTTTGTTCTGCACTACTTCGTTACTCCATTTTATCAGCGACATGTATTTGGAAGACAATAAAATCCGAAAATCACAGTAAAAACATGTCCCTGGTTTCTCAACAATGATTTTAGGTGTAGCTGTAAAGGTTTAAATCAGTGCCTCGTAAACTGTTTTGGTTTTGCCCAACCCCACCATTGAGTTTCGGACTTTACACACCAAAGGTGTTTCATCAATATTCCAAAGAACCTAAAACCAGATGCGGTTGTTTTGGATACTAACAACGTTGAGATGACAAAAAAAGTCATCACTTCACCCCTAACCCAAAATTTTTTTAACCTTGACATCTTCATTTAATGTTGTTAGTACTAGACACAACCATTGCTTGTTAATGTTTTTGGGAGAATAATGTTACACCCAGGTCGTGCTTTCTCACTTGCTTTGATTGTAACGCTGTTAATCTTCCAGAATGTTTACAGAGGGTACGTTCGTCGTTTACGTGTTTTAATTTTTGTAATAAAAGAAAGCTTGTTTTAATAATAAATGAAGTCAAAAAACTGATTGCTAAATTATTGCTTGCGTCTTTAATCAAATATTGGTTAAGTAGTAAATGTTTTTGGCCTATTCCTTTCAAACATTTTATTAAATAATTGTCACATGAGCATTGCCACAAAGTTTTTTGCTGTTGCGAACCGAAAATTCATACGTCAAACAATGTCGCAAAATATTAATTTTGAACATCTTTTTAACAGTAAATTTATTCACCCGAATAATTCGTCTTGATAACATTTTTATCGGTTATCACGATTTAAACTTTATTTTCAGTTGGAAACCTATAACAAATTACATCACTGAACAATGCGAACGATATTTAAATGAGGAAATTTCTATTAAAAGAAGAAAGCGTATTCCAGACACTAGAGTGCATTGCTGCATATATTTCATTCCTCCTACAGGACATTCGTAAGTTGAAAGAGAGAAAGTTTTGGCCATTAAATTCTAGTTTTGGAATGATGTTAAAATTATTAACTCTATTAAGAACAATAGTTTTATTTTATGTGATGAATTCATTCAAAGCATTTGTTCTAAAACACGAGTCAAGATACAGACTCTGAGTGGGGCATGCTAAAACACTGAAATAGACAGGTGATAAAAGCATTGTCTTATTGCATACAAAATTTGGAAAAAAGTCAATGGAACGTTTAAAAAACTATATTATAAAAAGCAACTTTTTCTAAATATGGTTTCGTTCCTTTTTTCTCCTTGCGTTTTCTTTCTTTTTTTCTTTGTTTCCTTTTTAAAAAAATCAATTTCACCTAATTGATTGGTTGTAGATTGCGCCCGGTCGATATTGAAGTTCTGAAAAAGCTTGTCGAAGTAGTGAATGTCATTCCAGTAATTGCTAAATCCGACTCCCTCACCTTAGAAGAGAGAAACCAATTCAAAGAGCGGGTAATTCTTGTCAATCTCAACTCATTGTAACTTGGGGATTTCTACCTCAAAAACAAACTAATGTTAGGGGTTTAATTTTTTTCAATACGAAAATTTCATTCATAACTAGTTTTAAAAATAACGTAACAATACAGTCGTTTTTATCATTAGGAATATTAGCCTATTTAAATAAGTTTTTTAAAATTCTCCTGATATTTAAATATTTTTGTACGATGAAAAAAAAGTTGAGACTATTGGCCTAACAAATTCTGGAATTGCAAAGTATAGTTGCGACTTTATTTGTGAAGGGACAATTTTTTAGCATGTCGTAAAGTGCTTATTACTTTGTACTTTTTATTTGATATTTGTTCATCAAAAGTAATGTGCCAGAAGCTTAGCTGCCATTTGAACAAGCATAAAATATGCACGTTTGGATGCAATGACGTAATGTCTATTTTGAGTAAACTATAATGTGAGTGCTCTTTGCCGACTTTTCGTTGATATTAAAATCATTGCAAATATTCTTTCAAGTCAACAAAAACCTCGAAAAAAGCAATCATCCAAAATCGCTGCAAAATGCACATTAATGTCAATTAAAGATCAAAATTTTTTTAGCAAAATTTACTATGCTGTAAATATTTATTTTTGAATAAAAAACTGAATACCATAATATCTGACAGCTCTCAAAAACTGCAGACATAAATTTTTGTAAGCTGTAAAAATTGTTATTGTAAGATTTAATTTTGCTAATATATTTTAAAGTACTTGCAATTGGCCAGTCCAATACTGGCTAATGCATTATTGCGCAATAATTCGCGATGGTGTTCTAATGTAATGCGTTGAGCTTAGGTGACTATGATTGCAGATTCGGAAAGATTTAAATGAAAACGGAATAAAAGTTTATCCGAACATCGACAATCATGACATTGACGAAGAAGAAATAGAAATAAATGCTCAACTGTCGGTAAACAAAGCATTGATAGTTTTAAAGCGAATTTGAAGAAAATGTTATTAATATTTTTATAATTGCTTTGCTTAGAAGCCTCCTTAACTTTATCACAATTTACCGACGTTCATTTTTCCTCTATGCCAGTTTTCAAAATAACTTTAGTCTACTCAAAGTGATGAAAAGAAACTAATTAACAATTTTGTTTCTTGTGGAGCACAGAAATTGATGCCGTTTGCTGTGGTCGGGTCCTCAACAACCCATCAGGTCGGGAACAAAAGTGTCCTCGGAAGGAAAACCCGATGGGGGGTGATTGAGGTCGAAAACGATCAGCATTGCGACTTTATTCATCTCAGAGACATGATTATCAGGTAGGATTTGAAATGACCCTGAGTAAATGCAAAGTTAAACCTTGCGACTCTAAAAGGCGCGATGCTGCAACTCAAGAAGCTCCTTTGCATTGCAAACGTTGGTGACTTGTTTCTCTATTAAATAATAATAATACTCGTAATAATAATAATACACATTTTCACAGCGCTTTTTATGGAAAACTAATTAGATCAAAAGCGCTTTTTTAACAAATCAAATTAAAAAAATAACATTATGAGATATTACAACATTACCACTATATTAATTGACAAAAGCAAGAATGTAAAGATGGATTTCTAATAATATTTTAAGTTGGGAAAGCGATTTGAACCATTAAACCATTAAAGGTACATCAAAAAATTAAGACAACGTTTAAGTGGGTTATTCATATAACATTTTGCATATAGCACATCCTCTTTTTCTTCCCTTTTTAGCATTGTACCAACCAGTCATGGTCTTAAAAAAGAGGGGTCGTTTATTGTGTGTCAAGTTTTTTGTCCCAAAAATATAGTGATCTCTAAAACAAAAGATTATCACTTTCAATTTATGACCAAAATTTCCATTATTGTTCCCAAAACGTAGGTGATCTTTAAAAAAATTATCACCTTCATTCGAGAATATGATACCTACTTTCCTCCTAAAGTTTTGATGCAGACAAGCGGATCCACACCATAGTACTTTGTAAACAAATGAAACAATATTTTGTTTAGTGGGCCCACATTTGACGTTTTTAGGAAGGGCCAGGTGTGGCCGCTCCATTTTCTCCGTACTAAAGCCATCACTGGTCCCAACAGTTTACAGTCCCAAATTTCCAGCGGACATTTTGCTGCAATTTGCTGCAAATTTAGAGATCGCTATAAAATTTTCGTTTCTTCGAGTTCCAGTTCTCAGTTCTGGAAATAAACTGTTGTATAATTGAACAAGCATTCTGCTTCTGACGAAAGTTCAAATTTTAAAATTGTGTTTTGTGTTCAGATAGAGTGTGAGTGATACATGATTCCCCAAAGTAATGATTTTAAATTTGCTTAAATGCTTTGCACCGAAAAAATTGTTATGAAGTTAATTTTGTTTTTTTTATGGGAATAATGGAAGTGTAGGAAAACTAAAACACCTTTTTTCTTGCAAAAAAATTCTCCGAGTACAATTCTAATAACATCGAACACTAAAAACCATTTGAATAACTGGAAAAAATAGAAATCAAACCCACAAGTTCTAAGTAAGCTTTTACTTAATACTTACTTAAATTCTTAAATACAAAGAAAATAAATATTTAAATACAAGGACAAGGATACAGTGCAGAGACCTCGTATAATTGACAATCTGCATGTAGTGTTTTGTCACAACCTTATTCGGGAATCCGAAAAGCACCAGTTAAACTAGATAGCCCAAATGCCTGCGATAAAGTAAAGTTGTGTTTTTATTTATGCGGCTCTAGAAATGGTTTGCGCGAGACTGAAATTTATTTTCTATTTTTGTCTCTATGCTTATCTTCTTGACTCGCGGGGAAACGACGGAAGCGCTAATACAAAAGGTAAGCAATTACCCCGACCTGCTTTCCGTGATGTCAAGATGTTGCTGTCGGCTTGTAATTTAATAGAAATATGACTGTAATTTAGAACTGTTTGCCAAGACCACCAAACCGTAAAAGTGTTTTTCCCAAGGACGCAACATAATAGTGCAAGTGAGTTTTGAACCGAGACTATGTTGATCACAAGCACGGCGCTTTAACCACTCGACCACGCTCCCAACAATTTTTAAGACAGTTAGTTTTACCTAAGTACTAATGGATTCGTTATATAACTTTACAAATAAAAAGAATCCACAGCAGTTTTTAACTTCAAAGAATATATTATTCACAAAATCAAACGAACCCGATTAATTCTTTTAAAGCTGGACTCTCAAGCTTCACAAAACTTCAAAGCAATTCACAGCAACAGCAACTACTACTACTAATTAATCAACAACCTCGTACCGGTTAACTTGAATAATATATTAGCATCCCAATGGCTAATATTGAACGTGATAGACAGTTCGTCCAGCACACAGGCTATCAGAATTCTATCTCATTAAAGAATTAACTTCCAAGGCGTCAACAACGACCCTTATAGAATTTAATCATGTCCACAAAGGCATAGTAATACCAACAATTGTAAACACTTGAACGACTGAACTGGAATAAATAAAAAATTTACTTCGCTGTATACCAGCGTTTCCCAAACTTGCTTGGTCGCGGACTATTTTCTCACCAGCGAAAGTCTTTGCGGACTCAAGGTGCATCAATTTTGAATTAACGTAAGCCAAAGACGTAACGTAACCGGACGCTCTGTGAAGAGGTCATAAAGCAAACACTACAGAACTTTCAAAGTCAGTTTATTTTGTTTTTTTTTGCACATTTTTTTGTTATTAATAATAGTCAGTTTATTTCGCATATTTACAAATTAACAAAGTCGCATATTGTATTTACAAACTAATTAACAAAGTCAGTTTGTTTCGCACTTTTACAAATTTCAATGGGAACCTTGTCCTGAACTTGCATCACTAGCTTGTCGAAATTAGGGTATATAGTCGTCAACGCACATCTAATGTGATCTTTTGGTTGAAGTTAGTTGCGATACTTGGTTTTTATCACAGCTAGGGCTGAAAATCCAGCTTCGCAAAGATACGTAGTTGGAAAAGGTAGAAGAACTTTTGTTATCTGCCAACAGAGATTAGATAGATTTGGTTCTTTTGATTGTACTTCAGCCCAAAATTGAGTCAGAGAAACATTTTCAAATTTGTTTCTCCGCAACTGTCGACTTTGAAGCTCAACCAGCTGTTTAGCAATGCAGTCCATTTCTGGGTGAATTTGCAGTGCTGACACCTCGAAAGGACATCGCACCCAGTTAAATGTTCTGCTGTAATCATGAGAAGGGATATATCTATCCAACTCGGGAAGAAATGAAGAAAGATGCTCAAGAAATATTTGAAGAATGTTGTGCAAACTAAATTCTTTTTCTACAAATGCGTTTAATGCCGGAAACGCAGCATTTTCCCATGTTCCATTTGATGCATCCACAACTCTATTCTAGCTTTAAATGCAATGATATCTTCAGACACATCCAAAAATATTTTGTCTTTTCCTGCATAGAGTTGTTCAGTTGATTCAAATGGCTGAAAAAATTAGCTAAGAATAACAACTTTGCAATCCACTCGTTGTCACTGAATCGGTCTGAAAGTTCATGTTTCTGTTTTTTTTAAAAAGCACTGACTTCGTTGCGTACGTTAGCTACCCTCTCCAGCAATGTTCCTCGTGATAGCCAACGGATGTCCGAATGATACAGAAGTCCACTGCGTTCACGTCACAAAACACTCAAAATAAACGACTGCATAAGGGGCGGGATTTTATATAATTGACAACAGACACAACCTCCTTAAACACTAAGGCCAGATTTTCTTGAATCTCTTTTGCTACAAGATTTTCTCTATGAAGTTAACAATGAACAATTAAAATGTCATTGTTTTTCTTTTTACAAAACTCATAAAGCCTTTTTTAATTCCAATCGAGGATGGAGCACCATCAGCACAAGCAGAACCACAGTCAGTCCACGAAAGCTGATGCTCTTGAAAAAAAAATCCACTTAAATATTTCTTCCCCCGTGGTATCTTTAGAAAGCTGACGGCAAAGGAGAAATTGTTCCACATAGTCATCGGCATCACGGTATCGTACAAACACCAGAAGTTATGCATCGTTTCCAATATCTGTTGTCTCATCTAACTGCAAACTAAATTTTCCACTTTGCTTTACAGCAGCAATAGTATGTTGTAGAACATCGACTGAGAGTTCTTGGATTCGTCGCTTGATTGTGTTGTCTGACCATAGCCAGTTTATTAGCAACGGCCTCGCCGCACATTATTCTGGCCATTTCAACGGCTACTGGCTTAACCAACCTTTCTCCTGTTGTATGAGAAACTTTTGCTCTCTAGCAATTTTCCATGCAACAGAAAAGGAACTCCTCACTGCATCTTTATGAGAGTAGGCTACTCCTCCCCAAATGCTTGGACGATCAATACGACTTCTCTTGGCATGCAGTTCTTTACTCTTAAAGAATTCATGATCTTTGTCAAAGTATTTTTCATGTTTCGACTCAAGATGACGTTTAAGTTTAATTTCTTTTAAAGAGCTGTGAGCTAAAACTTCCAAGCACAACACGGACTGTGGTCTAACTTCACCATTTACCTCAACTGATGTAAATCCAAGTTTTAAAAAATTTGCGTTATATGAAAATACTTGCTTTCGTTCTGCCATTGAAAATCAACTTATAGCAGTATTAATTTAACCTATTGATTGTGGCCAGCGCTGCCACTCTAAAAATTTAAAATTTATTAGATTTTTTAAAAAATCACTAAATTTAGGAAAAATATCACTTGACCTGTTTTCAGCTTTTTCAGCATATTAATTTATTTAGTTATTACTAACATTAACAAAAGTGATACCCATCGTTACAGGCCTAACTGTTTTAAGCTTATTTGAATTATCCAATATGGTTATATTATTACAAGATAATATCTGTAATCATCGGAAACGGAAGAGTTAATAGGATTGTACGGTAAACTACCAGCACTAACATAAAGTACAGCAGTGATAAAACTAAATGCCTACTCCAACTAGCCTATAGGTGTACCAGTCTTATAGCTCAAGTTTTGAAGATGCCTAACCTAAAATGGTAAATGATGCTAGACAATAAAGACTACAAAAATTTGCTAACTATAAATTGTATACAAACAGTTACTGGTACTACTAATTGACTGGTAGCTTTTAAATCTCAGCCTTTTCCATAGCTATCTTTTTTTTATCCAAGTGAAATATCAAAAAATTGTATTTACAATGCTATGTCAACTCTATGCCACTGCATGCATGAGTACGAGTAAATGCATAAATTTGAAAGAACTGTAGTTTTAGAACCAAAACAAAACAAAGAGATAACTCTTTAGTTATGAACCACATCAACAAAACAATGAATGCATGGTAGGCCAGAACAATGTAAAATTTATAATATAAAAATACCAGTGGTACTACTGATTAGAGCAAGAAAATAATATAAAATTTACTTTACAGCAGTGGTCCCCAGACTTTTCAAGCAGGGGGCCGTGTAAAGATTTTTTTGGAGCTCCTCGGGCCGAAGCGAGAAACTAAAAAAAAACAAAGGTTTTCACTTCGATTCGATCTCAGATTTTACTATATTTCTCCCAAAATCATGGTGTTCTCTAAAAAAAAGGTTTTCACTTAGATTTGATCTCTGGTTGCACTCATTACTTTTCTCCCAAAATCATAATGATTTCAAAAGGTCTTCACTTCGATTCGATCTCTCATTTCACTATTTTTCTCCCAAAATCTTGGTGTGTTTCTAAAAACATAAAAAGATAAAAAACTGAAACTGGGGTATTCCCGACATAATTCTATCCAACTGTGGCTCAATGTGGCTGCATATATTTTTTAAAAGAGCTCCGCGGGCCGGATAAAAAGTCTTAGTGGGCTGTAGTTTGGGGACCACTACTTTACAGTATATAAAGCCTCGATGAAAATCACTAAATATAGTGAAAAATTACCAAGAGTGGCCGCACCGATCGTGGCCATGTGATGATGTGAGAGTTAGATAGCAAAAGAGATAACAAAAGTGAACACAAAAAGCATTATAGTTTTGTTGTGACGCAATAAAAGATGTACGTTGTTAATCCTAAGAATTACATGAACTACGCCACTACGGTATTACGAAACAATCAAAGCATGAGCGTTGAATAAAAAAATTCCATTGAGTTAAATACTTAAAATTAAATTGAGTTACGATGTTACGTTGATAAAAACATTATTGCTGTTTGTATCGATCAAAAACAAATAAAAGTTTTGCAACTTGTTGATGTGCTTGCGGATTCATTCAAACCTTCCGCGGACTCGGGTTGGGAAACACTGCTGTATACATATAAATCAGCCAAAGTTTCCAGATAAAAATCCAAAATACTAGAACGTATAAGAATTCTAGCAATCAGATAAAGCAGTTTATGACGTCACGGTACAATCATATGACAAAGAAGTAAAAACGCTATGTAACTTATGAAACCGAACTTGCTTAACAGCAGAAGATATCGACCTTGTCTTAGAATACTTTAGGCAAAATTACGTCATCACCACAAAATATCTCAGAAACGGCCGAAAACTTAAGTCAGTCAATGCGCTTGAAAAAAACAGTAAAACGACTCTTCATAATCACTTCAAAGAACGACTTGCAGATAAAATAATTAAGTGGAAGATGGTGTATCGATTATGAAATTAATACGTACAACGGAAAAGATGACGTCATAATCCAAACCTTAAAAATTACTACTAAAGACTGCAAATTAACTAGAGAGTTATAAAATAAAGATTTGAAATATGAATGAAGGGTAACGTCATGTATATCATTTGGTCACTGTCGACGTGTTCACAATTTTTGTTTCATTGTAAGAAAGCAAAAGAACTAAATTGATTGCAAACAAAAGCGAAGATTTAAAGGAACGCTTAAATTTTTTTTATATGACTGTTATTCAATTTTTCCCAGTCGGGAAAGAAATTCTGCCCTCAAAAAAATTTTTATTATTTTTTAGAAGATAGTTAATGCAAATTTTGCTGCAAATTCAAGTTCAAATTAATATTTTACATCTCGCAATTCTGTTAGTATATCGTATGGAGTACAATAATAAGTGTCACTATAGAAGAAGAATGTTCGAAATGACAGGAAACTATATATGTAAAAAATAAACGCTTGAAAAAAATGTTACCTTTTAATATATCTGGCTAACTTGTGATAAGAATCAGTGTTAATAATGAACTGCCGCCAATTCAAATAGCGTTATTTAACACACGTTAGCTAAGGACAATCACTTGAGTAAGCATTCAATTTTCTGCTGTATGTTCACCTGAAATAGCTTTCAGGAAGAGATTAAGTTTGCTTTCGGAAATGACGTCATAGTATTGTCAAGAATTGCCAAAGCCATGGTTATCAGTGCAGGAAAAGAACACCGCCGGCCGATTCATCGCTCACGTTTGTTTTGATAAAACTACCTTTCGTATTTTATTAAATTTGAATTTTTATCGAACTGCTTTGCGTTGTTCCACGGTTTCTAAATACGTAGTTTTCAAATTCGCGAAGAGCTCTTGTCATTTTTGTCAAATTTAAACTTAACACAAAAAAATTAAATATTAAGCAAATGCCAAAAAAATACGAAAGTGAAGTTTGGCGAATTTCACTGATTAATCCAGTGGTCGGCAACCTTTTTTTTGCGATGGTCGAAATTCCATCTTCAGAAATTATTGAAGGCCCAGCAGTACACTTGAAACAAACAATGGTTATTACTATTACCTGTATAACTGCAAAAGTGAGACGCACAATACAGTAGAACCTCGCAGTACGAGTGCCTCGTTGTACGAGAAATTCGCTTTGCGAACGGCTATTCATAAAAGAATTTTGTCTCATACGACGAGTAAAAATTCGTAGTACGAGCGATCGTAGGCCCTCAACGTCCAGCGGCCTCGAAATTCGATTGTAATTCTATTAAAAACTTGACAAACTAAAAACCTACCTAAAGTATATACAGTACATATCAAGCTTTGAGGCCAAAAATGCCAAAGTAAGCGATGATGATAGAAATATTAAAACACCTGAAATTGTTCTACCTGACATTTCAATGGACAGATTTTTTATGACAGACAATAACCTATTCTCAGCTTCACTGTCTTCCATACGCTTAGATGTCTCCGTTTTAAGTTAGACTAATAAAACATGATTATTTATTGCATGCACTTTTATTATTCGTGTTACATGTACAATATGGTTTATTTTTTTCTGATTGCAACTTTTCTGTTTAAAAAATAAACATAAAAACAGACATTTTGGGGATAGAACGGATTATTTATTTTCATATTAATTTTAATGCAAAAAATTGCTTTGTAATACGAATAAATCGCAATACGAGCTCAGCCTGGTAACGAATTAATCGCGAGGTTCTACTGTTGTTCCATTACACTTAAATCATACAATAGCAAAATACAGTCCATAAGACTATTTACTAGTCTGCTTCATCAATCAATGTGATTTTTGAAATTGCATGCAGTCATTTGTTTCATAGTTTGGTAAAAAGTCAGTTGTTGCAGCAATAAGTAAGTTTCTCCCATTTGTATCCAATAAGCGAATTCCACTGACTGATTTGATGCGTTTCATAGCAGAAAATGATTGTTCACATAGATATGTCGAGCTGAACATTGTGCTTTTTATGTCTTTACCCAACTGCACGTTAAAATGTACGGTAGCGAAAGAGTTAAAATGATAGACAACCTACTAAAAAAATGACAGACGCATACTTTATTACAAAATATATTATGCGGCCCAATACATTTTGCTAAAAGGCCCACAATTGGGCCGCGGCCCACAGGTTGCCGACCACTAGATTAATCTGTCCCACATCCCACATTGCGGTTTGCTAAATGGCTGCGACACCAAAAGTAACCAATTTTTTAAAGTGCATTCTATAATGGTACTAATTTTATAAATTTTAGGTAAAATGTTAATGCTTATTCCGCTTGTTCTCTTTCGGATAAGCTTGGAGAGTTATGTTGCATCGCATGTGAAATGAATTGTTTTAGATTGTCATTTGGCCTAATAAGGTTTCAATTTTCGCTTTCAGAACACACTTACAAGATCTTAAAGATGCAACTGCCCAAGTTTACTACGAATTATATCGTCACAAGCGACTCGACGCTCTCAAAGAAGTCCCCCTTGACTCCGTCAGTTCTACCCCGGCTTCTCCTACCTTAAGTGATTCTGAAAAATTCGAAAACGGTTTGAAATTGACGACCAAGACATCGCTCAAGAAATCCGACGCGAAGCAAGTGAACAATTCCGCCGTTAAGCAGTCGTCCAATCACGTGACCGGCAACGACCAATCAAAGCCGATTACTGAAAGCAAAATCTGATTGGTGCATTAGAATATGCATTTTCCAGCTCAAAAATAGCTATCAAGGCAATAATCGCTGGAGCAATGAAATCTGTGTTTGAATCATTGTGAATTGTACATAGTTGGTGAAAAATAACCGCCGCAAATATTTTTTTGATGTTATGCTAAAATATATTTTATACGACAGGTCAGAAATCAAAATTGTTTCATGTTTTATTGTTTTTTGTTGTAGGCGTGCAGCAATATCTTGCGGATTGAACTACGAAGTTCGTGTTATTGATTTTTTGTATAAAATTAAGTGTGTTGCGCTTTATTATTTCACTGTTTATAGGTACTTTCGATACTTTCTTGGGGTCTTGCATTTTGCTATTAATAAAAATCTAAATTTCTCATTTCAATAAAAATGTTCGGACTTTGCAAGAACACAGCGAACAGTCAATTTTGTTTATATCATTACTGCTACCTAGTGAGAAAAATATGCTAATAATTCAACCACTAAAGACCTCTGCAACTATTTTGACCGGTTTCAAATTGTTTACGGTTTTTAAAAAAATTATAGTCAAGATTTTCTGTTATTTTTATTCCAGCTTGTTTATTATTACTACTGCAGGATGCGTGTAAAATATCTACAGTGGATCAATATTGATTGTCTGTGATCACTTATAATCAAAAGTTTTTTGCTTAAAATTTTGACAATATTTTTCTGCTTTATGTTATTGTATGCCGTGATATGGTTTGTTTTACTATAAATATTAAAAATTTATATCGTTTTGTGAATACCATGGTGCGGTATTTAGTGAGTCAAGATTAATTTTTTTATTTTTTTATTGCAAAAGTTTTGATACTTTATTATAAAACTATTAATTGGAAACACCAAAATAAAATCATTCTCAAAACCAAGAATTTCAATGAGAACCTAGTAAAAACTCAATTTAAGCCTAACAATTTTTAAAACAATTTTTGACAAAGATAAGCGCATCCCTTTAAGTTTTTTGTATTTAAACCGAAAAAAGAGAGATACAAAAGCTTAAATGCATTTTAGAATGTGATAAAAATATTTTGTATTTAAAACGCAGCTAGATACACTGACGAAAACTCGCTATAAATTGTAAACGCTCTATTTCACACAGTTTTTATTTTAATGAAAATCATTTGAAAAATGTTGGGAACCCGAACTGATTTAATTGAAATCAATGGGGTCAAATTCTAATGAAATAAAAATGAAGACAACACTGTTTTGTAATGGCTGATCAATAAAGCGAGATAAACACAGTAATAGCTTTAGTACGGAGCAAACAAAGCGGCCGCGCCGGGCCCCCTAAAAAAGTCAAAAAGTGGCACCCTCTAAAGTGATGACCTTTCTTTTTTAGTGAGATCACTTAGTTTGGGACGAAAAAAATTGAAACACTAAAAAGTGTCCCTCCCTATTTTTCTTGCACTGGGTTCGCCTTTTGTAAGGCCATGACTGGGTAAACATATTATAGGCCCTACTTATAAGGATCATTGTTGAATCTTAAATGAAAATTGTTTAAAAACGTCTTGCATATATATAGGAGGGGTGGATAAACTAGTTCGAGGCCCGCATTCAGTAGTTGAATTTGTTTGCGGGCTTTACTATAGCCATCTCTAAAAAAAGGTCTTTACTTTAAATTCTTCTCGGATTTCTTGATTTTCGTGCCCAAAACAAAGTGATCTCTAAAAAAAAGGTATTCATTTTAAATCTGCCTTGAATTTCTTGATTTTCGTAGATAAAAATCTGCACTTAAGATTTGAAGTACCTATTTCGTACCTAAGATTTAAAGTTTTTCCAGTCCTGGTATATAGTAAATGTTAATATTTTGGGGATTTTCCGTAAAATTTTGTGACTCCACAGTCTGTAGCGTCGTCTTTTGCCAAGGTTGAGCCTCAGTTTTAGAAGCTTCTACTGTAGAAACTAAACCGTCGTCCATGCGGACCTCTAGGGTCCACAAAAAATATTAGGGAGTCCAAATGGAAACAATACGGTATTAAATTGGGTGTCCATTGTATTATTTTTGTAGCCCACAGGACAACACAGTCAACGAAAGATTTTTGATAATACCTTCCTGAGAACTAGAACTCGGAACTCAAATTCAGTTGAAAAACAAAACAAAACTGGAATTTATTTCTTTAATAGCTTGATATGCGCAAAACAATTACAAAAAATTATCACTTCAATTCAACCGGCGTTTTCGGGCGAAACTGAATTACAAATCAATGTGATTGTCCTTTTTTCGGTCTTCATTGGAATCGGAGAAATGATTTCAAATTTTTGGCGTATTGAATTCGAATACGTTTTGTTTATACTTCACCATTTAATTTCTAGCGGTACTGATAAGTACCGGCGTGAAAATTCTCTTATTATTCTTTTATATTAGATGCAATTCTAGTGGTACTTAAAAGTACCAAAATATAATGACTTTCAAATTTTTCAATAGATGGCGTTTCAAGCTACTTCTTTATTTACAGAAGCCATATTGAATTTCATCATTTAATAATTTAAAAAAGTGTTATGCCAAATTTTATTTATAGTAATTTAGGACATTAAGGGTTAATTAACGACCAAAAAGGTCACCACATTAATTTGTAAAAGAGTTCCGCTCCAAAATGCCGGTTTGGTTGAAGTGATAATCTTTTTTTTGTTTCTTTTTGTTGGTTGAAGTGATAATCTTTGAATGATAATTTGAATGGGATATATTTGAATTCAATATGCTGACAAACAGAAATCAATTCTCCGATTTAGGTAAAGACCAAAAAAGAAGTATTTACTTGGATTTCTGCAAAAAAACTTGCATATTTTTGTGTTGGGGTTCACCAAATATTTTTAGAGCAAAAGGGGTCCAGGTATTAAAAATATTAAGATTTTTTTTCTAGAGCTTGTTCTAGCTTGGCTAGATTTTTGGCATTTTTCTAACTAAAGTTCTGCCACAAAAATTTTTTTCTAAAATCTACTTCGTCGTCATCGTCGTCGTCGTCTACTTCAATATTCTAATTTACTACTTCAACAGTTTAATATTTATCTTATCCAACGTGTACCGTAATAAAGATCTTAAAAGAAAAATAATTAGTATTAGACTTTCATCAACTAAAATCGGTGTCCCAAATACAATTTTATTTCAGCTGCATCGCTGCCCAACTCAAAACGTGTAATCTCTTTCATAAGCTTGAGTCACCGTTTATTTTGAGTTCTCTGTTCTTTTAAAACAAGCCGCTTAAAGATGAGAAGCAACAGACTCGAGTTTCGCTCTTGTTAGAGCTCGTCAGTGATGCTTATCTCACTGCTAATCGAACCGAGTACCTGTAGTCTTCTACACAGGTTACTATACCACTAGACCACAAAACCCGGCAGATTGACTCAAAGCAGCTCTAGCTCTAACAAAAGCGAAGCTCGAGTCTGATGCTTCTCATCTTTAAGCGGCTTGTTTTAAATTAATTCTAAATCCTCATTATTCTTCAAATATAAAATCTCTGTTTTTTGTATTTCATCAACGAGTTTAATATAACGTTGATAAATTTCTCTTAGGCTTCTCAGAAGACTTTCAGCCGGGAATCCTTCTTTCGCTTTCACCACAAACTTCTCTAAACCTTCGTAAACATTAACAATCTCACAAACTTTCGAAAAGTTTTTGGCACAGTATTTTGCTGCCTTCAGCAAACTTTTCCATCTGGTGATTACGGGTTGCGAGGGACTGTTGATTGCTGAAAACTTTGCTCTTTAATCTTTATTTTTCACCACTGAAGCTTTTACTGCAGCAATTAGTTGTCAACATCCTCATAGTTGGCATAGATTCATTCAGCTGCATTATGCAAACGTGAGCCAAGCAGGTAATACGAAAGAGCCTCGGATACGTTTGTTTAACAAAACGACTTGCTTCCGTCATGTACCTGGCCGCATCTGTGAGCAATAAAACAAAATTGTCTCTGTCCGTTTGGAGGGTGCGAAATGCGTCATCTACGGCATGTATAACAGTTTGTTGAGTTGTGAAGCATCAAGAATCTTGCAATGCAACAGGTAAGTTGTTTCTGGCTGTTCTACTGTATATCTCCGATCAGGATGTTTACATATGTGCACACTAAAATATCAGTTTCATCAATGACCATGAAAATGACCTTATCCGAGAGAATATTGCAAATTCGATTAACTTCACATTTCCCCTATTATCAATCGGCTTTCATCCATATTATCAATCATGCAGACTCGGACGGAGCTTTTTGACCAACGCATTCGAATAATGCCTGCAGGTCAGGATTGTTAAGCTTGTAGAGGGAAATATCTGATGAAAGGAGAGCGGCTGTCATTATGCCAACATAATCATTCCAGTCAAATTGGTTGTTGGTTTGCTTAGCGGCTGCTGTTGTTGTTTCGATGTTGACGACAGGGCTGTGTGATGCTTTGGACTCTGACGATGTTTGTCTACTGAAAATTTCCTGTCAAGCGACATAATTGTAGGGCATAGTGCACAGAGTAACTCTTCACGAGCAGTGGCCATGAATTCAGGAGGTTAGCGTGCTACGTGGGCTCGCACTTTGGAAAGTGACGATTACGCTTGTTTTTTTGCATTCTTGTATAAATTTTTACTAATTACTTTTAAACAATATATATTATATTTAAAAATTAAAAACTTATTTTTCGTAAATTACCAACAACTCGCTGAGGAACTTTTCTTAAAGGTACCGTTAGCTTAAAGTCAATTTTACTGACTGTCTGCTCTATTTTGTAGACTGTCATCTCTACAGATTTCAAGGTTATCGTTTCTTAAAAAACTATTCTTAAAAAAAAATCTTAGCAAAATACCATTCAGTTCCATAAGCTTTCGTTTGTTCAACTTTTTCAGATAAAGCTTATAGAGCTGAGTGGAAATTAGCTGAGATATTTTTGTTCGGAATAATTTTTAAAAAATAATTTTCTCAGTCTATGTATCCTACGATGGATCTACCATTCATTGCAAGTTTGGACCTGTTATAGTTTTCAACAGTTTTGGATTATTTTATTGTTTCTTCCGTGCAAAATAACTAATGCACTTTTATAAGCAGACAGTTTAACTAACTAAGTTATCTTAACAAAACTTGACCTCGAAAGACTAGACATAACCTATTTCCGTTTGTGCGAGCTTGGCCAAAACCAAGTCATACTTCCACTTCTAATTGTGTTCTGGCTCTGTTGTACTTGGCAAGGGTTGTAAAACTTCCAGCTTGAAAGTCAACTGTTGCATCATAGACAACATAGAGACGCAGCTAATCCGTCACATTACTCTTTGCTATGCAAATCAAAAAGAATAGAACTGTACTGAAATAGTTTCTTAGTATGTTTTTTAAATTACACTTTACATTTTGCGCAATACTTGATAAAAGTTGCATGTAAAAAAGAAAAAGTTGCAAAAAGATGCAACATGAAATTCCTGAAAACAGCTTAAAACATCGCACGACATAAATTCTAAGCATTTAAGAAGCTGTTGGAACCTTTAAAAAAAAGTTGCAAAAGTTGCAAAAACTTGCCCTACTGATAATGCTTTAACTGTTTATACTCATACCTTTTCCCCTCAATCAGTTCAATATTACAGTGATAAAACTTTTTTTGGTCTTCACTTTGATTTTAATAATTATTTCGAATTATTTTCCATGTAAAATTGGATCGAACCTTTCCTCCCCAAAAAAATGATTCTTTTGATTCTACGTATTTTTTTTAAACAAAGCAAAGAAATTCTTGTTGTACCAAAATTTATGTAAGCAATAATTTAAATACTATATTATTATATTTTTATTATTTATAAAAATGTATGCAATAACTTGAACACAACGTTTTTATATTTTTGTTAATTATAGCCCGCAATTTTTATAAAAATGTAGAATTGGTGGCCCTCTCAGTCATAACGTTTTCCCACCCCTATAGTTTGTCGGTCGTGACTTTTGTAATACATTCGTTCTTATTAGAGACAGTGGTCTCTGTTTGTTTGTGAGGGAGAGTCTTCAACGGATCAATCCGAGCTTTCGTTCAAACCAACTGTATAAAAGCTTCAGGCTCATAGCAGGCTATTTCTTGAGCCGGAATAAAATAAAATTTAGACACAGCTTTGTTTCAGCGCAGGTATTCGGGTTACCTAGCTCAACTGGTCTTTTAGGATTCCCGAACAAAGTCTGCGACATAGGGGTTAAAAACCCTCGATGAAGATTGATGTTCAAAGGTCACTGTATCACTAAGACAGGTTAAAAATTGTTAAAATAAAGTGATTTTCAATTAAAAGAGAGTTAGGGCTTGAAAAAAGTAAAAAGCAAAAAGGTCTTCACTTTTATGTTAGATTCGTCAGCAGCGTAGTTGAGTGGTTAAGAGCGCCGTGATTGATGGCGAACGTAATCGACACTATCGCTGTTTAAAACCTTTTCTCCCCATTATTTTATGTTCTTGAAAAATCACTTTACGGCATTTTCCTCTGTTTGGCAGCCTTAGCGAACAGTCCAAAATTTGATCATATCTTCAAATATAAACCAAAAAAACAAAGAAAAAAAATTTAACCGAACAGCAATATCTTGGCTTTTCCGAAATCATGTCGATGTAATAGCTTCACAGTTGCTCTATGTGTAGTGGCACCGACAATTTCCTGTGAGTCTGGGAGTCAGGAGGATAAAACTAAAGTTAAAATAATTGATAGTAAAAATATATAAATAATTTTTTTTAAGTGAATCTTTAAAAGTGGTTCCTTTTTTGTTGTATCAAGCCTCCTTTTTGTAAAAAGCATCACGGATTATAATGATCGTGTTTTTGGCTTTCAACCGCCTCCTCCCTTCGAAAATTTTTCTATACGCCACTGTATGAATCTACATTGTTTAAAACAGAATACGAAATTGCTTTAAAGTTAAACTGAAAAAGTGTTAATATAACGAGGTAGAAAAAGACATCGTCTTAAAATCTAGTCCAAATAATCTACCCAAAAGATACACAGAAAATAAACAGTTGTAATAGCAAAAGAAAAACCAACGAGTCGTCAAACAGTTTTAACTTTGCATAATTCGTTATTACTTTTAATCTTTTTGAGGTGATTAATTAGACAAAATCTAATCTATGTAAGCCAAAAATAGCCGACAAATTCAACAACTGCAACACGCCAACGAATAAAGTTTCAACCATTACCGTGATGATCGTGCCTTCAGCATTTTTAAGTTTTGAAAAAAATTTTTAATGAATATCCTGCTTTTTTCATCATTATTAACCAGCATGTTTTGCGTTTTTCGGCTTTCTTCTGCTCTACTTGAGGTTTCGTTTTAAAGCGAATTGTTTAATGGTGCAACTACCCAAAGCAAAACTCTTACTAAATTAGTGATGCTCGTTTGTACAAAAGGTAATCTTAGACTATATTTTACAAAAAATTCTTGGTTTTGGACTTATAAAAAAAGACTATATTTTTGCAAAATTTTTTGGTCTTGGTCTCGGTCTCAAACTTTAGGTTTCAAACTTTGCCGGTCTCGATCTCGGTCTTGGTCTCAAAAATTATCGAGTCTCGGTCTCGGTCTCGATTATATTACTGCTCTCTATCGACATTTCTTTTAACTTTTTCTGGCTTTTCCTGGCATTGAGCAATAACTTTGATCTTTTGTTGCTTTACTAATTTTTTAAGATCATGCTAGAATAAAAACAATAATTCTTGAATTTATGCATTGTTTTACAATTACATGTCAACTATGTAAGCTAAAAACTTAAGGTAAGAAATAAAAAATAAACAATAAGGTTAAATAAACGCAAAGGTTAGAAATAAAATTTATTACGTGAAAACGTTGTGAGAAATTTTTAAAACTTTGTTACAAATCGTGTAGTTGTCGGTAGATGTCGCAAATGAGTTAAATGTAGAGCATAACGAAGTTGAATAATAGGCTACTTTCAAAATATCAAAACAAATCTAATCTCTCGCAAAATTCCGTCAAGTTTGTGTTGTCCTGCTTCATGCACAGAAAAGATAGTTTTGATCACGAAACTGGTGATATTAAACACAGCGTTGCTATAGTAATTTGCCACCGTTGCCATAGTAGGCCTGCATTACAAAGTTACTGTGTTGCTGCGTTATGTTGCGAAGTTGAGCACCGCGAACTCGTGATATGCTTCGGCGTAGAAAACGAATCGTTGGAGAGTTTAGTTATTAGTTTTCTTCGATTATAAGCCTATGAATCCTGATTCAATAGAAATAAGGATTCTATGTATGGGACCAACTGAAATAAAGTGATTTGTAGTTGTTCAAAGGCTTTTTTCGTGTAAATCGACAAAAAAGGTCTTTTTTGATTGTGTTTCAGGCACTTTAAACTAACCCCAGAAACAAGACAAGAAAAAGATTAATTTTGCTGTTATTATGGCAATCTGACTTAAACAACCTTTTCGTGATCTTTTTTCTCGCTTTTGGACCCTACTTTTTAACTGCCTATGGCTTTCACCATTTTCACGTCTCTATCATTGTTATCTTCTTTTTACCTGACCCACATTTTTCATTCAGTTTTTATCCCAGCGGTGTTCGCAGTAAACTCTTCTGTCCGAGAACATGACCGATTTAGCCAACCTAAATTTCCGTTACCTGAACTCAACTATTATTTTTGTTTCATGTAGTTAAACATGAGGATTTAGTTGATTACAAATTTATAATTTTTGCGTTACACTCACTCGTTAAAGAACTTCCTGATTAGTCACTCTGTCTTTCACTTCACTTTCTCTCTTTTTTCCAGGTGTAAATTTAAAATGTTGCCAGCTTTGTCACATCCGTCTTTTGAATAAAGAAATTGTCGATAGTTTTTTGTTGGCTAGATGGCGCTATAGAACTCTTGCGTTCACCAATTCTCAAACGGAATATTGATTAAAAAATATTAAAAAACAAAACCGTTTGGTTATTTTCAAAACAAAAAAATTATTTGGTAGTAAGTTTTGAACTGTTTCCGGCTTAATTGTAAATAAACAGGGGTAAAACTTATGAAAGCGTTTCCGTTACAGAGCAAAATTTTACAATGTGAAAAAATAAAAAAATTGAAAACTTTGAAAAGTTTTAACCACCTTTAGTAAAGCTTTTGTTTCAAATCATAAAATTTTCTTTTGTGCCAATTGAAGTAACAAATGTTCGGCTTTGAAATTTATAAAAAAAAAAACATGCTTTTTGAATCATTTTAAAAAAAGGAGTGTGATTTAACCACTAAAACATTAACCAAACAAAGCAGATGGTAATACGAAGCTTCCAGCTCGACTTCCGGCGCATTGGATAAAAAGCAGGGATAAGAGCATAAACGCATAATCAGGGACTTCTTTCCATGTCTGTTGGAAACAATTACACACTTTAACTATAAATTTTGCACACAAGAAAAAATACATTGCTTTTATTCAGCAAAACTTTTGAACCAAACTAACCAATATTTTATTTACGTTTTATCTTTATATTCATTCTCCTGACTCGCAGGAAAGTGACGAAGGCACTATACATAGGGCAAGCAATTACTCCGACTTGCTTCCGGAGATACCAAGTTATTGGTGTCCGGTTGAAATTTTTTATTTTGATTTTTTAGTTATATAGAGGTATGATTGATATTTAAAACCACTTGCCAAGATCACCATGCAAGGAAAAGTGCCGTAAATTGTCTTTCCCAAGGACAATGGCGCAAGAGGTTTTGAACTTAGACCAGGGGTCGGGAACCTTTTTGGGTAAGAGAGCCATAAAGGCTACAAATTTTTAAATGTATTTCCATGAGAGCCAACAATGTTCCTCTAATTTTTAGTTGTATGTGTGTGGGTAGAAATTTGTTCGTGAGCAAACTTATTTTGATTTGTTGATTTTCGTCTCAAAAACGTAGTGGTCTCTAAAAAAAAAGGTCTTCACCTTCAACCTGACTCTGATTTCTGGATTTTGGTCTTAAAAAAGGGTCTTCACTTTTGAAATCTTGTGTGCGCAGATCTTTTTCTTTTCTGTGCGCTAATTTATGCTTGGCATCATAAGGGCCAGATGCTGTTGTCAAAAGAGCGACATCTGGCTCGTGAGCCATAGGTTCCCGACCCTTGACCTAGACCATGTTGATCGCAATCACGGCACTCTAACCATCGGTCACGCTGCTGACAATTTGTTGACAATTCGTTAATCAATAAAACCAGACAAATAGAACCCAAGGTAATTTCTCCTTGTGTTTAAATACTTTCTGTTTTTACGAAAAGATTTTCAGAGACTATAGTTATTGTTCGTCACATAAAGATTTCTCACGATGTTTTTGTCAATAAAATAAGTTTAAACTTTCTTTTCCTCTTGGATTTAAGGTACCATAGACGCGACAAAAAATAAACAAAATACGAATAGAAACCGAAAAGACAAAGTCCATGTGTCAGCTGCTATTTTAAATGAGACAAATCTTTAATTTCAGGCATTTAAGGAAACGTAGGCTTTTAAAACCTTTCTTTGTCGATTCGATTACTTATTATTTAAACTAGGTAAGGAGAAAATGATTAGATTACGTTGGTCACATGACTAGTTACGTACAAACAAATCATGCAACGTCGGCTGTGGCAAAAACGCGGAGAAAAGCGCGTTTGTTCCTCGATACCTGTTGGTAGACCTTCGATTTAAAACTACGTAAATGAGCAATGCTTTAAAAAGCTGAAATTTGTGCATCATTGTCGTCGTCGTCGTCTCTACTCACCCTCCCGACTCGCAGCACAATGCCGACGGCACAAAGCTCTGCTGAACTGTAGCCCAACCTGCTTTCAGTGAGTTGAAGATGTTGCTGTTCGATCGAAAGTTTTTGTTTGGTTTTAGTTGTTTTTTATGCTGATATAACTAGAATATGGAGCAGCTTGTTAAAACCAACTAAGCAGGGGTAAGTGCCCTAAAGTATTTTCCCCAAGGACAGAACAGAATGACATTAGTAAAGTTAAACCGATACTAATGTCGATTCCGTTTGTACTAATTCGACCACGCTTAACACTACCCGCACAAGCAACGACTTTCAAAATTTGAATTAATTTTGTATTGTTTGGAGCTGCTAATAGAGCTTTGTTTGCATGTTCAACAAAAAAAAAGAAAAAAATGTGAAACTATACGTTTTAAAGCTATTAAATACACACACACACACAAAAAAAAAAAAATAGAAATAAAACTCATTTGGTGTCAACTCAAGAGTTTTTCTATAAGACACTCACATTAAAGTTATTTAAACCGTTCAAAATTTTTCAAAAAGGTTTTCAACCCTCGAGAACTCACTGTGACATACGTGTAACATAGACTTAAGCGTTTTGAACTCTTAAAATTTTAATTTTTTTGACTGAAAACAATTGGCAACACCTAATGTGAACCATATGCAATACTTCTAAACTGATTTTTATTGGTTTTTAAAAGTCATATGACTACAGTTCTCTTTCAAAAACTATTGGCTTCATGCTTTCAGCTACAGCGGAAATTATCAAATTCGTAGCTGAAAGCATGAAATTTTTAAAACTTTTAAATTATGTTATTTTACTTTCTTTGTTTGATCAGAGTCTGTAGCAATTGTCAATATTCCTAAAAAATACTTTTTTTTGTTATCTTGTTTCACTGTGTCAAATGAAGTTAAAAAATTTTACGATTTCGCCGCTGAAACATACAGAAAGGCCCAGTGTGACATATATGTCACATCCCCAAAAACAATTAAAATGAGCCCCAACACAATTTTTAAAATAAGTTTTAAAGTATAGAAGGTAAAAATTACAAATTACGTAAAAATTATCTTTTTTCTACAATTGCTTGATAGCGTGAGTTTCTGGGGTTAAAAAACTTGTTGAACAATAGAAAAATCTTTCAATTAAAAAATTTTTTGAATGATGGGTGTTTTGGTTACTTTCTTTAATGCTTGATGTAAAATATTACGGAAAATGACCCAAAAAAGTGATAATTTGAGACAGTGAAATTTTACATTATGTAAAATTAAATTATATTGCAAAAACCTTTTATTGTTTGTTCAAGCAATTAAATGTTGTTTTTGTTGATATTAGGGAAAGTTTTAATATCAATTACAAAGTTTCGTATAAGCGTAAAGTTTCTCTCCATTCATTGTAAATCTACGCTTTTACATAAGCTTATTAATATCTCTTTATGGCCGAAAAATTGTCGACAAAGGTCCAAAGAACCCCTAATTAGCAGGCTCTATTTTCATGCAATAATGAATTCACTGAATTAATTAGTTGTTTACAGGCTTGTAAATTGTAATTATGATGTATGCAAGTCACGGATTGCTACTGAAATAGTTTGGTTCACGTCAAAAGCTAATATAACATCTAAATCATATCGGCGAATTAGTAAAAAGTTGGAAAGAAACCTGCTTAAATTAAAATGTAAATTTAACTAGACATATTATGACCTCAAAATTACGTGTCAAAAGGGTGGGCAACGATTGAAAAATCAATTTCAATGTCCCCTAGTTCTAAATCCAAATCAAAAGCACACAGTGAATAACATTTATAAAATACTTCAATGGTTGGGCTAGATTTTTTAAACCAATCTTTTATAATATGAACCCATATTAAATTCGAACTGTGCCTAATGGTTTTTAATCTTGATTTATAATGTTTTATCTTAAATTCGATTAGGTATAATGCAGGCAGCGTGGTCGAGTGGTTAAGAGCGCAGCGAATACGATCGACATGGTCTTGGTTCAAAACCTACTCGCGCCATTCTATTGTGTCCTCGGGAAAAGCACTTTATGGGACTTTCTCATGCTTGACGGTCTTGGTGATTATATGTCTAAAAAATTAAAAAACCAAACTAAAAAATTTCAACCGGACAGTAATAATATCTTGGCATCTCCGGAAGCAGGTCGGGGTAATTGCTTACCCTATGTATAGCGCCTCCGTGGCTTTCCTGCAAGTCAAGAGGATATAGATAGAGATAAAAAAGAAAAAAAGTATTGCTCTTCTTCTCTGAATGCATTGCTAACAAGTAGGACTAAAATATAAATTCTTTAAATTTTGTCTATTGCTTTGAGATGGCGATTAATTCCTAAATTCTTAATTACCAATTAAATAGCTGTAAAGAACTGGCAAAGCCATAGATGCCAGATTGATTTCCAAGTAAAAACTGAAACCCAGAAAGTAAATTCAAAAATCATCTTGGACTTTTCGGAAAAACTTACAAAAATTATTTTTCTAATCATATTTCTAGCTTGTTTTAAAGTGTAATTTTTAATAGAATATAAAGTTTCTATGTTTATTTTATGGAAAATCATTAATTTTTTTTATTTGATGTTAAATTTTGTTTTTATTTTATGATACTATAGCTCTCGTTGGTCAAAACTTCTAATTAAATTTGTGGATCAATTCAAAAAATATTCAAACTTTGAGGATCAAGTCAGAACGATTTGTTTGTTTCGAATAGTCAAATATGATTTGACCATGCATGATGCGATTTGCTTATTTTTTCGAATAGGTACATGGAGATCATTGGAAATTTGCTTGATATTGTCCATACGTTAATGAAAAAAAGCGTTTTAAAATCTAAGAAAAATCAAATAATTTTTTTATAGGAACAACTACAAAGAAAGACCGGTTAGCAGCCATGCTAAATATGAAAACTTAGTGATTTCCCTTTTTTTTCTGGTTTTAGATTATGAACAAATTTTGAGACATTACTATCGAAAACGATAAAATCAAAAACAAAGCATTTAAGTATTTACTAATAAAAGCAGAAGTATATTGAGTAGGTCATGTATAAAATGCTTTCACTATTGAGACGACAAGACTTGGAAAGCAATTAGTTCATTATTAATTTTGATTAGTAGTTGATTATTAATTTTTTAAAATAACACCAAGACAGTATTATTTCATTTATTATGTGTTTTAATATTATCTTTTGTCTTTTTAGGCAACGAATTATTTCATATAAGAGCAATCTTTTTACCAACTGAAATCATAAGACTATTAGATAAACTTGGAGAAAAAATTGATTAAAATGATATTTTAAGTGTTATTTTGAAAATTTTTATTTTACATTAGAAGCGTTTAGACAAAAAAGAAGTTGACACAATAAACGTTTGAAAAACAAAACCAAGCATGTGATTCGTAATAGAGATTCTTTCTTATTTTAAGAATTCGATTTTTTGCTGACAATTAACCGTTTTTCTCAAATAAAGCGTTTCGTTTTGAAGTTGAACGATTAAAAACTTCTAAAATTTAAAACATTCAAGATTCTACTTGACTCGTCTAATTTTGGTTGATACTGAAAGTTTAACTCTATCTATTTTAGTCACTTTAAGTGCGATAAAAAAATTTAACTTGCATTTTTATTTTAGACTCTAACTAATTAAGCAATGCAATAAAGTGTTTATTTTTTCTTTGCTGCCGACTGGCAATAAACCGTTAAGACTATTAACATTGAGATCATGCATTGACAAACAAGTATTAATAACCATCATTATTTATGGTAAGAAACTTCATTAGAAGTTTGATTTGTTTATTGTTATTAAAAAACTTCATTACAAGCTGCTGCGTCTGCGAATTTGGATATTAAATTAAAATAAATAGAATTTACTTGAAAGGGCAGAAATTGAAATTGACTTCAGCAATGCCTAAAATATCTCTTAGCTAGATACAATTTTCGAAATTAATTTTAATCTTAATTTAGCCATGATTTAATTTCTATTAAGCTTCAACTTAACAAAGTAAATATCACATGACCGTCTGAGCGCCCCCATCCCAATTGTTACAAAAAAAAACAAAGCGAGGAATCCAAACTCAAACGAACGCCACCATTTTGAAGGATGCGTCTAGAAACTTCCATTTTCAAGCCACCATTTTGAAGCTTTCATGCGAAGTCTTGAGGCAAAATAATGAAAGGATCCTTCGGTTTTCACTTGATTGATCGATCTAAAACAAAAACAAAAAAACAAAAACAAAAAAAGCTTTGAAATATCTTTAAAATACTTTATTATATTTCAGTTTGTTTAGTTTTTTGCAAATTTCAGTTTAATCCCGTCAAAATTCTTTCAGTTTTAGTTTTGACACGACACTGTAAAAAATACCCAGGAACAAAGAATATAAATTTAATTAAAATCTTAATTTAAAAATTTAAAATTGTTTTTATTCTAATTGAACGAAAATAAGCTGTGTTAAAAATTACTTTTATAGTCCTATACAAAACTTATTGACCCACTCCGTGCAACTTCGCGGAAAATTTGGGATTGCTTCGACGTTTTTTGGATTTTGTTTACTGTTTTATGGAAAATGATTTTAATTATTTGTTGTTTTTTTCATTAAAGTGAAACTAGATTTAGAAAGAGTCATTTGCATTTTACTTTAAAAAAAGAACTTTCGGATACTGATAAATGAAGTTTTTCTCTTAAAAAGTTAATAAGAAGTTTCAATTTCTTTTTAATAGCAGAAAAGACTTTACTGTTCAGGGTTTCTTTAACGGCGCAGCTTTGCGAAGTCACGCACACAAAAAGTTTGACGAATTAGAAATGCAAAACAGCCTAAACTAAAGAGACAATTTTTTGTCTAAGTTTCAAAAACTGTGGAATTAGCTTTCAAAAAAGTGAAATCAAAGTTTTTTTAATGAATTGTTTTTGGCAGAATTCTTATTTTTAGAACATTTAAAAAATTTTTTTTTTGAATTTTCAAGTTAATGCTATTAAAATCAATTGTCAGGATTTTAAACTAGCAACTTAAAACTTCAAATAAAAAGTTTTTTTTACAAACATAAGTTTCTGTACAAATAGTTTTGTCATTGACACCACTCCCTTTTATACTCTGTTTTCGGAGAATCTTTTGCTTGTTAAAAAAACACCTTGATTTAAAAGCCAATCGTTCTCCAATTTTAATATTTTCAATCCATTTCGCAGATTCTAGTAGTCAGGGAAGTAAATTTTAAAATTATGCGTTGAAATCAAGGTGAAGACTAACAAAAAAAAAGTCATCACATTACGGCCCGTACGAGCTTTCTCAAGTTTGACATTTCTGTTATACAACGAAGTAGCTTTGCTGCAGTAAACTTTAAAGATTGACTTAAATGCTTTGATTGAAATTACCAAACTTATTTCAAAGTAAAATTTATGAACAAACCGAAATAAGAGATCGAAGAAATTTCGAAAAAATTATAGCAATAATAAGTTTTTGTCCGATTAAAATCAACAAAATTTAAGTAACAAAGAAAAGTTTTTCCATTAAGTTTCATTTTTTCGCTTTTAACCCAGCGCTTTCAGGAATTGTTATTTTTTTCTTTAAAATTTATAAAAAGATTTGAACAGGATTTCAAAAAATTGTATAGTTTTAAGTTGTGATAGGTTCACTTATTGTTTTTTTCAAACGTTTAAATTGGTTAGATTTTCATTCATATTAGTCTTTACGACTTCTCAAAATAATTTAGACGCGGATATAAAATTTCCATTTTATTTGTATAAACTGTTAAAAACTTTCCGATGAACTACTCAATTAGAAGATGATAATTTAAACAATAAAATGAACTGGCACAACACACAATCGAGTCAGATCAAATGACCATCAAGTTGACAATTACACTTCATGCAGACTTAGGCAAAGCTAAATGAGAATACAAATTTTTTATTAAAACTGTTATGAATATTACTTGCTTGTTATTTGAACGAGAAAAGATTTAATACATCATCCCTTTAGAATGCTTTTTTTTTTTTTATTCAATTGCTTTTGTTCTAAGTAATCGGAAAATTTTTTTAAATTTTCAATTATTATGTTATTGTGAATGGATTTTGTTTTGAATTTTTGCCTTTAAACTAATTTCCTTAAATCAATTTTGAATTTTTCCTTTTAAATCAATTTCTTGTCAAAATACTGACGTCTACAATAGCTCAAATCTTTTCAATTATACTGATAAGAATTGTGTGAAACGCTGAAAAGTGACGACAAAGAATGCACATTTGGCTCAAAAGACTGAAGTTGCAATCGTAACAACAACGTCAAAAACAACAACAAACGCAAACTCATGTTAAAGCTGATTAAATTTGTAGGTTTTTAACTGTCTTGCATAATATTTTTGCATTAAATCTTGCATAATAGCCGGGTAGCAAACAATTTGCGTCATGAAAAACAATATTTAGTCTTGATTGTGAGACAAATACGATACAAAAACTTAGCTTGATTTGCGGATGTCTTTTAAAGATCTTTTGATGTTTTTACATTTGATTTTGGAACTATGAGCAAAACTTAGGTCTACATTTTTTTTGTGAATCAATATTGATTCTTTCCGGCATCAAAAGTCAAAAGTTAAAGATATAGTTTTATTGCCAGCAAAAGTATAAACATTATGATGGCACTGTGAGTATTTTCGGTTAAATCGATTGCTTACAGATAAAAAAATCAAGCGGTGTTTTGTTTTTGCAGTGTTAATTTTGCTTTTTAAATAACTTCAAGTTACTTTTGAAAGCAAAGTGTCTTTGTATTGTAAAAATTTTTTCCGGCTGACATAAAACTATTTCTGCAAATTGCACAAAATACCGGCAGGTCTATCGGTTGTATTTTCATCCACTGGTTAAGTCAGAATGTTATTACAGGAGGGTGTGTTTCAATTAGAATTTTTTTTTAATGCTAGCAAACAAGTAATTATTAAGTATATGAGAATAATAGGTCATATTGATGATATCACAAAGACATAAACTTTAAACTGCTGAATCAAATTCATATATTTGGTGAAAAAAAACACCAAATATGTAGCTCTCTCAGAATGTTATCAATATGTAAGAAATGAAAGATTATGTTCAACGACGTTTGTTTGCGGTTGAATGACTAATGGTTAGAAAAATGTTTATGAAATAACATCATAAAACTCTAATGGATTTCTAACACCGCCATATGATCGACTTTTGACATTAAACAGCATAATGCATCGCAGTTTTACAAAAGAATATAGAATGCACCATATAAAACAAATACTATCATCACAGCATAGATCTGTTTCATTGGTTCAAACACTGACCCCGTCAATGATTCTTGACTTTTGCACTATTATTCTATTGAGATCAATTGGACAGATTTTTTTGATTTTTTTCAATGAAGTAAGCATAATTTTGGTTTCTAAAATAACAAAAACAAGGTATTTTTGCATTTATTATTTCTTTGGAGAAATTAGCGCCTCCGTCGCTTTCCTGCGAGTCAGGATGATAAATAGACTTTAAATAATTCAAAAAATAAATTAGTTTTGTTTGCATAAAAAGAAAGAAATCGCGCAATTCATTTTATTATTTACTATTTTTGGAATGATCCTTTTAAGTGGGGTTGACAACACGAAGGTCATGGCTATAATAATGACACATTACGCAATAAAATGTTGAAAAACAGTATGACTAAATTACGATATAAAAACACGTTTGTTGAAGCGAATTTTGATCATTTTTAGGAAATATGTATGTTTAAAAACACAACAGCAATCTAACCTCTTAGGCCTATAGCAAGTTAACTATTTTTGATATAAGTCGTTTAAAATTTCAGTTAATAAACATTTGAAGAATTTGACTTGCATAGTAGTTCAAGAAATTTTCTTCGTACTTGAATCGCATGTAAGACTGTGGTCACCTCATTTTGAACTATGATTACGCCCAGCAATGTAATAGTCAACGACGTTGTGAGTTACTGTTACCCATTATTACGTAATAACTTTTAAAGTTATTAAAGTTATTACGATATGTCAGGTTTATGACTAAATCAATCAAAAATCATTTTTAATTAAATCTCTTCTTCACGTCATCAGCCTGATAAAAAAAACCTTTTTTTGAAAATTTTGTGTAATTAACCTATATTTTTGCTTTGATTTAGTATCTGTGGGCATTAATAAGATATCAAGAAGTAAAACTGTATTAAATGGATCAATAATTATTGTCAGCAAAATATTACAATATGTCATGTGGTTTTGAAACATGTGATTTTATTCACGTATTTTATGACCCCATTTAAGAAATTCGATCAAAACTAGGAATTCATTTTCCAATCACCCTTCATTAAATTTTTTCTGACGTTCGTTACAAAAATAAAAGAGAGAAAGCGTTGTCAAATGAACCAATAATACTTGAAATTAAAACGAAATAACCAGTTAAAAAACCCAGCCTACTCATTAATTGATTTTCAACGTCAAGTGAATTTTTAATAATGTTGTTCCTGGTAAAACGTAGTTGTCAAATTTGCCGAAGATAAATATTTCAAAATTAATAATGTCTTGAAAGTGCCATAGAATTAAAAAGAAAAAAAGACATGTTAAACTTTATGACAGAAATGTAAATAACAACATCCTTAAGCATTAAAAGTGGATCACAAAAGCGCCGGTTCAAGTCCCGGTCAATTGTGTATCATTTGGCCCCCGTTGCTCTCAAAATTTTTAGAATTGCTTTGTTGGAAACTAGAAAAAAGCTTAATTTCAATATCCAAAATAAGCTTTGTAACCTTTAGGAATTGATTATATCAATGTCTGTTCTTTCATTTCGTAATTAATTTGAATAATAGTTAACCCACTCCAAAAATTGTTAAATAATTTTTACGTCTGACTTCTTTCAAGTGCTTTAAAATCTTTTAATTTAGGCAATTAAACAAAAAACATTAATCCATTCGAGGAAAGACTCAAGTGAGACTTTGTTATTGCGTAATAAAGAATATTTTTATGTCAATCAAGTTTTTTCTTCTTTTATGATTGCTTTCACGGTTTGCTATGAATCAAAAAGTTTACTGTTGCCAAAGTGGATAAAAAAAATTTTAAAAGTTTTTTTTATTTTACTATTAAAAAGCCTAAAATAAAATAAAAACTGGTTAACAAGTTTCTTGATCACTGTTGGCTTTAATTGCAAGATTTAAGAAGTTCAATTTAAAACTGACAAAAAATGAAATTTCTAAAATTTTTTGTTTGTTATTTTTGAATATATTCTAGTGGACTACGCTTGTTCTTCGAACTGAAATGATGATTTTTTAAGAGCAAGTTATCATTCTGACATTTCTTTGCTCTTCACCTGGCGTATTCGTTCGGCGTAACTTTGTTTGTTTATTAATTTTTGACGTTTCATACGCTCGGCAAAGATACCTCGCGGAATAAAACTTTCTGGATATGAAGCAAAGTGTGAACCGCCCTTCAATCATTTGATTAACATCCCACCTTTCGCGCGGAAAGTGTGGGTAGGTTCAATTCCCGAACAGGGCAGATCTGGTTCACATGTTGTCAACAGCTCTCCCTGCGACATTTTTCACGTGACTGAACTTGTTACCCATCGGTTGTATGCTGCAAAGATGGGCATCGTCAATTCGCGTCAAATCGTCAAATTCGCGTCATCATTGGGCGCGTAAAATTTAGGTAAACATTAGTTTGGTTTTGGTCTTAGCTTTGGTCGAATGATCTGGGTTCAATCCTTACTCTATTCTATCCAAGTTGTCTGGCGACTTTTTTTTATGAAACAGAAGTAAAAAACTTTTCACAATTAGTTGGTATTTCTACTTTGCTAAAAAAACTTAGTTTTCTAAATCTAAACTTCTAGCTTATTAAGCAAGACTAAAAATACAATTTCACTTTTATTTTAATCAGTCAGACAGTAAATTAAATGTAAATCAGCAAGTCATTGCTTTACTTTATGTTTTATAGAATATAATAAAATATGTGGTTCTGCTACTCTGTATCTATCCATACAGTATCTATGACCTACTCTGTGTCTATATATGTAGTTCGAAGTTTGATTTAGTAGATTGCGGGGCTATAAGGTGCCAGCACAGTTTTTGCTTTTAAAAAAGTCAGTTTAGGTTACATTTTTCTGCTTGGCCCTGACAATCAGCTCTAAATCAAACTTATACTGTTTGTTACAAATTAAAATAAAAACAAAGAAGGAGATCAACTGAACAGCAAAATCTTGCCATTTTAAATGTACTAGAGGGGTAAGTTTGGGCTTTAAAAACTTTTTAGTGGTTGCTTTTTCACTGCTATGCAACTTATGTAGTCAAACAGAAAAATCAATTGTGCAACATGGATTTGTACAGTTCAAGTCGTGACGTGGCCAGGCTGATGTGAACGACCAGTGACGACCTTGGTTTCTGCAAACTTTTTTTAACCCCCCATACAAAAATCTGTTATATTTTCGGTCTTTCTGTTCATCAATAACAAGAAAAAATCATTGATTTATGTCGAAGGTCGAAAATAACCCTCTGCTTAATTACGAGAAACTAAAACAAAAAAAAAACCTTGGATGAAACTTTGCGTCCATGAGTGAAAAACAAGAAAAAAACATGAAGAATGGTGGCATAAATTTTCTTAGATGAAAAATCGATAACTCTTGAGCTTGTCGACAATATTAAGTACTTAAATTTAATTACTCGACAATATTTTTACTGTATTTAGGCGACAATTCAAATCCATCCATTAAAAATCGGACATGAAACCAAATTGTCCTTCCATTTTTGATGCATCGAGTGTACTATAGAGAAAAAGCGTTTTGAGCAATATAATATAAGAGTACGTCTTGTTGCTGGCAAAATTCACTCCGAAAACAATTTAACCTTTAGGGTTTCATTTTCCGCATTTTATTTGTCTATCCGTATTGTTTTAGCTGTGAACAAAGTTCACCAACTATTAATGGTCGCAAAATGTTTGATTATTCTGTCACGTTAAACGCATTGGTGGCGTTTTTTCAGCTTGCCAAATCCCTTGAAAAGGTTTTTTAATTATAACTGGCGTGGATAAAGAGGAACAATTTGATATCAGTCAAGTATACGACACTACCTTCACAAAGACAAGGCGAAATCAATATTTTTTCCGTCCTTGTTTAAACCTTTTTAGGAAGTCTGATAAGCCAAGTTGAGAAATTAGGCTGAGGACTTGTTACATAAGGCAATTTTGTATAAATGCAAAAATAATCACCAATTTTCTCCAAATTACTTCGTGATGTTGGCTTGAATAATATTTTTATATTAAGTCCCTACAAACACTTCTGTACCTCAATGAAGCCAAAGTGTTCTCTGCGTAGAAAAGACAATTTTACTAATTAGCGCCAAATGCTGGCCAACAACTTTGAAGTTCTTGGGTATTAATGAGAATTTGTTATTTTGGTTCTGTTGTGCTCTGCAATAGCTTCTCTGCAAGGTTGCGCGGCAAGCTCACAAAATGGAGTTTATTGAGCCAATTAGCCAGAGTCTGTTTATCAAGAATGTAAAGGTGTTAGATCACAAATGTTAATTCAAAATTTGCTGTTCAACTTGAAGGCGTCATTTCTTTTTTAGCTTTTACAATTGAACCTATATCCGAGCAAAACTGAACGAAAGCTTTCCTCTTCAAACGTTATATCTCTGCAGATAAATTTTTCTCACGTTCACAAATCAGCTGCCAATTGGAAAAAAATTTAGCATAAGAATAATTGGGAATACTTCTTATCGTGAACACGTGCGGTTCAATCATGGCAGCGTGTAGGCCAGGGGTGGCGAATCACTGATCCGCGGGTCACAATGTGACTCACCAGTTGAAATTCAATGACCCATCTTATGACCCATCTTCACCCATTCTGAAATTTCTGGCGTTTTCGGAAAAATTCCGGCAATTTAGGACGGATTGGACGTGAAGACGTTGAACGTTGGCTGAAATTAAAGCCAATGGCCTATTTAATGGTAATTTTGATAAAATTGTCAATATTTGAACCGCTTTATGAAAAAGGTTTGCCATCCCTGGTATAGGCTATACCACGTGATCTCAGACGTAACGTAACGTACATTCAAATACTCCATCCCGGATTATATTTTAAAAGTTTAAGAACGAAACAGAATAAGGGTTCGTTTTCCACTACGAGCGTTGACAGAAATATTCTTGTTTGTTTATTGATTTTTTTACTTTTTTCCGCGCTTGAGCGCAAAGAAAAGCCCAAAAATCAATTCTTAAGAATCTTAACGAATAAACAAACGTACGTCGAGCCAACAATCTTGCGTTGGATCTATTGAGCCTCTGCTAAAAGCAATGTTGCCGACTAACTTTTTAATTTTAAATCTAGAATTATCATGACACACAGGGTCGGCGGCATGGTCGTGTGGTTAGATTGTGATCCACATGGTCTCGGTTCAAAACCTACTCGCTCCATACTGTTGTGTCCTTGGAAAAGACGCTTTACGGCAATAGTTTTAAATTTCAGTCATATCTCTATTAAATTGCAAGCGGACAGCAATATGTTGGCATCTCCGGAAGCAGGTCGGGATAATTGCTTACCGTATGCATTAGGGCCTCTGTCGCTTTCCTGAGAGCCAGCAGAATAAATATAGAGATAAAATTATAAAAATTAAAACATTTACAGTAGTAATGTCATCTAAAAAGAAGAAATTTGTATTTACATTCGTAACATTAATATTATTTTTTTTTGTTTTATTTTATCTCTATATTTATCCTCCTGACTCGCAGGAAAATTATTTATGATAACTGTTGTCTAAAGGAGGTTTACTTTCAGTAAAAAATTACAACAAAAGTTCAATTTTGTCTAAATCAACATGAAAAATATACGCATAATATTAGTGCAAAATGTTAATTCAAGTTTGGCTGAATTGAATTTTTCATTTTATCTCCCTCTCCAAATTATCTAATCTGGACATCGTGTTGGGGAAGTCAAAATTTAACGGTAAAAAATCCATATTGGGAATATTGGTTATATGCAGGTAAAGGTCGGAAAAAATGTTGCATCTGAGTTTTTTTTTATTTCTATATTAATCCTCCTGTCTCGCAGAAAAGCGTCAGAGGCGCTATACATAGAGCAACTGTTAAGCAATTACCCCAACCTGCTTTTAAAAATGCCAGAAATATTGCTGTTTGGTTGGAATTTTTTTGCTTTTTACTTTTTATTTATTAATGTGATTGAAATTGAGAATTGCTTGTCAAGATTGCCAACCAGGGAAAAATGGCCAAAAGTGCCTTTCCTAAAGACACAATAGAATGATTAAAGTAGGTTTTGGGTCACGACCGTGTTGTGTTCGCATAGCTGTACCAGCCTAAATATTTTTGGGGGGCAATATATTTTTGCCAAGTTTTTTTCGACGGTTGCCATTATCTTGTAGCATTTCACGGAGGTGCTTAAATGTCACACAGATTTAGTATAAAGATCTTTTTTTTTGTTCTGCACTAGTTTTTTAAGATGTAAATGAAGCAGAAACGATTGGTTGCGACCAAATGTCACAAAGATTTAAAGTGAAGATCTTTTTTTGTATTAGAATCAAGATAAAAAGGTCGTGGATCTCACGAAAGTCACGGCAAAAAACTTTTTTAAAATCAAAGTTCATTAAAAAATTTCCTGACACAATTGAATAATAAAAATGATTTCGGTATAAAAACCATCATCAGTCTGGAAAAACATTAGAGAAACAATGAAATACTGTACTATGCTACCAAAAAAATTTTTTTAGGTGTTGGTTCACGTAATGTTAATTTTTTGTCTTCTTGATTGCTTCATTTTTGTGATGGTGTTTTTTTTAATTAGTGTGACTTTGAATGTGTTGAGTTTTTTCCAATTTTTTTTAGCTTTTAGTTCAAAGATTTTTTATTAGTTTTTGCATTTAACAAAATTACTAGGAGGGTGTTTTTAAATAGCATTGCTTTTAAATTTTTCTAACGTTTTCTAGACTGATGATGGTTTTTACAGCGAAATCGATTTTTATTATTTTATTGTGTTAAAAAATTTTTAAATAAATTTTGATTAAAAAAATTTCTTGCTATCGTGACTTCCTTGAGATCCGGAACTTTTTTTATTTTGATTTTAATATGACAATTTTTTGAACCTTGGATCTACTGTTAATCAGTTTTCTGTAAAGCGATCCAATAACTTCTTAAAGTACTAAAATTATTATTATTTTTTTGGTCTTCACCTGATTTTGTGGCTGAAAATAAAACAAGGATGATTGATTTCTTCCTAAAGAAAAAGAAAAAGTCTTCACATTAAGTCTGGGTGACATTACTCTGTTTACATCTAAAAAAACTAGCGAAGACTGAAAAAAAAAAGAAAAAAAAAGGAAAAAGAGGTATGCACATTAAATCTTATTTGTTTTTCACTAATCTGGATTGTTCTAAATTGGGTAACTTTATCTTTCCCAAGTAGTTCATTGTCGGTGCTCAAATGTTTCTGGTTTTGCCCGAATTTTTTGCTCTTGGGGGCAATTACATCGCTTCCCTTGGCTTGTGCGGCTGTGCGTGCTTGCCATCAATTGCGGCACTCTTAACCACTCGACGCGCTGTTGCCGGGAAGAGTTAACTCTTCAAACACTTGTTAATCCAGTCTGGTGACAGTGTCGTATACATAAAATTTTTAAATTCGTGAATCAGCTTTCCAAAAGAAATGTTTTTTTATTTCTTTTTCATCGTGGTGGAAAATTGGTTTATTTTTCAATCGGATGTTGTACTTTAAGGATAAACATAAACCATTTTTATTTTGTGTCTGATTGATTTACATAATTATTGCTTCGCATTCGCTGTCTGGCATTACAAAATACGTTGTTTAAAGTAACTTTAGTAACTTAAGAACAATGTTACTTTGTTGTGCGTTTTCAGCTTTTTGAAAAGTTTTTTTTATCGACTTTAATGATGACGTTTCAAAAAGTACATTTACTAATTTCTAAAACTAAACCAACCCGAAAATATTCTTTCTTTTTATTTTCAAGCACTTTTTGGGACAAATCATAAGCATTATACGTACGACCTTTTTTGGATCGTTTTAGCATTCGTTGCTCAAATGGCTCAGGTGCTAAATCAAAAGCTGCTGGTGACGTTCAACGGATCAACTTTTTCAACTTCTTAGGTTTACTTCAGGAAATGAAAGCAAATTAGAAAAGACATAAAGTTTCGTTCGGCTTTAGCTAAAATAAGATTTACAATTACAAACAACGTTTGCAATTCTTGGTACGCAAAACGGCCAGTAAATACGAAGGTCATTTAATAAATAAGGTGAATTTTTCTGTATAAGGACTTCTAATACAATAGAAGCTTACTTTTATTACGTATCAATATTTCTGTTATTTTCTAGTTTCGTCTTAAATGCTATTGAAAAAACAAATTATCAAGAATAATTCGAACGCAAACGATTTTCGAATCAACAAAGTTTGAAATATATATCGAAATTTTCTCATTGCTGACCAAATTTAAACAACTCAGGAACTTAAGCAAAAATACAAGAAAGTGTACTTTGGTATGTCACTTGTATTTTCTACTTGTATAATGGAAAAAGTAGCAATTTTTCATATAGCTATCCAATGTATTATTAACTTTTCTAAATTTACATATGGTTAGGTGATCAATAAATAGGTTATGAAATCTTTCTACAGTTGTTCTGTATGCAAACTGGGATTAAAAATTTACTATGATGTTTTAAACTTATTTATTTGCCAAGTTTTATTATTATATTACAATTCCACATTTTGGAAAGGGTGAAAAGAGAATTATGTTTTTGCCATAAAAAAAGTAGTAATAGTGAACAAGTTCAACCTTTGAAAAACCTTTTCTTTTTGACCTTTAACCTAGCGCAAAACGTTTGGCTGAGACTGTAGCTTGCATTCAAACACACCAGCTATGGTAAAAAGAGTTGGAATGTCAATTTAAATGCTTTAACTTTTTAATACCTTATATATCTTATTGTCAAATTTATTTTCTGTTAAGTAACTTTATGCCAATGTGTCAAAGAAAAATATTTATCGATTATATTTCATCTCAGCCATTCGATTTCAAATAGGAAAATGTTTTGCATTTATTTTTTTAATCATTAAAATTCATAAAAATAAAGGAACTTCATTTTTTCATCTTGAAAACTGTTTAAAAAAAAAAACAGTTCTTTGTAAAATTGTTCTCATGAATGGAACACGCGTTGCTTTAATTTTGCTTCTGATTTTCTTACAAAATAAATGCATGTCAAATTTACAAAAAACTGTTTGCAAACTATTTATTTTTTATCATCAAAGATATCTAAGTTCCAGAAATTTTTGAAGGAATTGATTTGATTTGTCAAGAAAAAATAAAAACAATTTTATGTGTGTTGTTCTTTGAACGGAATAACATATTGCAAACTATAAAAACAAAAAATGCGAAAGATACCAAAAACAGATTCTTTTTTTGCATTTATTATTTTACTTGTTTATGAATTATATTGCTGAGTCATGCAACCAGGGCAAATGAGTTTGACAAAGCATTGGGGTCAAACGGGTCTACACTCTACAGACAGACGCCAGTCCTGCTTAGATCTATAAAATTACATTAACCACGGCGGTATGGTGACTTCCAGTGATTTTATTTCAAATCAATTGCTTTGGAAAACGATGCAATCGTGACTAAAACGAAATTGTAGTGGAAAGTCCAATCACGTGACCCCATCCTTGAGTTCTTGGCAAAGCGTTTCAAGATTGCTTCTAAAGGTAATTATTTGGGTTAAGGAGATTGCGTCTGCAAAAAAGCAAGCCTACTTTGCATGAGTACAAGTGGTTGAAGTTATATTGAATTTAGACTTAAAAATAAAACTCATGGGTTCAACTTCCCTTAAGTCATTTTGATACAAATATTTTGATTTTAAGTGGCGAAGTTGTTTTTTTCATGGAAGCAAAATGCCAAAAGTTCACAGGCATAGGTTTTATCAATATCTGAGTAATTTGAATTGAAAACATCTACAGAAATAGGTTTGCATTTAACTTAAAACAAATCAAATACAATGAATGTTTGTCATTTATGTTTAGCTACAATCATTAAAAAATTAATTTCCTTTTGCTGCTATTTCGGGTTTTTCATACCATATCTTTTCAATTTTCTTCAGTTTTAATTTCGCATAAAATGATAATACATTGTTTGAAATAAGTGTAAAGATCCGATTATGAAGAGCCAATTTGATTTTAAAAAATAAAATAATCTTTTTTCCCTGTTTTAATACTGAACTAGAGTCTCATCATAAGAGCAATCACATTTTATTGGATAGACGTAAATTAGATAATATCCGCATTGTCAAATTTTCCCAGCTGTAAAAGCTGAACAGTTGTTTTTTGCATTACCAGAATGCGTGACCTGGACTTTTAGCCAATGCACATTTTGTCGACGGATATTTTACGAAATTCTCTTCTCGGTTTGCGCCACTTACATGATAAGCGACGGTTACGATAGTTTATACTGTACAAGCATATTCGTCGTTCTCATGTTTGTTCGGCTAATTTTCCGTCAGCTAAATGTTCTTGTACCCCAGAATAAACCCAACAAAGCTTGCGCTATTAGGGCCTAAGTTGCTATCTATATTTTATTTTTTAAATTTTACAAATAAACGTTTGATCTTGATGAAATCAACCGTTTTTTTTTATCAAAAAAGGTTTATAACGTATTAGAAAATAATTATTTTAAATAAGCCTGCATTTAAAAAATAAAATTTGTTGATTGAAACAAATATTATCTCTCACACATGATGGGTATGAATGAATACTTTATTTCTGATTCAATATCATCTTGCAATAAAATATTTTAAATACAAAAGTTCTTATCACAAGATTCTTTTCTTGGTATTTTTTCAGATATCTAATTAATTTTAACTATAACTTAAACAAAAACAACCTAAGTAAGAAACATCAGCATATTGACACATTCAGCTTCAGTATAAAGTTAGAATGCTTCAAAATTCAAAATATCAGAAAATCATTAAAGCGACTGAAAGTTGGTGTCGATGGAAGACTCAAAGTTGCAGTCTCACAATCGTCTCGTAGCACCTAGTGACGTCGACACAATGTTTTTAAGATCCCAAAGTTGTTTTTTCATTTTTTCACAGCAACAAATCGCACTTTATTTTCATGAATTTATGTCTTTACTATTTTTGCCTTACATAGTTTTAATGGATAAAGTTATATGAAAAGAGATGAGCCCGAGAGGCCTACGACCTTTTCCAAGAGTGGGTTAGTGGTCAAGATAAATTGCGATAAAGAGTTGAGGGTTTTCAGACGTAATGTCATTCAAAAAATGCCCATCATTCCCCATGCGGTTGGTCAAGTCATTAATTCAAGTGTTTTAAAAGAAAATGAAAAGTGCTTTTGGAAGAAAAATGATTAACCTTCAAAGATTTTTCTAAATTTACAAAGTTATTGATTGGTCAGTTTCTATGTAGTTTGTTTCTCTTGCAGCATAAACTGATTCAATCAAAACAATTTTTTGGCATTCGCTGCTATCGACTTAATTACAAGCTGCTGATTCATGTTTAAAATGTTAAAAATGGAATTTTGTGGCTAAAAGTTAATTGAGCTGCTAATGCTAACTTTGCTGTTTATTGGGCAGCAGTCACTTATTTTTATTTCCGCTATTTGTCAACATATTTACATTCCGGAAAAAAGCATCTGGATTTAAGCGAAAACAAAATTGAAACATGTAAAATAAAAATAATAATTTTAATGAAGTATTTGCTTGGTTGTATCACTCAGAAAAAATTAAAGGGGGGAAAACAGAGAAAAAAAATACCAACACAAAAGAGATTAATACAAATTTATTAATTTGGTTTGATATTATTTGATGGCCTATGACCCCAGTACAGGGAGTCTAATTGGTGCTAGACTTTTTCCAAGGGTCAACTGAAGGAGGTTATAATCGGGTATCTTTAATTGTTCCAAATAATCTGTTTATAAAATTGTAACCAGATTTAGTTTAGGTTCGTACCTAAAAAAAATAGACAAATTTTTCAAATTAAAAATTTAAAAAATTTCTTTAATATCACATGTAAAAGTGCCAAAAAAAAACCGTTATAAAATCTTATTTACTAATTGTAACTTAATATTATTTGTCCCAGTTAAAATTGTACAGTTGGCGGACCACTGGTGCAATATTTTGTCAATTTGGCAACTTGCAAAGCTTCAAGGGGCATTTACACAACACTGTGCCAGCCAATGAAAATTATAGCAATTGTTCAAATTTTTTTGACAAAAGCTTTTGGAAAGCTAGAAAACAATTAACACAATAATAAGAAAGTTTGTAATCTTTTTTTTAAAGAATTAGTTGAAAGCGAATTCTTTTTTTCTTTACCTGCTTAATTGTTCAGGGACCCCGGGCAGCTGATTAAGATTAACCCAACTCTTAACATTCAGCTACCCCTTTTATCTCACAAAGACAAAGATCCAAGCAATTTTCAGAGAGTGAAAATGTTCTGAAATTAGTTGTTTGTTGTGAGAAAAAAACTTTTATGTGAAAAAGTTTGTTTTTTTACTAAGAAATTAACTCCGTATAGATTTTGTTGACGTCATAGATTATTATGATAAATTGGATAAAAGTTTCATGATCTTTATCAGACAATAAAAAAATGTAAATTTACAGCTAAAAGTATTTGCTCTTTTTAATATTAATATGAGTTCGTTTAATTATTGAAATTGAACAAAATTACATAATTTCGAGTATCTGTTTAAACAAATTTTTGTGGCTATCTGTATAAAAATTCAGAGAGTTATTTTAAATAAAAGCAGGATTAAATTTAAATTTAATACTAGAGAGTAAACAATGAAAGATTTTTTGTCTTGCATGCAAAGCATAGAGATATCAAAATTCTTTCTAAAATACAAACCAAAAAAGAAAAATATTTATCAGATACCAATGATGGCATGCCAATCTGCGATACCAAAAACTTTTTTTAAAAAGTTCGGTTAGTTTGAACAACTGTTTTTAAAAAAAGAGTAGTTCAAACTAACCGAAACAATTCTCTGAAATTCAGGCACTTCCAAAACTTTTATGTTCTTTTTATAAAGTTTATGCCTGCTATATGAACCGGCCAGGTGATTGATATTGTAGTTCAGAGAAAAACTTGTTTGTATGTCTGTACGAAAAATGATTGAAATGTACCTTTCCACGTCTCAATGACAGCATGTTTAAATACTTCGCCTTCACCGAGACGTACAAATATATCAATAACTGACTTCAAATACCTACTCGTACGTCTTCCGTCGGCTAAATTTAAACTAAAAAAACTTAATGTAATCTAATAGCTTTAATTCTAATTAAACTTTTTGTCTAATTTTTGATTCGAATAAACTAAAAATAATGAAGTTGTTACGCATTCGTACAAGGTAACATTTCTTGCTATATTTCTTCGGTCAAAAATTGAACTCAGAGGTCAGTAGCAAAAATTGCATCATTGTATGCAAAACGATTACATAGTTCAATTTTCAGAGCTGATTATAAATTTGTTATTCATGAAAGTTTTCGCGTAATCGCTGACTATGACTTGAGAAATGATTTATTGACAAACAGACGAAAATATTGAGCGTGGACTTGACTATATAAGTGTTGTTGAGATGATTCAGTTTTCACGAATAGCTCGAATTAATTTGCATAACAAATTACGTCCAAAAAATTTGGAAAAAAAATATTTGTGGAAATAAAGGGCAAGTGGGAGAGAGGTAATCTGCTGTGATGATTCCTAATCAGGAAAAGCCGAAAAAAGTATGGGCCGATATCAAACTAAATTTATTGCTTGCGCTTTTTACAAGTAAAATATTAATATGCATTTAATTATTTATTTATTAAAATATGTCTTTTTTCAACTTTTTTCCTTATTGGGCTATTTATTTAAAATCGAAAAAAAAAAACGATTGGAATATTTGCCGCTTATTATTTTTATCTTAACTATTTCGGTGTTTGCGACGCCATTGCTAGTTAATATCACATTAGCTGATATCACATGTCAATGTTAGGCTAGTTGTGTCTGGTTTGGTAATTTCGGCGAAGATTAATTCTCTTATTCTGTTGTGTAATTAACCGAGGTCCTTAAGTGACCTTTTCGAAAACGAATTAACAAGACTCATTTGGTCGCTTTTTAGAACAAAATTTGGGATGTCGTCATATTTTGATTGAAAATAGCAATACAGCCAAAAAAATACAATTTAATCCATTTATCTTGATAATGGCTTTGGATTTCTACCTGTTGTCGACTGGCGTTTTTAAGCCAGCTAAGCTTTTTGTCAATCCAATTGCCCTAAATCAAAGGAAAAGAAATTTTTGAGTATTGAATAAGTTCACTACCGGTATTCTTCCATTAGCTTCCGTGTTTGTCACAAAACGTAATTCATCAAATCCTAAATATGGAGCCGTCACGGCGCGATAGACATGGTTAAAAGTTTAAGGTCAGACTTTTCTCTTTCAAACATTTTCTCATAACCACAACACGAAATTGCATCAGATAGTGTTTTGATTCTACTATGTTTATAGTGTGTAACTCTGTCAAATTAATCTAGTCGGAAACGTAGAAGCGTCGCCAAGGCAACCGCTATCGGTTTGTTTTCATTTGCTCTGAATCAGTGTTTGGAAGGCTTCGGCTCCCGGGCCAAATCAGGCCTGCCAAGTATTCAACGTCAATTGTGTAGGAAAGTAGAGTGAAGGCTTTTTTCTTGGTCTTCATTTCCGAGAATGGTTTAACAGATCAAAGTGAAGACCTTTCATTTTGTCTTCGAGTAAGTCCGAGACACGAATTCACGTTGCAAATACTACTACGGCTAAAACGTCTGCCCACCCTCCCTCTAAATCGTCATCTTGTTGTGTCCTTCGAGAAATCGCTTTGAATCACTTTTTTATGCCTCAAAGTCTTTGTTGCTCATAACAGCGTGGTCGAGTGGTTAAAGCACTGGACTGGTGATCAACATGGTCTCGGTTCAAAACCCACTTGCGCCATTCTGTTGTGTTCTTGGGAAAGACACTTTACGGCACTTTCCCCTGCTTGGTGGTCTTGACAAGCAGTTCTAAATTACAGTAATATCTCTACTAAATTTACTAGCGGACAGCAATATCTTGGCATCTCCGGAAGCAGGTCGGGGTAATTGCTTACCCTATGTACTCGTATAGCGCCTCTGTCGCTTTCCTGCGAGTCAGGAGGATAAATATAGAGATAAAAAAAATAAATAAATAAAAAAAAACACAATGTGAAATCTAAAAAAGATTAATAAAAACTTTCAAACAGACAGCAATATCGTGGCATTTTAAAAATTAGTTCTGAATTATCGCTCAGTGATTGCTTTAATTTTAACACCTTCGTTGTTGCGCTGCGGAGCAGAATAAAAAATTTCTGGAAAATAACTCCACAAACAGAAAACTTTCTTCAAATAAAATCTAAAAGCAAAGTCTTTCACATGTTCTAGAAAAACTCAAGGTTGGATGCAATGTCGATATTTGGTTGAAGAATTCGTTTTTCAGTTACCACAATCACCAAAAAACCAAGGCTTACGTCAGCGATGAAAGTGAGCGCCTTCAATTTGCGTTGAACCTCTCACAGGTTGTCGTCCATCCTATGGTCTACCGCAGTGGACACCAAACTACTGCTCTCGAATCGAATTTGTCTGTCGAATTAAAATTTGCCGTAAATAAACTAAAAAAATAGAAAAATATGAACCTTTGGTGCGCAATTTGCGCCCGAAAATAGTTTTGACGTCACTCTTTGTAGGCAATCTTTTTTTTAGCCTTTCGTTAGTTTCAAATACAAAAAATGCGTTTTCACTTTTGATTGGTTGTAAAGACTTTGAGTAATCATGCATGTACAGTAATTACAAAATTTTACCTGCAATTTTGCGTGCTGTCCGCAATTCGTTTTAAAATTTAGACCAGTCTTTATTTTAAAACGAATTGAGGCGAAAAAAATATTTGTCGAGGTTTAAGAACAAGATATAATGAAAGATGTACATAGAAACGATAAGGCATTCGCTAAATGTCATAATGTAAGAGACTATTTTGCTCAAGGATACAGCCCAACAAATTTTTTTTCTAGGCCAAAAACGCTCGGAATAGAGAGTATGCTACGACTGCACGTGATTGTGTTCAAGAGCTCAGATTTTATGCAGAATAGGCCGCGTGCTGTACTTGAAGGATCGTAAGAGACGTTTTTAAGGCAAAAAATCACTTTCTGGAAACAGTTACGATCTTAATCTTATTGGAAACGTTTGATTTGTTCTCGAGAATAAGGCTGCTGGAAAAATCCTTTAAGTGTTTTTCTCCTAATTAAAGCAACTGACTTAGTCTGGGCTCGTGAAATGCTTGAAGAACGGAGGAAAACGTTAATCGAAATATCTCGAACCTGTTCGAACCTGTTATATCTGTCATCAAAACAAAAATTGGAAAAAATAAATATTAAAAATTTGCGATATTGATGTAAAATAAAATGTAAATACTTATCAATTATCTCTTGTGTGGTTTTGTAAGAGATAAGTCTAAAGATTACAAACACATATGGTAAAAAACACTTATAAACCTTCTGTTTGATAAAAATTTTGCATCACGATTGGATTAATTTTCAGTTTTTTACAAAAAATTTTTTTTCACTATTGATAGGTAAAAAATTTCCACAACTCAAGAAGAGCTTTGAATGTTTTGTAAACATTCTAAAAATTACAAAAATAATAGAAATTTTAATGAAGAGTGACCACTGGTGGCGTTTTTGCAAAAATGCTGCTTTTTAAAATCGCATCAGTTGGTTTTCGCATTTGACAGGCAATTAAATCTCTTGAAAGCCATATTCAGCAAGCAGAATTTTTGTGTGCTGCATTGAAATCCATTAATATAAGGCACTTTGATCATACATGCCGATTTTAAACCGTTTTTGGTAGTTTTGTATATAAGCGACAGGCACTCCAAAATAATACATTAATACGTACAATTATAAGCTTTATTGCGCGTCGTGATTTTTGGTTGCACTAGAACATTGAAAGCATTTGCGTCAACAGTTTGGCTTCAACTGCTTCAGTAGGTCGTTATGAGCTTGTTTTTTGCTCTGAGAGCTCTCGACGGGTTTAATGGTTTTACAGCTAGAAAATCGTTGAGAAATTTTCAAAGATCAAAATTTTTTCTAACCAAATATGTAAGAAAAACCGCAGTCCAAAGTCTCTTTAAGGGAATTATTCATTAATAAAAGCGCAGATTTTACTAAAAAATCTTGAATTTTTATTTCCAATCTTATGAAAAGATACTAGTTCCTGTTCTTTAGCATCAGTGTGCATGACTCAGTTGTTTGTTGAATTTTGTGCAGATTCCATAATCTGAACCCTCACTTTCTTAACGCTCCTTTACTCTCCCTTGAATCCTTTTTTAATCCTAAATCTCAGCAACCGCTCAAGTTCTGCGTCGTTATTAACTTTGGCAGCGTTCAAGTTAACATCCAGGGGCACTCGTTTTTCAGTTGCAACACGACGTAAAGTAGCCTAAGACTCATTTCGACCTAGCTGTTTACACAAAAATTGTCAATCGAAGCAGCAACTCTTGAAGCATTTCAGGAATGTTTGGACTTGTACCGATTTTTTTGTATCTTTGCGAGTACATATGGTAGTCATATTTAGTCGTGTCGTCAACCATAAACCGGTAGCATAAACTTAAACATTAGAAATAATGTATCGTATTGATAGCTCAATCGATCGTACAGAAGAACAGAAATACCCTGTCACAACTGCGTGGAAAGGTGTGTGCGTGGGTGTGGTTTGTCATGAAGCCTTTCTTATGGCCAATGGCGATGCAGTCACCAGCAATAGCAAATTTTTTTTTGCTCATCTGAGTTAAAGCAGACCAAACCATTTTTCTCTGTTTTTTTTTTATTTTTTTATTTTTAAACAAAAAAAAGTCACGACGCTTTTTCTTACTTAAATTAAACCCAAAATTCTATTATTTTGGCCTAAAGACCCTATTATTTTTGCACTAAAAATAATAGAATTTTTATTATTTTTAGTGCAAAAGTATAACCAGCAAATCAAACAAAAAACCACGTTTTAATTTTAAAATAGTTTTTAAAATCGTTCTAAATGTTTGAACTTCTTAAAAAAAGCTGCTGCAATACTAGGCTACACAGATCAATGGTGCTATTTCTGGTAACCGGAAAATTCCCCCGCTGTAAGTTCCATTAATGGTAGTAAATTATTTGAATGAAAAAATTATGATAATTGAAAGGGTTAGGGTTAGGGTTATGGTTAGGGTTGATTATTAATTGCAACATATGCAGAATATGCACAACTTACAGAGGGGGAATTTTCCGCGGGGGAATTTAGCTAGAACCGCTACTTTTTCATCTTTATATTTATCCCTTTGACTTGCAGGAAAGCGCCGGAGACTTACGCCTGCGAAAGGTTTCAAGCAATTACCCCAACATGCTTTCAAAAAGCCAAGATGTTACTGTCCGTTAAAAATCTTTTTATTTGTTTTTTTTTATTTTTTTTTTTATTTAGAGATATGGCTGAAATTTAGAGCTATTTGCTAAGATCGCCAAGCAGAGGAAAGTGTCTTTCTCAAGGATACGACAGAATGACGCAAATAAGTTTTAAACCCCGACTGCGTCGATTACGCGTCGATAGCTTACGTTCTATCCCACTTTTCACTGCGATTAAGCAACAAATTAACTTCATTTGAATAAAATTATAGAAATATCATTACAAAACTCTTTGAAAAGCAAAAGTAAAGCTTTGCAATAGATTTAATGCTTCAATTCGATGTGATAGTTCAGCAGAATAGAACTCCACTAGATCTCACAAAGACGCGAGTTCGATGCTCAGTCATTCGAGTTATTTTCGTTCTGTACTTGGAAAAAACTTTACAACAATATTCTAAATGAAATCCAGCTACTTACCTGCAATAAGGACTCCACTTGAAAAACGCAAGACAACAACCAAGTGAAAAATAAAAGAAAAATACAAAATAATTGCATCTGGCTGTACAAAGAAGAATGTTCGTAAAACGAGACTTTTCCACGTCACAAAGTTAATCGGTCGGAAGGCGGTTTTTGTCGTTTCCAACCTTTATGATCGTGTTGTTTACATGATTGTAACGTTCACATGATTGTGATGTTTACCTGATTATGATGTTCACAAACGTACAAACTTTAAAAGAATATGCTTGATTTTGTAATTAAAAAATATTTCTCAATGTAAAGTTTAGTTGGTTAAATTTTCTCAGTTGCCTATTAAAAACGTAGATTTTATTTGAATCAGCAATTGATGAAGTTTAACGGAAGAAAGATTATACTGAGTATAACGCATTAATGAAAATTTAAAATTAAAAATGTTTTTATTTAATAGTTTCTAGAAAATCTAGTCCACAAAGAACTCTTACTAGTTGCTCGTTCAGACTGTTTTTATTTTTTTAAGTTTTGGTTTATTTATAAAACTTCATTATACCATAATAATACAGGAGCCAAAAAGCTTTAAATTTTCTACCAAAAATACGCGTATGAAATTCGCGAATAGTGCTTTTAATTTGCCAACAATAAGACGAAAATACCATGTCTGGTTGCTACAGTAAACAGACTTTTCCATGAAGTAACTCAGTGTAAATACAATTCGACAAGGATCCAACTTGACAAAGACAAATACGGCAATTTCTTCATTAAAAGTCTGAGACATGTAATACACTCGATCTTTAAGCATTAAATAGAAGATAAATTGCGATCGGATCAATATCTCAATGAAAGACTTTCGTTTTAATGCCAATACTAAGTATTAAACAAGATAAATGTCAAGTACAAATTAAGGATGCAATTTAAATTTGATGATTAAACTTTTGACTTCCATTTTTCAAAAAGGAATTTACATTCCTGTCCAGTACTTAATCAATGGCATGCCTCCTCAGCTGTACAAAAAAATCTGCTCTCAAATACGGTGACTGAATATATTGTTTTTAGGCCGACAACACTCGCAATAGCAACTTTTTGTGTTTTTTGACAGGTTTTCAGATCATGCATGCTTTTTCCTGCTTAACCAAGTTTAAAAATTTTAAATTAAATTGAACACAGGAAACGCGCCAATCTGGTCGATCTGAATTCACTTTAACAGCGTCATTTTCTTCAAGTACAGAACAAGAACCAGAATAATTACAAATTACATTGCACAAAGCCTTTTTTTTTATAGCTTGTTTGACGAGAGCAAGATTTAACCGCAGCCAAGCACGGTACAACAACTCCTCAGCAAATTTGCGGTTTCGAACCGATTCGTCGAAGCAATTTTATTCAATTGATAATAATAATAATTCAACCATGAGCTAGGCGCCGTTCCAATCAGCGCTTTTCGCACAAAGGACGGCGCAACGGCGGCTTCGTTTTTATTTCGAACCGTTTCATTTTCAAGATTACCAGAAACAATTTAATCATTTCGTTTAATTTGGTTTTAACTAAATCGAAATGATGATAGGAATAAAAGCGTACACGCCTTGAAAAATCATTTAATTAAAAAGCTTAAAGTTGAATTTCTTCTTTATCTATTTTTTGCTTAAAGTAGATCTAATTTGCCTAATTAAGTTCGAATAACTTCATAAGAGATTGATTCCAAACCTGTTCAAAGAACCTTTCAAAAGCTTGAATTAAAGCTTTGAGTTAAAAATTTACGTGTATTTGTCCAATTGTTCTGACTTATTAAAAACGGGTGTGTACACTTCAAATTTTTAATTTATGGGAAAAACACGAAAGTTTAAATCTTTTTTTGCCTAAAGAAATATAATTCGGCTATGAAATTTAACCTTTGATCTATTCGACATTTACCCAATCAGGAAAGTCATAATGAAGTTGGGCTGAAATAATAGTGTGGTCCTAGAAAATCGATTTATCATGTAAAAAATTTTAATCAAACTTTTTAATTAATTAATTTTGTTTATGATGAAAGTGTTAAATCAAAAATAAACATAAACAGAAAGTAGTTCAATTTTTTTTCTTAAGTTGTTTTTGTGCCGGGGTGGCGAGAGAGCTTGTTTAAGGGTCGTTTCCCGTACGAGCGTGAAATGGAGCATTCTTTGTTTTTTCATTGATTTTTTTTTGCTTCGATTAGCGCTTAAGCGCGGAAAAAAGTAAAAACTCATTAAAACAAACTAAGAATGCTCCATTCCACGCTCGTAGGGGAAAGCGGGTGGTTAACGACGATCAGAGCCTTTACTGTAATCGTTAAAGCGGTTTTTATTTAGACTCAGAAAAATTTTTTTACTTTACCTTTAATTAAAAATTTTGGCCTATTGTTGAAGTTTCACGAATACATTTTTGGTTAAATTGTTGCACAACGCCTATGTATTTTAGAATTTGCAATCGCGTTTTGTCTTCAGCAGTTTGATAAAAATCTCAAATTTGTCTAGTAAATGAATGATCTACAATTGGGAACACAAAAATGGCACTTCTGCGTTGTATTTAAAGCCTGTAAAAGTTTCAACATACCGTACATCTACAAAATTAAATTCATACAATAAGAATAAAGATTTTCGAGAATCCACTAATAAAGAGATAGTAATGGTGAAGTATTGCAAAACATGTAAAATTTGTTCGTGTCGATTCACAACGTATAGGAGGAGGACGGGACACCACCCAAAATTTTTTAAGATAGATATTGTAAAAACAAACATTTCAAGTATTTGTGGTTGCTAAAAAAATTACGAAAATTTGCGAGAAATTAGTTTTTGTTCGTAAAACATAATAAGACAACATTTTGACAAAAATTGAGTTTATTATAAAGACTTATAACCAACCAAAACAAGCGTTAGTGTAAGTTAAAAATCCCTAAAAAATTGTGCATTATTGGTATTAGCGGCCTTTAGTAATCGTACGAAAAGTTTTGAAGCGTCTTTTTAAACTGTTCTTTTCTTCAACAATATCAAAGTAAAAAATTCCGTGTTTCTAGAGTAGCGGTACATCGAAATATGCATTTTAACATAAACTAACTGTAAACATTTGGAAATTTATTAATTAAAAATTTTTGTAACTTGATTAGATTTTCGGTTTAATTTGTCATGCCATGCGTCACACATTTAAATATAAAAAGGCCAATGTTTGGTTTTTTTAAAAGATTAGTTTGTAAATTTTTTTGCATAATCTGTTAAAGCTAATTTTGCACGAGTATTTAAAATATGTTTGTTAATTATTAAGAGAAAGGTTCAAATATTTTCTTGGCTACGACTTTCTTGCTTTCACTGTAAAAATTTAAGAGAAATTAACAGTCGTGTACAAACAAAATTAATCAAAAAGCAGTTTCTCCACTGTTTTCAACTGCCGGTTTATTCACATGTATGTACATTACGAACTTCTTCTTTTTAACTAAATGTCTAAATACACATGTGATCTAAGTCACTTTTGTTTGGTTAAACGTTAAACGTTAAAAGATAAACGTTTTCAAGGATTCAAGTTTTTCAAACAACATTTATGAAAAATTGCACGAAACCGCGTAAAAAGGTTTTGCGTGAAAAAATTGCTTTACTTCATTAAAAAAGTTGTGTGAAACTCTTGTTAATCTTGGACAGAAAGTGGTGTATTGTCATAAAGTAATTTATTTGACATTTTTATTGCCAGTGACCTATTTGCTGATATCTGTAAAAGTGTAAACTTTTACTTTTGACCCTTTACCTTTTAAATTTAAAAGGACTTTTTTGTGCTTATGAGGCAGACATGTTAAAAAGACATTTCTTGCAGTATCGGTTGAAAGTAATGATTAAAAATGCCGTGGAAAAACGTTAAAAATGCTCGAAACCTGATAAGAATTGATATTTTACTTTATAATAGCCACTTTGTACTAAAAAATTGTGAAATAACGTTTTATGTGGAGCTTAGATTTTATCAGTGCTGTACAAAAACGAATGACTTACTTTATAGCAGTGAAATCGAATTGCGTTTTTTCTTGTCATCAATGTCTTTCTCGTGACTTTTTTCATGCTTTTTCGTGTAAATTTGTGTATCGTCTGAAAGGACCTAATTAAAGCAATTATGAATAGACCAGTTAATTATTGGAAGGTTTTCGTGAACTTCCGCTAGGATGCTATAAGTTGTCGTTTTGCTGATACAGGATAAGTCAGAGATGATGAAGTTAAAGCTTTTTATGGATTTTAAGCTGCTGTTAAAAATATTCATCGAAAATTGATAACAGATTGGTTAAAGGTCTTGATGAAATATGCATTTTGCCACATCGTCAGCCAAATCAACCTTGATTAATTGCTTTAAAGCTTTCAAAAGATTCACGTGCACGCTTCTGTTGTTGGAATCACAAATTTATATCGTATTTGATCCGCTATTTTTCCGTCTTATGATGCAGACAAGAATCTAAAAGATCTTGGTGCTGTAGAATTTTGCGTAATGTCAATCGTATTTCTTTGAAATCAGGGATTGGAAACCTGCGGCCCGCGAGACTTTTCAATGCGGCCCGAACGAGGTTGGGAAGAAACAGCCAGGACCAGTTTTTCGTGACAAAAATCGAGAAATCAGAAACAGATTTTAAGTGGTGACCTTCTTTTTTGGCCTTCACCATAAACATAGGATAAAATTTTTTATATCTAGAAGGTCGTGGTGAAGTACTGGAAGGTCATGATGCGGGCAAACGTTAGGGAAATCTGGGAAAAACTATATTGTTCCCCTAAATTTTATGCGACCCGCACCAATTTTCCAATTTTCGGATACGCCTGCGTGTGCAATAAGATTCCCCAGTCTTGTTTTAAATCAACATAAATCAACTTTTGCCGATGAAAATCAAATGACGTTATAAACATGTGATGCAGTTACGTATGTTTTTTTGATATCATTATCAAATGTAAATCGTTACCGGTTTCCATTGATTGCAATATCTTCCTAAAATAGAATGACGTTAATGTTTTTTGCAAGATTTTAAAAGCGACGTAATGAAACATCGCATCTTTTAAAAGTAATTGTTACCAACCTTTGCTGGAATTCTTATTTGATACTTCAATTCATGAAAGAGCTTTAACGTAAACGTTATCTCGTCAAAGCTACTTCAAAGTCTACTGCTTAACTTTTGATTTTTGCAAAACTATTTTTTTATTCTATAATATTCATTATTTTCAGCGTGAAATAAATTTTTAGCGCGAATAAAAGCAGAATGAGATAAATAAAAGAAAAAGAAAGAGCTTTAGGCGCACTCCGGGCATCCTTTGATCTTGGTAATTAGCCTTTGTAAGAGCTTGCTTCCAGTACGAGCGTGGAATGGAGCATTCTTTGTTTGTTTTATTGATTTTTTTACTTCTTTCCGCGCTTAAGCCCTAAAAGAAGCAAAAAAATTTAATAAAAGAAAAAAGAATACTCCATTTCACGCTCGTAGTGGAAACAAGCAATCTAAAGCCTTTTTCTACAAAAAAATTTTTAAACCCTTTTTAAAGTTTGTGAACAAGGTGATGTTTCTTCTTTCGCCAACTTTAAATTCACACTTCGTTTTTTTAACAATCAATAAAGTATAGTTAAAAACTTTTTATTAATTTAAAATTTTTAGGCCAAACTTAAATTTTGTAATTTTTTATAATTTGTAATTTTTTGCAGAGAATAAAAAGAATCAATTCACTCGGGGGATTTTTTTGTATGGATTAAAACTTTCTGTCAATTACCTAAGCTTTTTTGAAAATAAAAAAAGTATAAATTGTAGGACATTTACAACTTTTATATTCATAAAATAATTCAACCTAGACTATTTTAAAGAAACAAATTTGGGATTCTGAATCTTTTTTGGTACTTAATCCTTTTTAACTTTTCCTTTAATTTTCCTGCAAGCCTGATTAAAATAAAGAAATAATATTAAGACACATTTGATTTAACATAATCTTATGTGCCTTCTGCTTTATAACAATGTTTTTCTTCGGTAAATCCTAAATATAGCCTTGTTAAAAACCTTTCGGGAAAAAGATTAAAAAAATCTTTCCGAAATGAATTACAAAAACTATTTATCGGAAACAAAAATGATTTTTCTGCCTGAAGTAGACACCTAAAGTATACGCTAAGTGTACAATTACTTTGTTTTTTGCATTATTTTTGATCAGCGTAGATCAGGGACACTGAACTATATTTTACAAGGGTCCAGTCACAAAAGTTCAAAATTTTCTGGGGGCCAGTCGCACCTGTAAAACTTAACACAATCAATGGTGTTACCAAGGTGGGTAGAAAACCTCTGAATTAAAGAAGAAATACAAATAATTTTTGTGTGCTTTCGTCAGCGTTTAATTATGTATCATTTTGAAAAGGTTCAGAATCAACTAACAAAGGCTCGGTTTCGAACCGCGGTCCACCAATTGAGTATCCCCGGCGTAAAATTTTGCAAAAATGCATTGAACAAATTAATTCTACGCCCAGCGTGTACGTATAAGGTATTCAATAATTGTAAGATACGCCGAACCAATGCGGCACGTTTAGGCAAGATCTTGGAGAAACATATATTTTAAGAATGTAGTCAAGTTTTGTATAACTTTAGGAATGTTTTTCATTTACAGTGTGAAAAAATAGTGTATTAAACAATTTTTGTGGGGTCTCAATACCAAATACGTTTAATTAACTGCTTAAGAAGTTGACGACCGATAATAGTCACTTAAGTACACCATTTAAAATTGATTAAAATGCAATCTTAATTTAATGGCCCAATCATACTTAATAGACTACGTTTTTTGGCGTAGACAAGGCGAATCTAACGAGTTTACCTCAAGAAGAACAAAGCTTTTTCTAAAAAAGAAGCGTGAGAAAATTCTTTAAAGTTTAATTGTTTCATTAAAGTTTTAATCGTCTTGAACTACGGCATAATCTTTTCAATTATGTGATGTTTGTCATACCTGCTTTAAAATGTTTTTGAAAATAGAAGACCAAATTTTGGTTAAAAAAGGAATAAGTTTTTTTTTGTTTTCAACACAAATAACTTGAAACAAAATTCAGATTTAAACTTATTTTCATCTGTTTGCTAGATCTTTTTTTGATCTAAAGAGAAAAGCTATGTTTTGAGAGACCATTGCAGCGCAAAGCACTTTTAAATCACTCCAAGAGCAATTTTTTGCCTCATCTTTAAAACCTTTGTTTAATACTTTTTTCTTGTTTTAAAAATTAAATGATATTTAACGATAATGTTGCGATAATTGGCAGCACAACTAAATTCGTACAAATGTTCCATTTTTCAAACTCTTTCGGCTTCTTAAGCCCTTTTCAATGAAAAATTTAAACTTAAAATGAAATTTGTTTACAGTAGTTTATTTTTTAAAGCATGATCTTTGTTTTATTAACGCTAAAATTTACTCATTTTTACTTATCTTAAACCTTTTTTTGACTTAACTACAGTAAACTACGGACAAATCCGTTCGAGAGCGATAATTTGAAGTTAGAATGAGCTTTAATGCGTCAAAAATAAAGAAAATTAATTATTTATGCCTGAATGATTTTTACATTGTGATGAATAGGATCAGAAAAATAGAATTGTAAAGTTTATTTTAGTTTCATTAAATTATTTAGCAATGTATTATACTGTACATAAATATAAATAAATAAAAGTAAATTGAAATTTTAAATTTAAAAAATAAAAAAACACTTATTAGAAAGAAAAAACATTTGCATAAAGTTGACGATTTAAACTAGAATCACGCTTTTTAATAAATAATGCTTCATGAATTTTTGTATGAAATTCCGACTCACACTTTTTGATTACTTTAAAGGAATTTAAATTTAATTTGACTGAAGGACAAACATTGCAAAACTTGGTGTGATCTTTTATTGCACTTGGTACTTGAGAGTTGAAGTCCAAATGCTCTCTAGCTCTGTGCTCAAATGTCGGGTTGACATACCGATATACATGTCAAGTTTGCCTCACACGAACATATGAAATTATAAGTGATATTTGAACAAAGACCTAAAGGAGTTTTGGAATTTAACTGAAAGTAATTTCCAATTTTAAATGTTTTATACACAGGACGAACTTTTACGCTAAACTTCGATTTCAAAATTTTGGATACGAGATTAATGAAACGACTGAAGTCAACATCCAAATGCGAAACTCTAAGATAACACGTACGACCATCAATAGAACGATCGCTAGCTAAATTTGAATCGAATTTGTTAAAAATCTTATTAAAAAACCAGCAAGGACAACCATTTTAACCAGATTTTTTTTTAGGTTGTTGATTTCTCGATTAAATAACTCTTTAAAAAACATAGTAATTTCACACGGTGAAGCAAACATAAAATTAAACATTAAAATTACCCAGAGTGGGTTGTTTTCTCCATGTATAACTGTTTACGCTATTATGATTTATTTGTGTTTTAACATCAAGAAAACAAATAAAGCCAGAAGAATGTTTAAGTAACAAATAACGTAATAAACAAATAAGTTAAAGTAACAAAAAAATTGAAGTAAATGTTAGTCAAAGTAACAAAAACAAAATAAAGTCAGAAAAATTTGAAATCATATTTGGTAGAAGTTATTTCTTAAAAAATGCGAAGCGACGTTTTTACGCACTGCTTTTAACAAGTTTACGATGGACAATAAAGTCTGTGGCAAAGCTTTCAAAAGAAATTATGTTCAAACCGTAACAAAGTTATAAACTTGTCACGCAATAACATAGTGCTGTGATGCAATAACATTATCATAACCTTGAATTTGTACCATTTGTTACAGTGCTATTTTAAAGGTCAAAATTTAAACTTCATAGAATAGGACTTTGTAAAAGAGGATATGCATAGCCGTACCTGCTGGGGGACAGGGGCAATTTTTCCCCGAGTCTCAAAAATTTAGGCGAAACCAGAATTTTTCGGGCAGCGATAAAAAAATTTGGAAAAAATTAAACATTTTGGGGCAGCAACAAGGAATCATGTGGACAAAACTTGATGTAAAGACTTTTTTTAGAGATCACCAATGTTTTTTGGACTAAAGTTGAGAAATCAGTGACAGATTCTAAGTGAAGGCTTTTTTTTTTAGTCTTCAACCTAAATTTTAGACAAATTCTTTTGTCATATCAGTAAATTTCAGAAAATCATGACTTGAGCAAACGTCACAAAATTTGGGAAAAACTATATTGCCCCTAAATTTTTTTGGCTGGTACGCCTATGAGGATATGGAAACTCTGAAAACTGTTTTGCCACTAAAAAGGGCAAATTTCTTAGTAAATACTTGTTTCTTTCTTTAAATTTTGCGAGGTCGACCGTGGGATTTGTCATTGCGTTTCCAAACACGCTAATCAATGATTTTTGTAATTAATTTCGCAACCAATGATATTTTTTTGGATATGTTTTCAAATCTTTGAGAAGAATTTTTGTATTATATGAAGATTTAGAAATTAAAATATATTTTTTTAATCTTGAAAGAAAATCTTTATACGTTCTGAGTAAATGCAAAATAAATGCAATGTAAATGAATAAATTTTTCCTATTGATCGAGTTTTACAAGCAGTCCACCAATTGACATTAATTAATAAGTTGTTTAAGTTTTATTCATAATCATTTTGGAAACAACCAGTAGCCCTGATCAAAGCAAAAATAAAACGGGGGCTTTAAACGATTACGTCATTGTCATTGCACACACAAGTGACGTTGTCCGTGCAATGACTATATGCCTTAGAAGAGAGAAGTAAAAAATAGGAAAGAAACAGCACACTCGAGTTAAGATAAATAGTATACAGATCCAAGTCAAAGTGAAGAAATGCTGCATAATTATAAGTGAGAAAAGCAACAAACTGCTGAAAGACCAAAAAAATCGTTCAAGCAAAGAAAACCTCCAAAAGAAATTCCACCAGGGGACGACAGAACCGATACAAGAGCATGAAGCCGAAAAGCATTGCATCTAACCTGAAACAAAACCGGATAAAAAGACGATCGTAAAAATAGATTTAAAAATATAAATAAAAATAAAAGATGTAGTAAAAAACAAGACACGTTTTAACAAGCAAAAGAAGAAACACGATTTTGTCGTTGACAAACAGAAAATGCTTTAATGATCGCGCATTGCTTGAAAAAGTATTTTTTTTAATCTAACTCCAATTGAATTAATTGATGTTTTCAAGACATTTTGGAATTATTCACTTAGTAAAACTACATATTTAAAAGTCAAAACGTTACTTGCCGTAGCCTACACTATTAGCATTCTTATTGTTAATTCAATATGTTCATCAGAACCTAATTATCGTACACGCTCCTTTTTACGGCTACCTTTGAGAAAAAAAGAAGAAAAAAGAATTGACATTTGAAAAAGACAAGAAGATTTCATTGAGCAATTTTGCAGAAAAACTATAATGATCAGTACTTATTTGCTGGATGTGTCGCAATTAAAAAAGTAGTAGACTGAGCTTTGTATGCCGACAGCTGAAATGACATTGCCAATTGAAAGATTCTGTTTGCCAATCATAGTTTTTAAATGCTATATCCGTCATGATTTGACCTGGTGCACCTTTAATATTGATGCTGAAATGCAATGAAAATTACTACTTGTACTTTCACTATTAGCCAAATTGCAAAACGAGGCCAAAATTTCTTCTTCCTTTTGACTTTTGTATGCGTCTTAAAGCATTTTCTTTTAAAAAAGTCAAAATTAGGCTCATTTAAATCTTTCTATTTTTAGTGAAGCATCATATTGTTTGGGGCTAGAATTTTCGGTGCATTTTACAAAGATAATTACTAGAGCGAGCAATGTTTTGTTGTTTTTGATGGCTGAAGTGTTTCAATTTACAAATTAAAAAAAGAAAACGTTGCGAGAGTTTCAATCGTAATATGATAAATGCAAAGTCATTCTTCGGCTATATTACAGCCAAATGGAAAAATTACATTCCACAAACATAAGAGCAACAATCATTAAATAAAAAATTTTCCACACAATTAAAATAAAATGATTTAATTTGTTCTCAAATCTGGCTGGGCTTAACTTTATCAAATCACAAAAAAAATCTTAGGTGATTGGAAAACCGGATGTGACGTACACGGCTTGCCTTTACTGATGTTGGTATCAACTGTTAAGATCTTATTCTATTTGCATAATCTCTTGTTATTTTGCGTTGGTTTGAATGCTACCTGCAATTTGTCAAAATTATTGACGTGTTAGTATTATATGAAGTATGAATTTCGAAGAATAAGGAAATTGTTGATGAACCTTTCAGAGTGGGTTGCTCTACACATTCACTTCCGCGCCGATGAACAATGACTTGCTGGTGCCAAAGTTATCGAGAAATTTGGGGTCAAAATTTCGGTAATTGATGCAAGCAAATTGCGCATCCTTTAAAAATGCTGCGCCTTCAATTTTCGCATTATTTCTTTCACAGAAAAACTGATGTTTTGAACAAGATCTTTAAAAGTCAACCTTCGAGTAAGCTCAAAGACACCAGACAACTTGTTCGACCCATAAAAAAGCGTGTCTGAGTTGTACCAGAATATGCTAAAAAATCCTCTTTACCAAAGTTTGCAATCCATATCTTAATCTTGTTGCTCTTTTTGGAAATAATTTTCCAAACCTATTTAAAAAATATTTTGGTATCTTCATACGTCCATGAAAAAAATGTCAACAAAAACGACCCCAAAAGGGGCGTGTAGCAAATTTATTAAACTTTGCTAAAGTTTTTGAAATTTTTTTACTTCCACAAATTTCAGTTTTTGAAATTTTGGAGAGTTTTTTAAATTTATGTTCCGCTGGTAAAAAGTTTTTGAAATTTTGTAGAAGTTAATTCGGTAACTTAGGGTAACTTAGGGTAACTTAGGTTAATTCGGTAATTATTTAATCGTCTAACCTTTCGGCGCCTGTAAGGAAGGCCTCGCCAATAACGCAATCTCGGTGTCTACTAAAAGATAAAATTCTTAATCTTCTTGCTGGATCTGACCTTCGAACCAGCGACAGCAAAAATATAGTCTAGCTAAATCACAGCTCAGACTACCACACTATCTTCTTTATTAAGAAATATGTCCCAATCCACTTAGGAGCCCAAAATAGTATACAATTCAACAGCAAATACAGATTCAGTAGCTTAACTCTTCAGCTTACTTCTTCACAATAACGTAGACAACCAAAGCTTGCGACCAAAAAACTATGAATTTACACAGTTAACAATTTTCCAATTTTAAGTTACCACAACGAATCATTGAATCATCGAATCATAATAATGCTTCCGAGCGAGCCTTATTTATATTACTCGGTCGTAAGTAAGTATCTCGATTGTTCTGAAGTTATCCAAATCAAATCAAACCAATCACAATAACTATTATTACGTCACATGTGTCACAATAGCGAACCAGTCAAGCGAATAATTCTGGATCTTTCTCCAAGACTCAAGATACTAAGCAGTGTTGCCATTTTTTTATAACTAAATGTAAAATATTTAAATTGCTTATAAAACCGGTATTTCTTAGGCTATTTGAGCCGGACCAAAGCGAAATCAAAGAGATTTTTTATGAGATTGTGAATATACATAGTGTGGGCGATTTTTAGAAACGGAACAGGGCGGTTTACATAGATTTAAGAAATACAGAACTAAAATTTTCAGTTATTATTAATTCTTATTTTTGATTATTATCAAATCAAATTAATAATTGCGATTTCGAATTTATTATTTCTGCTTTATTTCAGTTCTAAAATTTTAATTATTGTCTTTTATTATGACGTTATCAAAATTAAAATGCTCTCTGTGGCGTCGCAATAAAAAAGAGAGTAATTAAAAGATTGCAGCTTATATAAATATTTTTTTAAGGTTAATAAAAACTTTTAGTAAAAGATGCATTATCACATTTTCCAAGATAAATAATTACGGCTGATTAATGGGTTCGTTTTGTCAAACAAGAAAAAAGGCAAAGTTTGCAAACTAAGCACAAAGGAATTGTTAAAGCCGGTTTCAATTTAAAAAAGATTTATTGTCGGTGTCAAAATCGGGCACAAAAGCAACTATCAATCAAACAACAAAGGTCACGATAAAAAAAAATCAAAGGTGTCAAACTTTAGCTCTAGTTAAATGACGTCAGTTGTTAATCGATGTTTTCTTATCAATTTATCACTTTGCTTATAAACTATGCTACGTGGTTCAATTATGTATTGCAAGAAAATTTCCTCTGAGCTTTAGTACATCGTTTTGCAAAATTAATATAATCGCTTTAACTGTTTATTGTAAAAGATATGCATTTACACTTGGTAAATAGATCAAATTTTTAACGAAATCTAAATTACTGGTAAGTCTCCAATGCAGATTTTTTCAATGTACTGAGGTTTAAAAAAAATTTTTAAGCTTGATACACACAGAAGCCAAAATCACAGATTTTGTTTGCAGATTGATTTGAGGAGTCGTTTAAAGACAAACAAAAACTGGATTTAATTTTCGATAAAACTTCAACTGAAGAAAAAAATAATCAAAATAGATGAAAGCAAATAAATACATCTTTTATTTATTTTGAAAATCTTTTTGTTCTGTTAAAGTCCAAACGTGTAATAATAAAAATTCCATTCCAGAGTGTATCCCTACGTAAAAAGTCAGAAGAAATATTGTAGAAAAATTTGCAGCAAATTTATGCGTACCATAGAGGAAAATACAATTAAAATCATACTAACCTCGAGTTGAGAAGGGATTAAAAATAGCCCCAGCTATAATAAGATTTTTAGACAATCGCCAATAAAAATTGTCACGAACTAAAACACTAATCTTTTAAAGGACAAGCAGTTCATGCTAAAGGATAACCAAAAACAAACAACCAATTTAATTAATAAGTTAGCAATTTCCAAACCCAAGTGCTGTCTCTTAATTTAAAATCAGTGCCGGGCGCATTTGTCCTCCTAAAACTATATATCATGGTGATAATATATTTCATAAAGGTTTTTACGTAATGTTAATTTGTTTGGTGTTGTTTGCAGCATAAAAACAATTGCTTGGTTTTGAATCTGTTAAAGTTGCTAGGCCTTTGCTGCGATATTTACTTAGAAATTTTTATCAAAATTAATTCGCTTTGGAAAGCTTCAGTATTTAACTCCTATTTTAAAGCAAAGCTGTAAAAGTCGTTTACTGTTTTTTGATTTCCAATATGGAAAAAGCAATTTCAAAAACTAAAACAATCTTGAAAAAGAGAAAAATTAATTTGTGATGAACAAATCTTTCTTTGTTGAATAAAAACTGATGAAGTTAAAAGCTTTTTAAATCAAATGATCTATCTCTTTTTTATTAAGTATGAGAAGATGCTGAATGTAGGCGCTGAAATTTTATAAACAAACGAATTGCACGCTCAGCGTATGCGCCAAGTGTAGACAAACTTTAAAGTAAGCATTTGACATCTTTTTGCAATTGCGAAATGAAATAATTAATCAAAAGCAACAAGTAAAGCCAAAAAAATTTAAAAGAACCACTTAGCAGCAAGTTAACACCGACAAAAAAAGTTCAGCAATTTGGCTGAAATTCTGTAATAGGAAGAACTTCAGCTATTTAATATAGTCACATGGCAAACAGTTTACACGCTATTAAATTGTCATTAAAAGACTAAAGTTTCACTTGACTTATCTAACAACAACGATTTTGAGTGAAAATAATGTCAATTCCATGCCAAAGTCGAGCCAAATTTTAAGTTTGGTTTTGATTGAGATTCGACTTCAAACTGCTTGGTTGATGCGATGGTGTAACACTTTTCGGACCAGAACTTGAAATAGAAGGAAGGTGCAAAATTCTGCGAGGGATTTAAAAAAAAGAGTAACAAAATTTTCAACAAAAATTTTCAACAAAAATTGATGCGTCTTTAATGTTTTTTTCCTTAGAATGACCGAAACTGACATCATAAGGTATATAAAGAGGAAAAAAGGTCTTTGCTAGTCAATTATACTAAAAAATATTTACAACGATGGTCACAATAGACCCTTGTTTAATTCTGGCGCGGGTTGTGGGTCAATGATCGCTATCCTTGATGTATAATAATTAAATTTTTCCGTCGACCACAGATAATGCTATTGCGGGCCACATGTGGCCCCCGGGCCTGCGTTTTGACCACTTTAATTCAGGGTATGCCACAAATATGCGTGATAAAAGGGAAAGCTAATTTTGCCAAACTACAAAAGCTGCTTTGGGAAATGTTAAAAAAAGCTTTCTGAATTTATTAATAAAGTAAAATATTTTGTGCCATTCTTTTCCTGTTTTTTTGTGAGTACATAACTTCAAAAATATAGGAAATTGAGAAATTTACTTCTAATTAAATGTTCTTCAAAAACACTGAAATAGGTGGCAGCAAGTTTCTAACCACCCCTCAATGTTATTGGTTTTGAACTCAAGTTGAAAACTTAAGTGATCACTGATGAAACTTGAGCATTCATCTGTTTATCCTTTTAGCTAAAACCACTATGAGTTGAACTATAACAGGTGTTAAAATCATAAGATTAGAACTCGCACTGAAATTGAAAAAGTTAATTAACTGCATAGAAGTCTTTTTTGAAACCTGTTAATTGATTCTATTGTTTGCGTTCACTGCTTTATAGGTAGATCACGTGCAGTGATCTTAATGAAATCTGATTGGTTCACTTACACGTGGCGTGCACACTATAAATTGAGATGTTGGTAAATTTAATTCCTCTTTCAGTCGTTGGTGATCAAGTGGTTCGATGGTTTAGTTTTGTAGATGAGTTTGTAGATCGCAAGCGAAACTTGGGTAACTTTCGTTTTGCGATTGCATCGTTGGCTGCATCGTTGGGAGCACGTTGGCTGCACGTTGTTTGTATAGTTAACTGCATCGTTTAAGCAGTATTGTCGAGAAAATAATTGTGGTCGTTGGCTTGTGGAAGCCTGTTATACCTTCATTTCGAAATCTCAACTTTAATAAATATCATATAGCCATAAGACGTGTGGGAAAGCCAGCGGTGTGATTGGGGAAGGCTCGGATAGCTTCCCTATAGTTTGAAGAATTCGGAGCTAAAGAAGAGAGAGATTCGCTGTGCGGTCTACAGTAAACTTTGAAATTAACAATAGGTAAAATGTGTTAACGTATTTTTATGAGAAAACATGCACTCATTAACCCGGATGTGCAACCTGGAACCCAATCAACCTGAGGTTTACAACACCTGCTTCGTCGTTTTTAGTTTAATGGTCGCAACCGTCAGTTTTCTCTTTTCCCAATTCCATCACGTTGTCAAATTCATAAATTTAAAACATAAATCTGTGTGGACTGAAAGGCACAGCTGCAGCGGATGCCGTGATAATCACATTCTCCATGAATTTAAAGTGAGAAAAAGATTTTGATACTGAAATGAACTGATAAGCCAAGTAATGAGAAATTTTTTTTACAAAGGAATGGATTAATCATTTCACGTTTATTTACATTGAGTAAAGATTTATAAGAGGCAGGTACCTTTGCAAGTGAATACTTTCAAGTGATGCAAACTAGTGTTTCGTTCGTATTCTACAGATAGTGTTCAACATGAATTAAAATATTCATCAGTTTTTTAAAAAAGCATAAAAAAAGCTTTTTTGTCTTTCTACAAATGAACAAGACTGTGTTAGAGACCTTATTCAAATGTTCAAAATTTATAAAAAGAATTCTGAATTTAAAATGGCGGAAGAAAAAATCTCTATTTGCTCACTGAAGATTATAAATGAAGATCCAAAACCAAGAACTTAGCCTTGATGAATTGGGGTATTTGTCTTAAGTGAATATTAGTATATCTCAAGAAAAACTATACAAACGTTTCAATATGCTTAATTTGTAAACTACGTCATTCTGTATAATCTAACATAGAAGAAAAGAAGATAATAAAGGGTAGAAACATGGGTGATTTTGTCTGTCTGTTTGACCTGACATAAAAAAATAAATTATTGTAAAAAATTATCTGGCTCAAAGTATGAAATTACGTCAGCTTGTTATTTTGATGAATACATAGACCCTTGGTACATAGTATTTATTATTTTCTATAAGTTAAACTAATTACTTAGTTTACATTTATTTTAAATTGAAATATTTAATTGTTTCCCCATAAGAGAGTGCTTATAAAAGTAGCTTCGTATTCAAATCTCATAAAGCTTGGAGACAATTATTTTTTTAATTCATATTTTTATGGTGTATTTAATATGCAACAATAGTCTTCGTCCAAATGCCTCGACATATTATGTTTACTTGGTAGAAGAAATAGGTGCCGAAAATAATTAGTATTTGACTAAAACTCTATTCAGTTTTAATCAATAAATTTAGACAGCTGTCTGAAAAGTAAGAGGCCATGTACCCCCTTCTTAAAGGTTTAGAACTAAAAGGCACTATGTAACTATTTTTTATTTTTTTATATCTTAATATCATTGTACGTTGATGACGTCGATTGTCGGCGCGATTCTTTTGGTTACGCTCAAAAGCGCCGGAGTTTTTTGCTGGGAAGTGAAATAAAAAAGGGCCTTATTATACTTCAAAAAGGCTCCTTTTACAAAATTTCTCATTTTCAATCAGCGTCCTTTGCCTTTCTGCCCCCGCTTCCGGCGCCCCCTGGTTACGCTGAGGACTACGTCGCTAATTTTTTTTGTTGCCCAAACAAGTGTCGCCGTAAACTTTTTCCCGTTTTTTGCGTCAACAAAATCTGATACCGTCAAGTTTGGTTGACGCCTAGGTTTTCGCTAAAGAGTTAAGATTTTGAAGTGTACCCATTTACTTTAGTGCCATCAACATTTTTTAATGATATGCATAACACAATTAATTGGCAAAAATGGCAAAGATAGATCACTGAGAATAGCAAGACAAAAAGGTCTAAAGCTTCTAACTTTTTTCTCATTCTAATTTAAAATATGTTTTTTTTCTTGTGACACACAGTTCCTATAACGCTTCCTTTAAAACAGGAAAGTTAAAAATCAATTATTTTAAATAATCAAATAATATGCTATTGCAAAAAGGATAAACCTGCAAAAATTTTTAGATTTATTTACTTAGGGTGATGAGTGAGCGTATGTAAAACAAATATAATTCACTTTCGCATCATAAAAAACTAAAATGTAAGTAAGTTCATCTCAAGAAAAAAAGATATTGAATTTGCTAAACTGAAAATTAATATCTGCTCCATACAGTATTTTGATAACGATCGATTAAACTTTTATAGAAACTAATCCAGTTCCTAAAAAGTCCATTAATTTAGCTTGTCAAAAAATATGTTATCAATGCAGTGAAGTTTTAGAGAGAAAGTGGCTTTTCGACAGGAAAGATTGTGTTGTATAAATTGACTGCTTTTTGAATTTAAACAGCATTAAATTTTTGTTTTTATTTCAGATAAAATATTAAAAAAACAAATAAAATCAAAAATATAAGATGCATTGGGACAAATATTTAAGCGTTATTTTCTACTTCTGTCTTGCCCGTACTTTTTCTACGATTCAAGCGAATCAAAACATCTCCCAGAGACCCTTGCAAGAGATCCCGTCTCCTCGGCCACAGAATCACGACATGTTCAGCCTGCCTATGGAGCAATATCAATAACAAACGGAATTTAACAAAACCGAGGAACAATTAACCAAGGAAGCAATGAGGATTGAATGGCTGAAAAAGGACATTTTGGAAAAACTAAAGCTAACTGCTCCCCCCAACATAACATCAAGCAATACGATTCCCCCCAATTTTCCAGTTGTGCAAGGTCTGTTTAAAAAATTTGAAAACAATCAATCTAGTATGTACGAGGAAGACGAAGAAGATGAAATCGAATACCAAAAGCTTATCTGCACCGCCAAATCTCATAGGTTTATGTTTAAAAATTGAACAAGAAATTAGATATAAGAGAGTAAAAATAATAAGCTATGACACAAATCGATTGATCGTTGAAACTTGTTGTGATTTAGTGGCAGATATTGTGCAAAGCAGTGTGTGTTGAGTAATTATGTTGAAATCAATGCTTTTTGTTATATTTAGTACTAGTCTTTTTGCAATGCTTGAAAAAACTATATGGTTTAATAGTTTGTGCTAATGTTTTGATGTTTGTTGGTTTCGGAATAGGTAGTGATTGTGCGCGTTTCCAAAGGTGTTCCATTGTGTTAGTGTTAAGGGCGATGTTGTAAATATTTGTAAAGTGTCTAATGAAAAGTGGCTCTAGGTGTTTAAGGCAGAAGTGTGTGAACTGCGGCCCGCAACGATCTTTTGTGCGGCCTGCGATAAGTTTAAATAAATAATAAAAAAATTTGAGGCCGGTCGGAGACGAAAACCTTTTTTTTTAGAGAACAGCTTGGTTTCAGTATGAAACGTAGAAAACTAGAGAATTATTTCCAGTGACGACCTTTTTTTTTTAGGCAACAGCTTGGTTTCAGTATGGAAAGTAGTAAATTAGAGAAGTATTTCCAGCAATGACGTTTTTTTTAGAGAAGACTTTGATTTTAGGAGGAAAACTAAAAAATCCGAGACAAATCCATAATGAAGATCACTATTTTTAGAGATTACTATAATGCGACCCGCAAATAAATTCAACTTTTAAATTCGGCCCTCGAGCTAAAAAGTTTGCCTACTCCTGGTTTAAGCTGTCTGATGTTTATGTCATAAGGTCCAGCGAAATTGTTATTTTTGCTGTGTGAGACAGATAATTGCATTTGAGCAGAATTAGGTAGTCTTTGATCAACGTAAGAGGTCTTGATTGTACTGGCAATGTGTACGTTGCTTTTATTTTTGCTATTCGAAGTGATGTTTGTGAATTGCTTATTATAAGTTTTTGTTTTGTTTGTGTGTCATAATTTAACTATAAGCACAAAAGCCAGTCTGTTGTATCTTTGCACGAATACACAGGTTTATTAAAAAAACAATAGTAAATATTCACAAAAGTACTTAGCCAAAAAACAACCGTATTGAAAATAGAATGCTATTAGTTAGTTTTAATTGTAGTAGCTTGATAGCTTTGAAACTGACTGAAGAACCGAAGTAAAGGCGCATATTTAACTTGTAACAATTATGCTTGGAGATGCGCGTGTCCAATAATTGTTCGAGCAGAAGGCGCTGATTAAGATTAGAAGCGTTTAAGAAAACACTACGTCATCTATTGCACAATATCACAACACCTCCCCAAATAAACTACGACAAAAAAATATATACATATTAGCAACAATATTTTTTTGGAGGTCTCTTTACTCGTCTCCGGTTGGTAATCTCGGATTGTTGCGTTGGTTCATCGAAGAAGAACTAGATGCGTGGTCAGTCCCGGCTGGAAGTGTTTCTGTAGACAAAACGCTCGTTGGGATTTCACAGGGATCATCATCTTGATCCGAACCGTATCGAGGTCGAAGTTGATCAAGATGTCTTCTCCAAGTTGGTCCTCGAGGAATGACTCGTACATTGACGTTTCGTGTACCATGGACTTTCGTAACTATCGCAGGCACCCATCGTGGGTCACGATCTCTTCTAGGGCCGAAGTACAGTGCGTAACAAGGGTCTCCTAGTGAGAAATGATGTTCGACTTTCGAAACCACTTCCGAGTCTTCAGTATTTGAATGCTTGCTCGCTTGTCTTGACTGTCTTCCCTGCAGGAGATGCGGAATGGATGGAACCAAAGTGTCAATTTTGGTGCGTATTCTTCTTCCATTCAACAATTCGCTTGGTGACAGTCCCGATGCAAAAGGAATTCTTCTATACTGCATTAGAAATTCTTGCAAAGCTTCCTTTGGAGGTAACGAGGATTTTCTCAATGCCTGTTTGAAGGATTGTATCAAACGCTCGGCAGCACCGTTTGTTGCTGGATGATAAGGTGCTCCGGTGAGATGTACAATGCCTCGTTGTTTGCACCAAGCTTGGAACTCTTGAGACATGAATGTTGTGGCATTATCGGTCACAAATGAGCAAATTCTTGTTCAAGTATAGCAGTAGTACTTTTCGAAGACGTTGAGGTTGTTGGATGAATGCAAGGATATTTTGAAGGACTAACCAGTTTCTTCCCAGAAAGTTGATCGCATGGTCCAAGTGAAGTCTTGACCATGGTTTTTCTGGCATCATCCACGGATGGATTGAAGGTTTATCCGGCTTATTTTGAAATTGGCCACAGGAAGTGCATTTGCGACATAAATCCTCGATGTCAAAGTCAATTCTTGGCCAATAGACAGTTGACCTGGCAAGTTGTTTCATCCGTTGCATGCCGAAATGTCCAAGGTGTAATAATTTAAGAATATGATTACGTAGGGTTGAAGGAATTATTACCCGTAAGCCGTAAAAAACGCAACCATTCTCTGTTGACAACGAATTTTCCAACTTTTTGAAGTCTTTAAGCTCTTCCGAAAATGCATGCGGCCATCCTTGCTTCACAAATCGCATTACTTGGGAAAGAATTGGATCCTTGGCAGTCTCTCTGACCACAAGCAATGGATTGTCAGGATTGATTTGACGACTGATTGTTCGAACTAAACAAACGCTATCGACATCATCTTCCATCTCCTCCCCATCAAAACTTGTGTCATTTGAAAATGGCAAGCGACTAAGAGCATCGGCATTGCCATGGTCCTTGCTTCTACGGTATTCCACCGTGTAGTCATATTGATGGACTAGTAATGCCCATCGTGCAAGTCGATTCGCGGCCATTGCAGGAGTACCTTTATCAGGGGCAAACAAGGTCACTAAAGGTTTGTGATCGGTAACCACAATGAACTTACGACCGTAGAGAAACTGATGAAATTTCTTCAAAGCATACACTAAGGATAGTGCTTCTTTCTGTATTTGGCTGTAGCGTCTTTGTGTTGCCGATAGAATTTTAGAAATATTGAGAATCGGACGCTCGCTTCCGTCTGCAAAGCGATGAAATAATACCGCTCCAATTCCGCATTCCGAGGCGTCACAAGATAAACCCAACGGAAGAGATGGGTCATAGTGCGCAAGTACAGTCTCTGTGCATAGTAACCGTTTGATCTTTTTGAAAGATGTCGCTTCTTCTTCACCCCACTTCCACTGTTGTCCTTTGCGTGTAAGCTTGTACAACGGCTCGGTGATTTCCGAAAAATATGGAGGTAAGAACTTATTCTTGGGTGTAGGCATTTCTAGTATGGCATCAACTTTGGACCCTTTTGCAATTCCTCGACTTGATAAAGTGTGACCCAGGTAATCAATTGATACTTGGGCGAAAAGACATTTTTCACGGTTGCAGCGAAGACCTTTTTCTTCTAGTCTTTTGAACAAAGCTCGCAGGTTCATCAAATGATCTTTTGCGTTGTCACCACTTACCAAAATATCATCGAAATACACGGCAACTCCTCGCAAATTTTGCGTTAACTGTTCCATGATTTCTTGGAAATACCCTGGTACGGATTTAATTCCGAAAGGAAGTCTTTTCTGAAGTAAAACTCCTTTGTGAGTGCTGAGAGCCAGCTTCTTCTGGCTGTCAGGAGAAAGACAGATTTGATTATATGCATTAGCTAGATCAATCTTACTAAAGCAGTAACCACGTCCTAGCTTGCGCATTAGATCTTCTGGGAGAGGGATTGGTTGACGATGGTCTTCCAGTTGCGAGTTTACAGTCACCGAATAATCTCCACAAACTCGGATGCTTGCTTTTGCTTGACCTGGCAAAGGAGACTTTCGAATAGGAACCACGGGGGTGCCGTACGAGTTAAAATCTGTAAGCTCCCATACACCTCTCTTAATTCCTGCTTCGTATGCTTCGTTTAAATCTTGTAGGATTGAGAACGGAACAGGTCTTGGCTTCTTGAAAATAGGTTTAGCTTCAGGTTTAAACCGTATGTCCAGTGAAAAATCTTTTAGACAACCCAATGTAGATTCAAATAAAGTAGGAAACTCTCCACATAATTGAATACATGCCGCATCTAAAGAGTTTTCTGGACCACTTGTAGTGACGTGCTCTATCATTGCAGTAGAATCGGTACAACTTAGGTTTTCTCTGAAGTGATCAGTTAAGTTGGTGAGTTTCAACTTCATCATCGCCAGACGACCTAGTAAATTTAGATTGGGCACCTTAGTGACAATTACAGGAAAGGTCACGTCAGGTGATTTTCCATCAATACTTGCAGTTGATTGGAATTGTCCCACGACGGGTAGCGGGCTACCTTCAGCAACTTGATATTGAACTGATACAGGTTGTAGAATGGGTTTACCCAGCGTTTGCCACGTCGCTTCACAGCAAAATGTGTCACTGGCTCCGCTATCAATTTCAAACTTAATTCTGTGGTCATTAAGTCTAATAGTTTGATAGATGGGTGAAACAGAACATTGGACTTCAAGCTTTGCTAAAATGTCCAGAATTTCCACACCTGAAGCAGGCGGTTTTCTTTTCTTGCGTTTTGGAAGTTTTGGACTTTGCGTGATAAACTTTCTGCACCGACGTAGAAGGTTGTCCGTGTACGGTTTCCTTTGCTACCTCGGCTGCTTCTTCCACTTCTTGAGCCACTCTGATGGCGTTGCTAAACTTCAGTTCATCGTCCTTGAGCTTGAAGAGTGTCTTCAAAACTGCTTCGTTGTCTACTGAACAGATGAATTTAGTTCGCAAGGCTTCATCTAAAGGATCTTTAATGGATTGAAAATCACACGTAGCTGCATCTTGTCGTATTCTGCTTGCCAGTTCAGGAATAGTTTCGCCAGGTTTGCGTTTCATATCAGACCAGAACTTGAAACGTTCTCTGACAACAAATCGTTTTGGGTCAAACTGCTCTGCCATAAACGTCTGAATATCATTCATCGTTAGCTCATGTATGCTTTTGACAGGTTGTTGCTGAGCCGCTAAGTTGCTAAGCATTTTGTAAACGGAGTTAGATTGGTTGGTAAGAAAAATTTGTGCTTGCTTGTTGTCGGGAATAGAGTTAGCAGTGACGAATGTTCGGAACCTTGCCAAATAATCAGTCCATAACTCAGATGTAGAATCGAATGGTTGAAAACTTGCCATCGGTGTTGGAACATTTTCTCGCGGGTTGTTCAAGCTGCTTTGTAGAATTTTTATCTGCTCTTGAAGCATTGTCATTTGCTCTTGATGCTCGCCGCGTAAAACTGCCATTTGCTCTTGGTGTTGCTTGTTCTGCTCTTGGTGTTGCCTATTCCGCTCGCGATGCTCGTCGCGCAAAACTGCCATTTGCTCTTGATGCTCGCCGCGGAAAACTGCCATTTGCTCTTGGTGTTGCTTATTTAACAACAAAATTAGTTCGGAAATTTCACTCATTTTGACAATTCAAGCTGTTAATGCAAATTCAACAAATTTTCTTTTTTTCTTTCTTGACGCAGTTGAGTTCCTTGAATCCTCGTCGCCACTTTTGCCTGTTGTATCTTTGCACGAATACACAGGTTTATTAAAAAAACAATAGTAAATATTCACAAAAGTACTTAGCCAAAAAACAACCGTATTGAAAATAGAATGCTATTAGTTAGTTTTAATTGTAGTAGCTTGATAGCTTTGAAACTGACTGAAGAACCGAAGTAAAGGCGCATATTTAACTTGTAACAATTATGCTTGGAGATGCGCGTGTCCAATAATTGTTCGAGCAGAAGGCGCTGATTAAGATTAGAAGCGTTTAAGAAAACACTACGTCATCTATTGCACAATATCACAACACAGTCTGTTTGAAACTAGCAGCAAGGTTTGAATAAAACAGTATAATTAATCACCCTAACCCTAACCTAACCCCTAAACCATAAACCCTAACCCTTTTCAAGATTTTACGAATAAGAAAACGACACACTGCTACAATGGTTGGCGCCAGACGGCTGGGCGAAATCGTCCCATCCCGCAAAAGTATTGTCTTTAATTAACTAGAAACGCGCTGTGAAATCTATAAAATATTAAGATAAAATTAAAGACAAGGTCACCATATCCATAAATCCTTCAAAAAAATCGATAAGCAACTAAAGACGCTCAACTTAAAAAGCCAAAAGGAACAGAGTAATCATGCTGGACGGTCGTGGAGCGATTAAAAGAATAAGTGGGAGTAAACACAATAGGTTCGAAACTTAGTATATATCACGACACTGTGTCAATGATGGCTGTTTAGTTTCGAAGAAAGACGTTTTTGTTTTGTTGCATGGGTAGTTTTTGGTTAGATTTTGGATGAGCTTGCAAATATGCATGGGTAAGTGAATGTGATTTGCGTTTTTCTGATTTCCTTTAAGGATGAAGAGTTTTATATTGCCTCGACAAGGTATTGATTGCCTCCTCTAGATTTGTGGTGCTGATCTGTGGGAAATGAAACACTTAAAATGTTATCTAAATGATGTACAATAAGCTTTTGGCAATTGGAAGACGCTGTTTTAGTGAAGTAAGGCAATGAAGTAAGAAGATGCTGTTTTAGTGAAGTAAAAAGATGGCCTCTTGATTACAACCACAAATACAAACTGCATTTTAAACGATTGCGCAAATTAAAATAGGCTTATATTTTCATAGGCTGACTTTAGGCTGACTTTTTCAATTTTAAAAATATTTAGTAAATTTTTATAAATTATTGTAATCGCCAAACAGTATTTAAAAACTTGCACTTTCAGCTCTTTTCAACACAACGATGTGTAAGAAAAACTGACTCTTTTTTGACTTCGCTTCTGAGGAGCGCGGCTACTTTCGCGTAAAGTCGGCCAACATTTGCTTTTACATCCGGGACACCACATCTATATCACAGGTCGCGATCAAGCTCGACGTCGTCCGATCTCACCGGAACACTAACGACGGCAAATTAAACTTCATCGCGCAACGTCATTCAGTCAAGCGTTTCAACTTGAGCGGTCTGAGAAACAACGACACTTGGAAGCACATTCCGGTCACCAACATCGTTTCCGGTTGGCTGCAGAACCCCTCCCGAAACTTTAGGGTGAAGCTTTTCTCAAAGCAAAGCAAAAGTCTACTGGTGAACGGACAGTCGCCAAATAAAGTCCCTCATGTAAGTTGTTTTTTTTACTTTTGGTAAACTTTTTCATGCTGTAATTCAGGGCCGCCCAACCCATGTCACGCGGACCAAGTTTGGCCCGCTTTAAAACTTTAAATGGTCAGTGTGTTTTTTAAAAATGATATAAACAAAAAATAGGGTAGTCATGCTTCTTTATTTTTTTCAAGCGAAAACCCAGAAAAAAATTTACTTTAGTTGAAAGGGAAAAGTTTTCTTTGATACAAAGTGAACACCAAAACATTTCTTGATTTTCAAAATTCAACTGCAGTACTCATAGCCGTACCAGCAAAAAAAAGTTTAGGGAGAGATAAATTTTTCCTCGAATTTTGTCACATTTGCTCGAATCATGATATTTACTTTACGGATAAAACAAAAAAAATTTCTGAGATTCTAGGATAAAAACCGAAAAAAAAATCTTCACCTAAATTTGTTAGCTATTTTTTGCATTTGATCATTGTCGCTGCCATAAAATTCGTGATTTGGCACAAATTTTTCTTATCACTGCCCGAAAAATTATAATTTTGCTTAAATTTAGGAACAATTGTCCCCCTGCTTTTTCGGCAGGTACGGCTATAGCACTATAGCAGTGCTGTATTTGTTTGGCTCGCGACAATTTTTGATGAACCAAAATAAATGATTATGCAACAAAAGTACTTCAGCAAAAATAAATTTGGTTCTTAACGCGCTAAATCGTGAAAAAATTTTTCGTTTTAAATCCAATTTGTTCATTTAAAAAGTTTAAAAAATTTATGTTTTTTCTCGCAGAAGCCATTTTTGGAAGTGGAATTGATCGCTGATCATCATCGTCGTAAGCGAAACGCGGAAAACGAATGTCACGAAACTGCCGAGGGTGGACAAACCTGTTGCGTGAACACGTTAACAGTTAACTTCCGAGATATCGGTTTTAATTGGGTCATTTATCCTAATTCATACGACGCTAAGATCTGCCTAGGTGAATGCTACGCCGAAACGTCGTCAGTCTTGCACAAGCAGTTGGTCGATGAAACGCAGCTCTCCCGTCTAGGGCAAGGTCGACGAAGTCGAGGGAATCAACAGGGAAACTGCTGCGTGGTCACCAAGTACAAGCCACTTGGGATGCTGTTTTTCGACCATTCAGGAAATACTGTTTTCAGCAACGTGCCAAATATGCAGGTTCAAAAATGCGGCTGTATGTAAAGGGAAATTCCACGTTTTTTTTTTGTACGTCTTTGCTAAAGCCAGTGTTGTTTTAAGACTACACTTTGAAAAAACGGCTACGGGTAACCATTGTAGTCGGTGTTTTTGATGTTTGCAAAATTTGGCAAAATTTTTTTGATTTTGCAGCAGTTTTTTTACAGTGTGCAAATATTATATCCAAGATACGTCATAAACACATCATGATTTAGTCCGGTTTTTGTTTATTTATACAGACAAATTTGAAATAAGTTAGAAAAATAAATCAAAGCAGTTATTTTGGAGTTTGTTTATGAATTTGTTATTAGTGCAGTCAAATTTATTTACTCTTTATATTTGTAAAAAGCAAAGACCAGATAGCCTAGGCAATTTTACCAAATGCGAATATTTTTCATTACAGCTTGATGAGTCGACGGATATCAGAGATGCGGCTCAAATTGTTGTGTTCATTAGAATGGTATTTAATGATTGGACAGCTAAACAGGAAGTGTTTGGTGTTATAACTTTGAAAGAAAGGACGAGGGGGACAGATATTTACACTTCATTTAAAAAGTATTGCACAGAAATAGGATTGCCTTTGTGGAAGTTGGTTGCAATTACAACAGATGGAGCAAAGTCAATGGTAGGCAGTGTAAACGGCTTTGTTGCCTTGTGCCGAAGAGACGATGATTTTCCAGATTTTTTGCAGTACCACTGCATAATCCTCCAGCAAGTTCTATGCAGCAAGGGACTAAACACAAAAGAGATAATGGATGTCGCATTCAAAATTTCAAACTCCATAAGAGCAAAAGCCCTTCAACGACGCCTTTTCGCGCAGGAATTTGAGGGAAAGCAGCTTATTTTACACACGGATGTAAGGTGGTTAAGTAGCGGCAAATTTCTTCAAAGATTCTGTGATCTATTGGGGGAAATTCGTGTTTTTCTACAAAACAGAAGTGATAACGACGCCAAGTTGAACGATTTGGATTGGCTGAGCGACCTGGCTTTCTTGGCTGATATCACTGGCAGATTAGTGGCCTTAAATCTACAGTTGCAAGAAAAGGACAAACCATTTAGTGAAATGATCAGTGCTATTAGTGAATTTAAAATTCAAATTCCTGCACTGATCTCCGATCTAAAAGAAAAGCAGTTCAAATTTTTCGCAAACATTAAACACCATTTGGAAAAGCATTCTGGTGGTATTTGGGACCATGAGAAATATATTCATGAAATAAATTTGATTTCTGATGAATTTGAAGATCGGTTAAGTGATTTTCGAAAGATAGAAGAAATAGTTAAATTCGTATCATACCCATTCAAGTCGGATTTAAACATGTCATTTGTTTCTCAACAAATAAGTGACGTATTTGCGTTGGAAAGAGGTGACTTTGAAATGGAAATGTTAGCACTGAAAGTAGACGTGTTCCTCAAGGCCCGGGCATCCGAACCAGACTTATGGAGGTTCGTTGGTTCGAAATACAGCAACTTGAAAAAATGTGCGGAATATATCCATTCTTGTTTTGGGTCAACGTATTTATGTGAATCCGCGTTTTCATTTATGAATGCTATTAAAACTAAACAATGTTCTGTACTAACCGATTCCCACTTGGCCGATTGTTTGAAGTTGTCTTTGACGGGATATACTCCTGATTATGAAAAGCTGGTCAACAATATGATGATTCAAACATCTCACTAAATGAACTGTGTATCATTCGTTTTGTGTTTTATTCATTCATAATTAACTTGCTGGTTTATTCATTAAACCGAAGTGACCAATTATTATAATAAACGATTTTTATCAATAATTTATTTCTGTTGACAGCAGTAATATGCATTAAAGATATGAGATATAGTACCGAAAAAGTAAAAGGAAAGTTTTGGCTTTTTTGCAACGCATCATTGACCGGTCGATCGCGAGTTTGTAAGAAATTTTGTAGTCGATCTCGAACGATCTGAAGTTGGCCACCCCTGGACTATATAATAAAATAAAATGAAATTCTTCATTCGCTTGCCAAGTTTTAAGAGAGTAAGCATTTGCTTAACCGCTTGTCGGGTTATTCTCGGTCATGAGGTCGCCTTGAGCTGCAAATCCGAGAAATACTTACAGCTGCTTTGAGTCTACCCATCGTCTGGGTCCTGTGGTCTAGTGGTATAGCAACCTGCGTGGAAGACTACAGGTCCTTGGTTCGATTCGCAGTGAGATAAGCATTACTGACGAGTCTAACAAGAGCGAAACTCGAGTCTGGTGCTTCTCATTTTCAAAGTGGCTCAATTTCTGATCTAAAATGTTTGTGAAGTTGATTGAGTAGTTTTTTTTAAACTAAATGTTTCTACTGTTTATACAGCGGGTGCATTATTACTACCACCAACCAGGGAACATATTTACCATACCATGGAGTGAATAAATCTAGAGCAGGGTGGGAAAACTTTTTAGCTCGAGGGCCGCGTTCGGAAATTGAATTTATTTGTGGGCGGCATTGTAGTAATCTCTAAAAATATTGATCTTTATTATCAGTGGTGGATATTCAAATTCAGGGACCCGAGCAAGAATTTCTAAAAATTGATGTTTTCTAGAAAAAAAAAGGGCTTTGATTTTGTCTTTCACTTTTCTCTCCCAAAATCTTGGTGGCCTCTAAAAAAAAAGGGTCTTCACTCTGATTTTGTCTCCGATTTCGCTGATTTTCTCCCAAGGCTCTCCTAAATTCTCCCAACTCTTAGCCGACGATTTGTTTATTTTCATCAATATTTTCAAGGAAAATTTGTATCCATACAAACTATAGTCGTGGTTTCGGCAGACACAAGTGGGCCGGATGAAACACTGCGGTGGGCCGGATCCGGCCCACGGGCCGTAAATTGCCCACCCCTGATCTAGAGAATGTTTGCTAACCGAATACAGCTTTTAGTGCTGAGTGATCCCAAATAAAACCAAATTACTGAATTATTAACTCACCAACTCCGCCCGGGACGCGGTAAAATTGTCTAACGTTGACAGTCCACGGCGACGCAAAGGTTGAGGACGACTGGCTTAGGCTATTTGGTCGCTAGTTGCATTTAATTGTTAATATCAGAGTTGTTCTTTGATTTTTGACGGCAAAGGTTTTTTTTAATTGGCGAGGTGTTCAATGCTTGGTTATTATTTTTCTATTTAAACGTTTCTTCATTAAAAAAACAAGATTTTTTACTTTTTATCGTTTTCTCTTTGAGCTAAAAAATTACAATTAAATTTCAATTTTTTTAACAATTGACATAAAAATCTGAAGATCAAAAGATTAAAAATACTTTTGGTTAATAAAAAGAAAAATAAAAACAAATTTTCTCCTGTCAATTACCGCAAACTGAAAATTAAATAAGAACTTTTTTTTTTAATTTTTAAACATTATTTAGTATACTGCATTTACTCAGAGAGAAAAATTCTGTATATCAATGCGCTAAAATTTGAGTTAATTTTTTCAAAAATCAGAAAAGAATTTAGCACTTTGAAAAATCCTGACTACTTCAAAACATGCTTATTTGTTCTATGGCCTACTTGAGGATGGTCCAAGCCACGGTACGCGACCTTGTTTTTTGCAGCCCACTCAACGATTTGTACACGTTTTAAATCTTCTCGATAAAAGGCTGCGGTAATTTTTCCTAACAGGGGTGGCGAACTCGTGGTCCAAAAGCGGAAAATGTCAATCAATTCTCAGGCATCGAGCCAGCTGAGCTTCGCCGACTGAAAGCGACACTCTCCTTGGCTCACCGTGGATCACTGGACCCCGATCATATCTTGTATGGTCTTTTAAGTGGGTCCTCAGATACTCGCCAAGTGAGACTATCATCCAAACGCCCGTTTGTGCCAGGTGCGCAAAATCTTTTGGACAACCTTGCCAGACTTGGCATCCGCGCTTCTGAATGGACAGATCACAAATGGAAAACGGAGTACTGCGAAAATGCTTCCAGGCTCCGTGCTTTTGTGCCCGGGATTGGTGCCAGGCCTGGTGGGATGGGCTTACCCCGAGCAGCTTGGGTTAAGCTCAACCGCCTGCGGACTGGTGTTGGGCGATTCCATTCGTTCATGCACAAATGGGTCTCACTTTTTCATTGAATTGCGAGTGTGGCGCCTCTGAGTAAACCACAGACCATGTTCTAACAGCGTGCCCTATACATCGGGCACCACATGGAGCACGAGGTCTGACGGTTTTGGATGACGAAACTCGATGCTGGATTAATAACACCACTGCCAGCATCTGATTCAGGCAGTACAGCAGCCTGGGGTAGTAAAAGTATAAACCCTCGGTCCCAGTCTTGTTTGTGTCTGACCTGGAGTAAATATCTCTTCCAACGACGAAGAAGAAGAAGAATCCGATTGGTTTGTTGTTTTGACCTTTTTGCTGGTCTTCACTTGGATTTTAACGTATTGTCAAAAATATTTGCAAAATTTTTAAAAATAACGCTCAAAAATTGTCTTTTAACGTAGTAGTGTACGCCGAGATACTACGCAACAGTTTAATGGAAATGTAATTGGATAGTAGAACAATGACGTTAATTTAAATACCAAAATTATTGTTACATTTCGTTGTTTTACCAATAAAATTTATGGTCACTTTTAATGTCGATTTCAAGTTTAGTTTTGTTTAGTTTTTTTCCACGTAATTTAAAATATCATCTAACAATACTGTACACTACTAGAGGGGGGTAAGAAAAAGGAAAAAACGACAATTTAAGGAGTTTTTGCATTTGCCGAGTTAGTAATGGAATGTAGAAGTTGCGTTACAAAAAACAAGGTTGCTCAACGAAATATATTGCAAAACAGCATGTTTTCATAAAAAAGCACGTTATAAACCGTTGTTTTCACATTAAGTCTAATTCACTCAGTTGTATTTAAAAAACTTATAGCTACAAATAATACGTTCGTTTTTTGTATTGATAAATTTAATAATGCGTCTGAAGGTGTTTTTAAGTCATAATTAGTGTTTATGTGTATGTTTTTCTGTCGTTATACGTTTTTTACAACCCGAAATGAACTAATAATATATAATAATATCAAAAAAATTTTAGCCGACTTATTATAATATTCTTCACAACAATACTTCTTGTAACTGTTGTCGCGAGAGAAGGGAAAAGTTTTTTCTTTCTAAATTTTTTCTAAGGCAGACTGTCTAGCCGTGTTGTTCAGTAGGCCATAGTTTGTTCCTATTCAAAATTGTTTTGCTTGTTTCAAAAAATTAGTTATGGATAACTTGTAAACCTTTTTTTCCTTTTTCGTAGCAAAACATTGATGTTTCCTTTTGCTCTTTGTCGTTTTCGTTTTGTTAATGTAAGAGTGCTTGTCTTGCGCGATTACAGTTATTTTAATGACAACGGTTGTCGCCAGCTTGTCTCATACTTTTCTTTCTCTTTTTTTTTGAAATTCTTTTGTCGCGCATCATCCTAAAAAGTTTTCCTCATCCAGTCCATCGTACTTTCTCACTCCTCTTTACTACAATCAACAGTATATTGTACAATTGAGTCTAATGGAGTACTTTTTAACCGGGATCCCGTGGAACTTCATGGCTCCTAGCACTATTCACGTGATTCCGGGGCGTGGACTATTCGCTTTCGGTTTTCACTAAATGCAAAAATTAGAATAGGATGAATATCGCAAATTTATCTCAAGATTTCCGTGGTACCATAAAATTGAAGAGCATTGGTTCCGAGTCAGGCTGTGGCGTCGAAATCGTTGGAATCTTGTGTTTCAGGGCTGAGTCGAAGTTAAAATTGTTTTTTAGATTTAGTAGATGTGGTGTCGTTTCTTAAAATGCGCTGAAGTGGGAGTAGGAGTCGTTATTATGTTTGGTGACTTTACTTTACGCTAAATTGGGCCAACGTCTAGGCCAAGATTGTGGAGTCAAAGCGCATGCTTTGGATGAAGTCAGAGTCGTACAATTTTGAAAAAGCGGAAAGAAATTGGAGTTGAAATTATTTCTTCAAATCCACAACCTTGTTCACAACACTTACATTTCTGGTCTTGGCAATCCATGTTTTTTCTATTTTATGTGTTGCAGCTGGCTTATTGGAATTCAAACACAATAAAGTTAATTTCATGTTGACTAATTTCAATCATTATACAAGCAACGTATTATTGCATTTAGGTTTGCGTTTCTCAATCTCAGATTTAAAATCCTTTTTAAAGGACACTAATAAATGATACAGTAATTGTGTAGCCAGACATTGGTTATACATAAATGTGCTGATAGGCGTACCAGCCAAAAAAATTTGGGGTCAATGAAGTTTTGCCCGAATTTTATGACGTTTGCCCAAATCATTATTTTCTAGTACTTTACGATAGGACAAAAAATTGTCTAGGATTCTCGGATGAAGAACAAATTTCGTCCTAAAATCATGAAGATCTCTAAAAAAAGGTCTTCACCTAAATTTAGTAGCTAGTTTTTGCAGTTGATATTGTCACTGCCCTGAAATTCCTGACTGGCCAAATTTTTCATATCACTACCCGAAAAATTATGGTTTTTCCCAAATATTTTCTTGTCACCGCCCGAAAAATTTGAATTTTGCCCAAATCATGGAAACTTAAGGGAGGATTGCTTCCTTCCCCCCTCCAGGTACGGTTATGAATGTGCTTACATGCATGGTAGCCGATAAAAGGAAGAAGGTGAAATGACGTTTTAAATCGCAAGTCATTGATCAGAAAAAAATTGGAGCAAAAAAATATACTTGGAAACATTTCTTCTGTTGCCCTTACTTTGAGAATAGGCACCGAAACATGTTCCCTTTAAATATGGCACTGGCTGCATCCTTGTACCCAAAGAGCAAGAAATCTCTGTTGCTTGCACTTCTTGGAAACTTACAAGAAATTTCTCACCGCTCATCTACATACTGAATAAAACAACTTTCAGACTAAAATTTTAAACCGTCTTGAAATGACATAGAAAATCCCTTAGATCGCATACAAGTTTAGAGGTTTGAAGGTACAAATCACAGCATAAGCAGTTTTAATTTTTGAAAAGCAACGTACGTTTTGACTAATCTGTGACTAGTCTTTTACACCATTTACAGAGCAACATAAAAAGTTTACTTTACCATCATTTTTGACAAAAGCACTTTCTATAAGATTTCCAGAGTACATTTTTGCATTTATAAAAGCAACTATAAAAAGTAAGAAAATCCGTTTTCAAACTTAAATTCGATGTCTTGTAAATTTCCTTTGTCCAATGGTAAAGTAAAGATTAACAGAATTTATTCAGTATCAGTGCATATCAGTATTCCGATTTACATTTAAATACCACATATTTATCTATCAAAATTATACAACTTTCTAATAGCAAAAAATAAAATCACAGATTTTTTATACCTGTTTTCATATAACTGATTTAGGTGAATTAAAAAAAGCTTTGACGTCAAAAAAATCTATCGATTATGATTGAGGAAATCAACTTATGCCTTGAATTCGCTTTGATCCACTTGCTATGAATAACTTATGACTCGAAACAAAAAAGCTACACTTGGTTTCGCAAGCTGGGAATTACTTAATTCGCAAGCTCAATAAGTATATGAGTTGTGCTGAAAAACTCTCCAATAAAATCCTTTTACTTTATTTAAAAAATCCGGCGTGGAATTGAATTGTATGTCTAAGCAGAATTGTTTGCAAAACTTGCTACACAAAAATTCTATTGCGCATTGTGCTATTTTACTTATAAGCTCTATAAAACTGTTTGGAACTGTAAAAATAATAAATAGGCTCACCATATTTCCGTAATGTGATGCTTACACAAACACAAGCAACCAAATTGGTTACGTAATAAGTACATTTTAGAAAAACATTTTTTGATGAAATTTGTCTGAAAAGCTATGTATTCAATATTGAATGAAACGGTACCGTACTTTCAAAGTAGGTTTATCCACATTGTAATTTGCCGCTAAAAGTTTCTTTTAAAAAAGGGAATTAAAGTCTTAATTCCTTTTGTAAAGCTGCGTTTTTTTGCGCATATTACTGATATTAATGTTTTAAAAAAAGTTGGCAATAAGTTTTTTAGACTAAATAGCAAGTTAAATTTGGGGAGAAAACAAAATCAAACAAATTTATAAAAGATTTCTTGCCCCGAGCATCATTTCCAACCTCAGCCTAAAATAATAATTTTTTTCTGGCTAAGTTTTTTTCTTTTTCTTTACAGCACTTGAAACTTTTATTTTAAAATTTTTTTAATTTTTGAAAGATACATTAATTAACAGCACTTGAAAGTTTTTTTTTAAATCTTCTCATGCTGCTTGTAGAAAAGTTTATTAAAAAGAATTGATAGGCTATTAAATTTCACTTTCGAAGTACTTTACGTCATACCAAAACTTAAAAGTAAATTTTCACCTTGATTGAATTGAGAAGAGCGAACAATTTTAGATTAAGTCAAAGTATATTTAATTTCTCACGCAAGGTGACCCGTAATTAAACGCAGCAAAAGGTGTAATTTTTTCTGCCTCCTCTTTTTTTCGATTTGCGGATGTTGGTCACAGTTATTGGAATCAATCGAAGATATCCATCGCGGAAAAATTTAATTAAAGTAAACCTTTAAAGGAATTGCAAAAAAAAGAATAACGCTGGCGTCAAGTTGGGCAAAACTCAAGAACAATCTTGACAGTTGAATATTCCAATCATTCTTTTGTCTTCAAAGTAGCTCTAGTCATCACATGATCTAGCAATCAATCGCCAAGCGTGTTTTCATTCAAAAATTTAAATATAGGCTTATTCAACTAATTTTTTAATTGGTTTTTCTTATTTTAATACGAAGAAAGTTTAGAGTTCAATTCTAATCACTCGATGAGCCAAAATCATATAATTGATAATTGAAAAAACTTAACCCAAGATAAGAAAATATCAATCTCTTTTTATGGCTTGTGAACCCATATTTGAAACGTTTCATTCTAAGAGAAATCTTAATCACAATATCGAATTATCATACAACAATAGAAAACAAATAACGCGATAAAAATAGGCGAAACGACTTTTGGATTGTCGTCTTAAACGTGTTAAAAAGTCAAGTGCGTCAGCCAGACTTTAATTACTTTTTACTTCCATCAAGCCAAGTGTTGAAACGGACGAGTTCGTTGATTGCAGCGGGGTGTGAACAGCCCTTTACTGTCGACCTTCTTCAATGCAAATGCCAAAACTTACTTTCAATTTATGGAACAGGACAACGTGTGCATTGCTCAGGTCATTATCACATCCGATATTAGCTGTTAAAACTCGAATAAAAGCCAACTGAGCCCTTGGTGACGTTAAACTGAAGCGAATAGATGAAAAACGCTTTGCATGAACGGCATTTTGGAAATTTTTTTTAACATTTGACCTTCTGTTGGTTAGGAATTACTGCCAACTCAGCCAAAACATACCGTCTAATGTTAAGTTAAAGGATAATGGCTCAAAAGTAGCGTGATAAAACGTCATCTTCTCCACCGACAGCAAATTATTTTGAAAAGATTTCCTTCATAAACAAAAACTTTAAGTCAATCAAAATTTGGCTGTAAAGCAGCAGAGTTCAATACAAGTTAAATCCGCTTTAATTATGGACTCAAAATTGATTTCAGCTTTGCCAAAAGAATCTTCAAAAAGTAAATTTTTCTCGTAACGTAATGTTATAGTCTATTTTTTTTGTGGTTTTGAGGAAATAATTGAGAAAAAATGCCTGAGCTTTACACCACTTTGTTTCTCTAAGGAAGCAAATGAAATCAAGTGCCAAAGCTACACCGCAAACCTCCATGACAGTAACAGATAACTTATAGTCGAAAACCTTAATTGCTACGATTGTCAATCAATTTTTTACATGGAAAACGTTTATATTTAATTAAACGCTCTTGCACAACAAAAAATTACCTATTAACACAAAAGAGTGAACGAAAGTAGCCGCACTTTCGGCAAAGAAAATAGATGATTAAATATGATGAGTTTAGGAATTATTCTTATACTATTTATTTGGAATTATTCTTAAATAGTTAAGCGTTCCAAATTTTATGCTCCGAGATTTATATTATTTATATTTTTTAGTTTATTTTTAACAAACTTTTCAGTCATAAAAAGCTTTGAAACAATAAGCACCCAAAAAATACGTACTAAGTTCATTATCAATTCACGTTTTTTCTTTCTTGTATTAACTCCTTTGAAATACGTTGCAATGATAAAATCATTTTAAAGATAATATTTCAAGTAAAATTATTTTTTACATTTTTATTGTGATTTGAAGGATTGAGAAATTCTATTCTTCTCTATATGATTTAAACAAGAAATGCCCCGAAAATAGGCATGATATGAAAACCTGATGCCGAATTAGTTTGGAAAAGAAAGAAAATTTTCACAAAAAAAAATCAGTGAAAAAGTTTATCACAAAATTTTTATTTTCTAGCCTAGCGCCTTAATAGAAAAAAATTATTTGATTAAAATATCTTTAATGAAAATTGTCAAGTGTTTAGACAGTTAAGAGGTAGCTTAAGCAAGTTATAACCAAAAAAACAAGCATTGATTTTCCAACATATGTGTCTTGAAATAAAATTTTTGCGTGTGTCTGTTCTTAATTTGTCTAAAGTTGTCTAAAGTATATAAAGTATTAAACTGAAATACCACAGCTAATAGAAAAGTTAAACAGCAACAAAATCTACAAACAAAAACACAAATAAAAAAGATATTCTTGTTTCTAAGCAGTGTAGCTGTTGATACGAACTCATATTAAAAATTTTAACCTATACTGAAATCGAACCAAGTTTTTTTCGTTCTTGAAGGACTCGCTTTTATTTTTGCATTACTAGATAATTTTTTTTGTGAATAAATAATGATACCAACAAAAGAAATTGAATTTGATAAAAATTGAAAAAAGGGCAAAAAAAGACAAAAGAAAGATTACTGTAAATATATAAGAATTCCGATTTCAAAAAATTTTGTAGGCTATAGCTAAAACTATTTAAGGCATTATTAAAAATAACATCAACAATAACTTTAGTTAAAGTTTACAAAAAGCCTATTTGGCATTATACTAAATTAAATCTTTGTGTTTTTTCAACGCCCTTTAACCATATTTTAATATAATGACAACATTTATTCGACAATTCTAAGAATTTATATGCCATAGTTCATAAAAATTGCTAAAAATTTGAAAAAAAAGATTTTTTAATTTTCTCTAGAACAGCGTGGTCCGAAGACTTTTTCACAAATAGATACAAAAATGTTTTTCCTTCCTCGCCATATGAACATCTTCATTGCTGAGAATTTCGACGGAACATCTCAGTTTGATAGCAATTTGACTTTCTAGCAGAAATTTCCGACCTCGATTCTACTTTAGCAACTTTTGTTATGTCCGTAACGACAAATTCTGGAATAGAGTCTCGTTGCTTGTTTACAATGCCCGTCACCGCCTTCGGGGAAAATATCAATTAGGTCAAAAGTGCCTTACAAAAAAGAAGATAATTATTGTTTATTATATTGTTGTTTTGATCTCTATATTTATCTTCCTGACTTTGCGTCAAAGGAGTTATACGTACTTTTGGCTATAGGCTTATCAGCCAAAAAAATTCCGGGGAGGGCAATACAGTTTTGTCCAATTTTCTGACGCTTGCCCGAATCATGATTTTCTTGTACTTTACTGACAGGGAAAAATTTTTTTTCTAAAATTTTAGGATGAAGACCAAAAAAAAATCTGTCCATAATTTCTCGATTTTTGTCTTAAGAACACAGTCATCTCTAGAAAAACTTCTTAACCTTAAATCTTAAACTTTTTTTTGAATTTAGTGTTCATTTTTGATGCACAAAGAATTTGTTTTGTCCTAATAATTTCTTGTTGCTGACCTAAAATTCCAGATTTGCCCAAATGTTTTCTATTGCTGCCCATTTTGCTCAAATTTTTGAGACCTGGGAGGACAATTGCCTCCTGCCTCCCGGCAGGTACGGCTGTGCTTATGAATACCGTCAAACAATTAACCCGATCTTCTTCCGGAGACGCCAACGCAATGTTGCCCGGTTGAAACTTTTAACTTAGTTTTTTAGTATTTTTTAGATATAATAATCAATTTCTATTCTTTTTATCGTAATATTAGTTTTTATTTTTTATTCTGTATGTGACGGAGTCGCAAACTGCCTCGTCCTTCCTCCAACTCCTCACAAACGTGCTTCACGACCAGCACCAGATTTGGATGATTTTATTTTGCAAAACAAAACAATAATGGCGGCGCTAGTCCGAAACGGTTTTCTAAACAATAACACAAATTTCAAAATGTTTCAATACGTAGACACTTACAGACTTACCAACGATGTTGGGCGGACGAGCAAAGGAAAGTATTAAATTACTAAATTCTCTACCAAAGTAGACAACGTCCAAAGGGAAAAATATACAGCAGCCAGATCAATCTAAAGACTCTGTGCAAAATGCGAAGTTACAGCCAGCTCAAGTCAAAGGACTCACTTAACAACGTGGCATCACTTTATGCCCACAGCCGCGCGAGAACGCATTAAAAGGTAGCGCTGATTATTCAGCGCCGATACAAAAGGCGCGCTGGCTCGAAACCCGCACCCAACATCTACTTCTCAAATACATTACGCGAACGACGTAACACTGTATTTTGATTTGTTTTTCAAGGAGGCTATAATCAGGAATGTTATCATTTATTGGAATTTTTTTACTTCATCAGGCCATACTCCATGTGATGATTATTTTGGTGGTTAACTTATACCAGCGGTTTAGACCTCCTTATATGCTTAACTCGGGGTGGTTCAAACTTACACTTTTGGGCCACATGCGGCTCACAACAGCATTATCTGTGGCCAGCGGAAGAGTTTTAATTTATTGCATGACAAACCATATCCCTTGAATCTTCTTGGTCTTTACAAACCTTGTGTTCCCAGATCTGTAAAGAGAAAAATATTAAAAAATATATTACTTTAAAGCAGGGGGAAAGTTCTTAGCTCGAGGGCTGGGTTCAGAAAATGATTTTGATTTCGGGCCGCATTAGTACTTGCCTCAGCTCAACCCAGGCCTCAAACTTACTCCAAGACAAAAAAATCTTAGCAATCGTTTTTTGCCACCAGGGATAGTTTCCAACCAACTGCGGTCCGCATATTCTACGTAATTTAAAGAAGTGGCCCGGGGGGGGGGGGGGCAACAAGCTTGGACAATCCCGGACCAACTGATACAAGTTCTTTTTATTTATTTTAAAAAGTTTATTGTAAAGCTTTTACAAAGCTGGTGAAACTCTAGTTGAATTTTAATAACTGCCAAAGTAAAGTCTTTTTGGATTGACTACAAACATTTTTTCCTCGCATCGTTCCTAAGCTAAATATTTCGCCCAACACTTTCGATCCACAAGCAAACAAAAAAACTGAAAGCTTTTCAGTTGAGTTTATAGCCTCCCCCACCCCAATATCTTTCATTTATCCTCTTTAAATGTCCAAATTAAACCCTTTATTGAGTCACTTTTCTTGAGAGCACCTGCACACGTCATAGTCGGCAACGTAGCCGATTGGACAGGAGCGTCGCATTGATGTTACGTCACAGTCGGCAACGTAGCCGATTGGACAGGAGCGTTGCATTGATGTTGAAACTGATTGACACAGTTGCGCTTCGAAACCTACTCGAGTTGTTCTGCTGGTCTTTCGAAAAGACAATTTATTGCACTTTCCTCCGCTTGTAAACTTTGAAAAATAGTTTCCAGGGTGGAAAAGAGCAAATTCGCTTTTAATGGATTGCTTCCTACTGCACAAAACAGGAGGGTTTACTCTGAACAAGCTCGTCTTGCTTGTCGATGGTCATGTTGCTCTAATCATTTCTAATCTACTTGACTATTCATGTGCATAAGCCTATTTCTAAGCCACGATACATGCGATGAAAGATATAAAAACCCTCTCAAACACTAGAGTACATTTCTGCAAGGGTCTATATCAAGGGTAGGCAAACTTTTTAATTTGAGGGCCACACAATTTTGTCCGAGAGCCACACTAGTATTTACAACGTGAATTGGTACCTTAACCAAAGAAAAGAAAAATAGTCGCATTCCCAGATGTAACTTTTAACACTTGGCGGACAGTAGTTTGCCCACCACTGTTCTATTAATACATAATCTCCTTTTGAGTTCAGCACTTATACCAGCTGCTTGCTTCAAATCAAGTGTTCACAGTACGAATCTGGTAACTATTTTTCTTCAATAATATGCTTGTATAATATTGCAGGGTTACTTTTCAAAATGTTGCGTCTATTCTTGCATTTTGAAACCTTAAATAGTCTTGCTAGACAAATTGAAGACAAAGCCATTAACTTAAGAGTTAATGCAAAAACTTTAAATATCTAGTTGCGTTTTAGCATATAGTTGAGAGGAATATAAAAGAAATTAATTTCTTGACATTTGATTTAAAAAGAAAACTTTTTTTATTTTTTTATTGAAAACACTAGATTAATTTAAGCACTATTTTTTGACTTTTTTATTTTCTAAATTATTATTTTTTGGCTGTGATTTGAGCAGTTGTCAAAGGGTAGCCAAAAAACAGCATTCCATAAATGGGGTCTCAAAGTAAAAGCATTTGAGAAGCCTTGGACTGGAAGAAGAAATGTTGAAGCTAATATTGAAAAAAACTTTTATTTAATCGGGGAAGTGAGGTTACAGTTTTGTGCAGCAAACGCTAGAACAATTTTTATTAATTCGAACAAGTGAAGCAAAAGAGATGATTTAATTGTCTGCGAATCATGTCTTCCGTTGCTGAGTCAATCTAAACACATACAAAATAACAAGATTGTGTTGTTTTGGTTAAACATCGAAATGGTCCGAAAATCTTCAAAGCATTTTGCCAAGTGCAATTCGTAAATGAATAGTTTGTTTTCGCTGTAAGCAAGATCAGTGAAGGAATTTTTGTTGTTAGCAACTTGTTATTGATCATGCTTTAGACTTTCTGCAGTTTTTTTAACTAGCTGTGTTTAGATAGGCTTATCATACGTCTTGATTTTGGCGGGACAGTCCCAATTTTAGGGGCTTTTTCCGAGCCGGATCGCCAGAAATCCAAGACAAATTCGAAGTGAAGACCTCCTATTTTCTAAAGAACGTTACTTTTTAGCGACGAAAATCATGAAATCCGAGACTGATTCAAAGTGAAGACTTTTTTTTAGAAAACACTACTTTTACGGATGAATTTTATTTATTAACAAGCGTTTCGGTTTGGTTCTTCAAAAACATGGTATACCTTTGTTTAGATAATTTCTAGAAATATTGCTAGATATTAATTATACGATACAATAAAAAGAATTCGAAAAAATCTTTTCCCTATTTTGTGCATTCCAAAAATAAATTCTTAACGTTTTCGTAATTTTGTTTTCTTCGTTCATCCTGATTAACTCTACATATTACATTACATAATCTAATAAAAGTTTGGTTCTAAATCATATTCTTGATAATGTAATTTATGCAGTCGAAACGTTTTCCATTATTGCTTTTTTTTTAGTACAGTAATTCGTTCACAAAATTTATCTTATTTATTAAAAATACTATTAATATTGGTATTATCTGCGTACCCCTTTGACAAAAATGGAAAGTCTATCTTAATTACAATTTATTCTACGTTTGATAGATTTTTAGAACAGATATTGATTCGTTCATTTATAAGTAAGCGATCAATCATCACAAATGTCAAGTTTTTTTATTGCACAATACAAATGTCATTAATTATTTCATTAAGTTATTTTTATTTTTTTATATAGATATTATTTTTGTACACAGACAGAACTACAAACTTTAACATTTTAATACTATTATTAATCAAGAACAACGTCGAAAATTTTAATTCGGCTGCAAACTTATTCAATTTTTTGACGTTGCTGCCACGAGACAATGCAATATAATTTTTTTACCCAGTTATTTTAAGCTTCTTTATATAGTTACTTATTAACCATTAATGTTAATTATGTATTTCTAATCACTTTACGAATTGCCTTCGAGAAATCGATGAAAGACGAGATCGTGGTTTTATTTCTTTTTGCTGCCGGCCAATAGAAACAGTTGCTTACTTAAAAATCATATTGTGTCAAAATGGGTTTATTGTAAGTGAGAGTAGTATAGGCTTATGCAGCGACCATCATTCTTAATTTCCTTCTCCCCAATTTGATAACAAAGACTACATAGGGTTGCCAGTCGTTTGGTATTTTTGCAACAGCTTCAATTTAAGCGATATATTGACTAAGCTCAACATGGCGGATATAATTGCTTTGAACTTTTAATAGATAAAAGAAGCAAAATGATAAAAAAGAAAAACAAGTATGAAAAAACAACGAAAAAAAATTTTATGAAAAAACTTTTATAATTTGTATAATGAATTGCTTAATTTTAAAACAAAAAATTTTTTTTAAGATGCTTGTGTAAATTTCAAAGTTTATTCAAACTTATGTGTTTTAATTTCAGAAGTCAGTTGGGTTTTTTTTCGTATATACTTTTTTATGTAAATGAAAAGAATTTGATAATTTCCAAAGATTTTACAATACTTGAAAAATTGCTGATATGCCTATATTCCATAACGTATTTCAATTTTTTGTATATTACTTATATCGTTTTGATAAACAAAATCAGTTTTAACGAAAGAAATTGGCAAATGGATTCTAAAAGAGATTTAAATGTTTTTTAAGCAACCGTAGTTATCATGTCAAAAATTAAACTTATCGATATGGCTACTCAAATCGGACTTGAATTTAACAGTTTGTGAAAAATAGCAAATTAAATCACGTATCGTAACAACGAAAAATGATATCATAATTATTACGAACGAAATAACGTATTTAGTAGACCACAGGCACTAGGAAGTTTTGTCATAGTTTTTAAATCCCATTTTTTAAAATTATCGAAAATCACTTTGTAAGTTACATGTTCAGAGTTGCATGTCAAGATCAAAAAGCTGCTGAGCATTAAGAAAAAGAATTTTTAGTAATTAAAGATGTTGATTGCTTGTGAGTTTCATTTAAGCAAGGATCGAAAGATTTTTTTTTGCTGTTAAAGTTTAAGATTTTCTAGTATTGTCATAAATTGTGATTTATAAAAACAGATAATTTAAATAGAAAAAAGAGCTCTTTTATTTTTCACAATCCTAAAAAATATTTGTATTTTTACGAAAAAGTCAGCATAACTAATGATTATCCCCAAATTTGCTTTTAACATTTGCTTTATAGTTATTTTTATAAAACTTTCTGTTGTTTTAAGAAGTTATCAGTAAGAAAATGCAACTTTCTTGTGGAAAACCACTCAAATAACTTTTTTTTATTTTAATGAAACAAAAATTGTTGCAAGCTGACAGCTTTTTTTAGATATTTGAAAACTTCAAATAGGCAATTTTCAATGTTTTTTCAAGGTGCTTGAAATCCAATTAATTCGATTTTTTGTGCTTTTGTAATAACTGACTTTGTCCGATTGCGAATTAAATCCAAGACACTGCAAGAAAGTAGAATAAAAAAAAATTCCTGAAGTCATAATCGAATCGTTTATTAGTAAATAAACTTTGCACAAATGGAAACAGCCATTTGGCTTTTGCTCTCCGTCTGGGCGCGTTTGTGCATTTGGCAGCATTCTGTCAGTTTATTTTGCTTATGATACTAGGCACGGCTTATATTATATTGTACCATGGCGTATTACTGTGATAACAAATGACCATGCAAAAGCTTTTTTTGCTCGGTCATGTTCGTTGTAATGGAAACAAAAAGTTTGCCGTGATAATTTTTTTAATGAACTACTCGAGTACTGAAAGTTTTTTCAATATTACGTCTAAACGTTACAAACGCGTAATAAATCTCTAAAAAAATTTGCTAATTTTCATCATGATATTCATAAGAATTAATAAAAAATGTTCTAATTAAGCCCAAGTTTTTAAACTTATTAAAAATAAAATATATTTTTAACTAATTAAAGTTGTGCAATATAGATGGGTGACTGTTACTTTTTAATTTAGATTGACTACAATTTTTAATAGTTAATTTTTGCTGAGGCAAAAAAAATTTTTAGTTTTTGATATTTCACAAAACGTTTTTTTCTTAAAGTTAACAAAAATAAAAACTTTTTTTAAATAAAACATTACGCAGCTAGACGGCGCAAGTACCCTAACATGCCTTTTTCTCTTGAAATATAACATCATTAGCAAACAACACGACTTCCGGAGTAGTGTGTTATATAAGACGCCGTATTGATCGCATTGAATCATTCCAACCGTTAAGTTTTCATGGTTTGGAAAAATTAGAAGATTGTGTTAAAACGAACTCAAGCAGAGCTTGCGGGAAACAGAGTTGTTTTACAGTGAAATGAACATCGCTCGTTCGCTCGCTTTACTGTGAATAAAATAGGTATACTTTTGATGAAATTTCCAAAAACATTTGGATTTAATGAAAGAATGGATTATTTTGTTATTTAATAGCATTTTTTTGGACTGAAATTGGTTTTAAAATCTCCAAAACTTTAAAATATTGCCGGGTTTGGTAAAAGCATTGAGTGCTTAAATTCAAAAAAAAATAAACACGTAAAAATATTAATTGATTTCTTCATAAACTAAGGATATAAACTCAAAGAAAAAAGTATTAACTAGCTATTTATTTTTTCTTTTGTTAAATATCTTTTAGAACATCTTAAGATTGATTTGAATTGCACAATCTGATGGAAAAATGACTTTCTCTTCTTTAAAATCAATTAACGATGGAAAGAAGGCTTTGAGTTTAATTAAATGTTCGAATGTAATGAATAACATGAAATATGACGTAAACCTCTTATTGGTTTAAAGCATTCAACGATTAATAAATTTGAAAATTTAACTTTCTAGCGTTTTTTATTCAGAAAGAATAATTCTACAACTAAAAAATTTTTTTTAGTTTAAAAAGCAAAAAAAGCGTGAAAGTTATTGATTAGCGAAACAATTGCATTTGTTTTTTAAAAATGCGATATCTTGAGCATATACAAAGTGCAAATGCGATATCTTGAGCATATACAAAGTGGGCTTACGCAAAGATAAATAGTTTCAGTAGCGAATTTTTCAAAAAAACGAAAACTTTTCTTTCGTGAAAGATGACTTTGGTGCAAAACTGTTTAAAATTTTAATAAATGTTGGCTGCTATTTTGCTCAAGAATGCAAATAACTTTTTTCACCAGAGTTTTTTGCGACCTTAATCGCCGGTACGCCTAAAATACTTCCTTTAAAACAGGAAAGTTGACAGTTAATTACTTAAAAATAGTTGAAGAATATGCAATTGTGAAATCGTCAAGCCTTCAAAAAACTTTTTCTCAATTTATCGCCGAGGGGTGACAAGCGAGCCTATATAAAAGAAGTAAAATTCACTTTCGCATTATGAAGAAACAAATTTCGAGTGAGTTCATCTCAAGAAAAAAAGTATTGAATTTTCTGAATTGAAAATTAACCTCTGCCGCACACAGTATTTTGATAACGATCGATTAAACTTTTATAGAAACCGAACCAGTTCTTAAAAAGTCCATTAACTTGGCTTGTCAAAAAATATGTTATCAATGCAGTGAGGTTTTAGAGAGAAAGTGGTTTTTTGACAGGAAAGATTGTGTTGTATAAATTGACTGCTTTTTAAGTTTATAAAGCACTAAAATTTTTTTCTTTTTCTTTTAGATTTCACGAGTACAGTTGATTTTTAAAGTACATAAAGCAAATAAATAAAAATATAAAATGTATTGTGACAAATATTTAAGCATTGTTTTCTATCTTTGTTTTGCCCATGCTTTTTCTACGCTTGAAGCGAACCAAAATATCGACCAAAGACTCCTGCAAGAGATCCCGTCTCCTCAGAATTTCCGCCCAGAGCAACATGACTTGGTAAGCCGGCTTGTGGAACAACATCAGCGGCAAGCGGAACTGCTGGAACGAGAAGCCCAGAAGTCAGCAGAAAATATCGACGAAAACGAGGAACAATTAACCAATGAAGCAACTAGAATCGAGTGGCTGAAGAAAACCGTCCTGAAAAAACTGAAGCTAACTGCTCCCCCTAACATAACATCAAGCGAAAGGATTCCTCTTGATTCTCCTGTAATGCAAGCTCTTTTCAAAGAATATGGAATCGATCAGTCGAGAATGAATGAAGAAGACGACGAAGATGAAATTAAAAGTCAAAAGCTTATAAGCACCGCCAAACCTCGTAAGTTTATAAATAAAAGCTAACAAAAAGTTATATGTAAGAGTATAGAAAAGCTGTTAACCAAGGAATTAACACTTGACATTTACCTAAATTAAACCATTGGTTTAATATACTATTATAGAATATTTTAAAATTATAGAAAAAAAAAAATTATAAATATTTTATCCACATAAAACAAGCCTACAACGATAAATTCACATAGGCAAATTTGTGTAATTGTAGATTTAAAGTAAAAAATCATTGCTTGATTCCGCTTTGACAAAAAATCTGTAAACCGCATCGGCGGAGAAGAAGTTAAGTACAAAATATTTTCTTTTCATCGCTTAAAAAATCAAGTATAAAATAAAACAACTAGTTTTTCATTTTAAAACAAGTTAAAAATTGCGCCTGTTTTCTAAGCAAGAATACCGGTTGAGCTGGGCGGTTGCTGCTTTAAAAAAACAACTTTATCGAGGCTTTTGAAAACGGTTTCCACATATAGCATGAGAATATGTAGAAGACCAAAAATAATTCCTTGAAAAGCTTACAAAAATGCTTAAAAATAGAGAATAAACAAATGCAAAATAAAGATTGACAGAAATACATTTGAATCGATAAACCCAACTTTATCGGCTCTAAACAGCAACCACAAATTTTCAAGCTGCATTTTCAGCGACCTGCGCAATTTTAAATCAGCTTATATTTTTATCCGCCTTGCTTTAATTATTTTTAGAAATATTTTTTGGGTCCGCTATTATTTTTTGTAACCGCTGAAAAATAAATGAAAATTTGCGTTTTCAGTTCCTTTCAACACGACGACGAGCACGGAAAACTGGTTCTTTTTCGATTTTGCTCCGGAAGAGAGGGAAAACTTTCGCGTCAAGTCGGCCAGTATTTGGTTCTACGTCCGGGACACCACTTCTACGTCACAGGCCGTGATCGAGCTTGACGTCGTCCGATCTCACCTGAACACTACTGACGGCGAATTGAACTACATCGCGCAACGTCACTCGGTCAAGCGTTTCAACATGAGCGATCGGAAAAACAAAGAAACTTGGAAGCACATTCCGATCACCAACATCGCTTCCGGTTGGCTGCAGAACCCCTCCCGAAACTTCGGAATCAAGCTTTTTTCGAGACAAATCAGAAATCTAGTGGCGAACGGGTTATTGCCAAATGAAGCTGGTTATGTAAGTTTCTTTTTTCTAACTTTTGGTAAACTTTTTAATGATATATTTATAAGTAAAAATAGTTTTTTGCGAAAAAAAACTGTCTTTAGCAGAAATTAATTTCATTTTAAACGCGCTATGTCGTTAAAAATTCGCTTTTTAATCAATTGTTGATTTAAACGATTTAGTAAAATTTTGGTTTTGTTCTCGCAGAAGCCATTTTTGGAAGTGGAATTAGTCGCTGATCATCATCGTCGTAAGCGAAACGCGGAAAGCGAATGTCACGAAACCGCCGAGGGTGGACATACTTGTTGCGTGACCGACTTAACAATCAACTTCCACGAGATCGGTTGGCATTGGATCATTCATCCTACATCATACAACGCCAAGATCTGCCAAGGTGATTGCTACGCCGAGACGTCGTCGATCATTCACACGCAAGTCGTCCGCGAAACGCAAGGCCGGCAAATGGTCAATAGATCGGCGCAGATCGGACGCGCGAATCGGCAGCGAAACTGCTGCGTACCCATCAAGTACAAGCCACTTAGCATGCTGTTCTACGACCATTCAAAAAACATTGTTTACAGCGACGTGCCAGATATGGAGATTAAAAAGTGTGGTTGTGCGTAAATAGAAAATTCGATGTTTTTGAATTGTGTTTTTTGCTGATGCCAGTTTTTCTTTTTGTGGAGGCGGTTATGGGGCTGCGTAGAATAATCCATTCAAAGATACGTCACAATTTCGTAAGCACGTCACGATGTTGACAAGTTTTTATTTTTTTAAGTAGACGAAAATGAAATAAGTTAAAACAAACAAACTAAAAAGAAGACTTAATCAGTAAAATGCTATTCAACCGCCCAAAGTACACTTTGTCTTTTCGACGTTTTGTTTATTGCAGTAATTTAATTGAATCAGATTTTTAAATTATATTTCTTTTTTATTGAAAGTCATTGCACAAACTAACTCAAAGCAGTTATTTTGGCGTTTGTGTATGAATTTGTTGTAAGTGTATTGAAACTTATCTACTGTTTATATTTGTAAAGTATGAAATTTTGCATAGGCCAAGCTATTGGATGCCTAGTTCGCATTTTATTGTTAATATCAAAGTTGTTCATTCAGCCTTGATCGCAAATATTTTATCTAAATGGCAAGGTGCTCAGTGCTTGACTTTTATTTTTCATATTTTTCTATTTAAACGTTTTTTTCATTAAAAAAAGATTTTTACTTATATTTTATATTTTCTTTGAGCTGGAAAACTATAATTACATTTGACTTTTTGACACGATTCTCTGTTTGAGACCGAAATTCTGAATGCAAAAAGGTTTAAAAAACTCTTAGCTAACTTTAAGAAAAGTGGAGGCAAAAATTTATTTTCTTGATTAACGTAAATTAAAAATTAATACAGGACATTTTTAAGGGTTTATTTGATATGGTTACTCAAAGAGAAAAACATTCTGTACATTAGTTCTGATTTTTTAATTGTCTTTTGCGCTTATGAGTTTGCTGATAAAACGCTTTTGGGGTAAATGCGCAAAAAAGAAATATTTGGGCAGTAAACCAAAGAAAACTACCTTGTTTACTTTATTTTAACTAAAGTACTTTAATGTAAATAATAAAGTTTGGAGCAATTGCACTTTTAAGCAATCAGCAAATAACTTGAATCGTTCATGTTAAAATCATCATCTTACTTTCATTATGTAACTAAACCATTTTCTCATTAAATTGTTCAATTTTACTGCTAATTAAATTTGATGTACATGAAAATGCTGGAAGCGTTTTTGTTTAAAAACCTTTCCCTCTCTTTTGAAAGTTTAACCAGGATAAATTGATAATTAAGCTTATGAAACCTTGCTAATCCAAGAAAATGCTGGGCCCTCTTCCATAATGCTTTGCACCAACATATAACCTTTTAACTGTTCATTTTTTCCTGTTTTCTCTGCTTGTTTCTCAATGCAATTAACAACTGACACAAGCTGATGCTCTGCAATGTGAATGGATTTTTTCACAAACCAGAGGATAGATAATTTTGTTATCGTTAAAAATTGTGACTACTTTGAAACTATTTGTTTGCCCCTATTTAAAATCGCTTGGCTGGTTTTAAAAATTAGTTATCAAATAACTTGTAAAGCCTTATTTTTTCTTTTTCTGTAGCAAGATATCTATGTTTTCTTTTGCTCTTCGTCGTTTTGTCAATGTAAGCATGCTTGTATTGCGCAAATAAAATCACTCTTACCTTTTATTTTGACGCTTAAGTGAGGCATTTGTGCACCCAATGCCAAGCATGTTCACTATGCAATGTTAAATGTATTTCGCACGGAATGTTTTTTATTCCGGTTGTGCTCGCGAGTGGCTTTTCGTGCCCGAAGTCACAAGCTATCTGTTGTTACTCGTTGTGATGTCTATTTATTTCTTTCTCTTTCATCTAAAATAAAAAAATTTTAGATAATGATATTGGTGTTGATTGAGACATGATGGGAAAGGTTGTTTGATAACATCAGGGCGTAATTGATGGGTGCAAAGTTAAACCTTGAGTTTATTCTAAAAATGGGTAATATATTTGCAGTTAGAAATAAAATTGGAGGAAATTATGAGCTGACTGAAAAAGTTTTCTTAGAATTTTTACATTGCAAAGGTCAAACAAAAATTATTTGGAAATTTTATTATTCGTTTATTTTTTGTAAAATTCAAATTTAAAAACTGTTCTTTTAAAGTGTATATTGATAATTTGATTTGAATGGCTTTAAAAACTGCAGTTTTGGTAAGAAAGCCACCAACATTTTCTTCTGAAAAAAGTTGTGAAAAACTATTGTAATTTAAAATTTTTTTGCTTCATCAAAGCTAGTTACAGTGATTAACAAACCAGAACAAAATTAAACACTCTCTAAGTAAAAATAAAAAATTTTATTGCACAATATAAAAAAAGTTTGTAAAAAAGTGGAGTTCAATAGAAACATTGAAAAAAAATTCTTTTTGTACGGAGACTTTTCTTTAATTTGTAAATAATGTAGATTCTAACAGAATAGGCTATTTTTGATCATCAGCTAAATTCAAATCCTAAAAAAGCAATATAGGCTGCTTTTAAAAAGCAACAACTGTTGTTGTTTAAAATATAATATAAGGTTGTTAGAATTATAAAGTTGTCATATGTTTAGCTTGATTTTACGACATTGCTTAATTGCATAACGACATTGAAATAGACCAGAAACTAGTAGATTCTTACTTCAACTTGACGAATCCCGAGAAATATTAAAAGGATTTAAACTCTTATCGTTAAAGGAAGGCATGAAAATGTTTTTTATATTATAACCTTGTTCGTTGCCTCAGGCAAAGATGGCAATCTTAATTAGTTGTTACTGACAATGTAGTCTTAAATGCTTCTCAGCGCTTAAAAACGTGCTTTCAATGCTCGAATCAAGTTTCTTTAAAAAATAATCAAATCTAATTTATTGTACTGCTGGTCCAGGCTGCTTAAAAATATATTTAGGTTGTAGGCAGATTTTCTAAAATCACTTGACTTTTATTTCTACGGTATTTTGATATTTGACTTTGACACGACATAGCCAACAATCTAGCAAGTTGTAGTACAAAAAGAATAAAGAAATGCATGACATTAACAAAAAAAACGTTTTCTTTCTTTTTGGTCTCATCTACCGTTTGTGCTGCTGACAGTTGTGGTAGACTGAAGAAAAAGAGAAACGAACTAATAAGCAAAAATTTTGATTTGCTGGCTTAAGTTAAAACATTTAATGGCAAAAAATAGATTTTTCCAGCTAAGCTTCAACTTATAACCCGAGAAAAGATTATTTTGCTTTTTATTAAAAACTTGTAACTATGAGGTTACATAAATTCCGCTCTATAATCTGGGAGCCATTGCTGAAATTGTTGCCTAATCCATTTTTCTTCGTATTCGGATAAAACAAGTTTAATTTAAATCATAAACTTTAAATTATCTGCACTAATTAATGATTGGACAAGTTTAGAAAGAAAGTAACATAAAAGTTAAATCAAGAAAGATAAAAGGGACGGAGAAATTAAACAACAAGTTTTTAATTTGTCTCAGTATGTTAACAAGGTTATATTTCCATCTCAGGTATATTTTTCAAAATCAAATTTATCACCAACTTCAAATTCAAAATTAATTCCTAAAATAGTTTTATGGAGAGTTTTAGCTTCTGGCTATAATTGACATGCAATACAGATTGGTTTTACAGTTGAACTTTTTTATATTAATAGTTCGCTCAGTCTGTCGCTGTTAAACTAAGAGCAAAGCTAAAGTTTATTTTAGATTTTTCTTTAATTAATTTTTCAAAGAATCAATTTTGACATGGACACGATCTCAAACATGTCACTTAAAGATTAAGGTGTTTTTTTAATTACTTTTTTAATATCTTACTAGCTACTTGAGCAAACTTTTCTTTTATATCTTCTCAACAATTTTTGATTAAAGTATCAAAAATCTTCTTTGGTCTTTCTGTGTTATTTTTCCCGATTAATTTTTTAGGACATTTTTTACTGCCATTATGTTATTTTAAAATTTATTTACTACTACAATTGAAGAAGGTTCGAACCAAAATTGAAATAACATTGGTGATTGGATCAAAAATCAAAGCAACTTCGCTGGAACTTTACTGAATCTTCGCTGATTGAAATATTCGTCGCTCGCCTTGTTCTATTATGTCACACATGGGTGTGGTTAAAATAAAAATTTATTCTCAGTTAAAAAATTGGAAATCGGATTCTTTTATACAATATATAAACTAATGAAGGTTGATTTGACCGTAACTTTGGGGATCCACTACTATGCGAAATTTGGTGTTTGACGATTAACTTGAATTGAAGTTGAATGAAACAACGGCGACTGTTTTCTGAATTTAGAAGCGAACAATTTAAAAACCAACCGTTTTCACAATAGACAATTTTGAAACCGATTGAGACTTCCAATTACAACCGAAAATTTAGAACCCTTCCAGATTGCTGGACGTTATTTGAATAGGAAAAAAAAAAAATGCATTATTGATAAATTATGATGAATAAATCCACACGACGGTTCGAAACCCGATCCGGGCAAAGTCCGAAAAAGTTTGCTCAATTAAATTAACAACAATACTCCTAAATCAAGATACTTTTGAAACTGCAATTGAAATTGCACAAAAAATTAAGCTTGCAAATATTTTGGCAACCTACTCTAATTTTAACCTATCTAGCTGCCAGTTCTCTTTATTGGTATTATTCGTTTTTTTTTTATCTTTAATATACTACGCGAATTTTAAGCCTTAAAATCATTAATTTATTTTAAACCTTAAGTTTTAAACTTTAAACTTCAAGCTTTAATTTTTTAAAAAAGTAAAATCGTATCTTTGCAAAGTCACTGACTTTGCATTTTTATGAGAGTAAACTTACATTGTTGCCTATTGAAAGATAAACGATATTATCATTGCCTCTTTGATGATTCGTTTCAAATGTAGTCCAATTAGACGTAGATGCAAACAAATAGATAAACATCAGGATACTTAGTTTACTTGCCAGATGTGCAGACATAGCAGATATTTTAAATGACATTTGAAAGCTAAAGCTTACTTCTGTCGTTGTTTTAATTCAAAAAAAAAAGAAAAAGAGCTGCATCTATATCTAATTACATAACCAACTTACTCAACATACCCAACTTATTGCAAAGCTCGTTTTATCCAATAGAAATTGGTTTTTTGCCTGGAACCTACTGCGACGCAGAGGCTAAGAAAAATATGCACTAATTTTGTGATAGGCAAAACAGAATCCATTTTCTTAGATTTGATAATAAATGATGTATTTGCAAACTGTCCATTGGTTTACAAAGTAAGTTCAAATACTTATAGCTACGTTAAAAAAAATAATTGGTTAATGCAAAAGGAATTTTAAGCATAAAAAATAGTTTGTTGCTTTTTGCAAATGCTCAGAGTTTTAAGAGAATCAGGAAAAACTTATAAAATTTTTAATGGTTTTAAGGCTATTTTAATGTGACGCATGTTAAGACTCATTTCCACCACGAGCGTGCAATGAAGTATTCGTTGTTTCTTTTATTGATTTTTTTGTTCCCTTAGGGCTTAAGCGCGGAAAGAAGTAAAAAAATCTATAAAACAAACAAAGAATGCTTCATTCTACGCTTGTAGTGGAAACGGGCTTTTTCTGTGAAAGTGGGGCTATGAAAACAAAAAAGTGTTCTGTACATCTCGTGATTGGCTTATTTTGCATTAGACTTTTTAAAGTTATTGCAAAATAGAAAAAAGAACCAAACTAAAAGTAAGGCACATTTTTTTTATAGTTGAAAATCTGATTAGGTTGCTTTTGATACCACCTGCAAGTTTACGAGATGCAAGGTGATTCTTTGTTGCTCAAAACTGGTAGAAAATATGGCTGTGCATGTGCACAGCTCTATAATGACCGAAGTATGCCAAAACGTAGTTGTTTGTCATGTACATTGACACGTGTTTGATAATTTTCCTGCCAAGAGCTTTATGATAGAACTTGTTGTTAGTTTGGCAAAGTTTATCGCATTAGTACTTCCGGCGTCCAATAAATGCTTCGATTTACTGTGCTTACGTACCATTATTAAATTATATTCTGTTACTGGAAATTAAGTGAAATTCAGATTTTAATTTACTATTTGTTTTTCAAAAAAACTAATGCAATATTTTTCTATTACTGACTTTGTTTAAAATTGGTTTGCAATGGTTTTTTGAAATATTTTGTGGCATCGACTCCAGTATTATATACACTTATAACCCAAAGTTTGTCCCCTCCAAATTTTTTATGACAATTTTTTAGTGAAGTTGAGATGTTCAATTGTAAGAAGACCAGATGAGGATAAGAACAGATGTTAGAGTTAATGAACCAATAACAATCCCAAAGTTATCCAAAAATAACAAAATAGGTTGTTGGTAGTTGGTAAAAAATGAGATGCTCTCTGAAAAAGCTCAAATAAAAATTTTTTAAAAGTCATTTTAATATTAAATATTTGTAGAAAAGTGCCTTTAGAAGTGGTAAACTAAATCTTAAACAACCCAGAAATTTTTGAACGTAGAATATTTGTTAAACTTAAGGCTCGTTTCCATAAAGAGTGTGGAATGAGGCATTCTTTGTTTCTTTTATTGATCTTTCCGCGCTTAAAATTGAAGCGAGCGCTAAGCGAAGAAAAAATATCTATAAAACAAACAAAGAATACGTACTCCATTATACGTTCGTCGTAGAAACGAGCCTTTAAAATCCCGTTTCCACTACAAGCGTGGAAAAGATTATTCTTTGTTTGTTTTATTGATTTTTTGGATCTTTTGTAGAAAGCCCCCGCCAGCGCAATCTGCAGTACTTAAAACGTGACGGGGGTATTTTTCTCAAATCTCACATTTTTGCATTAGTGACCGGGGCTTTCTACAAGGATCCGCTTTTTTGGCTTTGCTTAGCGCTCGCTTTAATTTTGAGCGCGGAAAGATCAATAAAAGAAACAAAGAATGCTCTTTTCCACGCTCGTAGTGGAAACGGGCCTTGAGTTATCTTTTCAAATATCTTACATTTATAACAAAAAACAAATTGTCTCCAAGTTAAAACTTTAAGAAAATTTTGTTTCAATATAGATACTCATCTTGCACAGCATCATGGAACAAAACTATCTGCGATATGACACTTTATAAATCAAGTAATAAAAACATCTGCAAGCTAAAATTGCATTAACATTTTGTACTTGGTACTTAAAACATCATTAAAGCTAAAGTTTAAGGTTTTGACTGCTTTGTAAACCAAAATCCATGTTTATGGCATATTTGTAGTTCTTTCAGAAAATATTTAGGTCACAACGCAACACAAATGATTCATTTCAAAAAACAGAGTTTGTACAAAAAACTCAATATCCCGATGGAAAATCTTGTACACTGCTCGAACGTACCAACAGGATTTATTTCGTTGTCAAAAGTATCCAAGACTCATTATACCTACCTTTCGCATCCCCGTAAAATAGCTTTTCAAATCTATCAAATGGCAGTTGACGACGTGATTTTTCTTATCGCTTCTATATAAAGTAATACTAACTTTATCTTAATCAATTGCACCGGCATTTGCTGTTTCCGATGATCCGAAAGAGTGCTAATTTTAGATAATTTCAGAAAAGTTGGATTGTTTTCATTATGGAATTCTTAGGAGGATATGTCGCTTTCATTTAGATTAAGGTTTTTTTTGTGCCAAGTGCAAGTTTGACGTCATTCAGTCGTCATTATCTTCTTATTTACCACGGTCTTGGAACTTAACTTAATCGGCATTATAATTTGATTGTAATATAACTTTAGGCAAGCGTGACAACACTGAGTTAATCTGGAGCCGAAAAACAAAAAAAATTGATCGACTTCTCATTTGCACAGGCTTAAAGGGCCAAAACTTAATTCCAAGCTGTGTTTCAACTCTTTTAAGAAAGTTCTGGAAAAGGCAAATTGGTTCTTTATTTCTAGGATTCAGTGTAGAAAAAGTAGGAAATTTGCGACGTCGATTTAACATTTAACTGGGTTTTGATACGATTCTTGATGTGGTACTGTTGATTTTTGCTACGATGCGAGTTATATTTCTGCTTACATCTTTATAAAACTTTCTCTTATTCACTTTTAGAATGTGCAACGTCATCTCATCTGAATACAGCAAGCGTCAAACAAAAGTATCAAATGCAACTTAAAATAACTCGACTCAAATTTAAGATTGTTTAGTTTTACAGCAATAAAAAAATAATTAAGTGCATTGGTTATTTAAACTACTTGTACAATTTTTGATGCTTCTGTTTAGTTTTTTTAAATCAATTTTGCTAAAATAAGTATATAAAGATACAGTATAAACCTTTTTATTTTGAAAAACTGATTAACTGAGTTTACAATGTACTTTTTAAATATTTATCTTTTCAAAAAGTTAAAAGACGGTCTTGATACTTTTAAAGTAAAACAATTGAAAGCAAAAAAATTTCGTCATTTAAAACTTTTTGAAACCTTTTGGGCTGCCTTATTCAGGGTCGCGTCACAAAAATTGACCAATCGCGTGTGTTTGCTGAGTAATCGCTGATGAAAACACTATTTTTAAAAAATATACAAAATGTCCGTTGAAAAAAAAATTTTGTCGTGCAAAGAGCCAGAAGAATTACATTATTTTGTAATTCTTAATTTTTTTCAATAAAGTATAAGACGTTCTTGCATTTAAATGCAGCTATTATTGATTTGATAAATGTAGAATATTATTTTATAAATTATAACCTACTTTAAGTAAACAACAAAAACGCTTTCCGTAAAATTTAAATTCAAGGAATATATTAGGAAATTGCAACAGATGCAAGAAATTATGGAGATAATAAAAAACCAATAAAAGTTATATTGTGAAATCTAGAAGGGATCGTTTACAAAAATTAACTGCAAATTTTTAAAACCACGCGTACAAGAACGTCAGCCGAAGAAATTAATATAGACGCAAAAACGTCAATTCAGACTTTCCCTGAAAGCCCAAGTCTACATTTCAAACCATCGCAAAATTGGATTTTAGCCGTTAGAGTGACAAGCAAAAAACCGGTTGGCGTCGACGTACTAACTTTTTTCAACGACTGCTTCCAAATTCGTTAATGGCGTGAGAATCAATTTTTACAGACTGCGTGAGCCAAAAACAATTACACACAAAGTTATTCAACGAAAAAAAAAGTTTTTTTCAACCAGACACACAACAAACGTCATTCCATTTCAATTTTTTGCGAAAGCTTGGATTGGTTAGTGGCGTTTCTATATAAAGTGATAACTTTTGCTCTCAACTTTCTCTCTTTGATGTGGTTTCGTCTTCGTCGCCCAACCGAGGTACCCTATTCCACACAATTTGAAATTGGAAAAACTTCCAAGCTCCGTAGGCTCTCGAAAGTTTTTTCATTACGAAACGAAAGCTTTGGTTTTAATCATTCAAATCGCTTTAAACTTTTTTTTATAAATGCAATAGATCAATTCTCTCCTTTACTGGTGCAACTCAACTGTCAAGCAACCGCATAATCGAGGTACCGTCGCAAGGAACACAAAATTTACATCAAGAGCAACTCACAGCTTATCCAGGCGCACAATTTTCTTTTTCATGCCTTTTAGTTTTTTTCTGAAAAAAGCAACAGAATGAGAAATGCACTTAGATTTGTTTGATGAAAAACGAACGCTAAGTCAGGAAAGATTTAAAGACAGACAAAACAAAAGCATTGCTTTGATCTTGATGCAGGTAAGACGTAAAATATTTTTTTTGAATTTATAAAGTGAAGTCTTTTTTTTTGTAATGATTCAAGTCTATTTTGATGAATTTATGTATTGTTTTCAGACTTCATATGTTTACGATTTTTTTAAAAAGACAACTTATAATCAAAAACAAGTATTATCCGCAAAGCAAGAAAAAAAGCTTTCATTTTGTCTGATTGTGCTTCTATCTGAACGATAATCTTTTTTTTTTAAAAAAACTTGTTCATAAATCAGCTTTAAAACAATTGCATTAACGTAAAGTATGTTCAGCTAAAAGAAATTTATCATTCTCAGAAGCAAGTTCACAAATCCATGTGGCAACTCAGTCGAGATTAAAAGTAATCTAAACGAATGATTTTGTAATTCTTATTTATAGAACTGTGTTGCTCTTTCGTTCAAAAACTAAGAAGCTAGTTTTTCTTTTGTTTTACAAACCTATAAACAAATCAATTAAAAATTTATTTTAGTTTGACTTTAACTTATTTTTAATCCACTTTTATCCCACTTGAGGTAGCAGTTTCTTAAGTCAAACGCTTTATCCATTTTCGTTTACATCAAAAACTATTCGATTCGTCACGATTTTTGAAATTTCTCTTGTTTAGAAACAATGGCTTTTCGTCAACACGAAATTGATCATTAAATTCGTAAAATTCGTAAAATTATCAAATTTAAAAATGTTTTCTCAATTTTGTAAATCTCGAATAGGCTTGCCGAATTTACTTATTGTTATAACAGAAAATATTTTTTCTCCTTTCTTAAAATTAGTTCTACTGGATGGCGGTTGATTCGATAATAATTGATCTACAAATTATTAAACAAAAAGCTTTGCCTGAAAACAATTAAATTTGTTTACGGCAAAAGAAAATTATGGAGTTTTATGAAATAAAATCATTACGAGATGCAAAGATATTGTAAAATATTGAAGAAAAAGTCTAAATTAGAAACAAAACATGATGAAATAATCAAATATGAAAAAAATTTCTTAAAACGTTTTTATCACGTTGGCACAATTAATACGACGGTGAGGCAATTTGAAAAACTCTGAGTCGAATCAACGTTTGTCCCCCAGTCAACCTTGGAATCAGTATTTCAAAATAAGGTTAGAAAAATTTTCAAACGCAAAACAGTAAAAATATTCAAGCTTTAAAAGTTAGAACATAAAAATTAATATCGAGCTAATACTTTGAACTCTTGTAATGACATAAAATAATTTGGTTAAATGAAATTTTCTAAACGTTTTAGTTCTTTGAGGAAAGCAAGCTCAGAGTTGCATAATGGGACCTTATAAATTAGGAGCGAAACTTACCAAACTTGATTCAAACTCAAATAGCCAAAAAGCAAATTTATTGAGTCAACCAATTTGAACAAAGGCATATGTTTTGCTGATTAAACAGAAAAAAATGTGCAATGAGGCCTTTGCCTAAATCCATCCACATCAAAAAGACAAAAAGTACAGGTTTAAAATGTTGTTAAATTCACAACTTTAAAAAGAATTGACTGTGGCTTTCGTTTTAGAAATTTCACAAAAATTCGAATAAGGTTTTCCCGCGGTAACTTTGAAATGCAGAAAAATTTGAGTGGTAAATTTTTTAAATTATTAACTACTCAACAACTCCTTGAGAGTGGGTCCTGATAAGATTAAAACAGGAATTTTTTTAAAATAGAAAATATTCAATTTGGACTTTTATTGCAATAATTGAAGTTTTTCAAGTTTTTAAAAATATAATTATCTTTGAAAAATTTTTTATTTCAAATTATTTTTGATTGAAAATCACTTACCAATCATAACATCAAGTTTATGTAGTTTAATAGTTAGCAATTAAAATTGTCGACTTTTTAGAGTAGACCAATTAATTATAAGCTTACACTTGAATTGCCATAAAACAGCTAAACCCGTATTGGTGGTTTTTAGCAAGCCATCATTGTCGACACTTATCTTATTCATTTAAAAAACTCCAAAATTCAAAAATACATAGGTATGTTTAATATTTTTGGATGAAAATCCAAATAGTTGGTACTTGGAATCGGCACTTATAAAAGTTCATGAATCAATTATAGCTGCTGAAAAGAAACGATTTTTAAGTATAATAAGTATTACCAGCTCATTTTTGTTATTTAGTCTAATTGGAATTATTGAATTAAATTCGGCATGTGATACCAAATACCATTTGCTTCATCGCCTGGTTACCTTGGAACAGTCTCAGGTCATCCAAAAATGACAATTATATCTTAAAAAAAAAAATTTAAATTTGATATTTTATTATTTATATATTTTAAAGTGAAACACAAGTAGGCTACCTTGATTAAGACTCTGAATATTACATATTAAGCGATAATCCACTATTAAGTGGAAAATAATGCATGAGCTTCAATTTTGTATCTTATTTCTACTTGCTTTGACGATTGGCGCGGGAAAGTAAGTTGCGCTTTGGTTCGATTCTTGGTTAGGTTAAACCAAATGTAAGTTTGTATATAGTGTTTACCTTTATATAGTTGGAGATTAATCTATTGAGAGTCAAACTGAAAATTTTCTCGACTTCAAAACTGGTAATCGTAAATCAATCATCAAATCAAACCTTGTTTTCTTGTAGTTAAGCCAAAAGAGAAATTCCTGATAGTTTATCGCTTATTTTTAATATTTTTTCAAATATCTTTATAGGTATATATTTTTAAGTCTTGTGCTTCCAGTCTGATGCTTCTCAATTTAAGTGGCTTAGTTTCTAAGTAGATATTTTTAAACAGCATTTTACCGCTTTATTTGTATTTAAATGAGGGAAAATAATTACAAAATCTACACATTTTATTAGGCTTCCTTCTCATTTTAATGTGGTATATATGAAGGTTGTTTTCAAAAAATATGTTTGGTCACACTAAACCTTGACTTTTTTTTATTTTCTGTAGTTGTTTTTTTCAATTATCTCACATTATTATAGGGCTATTTTTGCCATCTTTTTGTCGTCATTTAATCTTCTGTTTTTGAAATTGATTTTGATTTCTGATTATGGACCATCAATGAAATAGAGCATTAAAATTATTTTTTGTTCAATTAGCCGGACAGTTAAAAGACAACAATTAATAAACAAATGATTTCGCTTAAATAAGAGAAAATCACGAATTAACAATGGCCGGAAAACAAATCAAAGTCTTTCCTTGTTTCATTTATGGAATTTCCATGTAAGATATGCATATTTATTTTTTTGTTTATTTTCTCCTTATCAACAACAAATATTTATCAAACTTGGAGCTACCGGTGCCAAGACGTTAATTAAGTTTTATATCCCTCTATTTGTATGTTTTAAAGCTATTATGGAAGCAAACAAAATCGGCATTGGGAACGCAAACAGTGATAGCCTTACAAAAAGGGGTACGCTGTGCAAGAAAAATAAGGGGACCACTTTTTAGTGTTCCAAAACAAAGTGATGTCTAAAAAAAGGTCATCACTTTAAGGGTGCCACCGTCATGGTACTACTATGAAGAAATAGTGCAATATCTTGGTTGGGGGGGCCATTTTTTGACGTTTCATAGGGGGGCCTGGTGTGGCCACTCCATTCGCACCGTACTAAACCCATCATTGGACACGACGCCCGACGCGGCTCGCCAAATCTCGCATAAAGATTGTTCTAGAAAACCGAGGTTGTTTCTGTGTGTCATGCACGCAAGGAACTTGACAGTGCAGAGTGTTACGCGGCACCAAATGAAGCAAGCTCTCCTCCTTTCAATCAAATTTTGAAAACGTATAGCTTTACAGTTTGAATACTTTCAAGAGCAAAATGTTTATATCAAAAATATCATAGCTGATCAAAGCAAAAGAAATTAAGCGAACTCTGTTTTGAGTCAAAAATCTTGAACAGACAAAAATAGATTGATTAAAAACGTTTCTTTAATAATTTTTCTAAACTTTGCGGTCCCATTGTAGATTAGCATCTATTTTACCGCCGACGGTAAACCTATCTTTTTTTCAGAGTCCAGTGTGGTATTAACCGTCTGAAAGGTTGACCAGTCTAAGCAAGCTTTTTTCGATCTGATTCTACTTAGGCTGCTCCTTTCCGGACACAATGCGATAAGGATTTTTTGAATGCATAAATTGGGTTTCACAAATCGCAAAAGTGGGAGACTCAAACGTGACGTCATGGCGCTTGTCCGGTCAATTCCCGGTTCGGCCGACTCCAACTTGCGTCTCTTTGCTTTTAGAAAACGTAATCTGGATTTAGACAAGCGTAAACCAAGTTACGTTTAGCCAATTTCAATATTAACTAATGAGAATCTCACAGCTCGGAAATTCCCACCCGAAATAGAAGACTCTTGCCCTGTGCAAGAAGAACCGCAGCGGCAAAATGCTAACTAGCTCTGTCAATTAAAGGCCCGTTTTTGCCCTACTACTACCCGCAAGGCAATGATTGAACCCTTCCAAGTCGAAGCATCCTCTTCAGCGTACGAATGTAAGATTGCTTGTGCTTATTTGCCTTAATTAAAGCACGGCAGTATTAATCAAAGGTTGGCGTACAGCTTTGGATGATCGCAGGGGGTTTTAACTTTTCCATCATTGCAACTGGTCAATCTTTATCGATTGGAAGTGTCGAGCTTATTTTGGAGATCACCCTGAGGTGTAAAGAGAGTATTCCCCGTGCTTTGTCCAATTCTAACTTTAAAATTAAAACATTTTTCGCTTCAGGATAAAGACACAAATTGTTTTACGCAGAAAGTCAAAGAGATAAAATTGTTGCTTTATCAGTTTTGCAAAATATTTAGTATTTTATCTCTTTTGCTTTCACAGATGAATTTTAATTTCAACTCCTGAAAAATAAACCGCCATGCTTGTGACCCGCTTATCCCTTTACTAGATAAGGCGAAATAGACAGAAGATAGTGTCGTTAGCTTCATGAATTAAATAAAATTGACCTTTTTTTGCCTCTTTCTCAGCAATATTTTTAATTTATTCAACACGAAGCTTAACTCTCTGTGACTTAAATTTATACACGGAACGTGGATTGCATCATTTTGCAGACCATTCGCATGCTACTTTAAAATGTTTCAAACGTAAGGTTTCAATGGTAATTTACGGTTGCTCCCAGATTAAGCAAATAGTTTGCTTTTGCTTTTGACGCTTAAATAAAGACATGCTCACTTCCGGAAATGGAAGCTAACCAAATTTTAATTGGTTTCATTTAGCTTTACAACAACATTTCCTGTTTTTTAATACAACTTGGCTATTTTTCAGAAAGAAAAGCCCGTATTGACAAATTGATGATTAAAGAGCAAGGTCTTTGTCTTTTGAAAGTACGCGCGATGATTAATCGTGTAGTCCCGAACTCTGAATGCACCGATCAAACAACTATTAATTTGTTTCTCGACCAAATGCAATCTATCTATTGCCAAATGTTTAAACTTATTACATCAAACATGACGATTTCAAGAAAAATTTTATAAATCGCAAATATGAAAATTTTTTTAATATTTTTTTTAAACATTATACTTGTTTAAACCTGCGACTGCTTGCAAACTTCGTCAATAAATATGCAATCGAGTCTAAATTTCTGACATAACCAAAAGTGCAAAAAAAGACCTTGTAGATACCGTAGATTCTTACTGTTACAGCATAAAAGATAAGATTCACCCTTCAATGTGTTCCAAATCCAATTAAATCCGAGCTTGTTAAAATTGTTTACACCTATGACGTTAGCATAAATGTGATTCAGAGATTCATTTTGAACAATTATAGTCTGGAACGTGTTCACTTGAAAGCTTTCTCAAATGGGTTAAAAAATAATGCACTTGCACTTTTTTTGTTTTATATTTATTGCCCAGCAAACTTTTAAAGGTTCAACTGTCTGTACATATCAGAAAAATTCGGGAAACTTCAAAGTTGTAACCATAACAAGGCTTTTACCATTAATCTTTTTTTATGGCGCGAGTCGGTTTTACTCTGAAAGAAATCCGGTTTAATTAGTTTTTTTGGCTTGACTGATTAGGAAGTAAAGAACTTTTATATCTCACAAATGTTGCCAAATAAATTTCTATTAACTATTCTCAAATTGCCGTATCTCGTCCGTGTAAAAAAAATTCAAGGTTCGTTTTTTTGTTGAGTTGAATCAAATAACTATTCTGCCGCATGGGGTTCGTTTGCCTCTCGTTTGCAGCTCGTGTGAATTTGATAATAAACCTATACTGTATATTTTTTTCTGACTTAATGTTAACTTGAAGTTGCAGACGGCGCGTATTCACCAACACTAAGCTTTGAATACATTCTCTGTTTTTTTTTTTAGTCATCACTGAAGTTTTGCGCTGAAAACGATCACGATGTTTTAATTTTTACATAATTGCAATTTTAGGAAATTTTGTGGCTCGCGAACATTATTACTTTATTGAAAACGGCTCATGCTTGAAAAACTTTGGCCATCCCTGGTCTAAATAATTTTTTTTGTGCCACTTAAAAACTTTTTATATGGAGTCATACTATTTGGTACAACAGCAGGGGCTCCACAAAAAACAAAAACAGCACTCAAGCCAATATGTAAGAAGAAATTTGGCATATAAGAAATAACTAAGTTCTATTCGTTTTCATGTAATCAAACCAAAATTAGCACTTCCCAATTCTCAATATAAATATAATTTACTTAAACTTAAAAACTTTCCCTCGCCTTAATTTGTAAAATTTACGTCATTAACCGATTGCCTTTTTAGCTTTTATAGCTTGCCCATAACCTGTCACATATTGTCATTTGTAAATATAAGTAAAAAATACATTTCATTCGTTTTTCTGGATTAAAAGTAAACGGCTTTCAACAAAAATGATTGCCAGTTTTATAAGACAAGACGAATAGGATTAAGTAACAGCGAGTTCACCGTGACCTCTGTGTTTACCAGCTACACTACTCCCAAATAAAGCTAAAATTATTGCCTTTCATGGAATTCTTATACGTCTATTATTCAGACTTGTCAGGGTTTTAACTTAATCCGATTTTGTTTGACAGTAAGTATTTAAAAATGACAATCTCAAAAAAATTGAGAATGCATTTATGGGTTATTTTTAAAAGATTTACATGGGATTGTAAAGGATCTCTATTTTTTTGTTCATTTCAATATGCTTTATGATATTTTATTAATTTGAGGTTGCCAAATGGAAGTATGAAAGTTAGATTAAAGGTTGAGAGATTTTTTTAATTGTCTTTTAAGTTTATCTTAAAGGCTAGTTAAATAATTCTTTCTTCCTATGAGCTTCGTCACTGAAAAATATTTGCATAGAAAGTGTTTTTGCGTGTATTTTCCTTTGATTTTTTTTTAACCAATAAAATTGCAATTTTCCAACTCTCGATGCAGCACAAACATATGCTCTTAAGTTATCATCAAATCAATGTTACTTTAAAAGCTTTTTTGCTTAATCTTTTGAAAAAAGTGGATAATTATTTTTAAGAAGTTGGAATAAAATAATTGTTTTTAGGATAAAAGAAATCTATCCTCTGTTTTGGATGTTTTGGAGAGTATTGGATGTATTGGATGTTTTTGATGTATTGGATGTTTTGGATGATTTTGGATGCTTTGCACTATGCAGAGTGGTGTTTTTACATTTTCTATTTTAAACAATAGTAGTATATTATATTTCAGCTACATCAAAGATTTTTGCAATTTAGCAAGAAAAATCAGATTTTTTAATCTACTATGGCTTGGTTCTTCTGCAAAAATGCAAAAAAATGTTTTCAATACTTAAAATTTCAAACATAGTGTTGAAGCCCTTTTTGCGGCAAGATGAATGGCAATGACTTAGCGGTGGTTTGGGTTTGCCAGAGTCTACAGCGCTTATTCAAGCAAAATACAAAATAAGAAAAATAAAGAGCAACGTTGCTGGAAATCCTTGAAAATGGAATGAAGTTCTTAACGATACGTGAAGGAATCGGGCAATTAGCTTTTTTTAATTACAACTAACCGGAACAATCGGTTGCTTCAAAATATCATTTATCATTGATGGAAACCCATAAAAAGTAATCTACTATGTAATATTTAACGGATGAAAGCTGCTCATTTCCCATCTCATTACTTTTCAATTTTATTTCAATTCGGTTTGTTTAACTTTCATCCTTCCCAGTAAAAATGTACGAGTACGTTAATGAAAGCATACGAAATAATCGATACTTTTTGGAGCTTGCTTACGTTTTATTTTCATGGATACAATTACAGCCAGTTTCAAATGTTTAACAAATTTGCTGCACTGTGTTACTACAATGTTCGCCATTAAAAATGACATTTATTAATCTTATTATATAATAATTATGATGAAACATTAACTTTAACTGTCTTTTTTCGATAAAGATTTTTAAAAATTGTCTTTAGTTCTGCACAAATTTTTTGTTGATTGTTTGACTAGAACTGCAACAAAAGCATTTATCAAACTTCAAAACGCAAGATGATCGTAAAAAGTTGATGTAAAATCACAGTAAAAACATTAAAAATGAAGTTTTAAGAACATGTGGCAAAGCTGTACGAAAGCGCAACTGGGCACACGATCCATCGTGAAAGCCTGAAAACTTTAAAGCTTGATGCTCTGCTGATCATATTGTCACTTTCCATCCATATTTTAACAAGTTTTTCGATTGATAAAACCTCATTCTGATGACAACCTCGTAAAAGTTTTTTTAGAAACGACAGGATTGAAATTTAAAAATTGTTTTCAAGGGTTAGCTTCGGTTTGTCTTTTTAACCTGATAGGTACAGATCTTTACCGGTTTGACCTAGAAGGAACACAAAAGGGTTTAAAGTCACCAAAGATAATTGTGTTGTTAGCAATAGGTGTTGCCAAATAAATAAAGGTTAGCCGTGAGAGTGTCTTGAATTTAACCAAAAACATTTCTTGCCTCGAAAAAATTGGAATTTTTTTGGGATAAACACATTTTTCCAGAACACGATTTGGCCTCCAGCAAACTCACAAAACAAGTTTTCGGCAAAGAGCAAAAAACATTCAATAAAAAGCACTCAAGCGCTATCATTATAATGAAACAAGATAGGTACAAACGTATTGTCCTTCTCTGGATCAGTCGATTCGCTCCGAAATGGATAACCCTGATAAACATTTCGCTTTGTCGGAGCCGTTCCAAGGCTGCAAATGGCATGGCAAAGAAAAACAATAAAAAAGAATAGAAAAGGGACAGTTGCATGATATACTGAGTTATACCACAAAAATGCAAAAAAAGTTGCCCTAAAATAAATTACAGAATAAGCAAAAACAGTAAATAAACAATTTATGAATGCGATGTGCAAAGAGCTTTGAGAGTGATAAAGAAATCCAATTATTGCATCAATCGCTTGACTTTAGTCTAAAAATTATGTTGGTGGTGTGAACTGATGTTCTGCATTGCTTTTAAAATATTTTACAATGGTTGAATTTGATATTTTCCCCAAACTTATTTTTAAAAAAGTATTACTTGGTGGAAATTAAAAAAAAAGAAAACTGACGAGGTCCCCAATTTGCTAAGAAAACAAATCACAAAGAGATTTTTTTTTCTACAAGGTGCGGATATTAAATGTACTTTGTTTATGTTTTTTTATTATTATTATTGATCTAGCAGTTGACAAAAATATAAGTTTCTTTAGATTAACAAAGAAGCTTTGATGGCTAAATTTGTGTCCTTGAGCAATGTCTTTGTTTGCGGCTTTTTAAAAAAAGTTTTTTTCTTTAAAATTAATATATTTTAGTTTTTCTCGTGGTGCGTTCAGGTATCGTTTATTTGAGTAATAAATTTAATTTCAAGTTAAAACGTTTGACATCCCTTGCGTCTTTTTCCAAGAAGTTTCATATTGAGACAAAATGTAGTTGTTTGTGCTGAATGTAGCGTTTTTGTAATTTAAATTTCTGCTCTTTTACAGGTTTATATTTTTGAGCAGAAATATCGCTCTTGATTGAGCAAATAATATTTCTATTATCGGTAATTTTTTGTACTGCCGTCAAAACATTTCTAGTACAATTCTTGACAAGTCAAGGTAACTAGAATACTCAAACTGTTTCAAGACTTTTATTTGATATAATATTGTTCACCGTTATTCCAAAACTCTCTTTAACAAAACAAGAAAAAATAAATATAAATATATATCACACTTGGTATTTTTTGCTTTGTTAGAGATAGTCATATTTTGATAAATGTAATAATTTCTATTGGAGACCAAACCTGTTTACGCCAAAAAAGCGCAAAAACAGCTGATCTGCATGAGAAAATTTATGCGTAAAAATACATGTCTTGTAGGTTAAAAAGATACTTCTCACCTAATTTATCTTGTTATATTCACTTGCGTTGTGCCAATAATATTGAGTTCCAAGACGCCATTAATTTTGAATTACTATTGGATCGAAATCAGTTTTCATTAGCGAATTTTTCTTTTTTTAACAAAATTTTTCGAGATAACTTTTTGCAAAAAAAAAATACCGTTTAAAAATTTGTTAGCATTCAATTTTGTTAACTAAGGTTTATCTTTTCGTTAAGCATTTAAAAAAACTAAATCTAAAAAATAAACGTAATATTTTTAAAAACCAATCCAAGCAATATTTTTCAAAACCGTTTTATTGGAATACTTGGGGGCATACCATTAATGCAGTTTTAATTTTCACCCTTTTTAAGTTTCAAAGTATTTGACCAAACAACCATTTGATTGCAACGAACTAGGTGAAGTTTGCTATGGAAAGTCTCACAGTTAAATCAGTTTGTTTTCTTTGAAACAAGTCGCGGCTGCAAAACATCACAACTCGCCGATAGGTTTTTTGTTATGTTTTTTTTCGATTAAGCGCCGAAAACAAAATGCTTTCAAATTTAAAAAATAACAAATCAGCAAGCACCTTAGTGACGTTGCAAATTCAAGTTCCTTACTAATAAAAGTTTTTTTATCATTCATAATAGCCTTACGACGCGGAGATACAACGCTTTTGTAACTTAATGGCCCTGGATTTTCCTAGCAAGCTCATTGGCATTAATATTAAGTTTGCAACGTCAGTTATGGCTTTGTTCAGATGTTGAACTTTAGTTTAATTAAAATGTTTTTGCTGGTTGAAAGCCAAACGGAGTTTTTTTTTTCATAACAGAAATTTTCATTTCGATGTTGCATTTCGAAAAAATTATATTTTCGCTTTTGCTTATGACTTTCAATGAATTAAATTCCCTGTGAACTTATAAATAAGTTGAACGCGTGAGAGTAGGTGGGAGTAGGGAGTGATGGAGTAGGCCGAGTAGGTGGGAGGGTCGTATTGATGACGAACGCGATCGGCATGGTCTCGTTTTGACTCTGGCCCTCGTCATTGTTTTGTGTCTTGGAAAAGCCACTTTACGGCGCTCTTCACCGCTTTTCGGTCTCAGTGGGAGGCTTATTCATTTCATTATTATAAAAACTACAAAGCCAAATAAAATACTTTCAATCGGACACCAACTGCTTCACTTCATTGGAAGCAGGTTGAGGTGAAATTGTGTAACGGCTACTTTATGTTTGACCCTTCCTATATGAGGCTGCAAATCAAGAGAATAAACGGATAATGACGATGACGATGACGATGATGACACTTGATTTTTTCACAACTTTGAACTTTTTAGACTAATGTTTTCCAATCGAAATAATGTCTTATAAGCTTAGGGTAGGAAAGCATACAGATTTTTAAATATTTTTAATAATAAGATAATAAGACAATAAGGAATAAATATTTTTAAATAAGATAATACTCGTAAATGGAAAATTAGATAAAGGAAAAAATCATTGGCTTATAGTCACCAACCACGTCACAAAATAGCGTTCATTCATTAATATGATGTTTGTTCATTCATTCATAATTGCTCATTCAAAAAAACTTTTGTTTTGTTGAATGAGCACATGCAAGCGTTTTATGATTTCAATAAGTTTTTTTAATTTCCAGATATATTTTAGATTATTAGAACAAATATTTTGATTTTTTTTTTTTTTTAGATCAATATGTAATTCTTAAATATAGTTGTGCTGCTTATCATAATTGTAATATGGTTTTAAAAAATTATACCGCCTTTTAGTGTTATTATAAAGTTTAAAGCGTTTTCTTTAAAATATTTTAATTTAAAATTTTAAACAAGCTAAATAGAACTAAATGACACGTTTAACAACGTTGGTAAAATTACTGTTTATAACTTAATAATCCAGAATAAATAGTAAAGCCAGAAGAAATATTTTGAAACATAGTTTATTTAGGACCTTTTGGGATTGTAACTCATTCCATCATCAACTGTGTTAAACTAATTTTCTCGCCGATCTTAATCAGTTTAGTTTAGCAGAGCCCGTGATGGGATGTTCCGATCTAATAAGCGTTTACAGTTTTTAAGTTTTTTAAGTTTTTTCAGTTTTTCCAATTGTTTTTTAAGTTTTTTCAGTTTTTTCTATTGTTTTCAATTCTTTCTGGCAGTTTTATCTTAACTTTATTTTATTTTATTTTAATTTTTAGATACCCCTGATGATCCCTTTTATGGGTGAAACAGTCTGTTGGATTTTAGCTTTGTTTTTATTTCCGTGATTTCGCTACTGTTAATTTTAATTCAAGCTCTAACTTTGTTATCGAGCACTTTAGAAGAACTGATTTTCATACAGTGTAATTAAGCAAATATAAATATTAGGTTGTCTCAAATGAAATGTCACATTTTGAAAATTTTGATTATTTACTATACATAAGCTTCATTATTTGCAAGCATATAGTTAAACTTTATCATTTATATTCCAGAGCATATTAATTACCCATTAGTTTACCCATTTCTAAACTTATAGCTATGTTGACAACCGAACAATATAGAGTACATAAACTAAAATAAAAATTTCATGACAAGTACTTTCAATTTCAAATGCCACAATTCCTGTGAGACAACCTAATATTTACATGTACGTATTTAATTTAAACATTTACTGCACAGTACTATTGTTAAAGTAAAACAGTTTAGCAATAGCATTTTACTTTAATAATAGTACTGTGCAGTAAATCTTTAAGATCGGTGTTTTATTAATTCGTTTCAAATTTGTTAAACCAGTTTATTTTGTATTCGCCCAAAATGCTATCGTATCAATTTGATTTTAAAGTTACGCGCAGAAAACTCCGTTTTATTTAATACGTATATTTTTGCAATACTTTGAGAAAATCAGGAATAGTGGAAAAGTGTATGAGAAAATCGGAAATACAGGAAAAGTATGTGTGACTGGTACAGGATATGTACGAGGAAAGCGAAACAGTGGTAAGGTGTACAATAGGAACTACAGAAAGTTTCAAGGTTAAGGTTGGACTGCACCAAAGATCAGCGTTAAGTCCGTTCCTGTTTGCAGTAATAATGGACAGGCTAACGGACAAAGTAAGAAGAGAACCAGCGAGGACGATGCTGTTTGCTGATGATATTGTGATTTGCGAAAAGACCAGGGAAGAAGTGCAGCGAAGACTAGAATTCTGGAGGTATTCATTGGAAAGAAGAGGGATGAAAGTAAGTAGGTCAAAGACTGAATATCTGTGCATAAATGGAGGAAATGACAACGAAACAGTGAAGATGGAGGATACAAAAGTGCCAAGAGTAAAGGAATTTAAGTATTTGGGATCAACGGTGCAAGAAAGTGGTAGTTGTGAACTTGTGAGAGGGAGGTAAAGAGGAGAGTACAGGCAGGATGGAACGGATGGAGAAAAGTATCGGGATTAATCTGCGACAGGAGGTTACCAGCTAGAGTAAAAAGAAAAGTGTACAGCGGTGAGACCAGCAATACTGTATGGACTTGAGACGGTGGCGGTCACAAAGAAACAAGTGGAAGAGATGGAAGTCACAGAGATGAAAATGTTGAGGTTTGGCATGGGAGTGACAAGAAAAGACAAGATTAGAAACGAGTATATCAGGGGTACAGTTAAGATAGAACGGTTAGGAATGAAGATGAGGGAGGGCAAGCTGAGGTGGTATGGACATGTCATGAGGAGAGACCAAGACTATGTAGGAAGAAAGATTATGAAAATGGAGTTACCGGGAAAGAGAAAAATAGGGAGACCAAAGAGAAGATTTTTAGATATAGTGAAAGAAGATATGGGGAAGTTGGTGCGAGGGAGACGGACGTTGAAAACAGGACGGTTTGGAGAAAGATGATACGCTGTGGCTATCCCTGATTGAAGGGAAAGGCCGAAACAAGAAAAAGAAAATATTAGTAATTAATTAATTAGTTTAACACAGTTGATATTGGAATGAGTTACAATTCCGAAATGTCCTAAATAAATAATGTTTCGAAATATATTGGCTTTAGTTTTATTCTGAAATTAGTTAAGGTTCCTAATTTTATGCTCCAAAATTAATCGTCCCAATTCTTCACTTTTTCTAACTACTTTTTAAAAATAGGTAAACTCGCTGGCCACAGATGGCTTAAAATTGTCCAAATGAATTAAAAATTGACTCAACAATTTTTTATGCCAGAAAAATACTAAAAAAATACTCGACACGCTCAGGCTGAATCAATGCAGCTTCAACAAGACCTTTTGTCTAGATAAATTGGACAACTGTGACCTGCACCCATTTGTCAATACAAAATTCACAAATTTAAACTAAAGACTATTTCTATTCAATTCACTTGACTTATATAGAAAAAATACACTAAGGTCTGACTTTGTTTATCCGTATTATTTGATTGTGCCACATAATCTCGGTTTATTGACGCATTCGGAATAATAATCGGAATCGTCATGATCACAAGGGGGTTTCCCGCTGCACGAACGCTAAATACACTTACAAAGATAACAATGTAGCCTACTGTACATAACAAATAAAAGCGAAAAGGGCGATTTATAGTAATTAAAATAATTTTACAAGAGGCTAATGACGTCACTTAATAATACGTGGAGTTATTACAATATATTGTCGTTTGAAGTGTAAAAATTTAGTCAAGTTGCTGGAGACCTACAAGATGCAAAATTTTTGCTGCAAAGCTTTCAAAATAGTGACGAGATGACAAAAAATGCAAACAACGCAAAAATTATGTCAATAAAAATTATGCGGGTAAACAGTTCATCTAAAAAATTTTCTTAGTGTTCCTGGAACAAGCAATTATCTCTCAAAGGATTGTAAACATCTTTTATAATTTTAATGCATAGCTGTCGCATTAACATTTACAGTACGTTCTTCAAATTCAAGCTACATTCTACTGCAAAGGCTATACCAGTAGCTCAGAATAGCAAAAACAATAATCATCAACATCAGTAGTTTCCAGCCGGAGAGAAATTCCTCCCAAATAACAAATTTTACTATTTCAAAAATGAAACTTGGGAATTTTCACTTTATGTATCCCGGTAGCTCATGTGGGTGCAGTACTTTCTTAAGTTTATGCTTAAATTTTTAAGGTGTTGGAGTAGTTAAAACATTAGATTTGATAATCTTAAACTGAGCAATCAAGTGATCAAGCAATATCAGTCAGTTTTATTTTACATGCAAATATCATTTACATACAACAAAATTTTAGCCGTATATTTTAGTAAAATTAGTCGTTCAAGTGATATGACCAGCAAAAGACGTAAGTAGGCCTATTATAAATTTTATATGTAATGTAGTATTACTTCAGTGATTACTGGTGATGAGGCGAGGCCACAGCATATACTTTTTAACAAAATACTCAGTAATATTTTAATAAACTAGTCAGTAAAAAAAACTTTCACATAAATGCAAAGACAAATTTTTGGAGTTTATTAATGATTCTTCAGCTTTTTAACGAAAAACTTTATCAACAGTTTTGGATTAAAATGAGACTCTTATCAAAAAACAACGGAAAAACTTTTCGTATTCTTGTTTCTTATGCGTCTGCTTATCTGTGTGAGACAGAATTTTCTACTCTGCTGCAAATTAAAAGCAAACCAAAAAATAAAACTTGATTTTGAGGGTCAACTGCGTTATGCACTGCCACAAATTCTTCCTCGTATTCAGCAACATTCAGATAATAAACAAGAACAAATTTTACGTTGAATTTAAATTTGAAATAAATTGTACTTTATTAAATCAGTGACTTTTATCTCGATTAAATTAGCCTAAATGAAGGAGGAACAGTTTTTAATAGGAACAAAGGAAAAATGAATAAAAAAAGGTAGGTAAATGCCGATTTACATGAAGTGGGCGTTACTGATAGACGAATACTATTCACTATACAATAACATGATGAAGCAAATTTACTTTTTACTACATTGTGCTTCGTCAATATACATTCACACCTTTATTGTTTTTGTTACTCAATAAAAACGGAGAGATAAGTATTTATTCCAGTTCACGGAAGGTTTTTTATATTCATTTGGCACATTTGTCCATGAACTGTCATGTCGGAGTCGGACACGGGGGTTCCGAATTTAACGCGGAAAATGCGTTAAAGAATTCCATTACTAACTGTTTCGTGTCGGTAAGTGGAGAATCCACCTGATCGGAGTTTGGATAAACAAAGTTTGTCTTAGTGCTGAACATGGGGCAAATCCAGGAGCAGATACGCATCCGGATCCAAAGTTTTATTTAAGAAAAAACTGGATCGGAGTCGGTTCTATTTTTTTAATTTTACGAATCTAGAGTGGATCAAAATTTATTTTGTCGTCTAAGAGGAGAAAAGAAAAAACAAAAAAGTAAATAACACTTTTGCATAAAACCGTAGATGACTTAAACAAGGGATATAAAATGTTTGTTATATGCGGATGGATAGTGTAGACTTATTATAGCAAAACTTTTGTTATTTCCATTCTAAAAAACAGGCTTTTGATTTTTTTACCACTGTTTTCTGCCGCCACTGCTATGACTCGAGGCTAGACTGTTAATCAAATTAATGTAAAATTAAAACAAGATCTTGCTTATCGTAAACATTTACTGCAACAATTTTTGTATAGATTAACCCAGAATTTTTTTAAATATTTATTGTAATATTGAAAGTTGATCTTCAAAAAAACTAAATAACCGATCTTGATTTACTTTGGCCTCAAAAATTCACAATTATAAATAAAATGGTTCGAATTTTGTTAGGTGTTTTGTTTAAATAAATTTTTTAATAATACTTTACTTTATATAACTCTTCTTTTGCTATTTTTTTCAAGTTGGACTGTTGTAAGCTTTAGATGGTTAATAAAGCAATAAATGAGATTAGCTAAAAGATATTGCGTGAATGATAACTTGACCCCAAACTATAGGCATACCATATTTTTAAAGTGGTAAACCGGGGCGTTTGTTAAAAGAAAAAATTTGTTGCAAAAAAGCAGTGTTCTCTTGAAAAAAAGAGGTTTTCACTTTGAAACTGTCTCAGATTTCTTAATTTCTGTCGCTAAAAATTAAAGTATTTTTTAAAAAAAGGTCTTCATTTAAAATTAGAAAAACCAAGACATAATGGTTGACCAGGCGGGACACCGGGACAAAGCCTTTAAAATTGGGATCGATAGTAAGCCTATCAAACTAGGATTAATTTTTCAATTATTCAATGTAATAAATGTTTACTGCAAAAATGCATCTCTAACAGCAATAATAAGTACACTTTTTAAAAATAAAACTATGATTGTTTTTTAAGGAAGGAATAAATTTCAAGATTGTCTTAAATTATTTTTTCTGTTTTTTTTCTAAAATCATAACAAAAAAACAAATGGATAAGTTAGGATAAAAATTTAAGTCTTTTATATTTATTATTGATTGAAAAATATCTCATAGATTGCATTCAATCAACAATTGGTTTTAAATTAAATCGTATCCTAGGCACTTGCTTCCACAATATTGGATTTATTTTTAAAGTTTGTTTGCATTATAAAATAGTAGAGTCTGCTAATCAGAAATGCTTTAATAACGTTTTGGATTTAAGTTCATAGTTCCTTTTGATACAATAGACCAAGGATGTTTTTTCTTGAACTAATATCCGGTTCTTTAATAAGATCTGGTTTTTCAATTCGTTACTTTTGATGAACCTGAATCGGATCAGGATCTTATAAATAAAAAAATAGGATCCGCCAATCCGGTTCGCCTGTTGTGTCAAGTGTCGAATATTATTTTTTGATGAAACATCTACATGCGGCTTGTCGTGCTATAAGCCGTCAAAAATCAGATCGATTGCGGCTCTCTTCGGCCTCATCAGTTTGCCTACTCCCAGCATCTGTCAACTTGCGTCACTTGAGCAGGAAGCACGAAACTCTTCGAGAATGTTCGTTATGACAAGAAAGTTAAACTCTAAATTTCAAGCATATTTGGAATCGTTTAGCAGACCGCAAAAAGTATGCCGCGGGCCGCTGCACAGACTACAACTTATTATGATATAGCTTACTGCAAGGCCCGATTATTGGCCCTTCAAGGTTTTTGGGCTAGCACGACTATGAGTACACCAACTCCGGTCCGCGATTTAGTTTTGCTCCGCGTATTTGGCCCGGCGGCGTTAAAGATTGCACATTCCTGGCTTTCTGCAACTGCGTGCTCTATGATCGTACAATGAAACGTTTTCTAGTCTACCAGCCACATCACAAGAAAATGCAAAATCAAACCTTGCAAATTGGTTTGAATACCACGAGAGAAAAAAAACTCAGTTATTCTTTTTGTATTTCTGATACAACGGTTAAATTTGAAAGTTTCATGAAAAAAATATAAAAAAATTTGAGTTGAAATTAATATATAAAAACAATTTTACAATAATAGGCTGCTGTAAATAATGTTATATGCTTAAATGTAGGTTTCAGTGTTCATACAAAAACTATTTTTTGTATTTAACATTAGCTTTTTCCACAAATTAAAAGATGATAGAAATGAATTAAAAAATTTACTTTTTAAAAATTACGAAGATCAAATTATAATCACATTGTAATGGCATAAGCTATTCAAATTATTAAAAAATTTTGGATAATATATCATTCCATCTTGATTCTCAAATCAATATTTAGTTTTTCACCTACCTACAGCAAAGCTTTTTAAAGGCAGGGCAAAATATGTTATGTAAGTTTTGCTGAAAGAAAAAGTTCAAACTTTGCCAAACAAATAAAAACAAATTTTTTTGATTCTTAATACTCTTTGAAGCATTGTTGCCACAAACAACATTAATCTAACCTCGGTTGATCTGACATCAAGGAGAAGTTTAGATTAAAGATAGCATTAAATGTCGCTTGCAAAAATTTCATTTATAAAAGTACTGTACAATGCAATTCTATGTTCAAGAACAGCGCCCACAAAGTGTCATATACCATTTCGTAAACTTAACTGTGACAATGTAATTAGAAACTTTTTTTTACATTAATGCATGACAAATTTGTCATCCATGACCAAACAATTTGCCGTGAGACACTTCGCGGTAAAATAATTGCATAAAGGAAATTTTTGCAACAGACGAGTTTGAAATAGGGTTAGACTAAAAAACAAATGGGATTTACCAGCGACGATTTGTTTTACGGCGCTTTATCTTAATGATGTCTCAATCATTATTTGCCAGTACGTCCAAGTCAGAAAAATTTTTTGATTAAGCGTAGAAAATTTTAACTGAACATTTAAAAGGAGATTTTAAAACAGTGTGTGTTTAATCCTTTTTTAAAATGCGTAAAAAGTAATATGCAAAAGCTTATACAGTTTTTTGGTTAACCATGCCTTGGTTTTTATATACAAGTACATTGAATTTTAATTTTTTTCAATAAACATAAAAACCTTTCTTTTAAAAACTATTTTTTGACCATGTGCTTTTTGACCACGACCATGTGCGAAAAAATTTAATTTTAAATAATCTTGCCTCATTTGATATTAAGGTTTTCTGTTGAAGCAGCTTTATTCGATGGGACACCATTCGAAGGCGGACATTTCTTTAAACGAAAGATGGCCATCTACGGCTCACGAGGCAAAGTTATGAGACCCGCGGAAAATGTGGTGGTAAAATAAAGTGTTGGCCCCTTCATTTAAATCATTGTTGAATATTCTTATTGTGTTACAGTTTGACTTCTAGAATCTAGAGTAGGCTAACTAGACTGATTGGCAAATAAGAAACTTCAAATTTCTGATTGAAACGAAAGCAAAAAAAAAATTTATTTGTAAAAATTGAATTGCTGAGCAATGCAAATTCAGCCGCGGCTAGACTTGTGGTGCGGCTTTGGCTCGGCAGAGGTAAGAGTTACACACCTCTGGTTTAAACAAATCAAATCTTACTTTTCAAGATAGCCGCGTCGATATCGTGGGTTGGTCTGTGTAGACTCAGTTTTACGTGGATCAAGTTACAGTCGTTAAACTCGCTGCAATAATCAAACTAATGATATGGAAAAAATCAATTACATGTTTTCAGCACGCTATCTTCATATTAGATAATACTTGAGGTCAACAGGCCGAATTGTATGGGTTTGCGGTTTGGGCCGGCAGTCCATCAACTTTTAGTAGTTATCTCAACAGGTTTTTTTGTTGCATACGTTCTCATATGCGAGACTTTTGATTCAAAATAGCACGATTTGTTTCTGTTCATGGCCGATTTTAACCTGTTTTAAATGAAAGAGATTTGTTACTATGTCTGAAACAAGAAAAACTATTTTTGCGATTAGAAATTTTGTAGTAGGCTGTATGTCGAAATGTCATTGGAATGTTGAATTGCCTATAACACTTGTCTTTCACCTTTTTTGATCGTATCACAGTGAAATATCGAAAAAAAAATACTGGTGGTCGCTTGATTGATAGCTTCATAAAATGTTTTTATTTTTTTGAACATGCATTTGAAAATATTGCAGTAAATTTTCGACCCATTTAGCATTTTATTTTTGCTTCAGTTTTTGTTTAAAGATTATTTGCATTTTTATAAAACTAAATTTTTTGCTAATTGTTTCGTTGCTTGATCGTAATAAAATATTTGATCGTTATTTGAACCTCTTATTGTTTTAATTCTTTAAAGGTCTGTGGCCCGCCAGAAATAGTTCCAACACCACCACTAAGCCATAGCCTAACGGTTAAAAAACAGAGGCTTATAATTAATTGACAATGCAATGAAAAAATTTTATTCAACTAAAATTTGTTTGTAAATCATAAATTCAGGTTTTAACCCAAACTTGGTTGCGGAAATAGACTGCAGACATTTTTTTTTCTATTTAAAACACGTGTATCATTGCTATTACGTTTCCCGAGAGCTTTTTACCAAAACCTTGGTATCAGTCAAAAACTTTTAAAAATTTAGAAATTCGTGTAAGAAATGTACTTTAAAAAGTGTTGTAAGAATTGCTTTGTATAATTCGTGACGAAGAGCATTTAACTTAATGAGTTTATCAAAAATATATAAAAAAAATCTTTAAAAAATTCTGCATTTAAAGCGAATTCGGAAAAGTCCTTTCCTAAACCGTGTTATAGCTTTCAAAAGTACTTGCTTTTATATTATTTTTGGAAAGCAAAAACGTCATAAATGATGTCATCGAAAAAAACCTTAACTTGAAGTTTTAAGAAACGAATATTGTGGCAACACAAAAAATAAACAAAATCTACTTCTTTATTCAAGAAATTGTTAAAAATGTAAACATCGACTTAGTCAGTACGAAAACTTGATTTAAAGGTGTACGTACATGCGGTTACATTCTTTGTAATAATAAATGAACCAAAAAGTCAGTTAATTTGTTTTCTTCGGTTTAATTGTACTTTGCTACTACAAACTGTTTTTTTGTCAAATGACTATGCTGTTTTGTGTAGATTCGGTATATTTTATTGACTTGAGAAATATCAAGAAGTGAAATACAGAATAAATACACAAATTCCTTGGCTAATACAAAAATAACCAAGAAATTACATTTAATTATAAAAAAAACTTTTGAAAAAATAGTTGAAAGATTTTAACACTTAAAACAATTTTTTTAATGGTTTTGGATCCCGACTTTTTGAATTTGAGCTTTTTCTTGTCTTTTTTCCTTAACTTCAATAAAATTTAAGACCAATAAAACGTAAGCGTTTTATTTGTAAATAACTCAAAGTTTGCAAAATTCTTATTCGTTGAAACCAAGTCAAGAAATTATCCGCGACTCCGCTTTTGATTCCAATTCCACAAAATTTTACAATTCCAACTCCAACTCCGACTCCCGACTCCGACACCACCCTAAAACCTGCGACTCCGACTCATAATCTTATTTTTAGCGTAAAGCAGAGTCGAAGTCTCCAAAAACAAAAACGACTCCAACTCCGACTCCGACTCCAATACATATAAAAAACGACCCGAATCCTCCTTAAAACAAGCGACTCCGTCGACTCCGACTCTGCAACTTCTACTTGAAACTATTACTACAGCCAGAAAGAATTCGAGTTATTCCATCTAAATCTAACATGTAGAATATCTATAAAAAAGTTCTTTCGAACATTTTCTAACCACGGTTTGGCGAATGCCATTTTTATCTTACGAGTATTTTCTAAAAGATCCCGGGTGCCAACATTATCTGCCTATTGCAAAGAATTAAAGCTCCACAAAAAGCCAGCTTGTTGTTTTTTAATTTAGTTTTTTTTTAAATTTGTGAATTTTTTTCTTTTTGGTTAAAATTAGATTGCAGTATTTGATCGACAAAACTTTTTTTGACTTAAAAAAAAAGTTTTGTAGATTTACGTCGAGTAAAATTTAAAACGAAAGAAAAACAATTTTTAGCGAAGAATTAACACAAAGCAAATATTTCTTTTTTATGTTGTTTTTAAATCTATTGATGGAAACTGTTTCACAATCGTGCTGTTACAGACTTTTGTTTATGCCGCAAACTTCGTCACTTCGGAGGTTTTTGACCAAAACATCTTTTACTGGCATTGAGGCCACGATTCAAAACCTAGTTCTAAACCATTGGCTTTATCTTTCGTTTTTATTAGGATATATTTGAAAGGCATTTCACAACCAATATCCATTGGATCGAAAAATAGGCTTTGCATTGAACAATAAAAGTTCACAACTCAAGCTCGACTAGTAATACCAACACAGCCCACAAGTTTATGAGTCAATTCCGCAAGCATCAATTATGGCTTTGGGACTTCCAGCTTGTCTGCCTTAAAGGCAATAAGTTTTGAGTTCAAACTTTAATTGAGTCACACAAGGTAATTTGAAAAAAATTGGGGTTTTTACTTGTTATCTGTCATGTCAGCCTTATTTCTAGCAGAAAGGTTATATTTCTAGCAGAAACACTGTACAAAAAATCACAACTAATTGAATAAATCACAAGATTAAGCACACGCCGTAGCTACTTTATCAATTGTGTAATAGCCAGTTTAAAGAAAATGGCCTGACTAAAGCAATCTTGAACAGAATTTTGTCCGAATAAATACTTTAAACAAATTTTGAAAACTGACAAATTTAGTTATTTATAGCATTTTGGCTTCTCAAAGCATATTTGTTTTGCTGAGAAACTTTTTAGCGCCCTAAAAACCCCACTTGAATTCGCTTGATAAAAGTGAAAGCGCTTTTTATTTACTTCAATAATAAAATTTTTAAAAATTAAAAAAAAAACTTTTTTCTCTCGTAGCAAATAATAAAGGTCCGTTTCCGCTATGAGCGTTGGCGAAAGTGTTTATTATTTATTTATTAATTTTTTTGCTTCTTTTAGCGCTTAAGCGCGGAAAGCGCTTGTTTCCACTACGAGCATAGTGGAAACTCGTAGTGGAAACAAGCCTTTGGGCTTTTGTATCATTGATTTATATGTTTATTACTGTTTCGATATATCAAACACAATATATTATTCAATATATCGAACACAATATTGGAACAAAATTTTGTCAATTCGAATAAGCAGCGTAGTTTAAACGAAAAGTTACAAATTTAAATCGTGAGAAATCGGTGATCATCTACAAAAATTACTTTTAAAAATTAGCCAAGGTTGCCTTAAAGAAGCAATCTCACAGCAGGATTTGTAGGTATCGTTAGTAAAATTTACTTTACTTTAATGGGGATGACATTAAGAGATAAAAGACAAAAAAAAATTTTTACACGCAAAACGTTACCCAGATTTTTCGAATGCGCTTAAGTTAACAAAAAGCCGCCGCAATTTAATGACTCAAGTGGGTTAGTTTGATTATATTGGAATAGACGTCTGGTTTGCAATTAATTAATCATTCCCAAATGATGTGTAAATGTTAAACCTGACATAAATGTTAAGATGAAATAACAAAATAGGTGCATTTATAAATTGTCATAGGGCACCATCTAGTTCCAAAAAATGACGTCATTTCAAAGCTTCCGAAGCCACAGTCACGTGCAACTTCTTGCTCAAACAACAAAACTAAAGAATATATTTTTCAAAATCGTTATGACGTGCAAAGAATTAAGGTGTTAAATGAAAGTTTTACATTTTAGGAAATGCTTTATACATCACCCATTGGTGTCATTAACTTACAACAGCTGTACGAATGTAATTTTTCAACGTCCTGTTTTTGAAAACCTAACGCTGAAAATCAATATCCATCGTTCACATCTGTTCTTGAACGCAGTTGCAAGAAAAAAAGGGCAAAATAAAATACAAACTTGATAAGTTTTTTTTATTTTTTAAATCTATCTTACGCTATAATTTTTTAACGGCTTTAAAAACCTTTTTTAAAAAAAAAAATTTCTCTAACTTTCATACAAGATTTTATTGAAAATAACAACCATCCGGGTATTGCAATCAACCAGCCATTGCTAAACGATGCCGTTGGAGCTATTCATTTTTTTGCATGTCAGTGCAATGATTATTTATCTTTTGAATTTTTTTGAACTATATAAAAAATTGTTGTTGCACTTATTTATACCTTCACGAAACACTATTGCAGTAACTATAATATAGTTAACCAAGCTATTCATACGGTGTTTTATTAAAAGTGATCGCATTATTTGCAGGTACCAAATTAATTATACAGTTTAAACATTAAATTGTAGTTTAAAGAGTTTTGAGGCCCAGACACACTCCATAGCTACACAGCCGAATTAAACACACAATCCCTCATATTAGAAAGTGTACGAGTAACTCGTATGTGTAAATTCACTTCTATCTTTACCTCCAGAAAATTTTAGATCAGTTTGTTTACAAAGAAAGATCTGAATTCTTTTGAAAAAGTTTTGTTTTCTCGAAATTTAATAAGTTTCGTTTGTAAAAATTATTTTCTGTTATTTCTAAAAAGTTTTTTTTTAAAAAACGCAGTCTATCTTGCTCTAGACAAAGTTGGAATGGCGAGAAAAGATTATATAAAATTTTATGGTGCATTATAGTTTGGAATGATAATGCATATAACATTTACAAAACAAATTAACGTTTCTAACATTAAACAACGTTAAATTCACAAATCTCAGTGGACAAGTGTGTACCTTATACGGCGTCAGATAAAAGAGATGTTAAATAACGATTATTTAATTTTTTGCTGAATGCGTAGCACTGTGATAATTGTCATGGGTTTTTTAGTTATGTGAAAAAATCAATTAATTTTTTCCTGTTTTGCACAATACTGAAAATTCCTTAAAACCACTTACAAAAATTGCTGCAATATCCTTTCTTTTCATCAGCAGTCAAATATTAAGCAAAACGCATTTATTGAGCTGCAAAATATATTTTTACATTACTTTGTATGTCCACTGGCACCCAATAAAATTTACTGTTAGAAGTAATTACTTTCAAAACTTTAATTGTTAAACACCAAATATTCTGGCTCAACAACGACAAATTAAATGATAATTTTGAAACGTTACTAGTGAATAAATTTCGATTTGTTAAAACTCACAATTTGTAAAAAGGATGATATTTAAATAGGAGCTCATCTAAAGTATTTGTTAAAAAAGCAATTTTTTTGCATCTTAACTATTAACATGACTCCAATGCCTTTAGAAAATTTGCAAAAGTCCTGTTTTTCTACGATAAAAGTTTATCGGATTAGCAAAACATGTATAAAGTTAAAATTTCTCAGTTAAGTTTTGGTCGTGCGCACAAAAAATGCGTATTTTTTAAATTGTATATTACAACTACTGCCTTTCATGCTTAAAAGTCTTACGTACAGTTTCAATCAAAACTTTACCACAAAAGTTGGGAAAAATTTCAAGTAGGTCAACATCTCCGAAAAGGGGCCGGTGAGAATTGGACTTATCGTTCCCAGACTTTTTCGTTTATAATACTTATTATACTTTAAGCCACCCTATAAGCAAGTTGGATATTTTGCGGGAAAAGGGATTTCTATCTTTTTTCATTTTCAAATAAGGTTTTAAATTCAAACAATAATCGTGAACTTTAAAGAATAAAATAAACCTTTATTTGTTTGAGACTCATAAGCAATTGAAGAGATACTTTCCGTAATTTTGTCAGTAGATCCAATATTTTATTTACATGAGAGTCATAAAAAAGAATACCGCTCATTATACGTAGTAAATATAGGCAGCTGGTTTTTGAAGTTTTTTTATAAAGTAAACCAATTATTAACAATCGCTTTAACTAGGTTATGGAAAATATGCCAAGTTGCAGAAAAAAAACAAGAAAAAGATTTTTAAAAAATTTGCATTGTAGAATTGTAGTAGCATGGCTTCAGGAAATGCTAAGGTGAGAATAAAAATTTTAATTTTAGCTAATTTACATTTTTTCTTAATGTTTGAAATGCCTTGCATAGTAATGCTATTTCAAATACTTTTCAGCTGATACACGTATTAAAGTAAATTATTAGCTTTTACTTTAATTTTGAGAAAATGCATTATTTCCTTGTCAATTTAACCGTGTATTTAAAAGCATTAAGTTTTGTTCAATTAATTATGTTAACAATAGCCAATTATTTTTTGGAATTTAAGTCATGTAGGCTCATGCGTTAAAGTAGGTAAATTAAACCAAACATAGAATTGGAAAGTAATTTAGAAAGTTACCAATATTAACTTTATCAAAATTTGACGTAATTTTTCTTTACCTTTTGTTTTCGTTCTTTTTTTTTTTTTTGTGAAAGTCAAATATAAAGAAAATCAATTAACGAGCATCTTTCTATATAGTATATAAACGCTTAAAAACTTAATTTTCAATGTATATGTTGAGTTTTTTTTCTTTTAACTGTTTTACTTGACATACTGGGATAAAAACAATTCCCAGGTTCTTTGGTTTGAAAACACAGTTTGAAACATTATTTGCAAACATAAAATGTTTGTAAGTAAAATAGTTCGAAAACAGATAAACAATTAAGTACGTAAAGATTCAAAAATACGAATCCAAAACCCCACGCTTTAATTTTTTCAGTCTACTTATATCTTCGATTAAAACATCGACCCCGATCGTTGTATACAAACCCCAGTGTCAAGCTATCTAATTATATTTCAAAGACCCAAAACCTGTAACTTTATTTATTTTATGCTTTTATCAGATAGTCTTTTTACGTCTTTTAAATACGAAGTCAAAAAAATTAAAATCCCATGTAGCTTAGTAATTGATGGCAACACAAGTAGGTAGGAGCGTCTCGTTGAAACGACAGCAATCCACATTGTCTGGATTCAACTCCTATTTCTCTCATTTCTTTTTGTCCTAAAAAAAGGCATTTAGCCGTTTTCCTCTGCTTGACAAGCTCTATAGTTCTACATTAAAGTTATATTAATGTTTAAAAGCAAAATAAAAAAATATTAGCGGGTCAGCAACACCCTGCCATTTCCGATGACAGTTGGGGTTATCGCTTGAGGGTTACCCTAAGTATGACGCTGGACTGAGAATAAAAAAATAAATAGATAATCTGATAGCGATAATGAACATCATGCCAAAGCAGAAATATTTTGACTGTACATCTACGCAGAGTACACCTGGATTAATTAGATTGTAACATTCTATTATCTCGACTTGCATAAAACTTTTTAGTGTTTTTATTGCGTGACCAACGAAAGTGTAGCTTGGTGCCTTCGCGAACCGCATGGATACTTATGCTAAATGAATATTTTCCATTTTTGATTTTTAAAAGATGAATAAAAACTACTGGATTTATGAAAAGACTGGGTCAGATAGAGCAGAAATCTTAATACATAATTTCATAAATTGTATTAAACGTATATCAATGTTTGTGAGCGACATTTTTGAATTTTTCAATTACCCTTGAAAGCTTTTCATCAGTTGAAAATTATGGGTCAAACACATTTTGTAAAACGCTATACAATATGCCTTTGGATAGATATCGGCTAAAACTTTAAAAAACAAAAACAATTTCTTTTGAAAAGAAGTTCAAAGCCAGCGCTGATTCGAACTTCTAAAATTGATTACAAGAACGAGCCTTAATTCAGGTTTTAATCGAACTTCAAAATAACTGAAAAGTTTTGGTCTTGAAATTACCGAGTAACTTTGATGATCAGCAATAATGTCCTATTTCTAAAAGTACCTAAGTCACATTTTGGAAAAAATGAAATTAGCTGAAAAAATTGTTTCTTTACGTGCCAGAAATATCCTGACAAAAATCTTTTCCGGAAAATGTACGGAAATTCTTTTTTGAATTGCATAAAGGCTTGAAGTTTTAATGTATTTTTCTTCTAGAAGTACCGAAGTCCAAGTTTTTTATGTTAAAAATTTCTCTACACACTTCACAGCTTATTAAACTTATTGTTTGAAGGCTGATCCTACAAAAGCAGTCTCAGCTGAATAAATTATTTATTATTTTTGTTTAATAAAACTCGAGATAGAAATGTTTGAAAGTTGATTAAATTAGGTTGATAAAAAAAAGTAACCCAATTAAGCGTTGCAATGACGTAATAACTTTCTTTCTAGAAAAACTTATTGAATAATTTCTTCCTGCATAATGATATCTGTATTATATTTTAATCATTATTTTTAAAGTAATTGGAAATTTAAAGATTTTAATTGCAGTTTTTTAATCGCGTCAATAACCTGACAATTTAGCAAAAGAACATTCTATTGGAGTCACAAAGTATCAGCTCATGTAATGATATTCAGCAACATTTTCAAAAACAATTTGTACTGAATAGCTTTATACTGATTTAGCTTTTAGCTAGTAGATTGTGGAAATATTTTTTTTAGTGTTTTCGGGATTTGGGTGCGAAAAGTTTTGGGAAAATTAACTTCTTATCACGTGTTTTTTGACTTCCCCCAGATCCTGCATTCTTTTCTTATATATCAATCAATAAAAAATAAAATGCATAATATCATTATTGATATACAGTATGTGGCTGACTTTGTCAAACTACACAGTAAATTTGGTGAAAAAGCACGTAAAAGTCACAATTTGCAATAAAAGTACCCAAGTCCAATTTGTAAAACATATTTTAATTCTTTATGACGTCATAATTAAATTCTGAAAAAAAATTGTTAAAATAAGGAGAGATACATAAACAATAATAATATGTAAGATATCAATTGGGATATTTCCATAATTACTCTGATTTGCCAGGGTTTTTGAAACGTTTAAATTTCATTTTCTCAAAACCGACATTTTGTGACTTTGGTACATTTAGAACTAAGCCCTTCAATAGCAAAAAAAACACCTGGCAACAGAAAGCCGTGCACTTTGCCGTTTATGGAAAAACCATGCTCTTGGCATAAAATAGTTTTAATATTTGCAAATTTCGAAAGTATTTTAGTGATTTTGAACCGAAAAAAACCTGAAGAAACCTGAAGAAACGCAAAAAAACTTAAGAAGCAACCTTTTGAAAATGACCAAAATAGTATACGAGCAGGTTTTACTTATTGTACTGCATTACTTTTTTGGCAAAAGAAATTTTTACTTTGAAAAGACCTTATTAAAAAGACGCTTCATGAAATGTATGGTGTATTTGAATTTTGGGCTAAAACCTTTAAAGTTTTTGAAAAAGCTATATTGTAAAAGCCTTTTTTCTGGCTTGAAATAAACTTGAAGCTGATAGAGGGTTTGTTTAGTTTGTTTAGTTTTTAATTTTAAGTTTTTGTTGAAAAAGATGAATCAGTACCAAAATTTAAATCATTAGTTTGAATTCTATATTTGAATTATTGTGCAAACAATTTTGTAAACATTTTGCAAAGCATAGGGCTACATGCAAAAAAAAACAACAAAAGCAAGCGAGTGTTGTTTATTTTTAGTTAAAGTGCTTACTGAATTTCGAAGTATTATTTTGACTGTATATTTTTTATCAAGTGATTAGTCAAGACTGGCTGAGTAGTTTAGACTCAGCCAGTCTTGAGTAATCACTTGATAAAAAACATGGAGTAATTACTCCCAACCGCGACAGTGTTTTACATACTCATTCCAAACGTAGCAAAAACAGCTTTTGAATAAAATAGCCTTCGTCGATTACTACTGCTTAACTGCTTCTTGTTTTTCGTCATAAACGCGCTTAAAAAAACTCTAGACATGAACGATAACAACGAAATGATTTGATTTTTTTGTCACGTTTTTTTTTCTTAGAAACTTTTGTTGAATATGGAAAGCTTAAATTTGTAAGGTGACAAGCACGCATAGACGCGACTGGAAGGCAATGAGAAAATGAAAAAAGTTTTTTCTGCTTGCTAAAATCTTTCTTTCTATTCATCTTGTTACTTATATCATTGCCCGGCAACCAGTGTGCCGCAAGACAAAAATAGGTGTGTCGCGGAGTAAAGATAACATAATATGCTTTTTAAAATCAAAAATGCTTTTTTAAAATCAATTTAAAACATGCTTTTTTAGAATTAATTTTAATTTTTTTTTGAAATTTAAGTTTTGCAATTGCCTAACCAGGGACGGCAAGCATTTTTTTAGTAGTGAAGACTTTTTTTTTTAATTTGTTTTTGTCCTTGATGTCCAAACAAATACCAGAATAAAAAAATGGTCTTCATTACTCAAAATCCCAAAAAGAAGCCAACATCAAAAAAGGAAGACAATGTAAACGCGGGCAAAAAGGAAAAATTAAGTTTTGTTATTTAACCGCGTCATATACCGAAAACCGCTCAGTGTAAGCGATATTGTCAGAAATGATGCGATCAAAATACGCACAAGTATTAAAATCCATTAACCATGGCCATACATATAGTTTAATTTTAATCACTAAATCGGCATAGGCTGATTTCTTTTTCTTTAGCAGTGATTGCTGGAGATCAAACAACGTATTAAAAAAGAAGTTTGCCAACGGGCGTTGTATATATTAGGCCCGAATTTGGGTTGAACTCGAAATTACAATCTTGGGCCGATATGCCGAGAATTTATTAAAAGCACAAAGAAGCTTAAAAGTTAAATTTTTAAAGCGATAAAATCAACAAGACGATTTGAAAATCAATAGAAATCACGTTCGAAAGCAAATCAAGAGCCCGGCTTAAGATCAATAAAAATTACCGTGGAGTGTTTTATAATATAGTCAATAAAATTTTTGAAAAATGTTTATAAAAATATTAATGATGTTTATATATAAGACATAATGCCAAATGGCCGAAATTCTAGGTCCATCAGCCTTGTAATATAGTGAAAGGCCCAAACCGGCTCAATTTGCTATTCTGTTTAGAATTGTAAAGGATTTAGTTACAAAAATAACATTAAATCAGTGTTAAATTTTACATCAAGAAACTTTGTCTAAGTAATACGGCTTCATCTGTATCTTAAGTGTAAATTCTTATGACGTCATTGTAATTGTTTTGCCGCGACCACGTAAGAATAAATTTTCTTTAAAATCTTTAAGGTTTTAAGATCATTACTAACTTATCCAAAGATGTAAATAACAGCATAGTCCAAATTTTAATCGGATTAATATGACAGAGATGATTTAAACTTTTACAAAAATCGTTGTTTTTTTATTTTGATCGAGAAAAATAGAGAAAAATGGAAACTGAATGGAGAAAAATATTCTTTTAAGCGATACATCAAAAAATATTTTTTAGGATATCATGTTTAACTGATAATGTTGTTCATCAATTATTTATTGTCAGATTTATCATAAGAAGTGTTCTTGACGAATTAAATTCAAGACGATATTGCCGAAAAAAAAGAGATTGATTTAAACTCAATTTGCATCTTGTGGTAAAAATTTTAAAAATTTACTTTCAATAAAAAATACTTGTTTAAAAGTAACTAAATGATTAATTTACTTAATTATTTTTTTATCAAAATCTCTTAAAAATCTTAAAATTGTATTTTTCTTAATATTGACAAAAAATACTAAAAACAAAAAATAAATTGCTCAGTCTAAATTTCTGCATTCATTATATTGAAAGAAGCTATGTTTAAAAAGTATTGCTCAATAAAATTTTTTAAAAACTGTACAAGTCTTTCATTATAATCATTTCATACTCGAAATCTTTGCCCATAGCGGTACTATTGTGCCAAAAAAAATATAGTTCCTTACTTGTTAAGCCAGTAATGAGTCACCGTCAACACTTAGTCAGATTTGTCTGCCTTGAGAATCGAACCCAAGCATTTTGCGCAAGAGTCAGAAACGCTAACGACTGGTCTAACCGAAGGCTACTTAATGAAACTAGAACATTATACGATGAAAATTTTCCAAGTTACAAATCAGTGTTTGCTTTGATCTCTCAATTCAAAAATAAAGTTTCTTGTTTTCAAAAATACGACTAACACACGCAAATTCGGCAACTTTGAAGATCACTTGATACTGAAATACTCGTAGTTTAGTTTTTTGCTGATTTTGTAACTAAATGGAAATTAAAACAAAATGCTTTACAAGGATCTTTTTTGAATTTTCTGTGTTTTGCGAAAGTTATCGATTTCTTGGTTTAATAGTTTGTTTACAATTTTCGCACTAGTGTTTTGTAAAATGTCATTATTCTAATCAGAAACAATCATCGCAGCTGATATGGCTTTGTTTTGAAAACTTGGATGGAAACACTAAGTTCACCGAGTGAAAGTAATTTTTTTTTTATCAAGGATCTATCTCCCCGGGTCAATGTTAAGAAACAGCAAAGCCAGAAAAGATTACTTATGTTTTTTAAAACTTGTTTATAGCAGCTGTAATTGTAATAATCATTCTTGTAAATCTGTGAGAAAAAACGGTAAGGTCTTCATCTTTGCATCTTACAGCTTATTTATTCGAAGTTGGCTCAATCATTGTTATCTCAAATTTAGTTGTTTTTAAGTTTCTAACAAACAAATTTTATGTCAAGTCTTGAAAAAGAAGGATTTTTGTTGAAAACAAACGCGTCACATTTGAAAAGCTACTTATTTCGAGACTAATTGGAAAGTAATGTTTAGGTCGAAATAAGTCTGTTGATGTTTTTGGTTTGATTGGGCTAAAATCATGTCACTTTTGAATTTTTCTCAGGTCGAGTCTGAAAGATCCTCTTGACTTTGAAATGTTTAATTTAATTTAATTAAACCAGTTTTTCTGGTTTTAAAGAAATACCTTGCTAATTATGAAATATACTCATTGGCATACCCATGTAATGCTAAAAATTTTAGAAAATTTATAGTGTTGCTTTGGTTGAAGAGCAAAATTGTCTCAACATTTTACTATTGCAACCAATGGAGATTCGTACACTTTTGTTGTAGTCACCAGCGTGTGGTCGAGCGTTAGAGTATGAGCTAAAAAGCGTAAGAGTGGTTAGAGTAAGGATAAGAGCTAAAAAAACTGAAAACAACTTAAAAGTTTTAACTGGGCAGCATTATCTTAGCATCTCCGAAAGTAGTTGGGGGTACTATCCTTAGACAAGTGCCCTAAGTACAACGCTTTCGACGTTTTCCTGCGATTCAGGAGGATTAATAGAAATAGAAACAAAAAATGTGTAAATGGCTCCACCAAGCGATAGAATCAGCTAAAAAAATTTGCTTATTCTATTTTTTACAAACAGTGATAATCAAAACTAGTTTTTCATTCATTTTCTTTTTTTTTTTGGTTTATTTTCATGCTACTAGCATTAACGACTTTTCTGGGTGTAACAATTTATCTGTTTTTTTGTAAAATAATTTTTTTTATCGTTTAGAATGTATACTAAAAGAGGTTTACGTAAGCAAAATTCAACAACATTGATATTGAATGTAACTTTTTGTTTTGGTTTAAACAAAAAAATGAAGATAAAATCTTTTATGAAATCGAAAATGCTTCAAAAAAACCAATGCAATTAAAAGTAATTGATTTTTACGGATTTTGTGTCCTGTAAATCTTTTGTTGCCGGTTTCTAAACTGCAAGACTATATTAAATTTTTTTAAATCTACTTTGTATTTCCATTCTCCAGAAAAATTGTATTTTACAAAAATTAGTTAGTCCGTTTACTTATTTCAAAAATTTTAAAAACCTAGAACGAGACCACAATCTATTATTTGGAGTTTTATTGTTTTTCCGATGTTCGACTCTTGTTAGATTCTCATAAAAACTTAGAACAAGATGGCGGCTTTGTTGGAAAAAGTAAAAAAAATTAAGATCAATTGTTTCAACGAAATCTTTCCTTAAAACACTTCCTGTAAACCAATCTCACCTTTATCTTTGGTTATGAAATGTTAAGATCTAAATTGAAAACTTTTCGTAAAAAAATGTGTCGGAAAAAGTCTTTTTAACTTTTAATAAGAAAAAAATTGTAAGAATGTTTTTCTTAAACTGAGAGAAAGCGAACTTTTTAAGGTAGATAAATACGAATTCAAAAGAGACAAAAAAGAATCTTATAGAAGAGATTTGGTTAGTTATTTGTTGTTGTAGGTCATTATTTCTAATTTCTAGTTTGTAAAAACATCGTCTAAATAAGTCTGACAGGTACATAAGAACTTTTAAAAGGTTAAAAACCGAGTGTCTACGCATGTGATGAGACTGTCAAAGCCGATGTTTATATTCAATTTAGCCCAAAGAAAGTTCGTCTTGTGAAATCACCAGTTCTCTCAATAGAAAGTCTTGATTCGCTCTTTCATTGATGACGTAATTTCGTAAAGCATTGCCGACTACAGCATGCAAAGACAAAATTTTGCATCCAAGATCTAATTTTTTTTCTAAAACGTGACCGTACCAAATAAAATGACGGCGAGGCTGTTAATATTATTTTTTATTTCATTTGTCTTTTCTTTTTTCAGATCAATAGAACTTCTTTAAAATGACTTCATAATTTAACTTGGAATTTAGTGACGCATATCTTTTATTATTCTTTAATTAGGTCAAAAGCCTTTAAAAATTTGAAACTAAAATTAATAAAATTTTATTGGCAGTTTATTCAAAGAAAAAAAAGCTTATTTCCTAAAGTTTATTCGATTTTATAAAGTTTATTGTGTAATTTATTTCTAAAAAACTTTTTTGTAGTAGTGCCGAAATATATTTCCTAAATTAGCGATACAAATACTTCATCAAATAAATTTCTCTTTAAATGGCCCAAAGTTTTGTGTCCTTTTCAGTTATTTGAAGATTTAGTAGGCAAGTTAATTATATTTTGTTGTAAAAAAAACGAAATATCGATCTATTTCGAAAGAAGCAACATTATTATGGTCAATACTGTAGACCTCTGTCAATCCGGATTCGATTTAACAGACAAAATCATCTAAATTAGGCAAAGATCCGGATAATCAGAAGTTTTTTTATTAAGAATTAGACTATATAGAAAATCATTTATACTTTCAGTTTTTCCAAGTTAAGCGAAATTCTGCATTAACCGAATCCGGATTAACCGGAGTCTACTGTAGTTAAGACATGTTTACTTTTTTAGAGAACAAATAAAAACAAGATTTTGATTTGTTCTCTGCACGACCATTGAGCAGAAAAAGCCATTGCGCAATATCTTTAACTCATGGCCGCACTTTTCAGGGGAGAAAAGGGGTAATCGCCCTCCCAAGTCTCAAACCTTTGGGCAAAATCAGGAATTTCAGGACGGCGACAAGGAATTATTTGAACAAAACAATTTTTTTAGTTCATGGAAAATATACATTGAAAACTGAATGCGGAAAAAAGTTTAAGATTTAAGGCAAAGATTTTTCTTTTTGGAGATCACTATGTGTTTTGGGACAAAAATCGAAAAAACAAAAACGGGTTCAAAGTGAAGAAATTTTTTTTTTTGGTCCTCACTCTACATTTTGGAAATAAATTTTTTTTCAAATTCGTAAAGTACTAGAAAATCAAGATTTGAGCAAAATTGTATTGCCCCGGAATTCTTTTCGGCTGGTACGGGTATGCTTTGACAAAACCGACAATTTAAGTTTTGCATCGTTAAAAGCATGAGACTCGATTCTTTTGGATGAAACCACAAGCACAATCAAAGCATCCCGCAATCATATATTGTTAACGAGGTTACGGGTTCACTGCTCAGCGTAATGCAAGGTCGCTGCATTACAACATAAAAGCTTCGCGCGAAATTAAACTCCGAGTCAATCAAGCGGAAACTTTCGGGTGACGTGTGGACACGTACAGCTAATAGTCTCTCGTAGATCGAGCTCATCTCTTAACACAGCCTCAGTATTTCCCACACGACGCCTCAGTGACATGCTTTTGCAGCAAAACCAAATTAATTGCAAAACTTAATCCTTTTCAAAGTGAAATAACCGAAAGCGGCAACAATCGTAATCTAAACTTTTTTTTGAATCCGAAAACTTGATGGAGTAAGAATTTTTATCTGCTTAATGTTTGCATAAGCATTCTAATTAAAATGTATGATTTATTCATTTATTGCAGTTAAACTAAATATTTTAAAGTTAATCTTTAAAAAACGCGTGGCAAAATAAACTAACAGCAGACAGTTTCACTTTTTCTGTCTTATAGAACCTCGTAGTAGTTGTCAACACAGCACTGACGAGGTCCTATAGACCGAAGAGTGACACTGTCTGCTGTTATTGACGTTTTCAAGCCTTGTAAGCTTAAAATTAACTAAAATGTGTTTAAAAAATTTTGAAAGGTTAAATTCTGAAGTTTTGGAAAGCGAAAGCGGACGTATCATCTACTTAGCTAATTTATGATTTTTACACTGATATTTTTACCATAAATAGTATATTCTATAAATATTCACAATCAATTGACGTTAACTTGAAAGGTGCTTTCATTTTTCTTGTCAAAATACCAAAGTTATTACGTTATCCTTGACCTTCGCATAGCGTCGGCATTTTAGTTTATTCAAAATGAACTATGGAATTTGAAAGATTTTTCCATTAATCAATATGAAAAAACATTTTAATTGGTCAAATTTTAATTAATCAATTAAAAAATTGTTTCAATTCAAAAGAACTGCTTTCATAATTTTACCCACTCTTAAATAAACCAACTCCATTTAAATGTAAACCCTAAATGTTCTCGTGATTAGGTAATGCTTTTGCTTTTTTTTCTTTTTTTGTAGTAACTACTCTTGTCAATTAAATCATTAATAGCCAATTTGTTGACAAGAAGATACTTAAATTTGAACAAATGCCATGAATGCTAAAAAAATAAATTCAACTTTCTTGAAAAATTTAATGATATCTGAAACGATTTTAAATGCTAAGCGGAAATATCAAGTTAAAATTATTGATTTTCGGGAGCCAATAAAGCACCCCAAAACGCATTAAGCTGTTTTTTTCTTTTTTCGTCTAAGATTTGAAGTCATTATCAATAACGTAATGACGGATGCATGATGTCATGGGTAGGCACGTAATTGAAGATTATGCAACCATGCCCCGTGCAGTAGTTTTTTGTAAAAAATCTCATTCAGTTTTTTAGAGACATTAAAAATCATGACAGGAAAAGAATCATCATAGTCACAGTGAAAAAAATTGCAAAACCGTAACAAACAAGAAAACAGATAGTTTTTGTTTTCATTCGTCTTCTTCATGTTTTTTTAATGTGATTAAATAAAATAACTTTAATATGTCAAAAGCTTACAAAGTGGTTTACGCGAAGTCACAATTGTAGTTCAGCACTGTGACTCCAATAAAAAATTCGTAGTAAAGTGCTTTTCCTGAGGGAACAACAGATATCACTCAGTAGACTAAGAATCGAATCAGTGACCTTCTGCCCGATAGTCGGAATGTTATTAAAATGAGCTACTTGCTGACAGCTTTTTTGTGCTGTTAAAGTATTTGACTATATGGTTAGCGCCACTATATGAGTTTTAAATTAAACTAATGAATGGTTTAAAACAATTTTTTTATATCATTCGGACAAAACATGTTTTTGGCCCTCAAATTGAAAGGAGGATAAAAAATTTTGGCTTTATATTAAAGGTCAAAATTTTTTTCACTTCGAAAGTGACGTGATGAAAACCTTTATCTAATCTTCACTTCATTTTCAAAGAAAAAAACACTTTTAGCTTTCGGTTTAAAATAAAGAGTAAGGTCTACGTGCTCAGGCAAAGTCTAAAAAAACAACATTTGTTTAAGTTAAAACTATTTCCAGTTAGTGAGTGAACACTTTTTTGTATTATAAAGCTTTTTCATATGATATTTATAAATATACAGAATCGTATATAAATCTATTGATTGTTTTGGTATACTGTACAGTAGATCTACTTTTCGTCACAAAATCTTCTATAAAAAGACAAAATATCAATTTTTTGTAATTTCTTTAGGCTTATAAAATTAATAGACATGGTTATTTCATGAAATCGTATAAAAGTTGACCTGTCGAATCAGTCTATCAAAATTTTGACAAACTACAACAAAAAAATCTTCAAATACGTTTTATTGAACACACGAAGTAGTTATTTATTTGGTTTTGCGAAGGGTGAGTTTTCATAAGCCTGATCAAGAATTTTCAAAGAAGGAAATTTTGATCATGACTGTTTTTCATTAATTTACAGTAATAGAACTTAAAAATCCCCGTTAAGAAATAAAAAAAGGAATAAACTGCTTTGTAATCATTTTATAAGTGACGACTGATTTTAATTAATAATGCAAATAGATTTCAGGGTCTCTAAGAAAAAGTACAGTTTTAAATGTTTAAAAAAAACGCGATTTGATGCGAGCGAAATATCAACGAAAATACGAAATTAATACGAAATTAATGATTTTTTTGACCGGGAAGAAAAATAATTTGTAAGTGAAGTTATTTGCTAAATCTCCAAGAGTCATTTAAAATCTCTAATTTTAGATCCAATTTCATTTTGACAGGGTCTTTACGTAAGTGGCAAATTCATAGGCCTTTTAACCTAATTTAACCTAATTAATTTTTTTTTTGCTGGCTGACTGCTCAAAAGTAATTTTGCGGCATTATCATTAATAAAAATTAAAATTCAAAACCCTTGAATCAGTATTACTACTGTTTGTTTTAATGAGTTTAAAAAAAACAAGATTGGTTGATAATTACAAAAGTGTTTTTTATTACTGTACAATTCCAAATAAGAATGGTAAAACACTCCTAATGTGGTTTTGCGGAATAATGTTGCAATATGAATGCAGCACTTAATCAAGTGAATTTTTTTTTATTATTTTTTTAAATATTCACAAAAAGTCTCTCCAGAAAATTTATGAGTTCTGCACACGGGTGCAAAAAATTTAATTATTTTTTTATTGAAGTATCGATAATCTGCTTGATCACCTTGAAACCACAGTGAAACCATAGCAAATGTTACGTGCTTTCTATTATCAACAAAAAATTCAACCTCAAATTAGTCAATGCCTTGAAATTTTTTTTTTTTCGAAATTAAAATAAAATACCTTTTTGCACAATAAGGAATATTTTTTTTACAACCAATCAATAATTAATCAACAAATTTGATTGGTTTAAAATATAATATCAAAAAAGATTTTCAAGTTTGTTTTTTTTTTTAATCCAAAAACCAGTTTTCTCTCTTTTGAAGAATTCTTTTATTGAATTGCACTCGATGAGTGAGAGGTTTGTAAGCATGTGGCACTTGCAAAAAATTAACAACTAGTTCCCTAACGTTACGCTTACCTGGCTGACTTATTCATAAAATAAGGAATGGGAAAAAGAATTCAAATCTAAAAGTTTAATATGCTAAAAAAATAATAAAGATCATCATATTTTATATCTTTATAAGTCGAGTAAATTTTTGTGTGGGATAACTTGAACTTTTACAGGAAATCGAAAAAGTGTAAAAAACATACAATTAAAATTTTTGACTTGCTTCAAATGTTTATGAACAACTTACAATTGACACAATAATTGTCAATTGTCGTAGACTTCTCTTCAAATGACGTAAAATCGGACATGTCAGTCGGTCGAAGAAGCTGCAAAAATACAGTGAATAACAAGGCCTCGGTAATTTTTGAATTCAAAAACGCCTGCAAGTCTGCGGTGTGAAGCAATCAACGTAATTGCCAGTCATACCCCGTGTAAACTGCAACCTTATTGGCTCGTATCGGGAGTGGAAGCGATTAAGACGAGTAATTGAGATTTAGGTAATTGCCCATATTTATGCAGATTAACGCATTGCGGATGTCATCGCTTTTCTTTATATTTGCTCAATTTCAAATGCTTTCGATCCAATTATTTTGTCAACAAGTTCAGAGATCAATTCGAATGGCAGCTGTCCAGCTACAGCAACAAATAAATGAAAGTTTTTTTTTTCTTTTTATGGTGCCTTAATCTATTTGCTCGTGTTTCAAAAGGTTATTTTAAAAATGATTCATTTAACTGGAATTCAAAAATAAAGAGTTTCTTGTTTAATAAATTTTATTAAAACGAAAATGTATGATTTTAAAACAGCCACAAAAGATGCAATTATTTTCAAATAGTATTAGCAGCATGTTATCGGGTCCTGTTTTTGACATAGGAAAAATTTTACAACGCTTAAATATAAAATGACAGAGAAAATAATTTCTCGTTTTAATTTTTCTGTTTTCTTTTCTTGATTCAATTTTGCTCTGTGTCTTACTATCTTTGAAATTAGCTAAATAGCAGTTCTTGAAATAACCAATGATTGGTCATAAACTAAAACTATTCAGAAGTATTTATTGAAAATTTGAAATAAAGAAATTCAAGGTAGGTATGTTTTTAATTGAAAAATAAAGAGCAATTTTGTTTTTTACTTTCAAAATGGATAAAATGCCTTGATGAAATGAATGGAGCACTCTCTTGGTGTCCACTATGAAAGTAACGGTCTGGTTTAAATTTTCATTCTTGTCATGTACTTCTCACTTGAAGAACAAAGTTTTGTTAAATTCCGCGATCTTTTAATTTCTAGCAAAGCAGATGTGTTCTAACTTTCTTTAATTAAAATTTGACAGATATTTTACAGATTTAAAGCCTATGATACTTATCCACTTTCAAAGTTAAGATCCATAAATTTGACAAAGGTTTTTGATGAAACTTTCGCTAAAATATTTTATTTGATGGAGAAATTCTATATTTCTTACATTGTGGCTATTTTAATTCACAATTTTTTAAAAATATATAGTTTTTTACCATCTTTTTTGTAGTTTTGTTGAGAAATAGCCACAGTAAAAAATAATTAGGATTTTTTTTATTTATAGTGATCTTTCTAAACATATAAATTTTATAAAAACATGATATTTATAAAATCTTTTTTGTTTACTTTGTTTGTATCTGCTTAAATAAACAACTCTGACAAAAGCTTAGAATAGAAACATCATTTTGATAAATTTTTTGTATCAATTTTTTTACCCAAAGAAAAATTGCTAATTCAAGAAACAAAATTTAAAAAAAAACTGGTTTGATTTTGCAATTTGTTCAAAGAATAAAATATTTTAATAGAAGAGAATAGAACTTTTTTTCCTTGCGCAAAATACGGCAGAGGGTTTGACGGTTTATATCAAAAGTGGCCAAATTGCGGCTCTTCGGACCCTTGCTTGTGGCTCTTTGAACCTTTTGAAAAATTATATTAATTTTCTTTTATAATTAATTGCAGTCAAAGGCCAACATTTTATTATTTATACCAGCAAAGTTTTCTTTAAAATATGGCGTTGTGTTGTAATAATTACTGAATTTTTATTGCTTTTAAATTAAATTAGTAATACCAGTGTGAGCATAAACTTGAGAAAACTGTTGTATATATTGCAGTATAATTGCATCTAATTGTCGTTTATGGTTTATTATTAAATTGAGTTAAATTTTTTTTGCTTTGTTGAGGACTTTTGAAAGTCTAAAACGTTCAGCTTTTTTTGCTAGTATAAATGATAAAATTTTGGCTTTTGATTGCTATTATGTACAAGTCGATTTAAAAAATTACCTCTCATCCTAAATCATAATTTTTTTTTTTAATGCATTGAGTTGAATGTTTTGTAATTGAGAGTTTTGTGGCGAAAATATCATCAGAAACAGCAAAAGAGAAAGTACTAAAAAGAAAATAGAATTTTTAAATCAGAATATGAGGAAAAGTTTTAATTTACTGATATTGGAGGTATTATTATCTGTATGCTTCACTCAATCATTAAAAAACCAGCTAATTGAAACGTCGTTATGAAGCAAACACAAAAACTTAGCCATTAATCCATTAACGCCCAAATTCTTTTTCGCGCGATTTCTAGCAGAACTGATCAATTTCACTTGAATTAAGAGCATTGGGGGCATATTTTCAAATTTCACCCAACGGAGTGAAAGTTATGCGTGTTATTAGAAAAAGTCCCAAATGGGGATCATGGGCAGAAACGACAAAAAAACAGAATTTTTGATGTATTGCATTTTGTGATATTTTTACAGTGAAACACGTAAAAGGTGCGCTCAGAAATGAAAGAAATCACTGTTTCGTATGCAGAACAGCTAAAGCACTACTTTTGTATGAGTCTGAATATCAGACATTTACTGATGCCATGCAAGAAAACAGTTTACATGCAGCCCAACATTGCATTTTATGCATTGCTTTTGAACATTGTTTTTGCAAACAGCACATTTCCTTTGCTTTCCCTCGACTGTGCGTTCCAATGCATGTCCAAACTCGCTCCTTGGCACTTCTTCTGGAACACGCAATAGCGTATTTTTGTTGAGTGATGGACGACCAGAGTTTTTGGGGTCTGATACCGACAAAGTTTTTGTGTATACACGAACTATTCTTTGCCTGAATTTCAGCAATGGGATTTTTTCGTTCGCCATGCAGTACAGCACATGAGCGTTTACAACGGCCATATCAATCATGTTCGTGAAGAGCGGAAAGTACCATTTTTTGCTCGAATCTTAACCCTGTTGATTAGCCAGTCCATTTTGTCGACGCCACTCATATGACTGTTATAATCTTCGATACATTTTGGCTGATTCAGGGTGACTTATTTCTTGTTTTGCCTGCTCTATTTTTTCACTTTTTGCGCTAGCAGTGTGACTTGATGATTAGACAACATTTTGACATTGTTATTGTCTTTCCACACGACAGCAAATATGTCACTGTTGGAGTCCATTCGATAGTCATAAAAGTCGCGGTCCTGCTTTTTTAAATTGTCATCGGTTGAGAGAGGACATTTGTTGGTGCGGTTGATTCTAACGGTGCCAGACGTTGAAATACTTCTTTCTGTTAAAACTTTCATAAGGGCGAAACTCGTGGAAAAGTTGTTAAAATAAAAGATGTGGTCGTTAGGGGTTTACGCGCGACGTTTACTTTTGCAATCATGTTCAAGACAACTGATGCTCCGAGTCCTAAAATTGATGACTCTGTGGCTTTTTTCCCTTCATACAGGTCAAAATTGAAGCAGTAGCCTGTATCAGAGCAGCACATTGCCCAATTTTTATATCCAAATCGGATGGGTTTTCCCCTAATAAACTGCTTCATAAAATGACGACCATAGTACTGCGCCATTTGCTCATCAATGCTCAAGTGCTTAGAAAAAACTCCCTACACAAAAAACTTTTCATTCATCTTTTCAATCAAGGGAGCAATTTTAAATGATCTTGCGTGCTCTCCAGTGCCCAAGGTGGAGTTGTCATTGAAGTGGAAGTTTGTCTTTATTTCTAGATACCGATTGCAACTAAAACACGCCAGAACAATATCACTTTCAACATCTTCGCCCTCGCACCAGTACATCCATCCTCTCCTGGGGCATCCCATGGTAGCCAGTCAGCAGAAAAAACCTATCAGTTTTTTTAAGCTGTTGTCGGAAAATACGAAGCTGTGTCGGTTTTTCTGGCTTGCGTAAATCGTGCTTTGCTGCACAATATGCTTCCTTATCTCATCATCGAAAAGTTTTTCGAAAACCTCAAATGGAGACTTTTTTTTGAATTGTTCTTTTATTTTTCGCACCATCTCGTCTATGCTGCTTTCACTACCGCTTTTCATGTTGAAATCTGGGCGTGTTTTTTGCTAGCTAGATTCTACTTTCTTTCTTGGTTTTTTAGCAGGAGGCTCCTTTTCTGTGTTTCCTGGGTCTGTTGAGACAGCTGAATCGGTCGCGGTCGCAGTATCATGAATTTCTATGCATCCAGTGATATCTTTTGGAGATTGTTCGCCAAGGTCATCTTCATCAATTTCTTCCTCATCAGAAACAACGTCTACAGTAGCAGGAGGAAAAGCTCAACGATGTCTATGTGCCCTTCAAAATTGTCAAAGCAAGGATCGTTCACAATAGCTTCAAGTTCACTCAAAGTAATAACCGTTTTCTTTTTACCTGTTTGTTTATCTATATGTTTACTCATTTTCTAACAGAGAAAATTCAGATGATAACCTTCTACGAAGCTGCAATCAAAATGGAATGAAACTGAAGTTTTGTAAACCAGAGAAAAATAAATGTAGAGACAGGAGGTCTGCGATAACGAATTTTCTTGAGAAGAAAAACAAATAGCTGTCAATCAAAGCGTAATCGTCACAATTAGAAAGACAAACCATGAGAGACTTCATGCGTACAAAGGTGAATTGCTGTAAGCAACTGAAGAGATCATCACACAATTCATCGTTTCCAAAGAAAACTGTAGCTGTCAATCAAAGCGTAATCGTCACAATTAGAAAGACAAACCATGAGAAACTTCACATCTACAAAGGTAAATTGCTGTAAGCAACTGAGGAAATCATCACACAATTCACCGTTGTCAAAGAAAACTTTACGCAAAAATGAAAAACGATAAGACGCAAATTATTTTCCCTTCTAACTCTTTAATTTCAAATAAGAATATGTGAGCGGGGTAGAGGAGCAGGCTGACTGAACTTTTAGTCCGAAAAGTGGATGAAAAAGAAAACATTTATATGAGCTAATTAAAGCTGTTGTAGATACCGTTTTTGGCCATGATCCCAAACGCATGACTGCATCCGTGGTAATGGACTTTTTTGTATATTCAGTGTATTGGGTAGAAGTAAAATGTTCACTTTCCTAGATGCAAACTAACTCTGAAAGAAATATTGACAAAAATTGTGAAAAAAACGCTTTTAAAAATTGGTGATCAAAAGATGCCAAAAAAATGGCGGCCATGTAAAGACTTTTTCTTAAATCCAAATTGCGTGGTTAATGGGTTAACCACGCAATTTGGACTTACGGAAGAACAAGCTTAGGGAATGGTTGCAAGATCTTATGTTTCTTGCTGATATAATGAACCATTTACCAATTTTAAACTTGGCATTTTAAGGCAAAGATCATCTTGTGTCAAACCTTTTCCAAAAATTTTTAGTTTTCAAAATATACTCAAAACATCCCTGACTACAATTGAGTTCTGGAAACAAATATCAGAAGCTAAACATACGCAACTGAAAAAAACAAACATCCGGGTGATTTCTGTCTTCGAAAACAAACATCGGGGTGATTTCTGTCTTCAGCACAATATTGAGCTGTGAATCATTTTATTCTGTGATGAAGTTTGTAAAGTCAAAACATCGAGTCTCTCTGACAAATCAACACTTGAAAGAACTACTCCGAACGGCCATAGCATCTTACCAACCAAATTTTAAAGAACTTGCAGCCCAAATGCAGACTCATAGTATTACCACGCATCAATAAATATTATTCGTTTGCTTTTTTATATGAGTAAATAAATTTATGCTTTTAGATTTTTGTTTTGCGGCCCTTTAAAAGTTTAGTTTTCTGACATGCCGCTCAAACATGTTATAGGTTTGGCCACCCCTGGTTTATATCTTTTGTTTCCGCAGAGTTGCCCCTGAACAGTTCGATCATATTTGTGGTATTGTCACAGCATTAAGAAAACTGTGATCTTGCTCGGGAATCGAACGCATTTCTTCCAAGCCGAAATGGAAAAAGTTAACCTCTGCGTTGAGTTTTTGATCTCAAATAATATTTTCGTTTTTTTCTTCTTCTTACACTCTCCTATCTTTACGTTAGTTTGACGGAGTTGATTAATATTTAAAGCAATAAAAAAACATGGCAATGTAGTGAGGAAAAACAAGCAAAATAACTTAACAATTTCAAAGTAGAAGCTCAAAAATAGTATGTTTGCATGCACAAACTTTAGCTCTAAAACTTTTTCCAAATTTTTTTTTGTGGTTGAATCATTTTTGAGGTAAGGCTCGCATGCGCAATACTTACAGAGATAAGCAGAAATTTTTAGAAAACTATAAACTATTAGATAACAAAATCGACACTTGATACTGATGCAAAGCACATGGCACACTGCAAATACAACTCTCTATCTTCGGTTAAAAAAAAGGCAGAAAGATGTGGTAAAATTCAGTTGTAATTAGTAATTATACTTTACATATGGGCACAAATAGACGTTCTGAACCTTTTTGTAAATTTACTCCTTATCCAGAAAGCGCTGCTGCAGGTAAGTTAAATATTTTTTTAAAATCATTGATCGGGGAATAGACAACCATACTTTATTTATGCATGTAGGTTTATTTTTCAGCGGTACTAACACAAAGAAAAGCAAAAAATATATTCCTAAGCTAAAGGGAGCAGTCAAAAAAATAGGTTAAGATACGCAATCAAATAAATACAGAATTAACAATCATGAATATAGAGTAAATGTTCACTGCAACTACAAAAATCTCCCTTTTCGAGAAAGGTAAACTGTGTGATATTGTTTGATATCATGTGATAAAAGAAGTGGGCAATTTGCAATTATTAGAGGAAAGCTTTGACAAAAATTGAAAGAGAATAATCAACTAAAACTAATTTTGAATTCCTTAACTAAATTTTAATACAAAAAACCTATGAAAGATCATAAAATATCCTGTATGGTAGACAGCAGCGAAAACAGGAAAAGAACGTTATTATTCTGTGAAACATGCTAAAAGGCACATGGAATTTATCCAAAGAAATACCTTAAAAAGTATTAACCACAAGCCTCCTACATGGAGGAACTACACAGGTCGAGCGGATATACATTAACAGAAAATTTCAACATAAGTGTAAAATTCAATAATTGACCTTTTGCTTTGTTTTTATAGGAACTAATTTCAAAAACAAATAATCCTTCATTGAATGTCACAACCTTCAGGAAAGGAAAAATTAGCCAATTTTTGCACTCTCGGAAACGATACATTTGCTTTAAACCTGCAATGCATCATCAATTGCTGTGATACGCCATTTGTGCTAAGGACTAAAATTGATTGTGCTTTGCTTTTCGCGATCTATTCAAATAAGTGATCTTTTCAAATGTTTGAATAGGATTAAGTGTTTTAAGTGTTAATTGAAGTAAAGTGCAATAATCGAAAAAGAGAAATAAGAAATAATGAGAATTTTCTTTAAAAACTTTCAAAACCCTAATCAACATATGACAAACTTTCAAAATTTTTATAAAAAAATTTTTATCCTCCTGACTCGCAGGAAAGCGACGGAGGCGCTATACATAGGGTAAGCAATTACCTCAACCTGCTTCCGGAGATGCCAAAATAATGCTGTCCGCTAGTAATTTAGTATAGATATTACTGTAATTTAGAACTGCTTACCAAGACCACCAAGCAGGAGAAAGTGACGTAAAGTGTCGTTCCCATGAACCCAACAAAATGGCGCAAGTGGGTTTTGAACCGAGACCATATTGATCATCAGTCCGGTGCTTTAACCACTCGACCACGCTGCCGAAATACATCTGCTGGCCGAAACGTAAAAAGAACAAACCCAAAGTGTCATAACAGTTTCTTGCAAAGCAGGCTAATTAAGAACGAAACCGAAAAAACTGCTTTTACGTAGCGTGTCGTTCTCCTTTTCTCTCTGTTGAAAGTCTCGGACCAATTAGTTCATCAAAATACTTCTTAATCTTGCCGGCGAACATACTTATAAATCATCTTGAGATCTATGAAAATTCTATGTTCAAATTTTTTTCGGTTTCGTTCACATTATGGTGGTTTTTCTAGCGTGTCGAGTGTTTTTTTTTTTTTTTGTTGCAAATAAGGCTTTTTCCAGCCACCTAGTGGACACGGCAACTGTTGCTAACGATTCCAAGCTTTAGGTTTATGTATTTTGCTTTAACAGCCAAGTCATGAAACGAATAGCAGATTTCCGTGATTAAAATTTAAATAGAGATTTTAAAATCAGTTCAAATTTAACAATCTGTTAGTTATGTAGGCCTAATGAAAACTAAATTTTTGCACTTATTAGGCTAGAATTTGCTTGTAGTCAGATACTGCAGTTATTTATTTAAAAAAATTTTCCAAACATCTTTTACCCTGCAACTCGCGGTAATTTTCCTTTTTAAATTTATTTAAGTCCAATGTTATATAGGTTAGATTTAAAACCGAAATTAAATCGACGACCAAACTATTTTGTAACTGTATTATGGTAAGCAGATTTTGTTAATTCAATTTAGAAATATTAACTATTTATCTGTCTGTGTCAACATTTTTTATAGAAATAAGTAGAATAATTATAATTCCTGTATAGTTGCACCTGGTTTGTTTCTAGTGTGTATGTGTATTCTTATAAGTTTTGCTATCTCCCATATTATTGCAGTCAAGTTGCATGACATAATGAATTTCAGTTAATTTTTGTTAATATGTTCTGACACTATGTCAATTTATCCATTCAATTACTTGGGAAAAATAAAGATAGCTTATAATAAATATTTACTCATTGCCATTTGATAAAGTATAGCTTCTTGTAGCCTTTATCTTAAGGCCCGTTTCCACTACGAGCGTGGAAAAAAGCATTCTTTGTTTGTTTTATTGCTTTTTTTTTGCGCTCGCTTCAATTTTAACCGCTCGCTTCAATCGAAGATCAATAAAAGAGAGAAAGAATGCTCTTTTCGACGCTCGTAGTACGAGGGTCAGTCAATAAGTAATGAGACTTTCTCAATTACTTTGGTGTTCTTGGAGTTATGCAACTGAAATTTTATGTGATGATTATGAATGGAGTTGTCATCTTATTTACAACAAAACTTGTTTATTTTCAGATTACTGTAGGTGTGACGATAAATTGAAATGACTACTAGGCTAGGAAACAGCTCATGCTTGGAACAAAGAGGAGTCATCAGATTTCTGTTGGCAGAGAGTGTAAAATCATGTGAGATTCTGTCTAGAATGCAAAGACAATATGGTCCTTCCTGTATGTCTAGAGCAAACTTCTACAAATGGGTGCAAGCATTCAAAGATGGACGCGAAAGCATTACTGATGATCTGAGAAGTGGAAGACCTGTGGATGTCTCTACCCCAGAAGCAGTACAGGCAGTTGAAGACCTGATCAAATCTGATAGAAGGGTCACTTTAGATGAAATTGCTACAAACTTGGACATCTCCCATGGCACAGTGTACGCAATTGTGCGTGAGAAGCTGCGTTTTTCAAAAGTCAGCTGTCGCTGGGTTCCAAAGATGTTAACGGATGATCACAAAATGCAGCGCCTGATGGCTTCCAGAGCATCACTACGCAGATACAGAAAGGAGGGAGATGTATTTCTATCGAGAATAGTGACAACTGATGAGACCTGGGTCTTTCATTATGAACCTGAATCGAAACGACGATCAATGGAGTGGAAGCATGTTTCTTCCCCAGTGAAGAAAAAATTCAAATCTCAGAAAAGTTTAAGGAAAGTCATGCTCACTGTGTTCTGGGACAGAAATGGGCCGATCACTATCAGTTTCTTGGAAAGGGGCAATACTGTGAACTCAGAGAACTACTGTGAGCTGCTAACTCAAGTGAAAAAAGACATTAAGAACAAACGGAGAGGACTTCAATCAAGAGGTGTGATTCTCCTTCAGGATAATGCAAGGCCCCACACAGCAGCAAGAACCCTAGCCAAAATTGAAGATTTAGGCTGGAAACTTCTAACACACCCACCCTACAGCCCAGACCTTGCACCATCTGATTTTCACCTCTTCGGCCCACTCAAAGAGAGTATGAGGGGAATTCACTTCCAGACTGATGAAGAAGTGAAGGCTGCTGTGAGCAACTGGCTAAGGACCCAGTCCACGGAATTCTATGCCAAAGGAATAGACAATCTAATATCAAGATGGAACAAGTGTGTTGCAAAGGAGGGAGACTATGTTGAAAAATAAAAAAGCATTTTTTGATTACCAGTCATTGCAAACTTGAGTTATTAAAAAAGTCTCATTACTTATTGACTGACCCTCGTAGAAACGAGCCTTTATAGAGTTGCTTGTTAAAATTAGTCAAAAAAATAATAATATTTTAATAATGTAACAATTGTTTTTGGTATTATACTTTTCTGTTTTTAAATAACTTGGTTTTTGCATTAAGTAACATTTTCAGTTGATATGCAAGAATGTAAGCATTTAAGCTCTGTTTTGCAAGTCATGCATAATCTTGGTTTGTTACAATACATAAATCTTGTTTGTTGTATAACACTATAGGCTACATAATTATGCTTATGTTGATGGTAGTAGTTTATGCTTCTAATATATTTAATTATTGAATCATAATTTAAAGGTTTTTAGTGCATGTGCATACTGGTAGTAGATTAAAATGCCTCAATATGCAAGGGGGTTGTGCTTTTAATTAAATTAAGCACTTATTCATGAAACACCTACGTAAATTCTATAAAAAAATTTGCTTATCATAATATAGTAATTAAATAGTTTGGTTGCCTTGTCGTAACTCTATGGTTCAGCCACTTAGTTATGACTGCAATGCTTAAGAGAAACAAACAATCAACTCCAAAATTATCAAATCTTAAATAAACAAATAGTTTGATAATTTACAATGAGCTTGAATGCTTACATTCTTGCGTATCAACTGAAAATGTTACTTAATGCAAAAACCAAGTTATTTAAAAACAGAAAAGTATAATACCAAAAACAATTGTTACATTATTAAAATTTTATTATTTTTTTGACTAATTTTAACAAGCAACTCTATAAGATAAAGGCTACAAGAAGCTATACTTTATCAAATGGCAATGAATAAATATTTATTATAAGCTATCTTTAGTTTTCCCAAGTAATTGAATGGATAAATTGACATAGTGTCAGAACATATTAACAAAAATTAACTGAAATTCATTATGTCATGCAACTTGACTGCAATAATATGGGAGATAGCAAAACTTATAAGAATACACATACACACTAGAAACAAACCAAGTGCAACTATACAAGAATTATAATTATTCTACTTATTTCTACAAAAAATGTTGACACAGACAGATAAATAGTTAATATTTCTAAATTGAATTAACAAAATCTGCTTACTAAAATACAGTTACAAAATAGTTTGGTCGTCGATTTAATTTCGGTTTTAAATCTAACCTATATAACATTGGACTTAAATAAATTTAAAAAGGAAAATTACCTCGAGTTGCAGGGTAAAAGATGTTTGGAAAATTATTTTAAATAAATAACTGCAGTATCTGACTACAAGCAAATTCTAGCCTAATAAGTGCAAAAATTTAGTTTTCATTAGGCCTACATAACTAACAGATTGTTAAATTTGAACTGATTTTAAAATCTCTATTTAAATTTTAATCACGGAAATCTGCTATTCGTTTCATGACTTGGCTGTTAAAGCAAAATACATAAACCTAAAGCTTGGAATCGTTAGCAACAGTTGCCGTGTCCACTAGGTGGCTGGAAAAAGTTTTATTGCAGTTAATGCTTGATGAAATAATCTACCGTATTTTACGAAACAATGGAAAAACGAAAGCAAACTAAATAATACTTTATTAAAGTAAATTAAAGTTTAAAACTGTTTTATTGACGAAAATTCAAGGAATTGTTTATTACTTTTTATGCATATGAGGTAAGGTTATTAGTATTATGATATCACAAATTTGTCATTGTTTTGAAAATATAAAAACTTTGTCACGTAAATATTATGACCCACAGCATGCTTTTTTTTTGTTTATCAGATTTTTGCAGACGCTGTAAAAAAGATTAAAAGATTTATATTACATGTAGTTTTAAAAGTAGGTTTTCTCAATTCGGTTACAATTGTTGAAAAAAATCTTCTTATTTGGAAAATTCAATTCTCCTTTTTTCCTGGTTTGGTTAGCGATTGTGTTAGACGCAAATATGGTGAAATAATCTAGACTGTAAATCAAAAGTCACACGTGAGATGACTAAAAGTGATTAGTAAGAGACCGTTTCGAATATCCGATTCTTCTTTCCTGTTTTTTCTTTTTCGATTGCCGCGAAAGACGAATTTTAACTATTCAGCCATTCTAAAATCGATTTTGAAGTTTGAATAACAGCTGATCAAATCATTTTCTTGGAAGAGCAAATACTGATATAAAAAAATTTACAGTAGAACATGTGATGACCAGTCAACCAGTAATTGTCATAAAAAAACTGAGTAACTGTTTTTATCTTTACAAAAACTTTTTAAAATACGAATTTCCATGCAACCCTCTAAATAAGATGACTATCGTAACAAAATCTTCGAATTTGGCAATCGAAACCTCACGCAAATTGAATCTTATCAAGTTTCAAATTATTTTTTACTTTTCGTGCAATCAAAGCAAGAAACATCAAAAATTATTTTAAATCAAGTGAATAATTTTTTCCGTTATTTTGTAGTACTTGTGTTCCGGCAAAGACTTATATAGCATTTTAAAAACGATTTTTTAGGAAACAAGTTTTAGGTAGGGTTGCAAAGTCCGAGGTTTCAAGAAGGAGCCGGTGTTGGGTTCTTAAGGATACAAAGAGTCGGAATCGGAATATTTTATCCAACTCCGACTCCTGAATTCCAATTTTTTTTTCTAACGAGCACTATTTTTTAGGGACTAAAATTAAGAAATTCGAAACAGATTTCAAACCATGACAAATTTTTTTCTGTTAAAAAACGTCCCGATTCCTGACTTCAAACATATGGCCACCCTAATTTTAAACAAATTATATTTTGCATAATACTATTGCCCTTATCGGGGAGTTGGTGTAGGGAGTCGGAGTTGGAATCCTTGAAATTCTAAAAACAGGAGTCGGATTCGGAGTCGCTATCCTAAAAATCTAGGAGCCGGAGCCGGATCTTAAATTTTCCGACTCCACAATTTTGGTTTTACGGAAGTAAAAGTAATTTACTTTATGAAAGTAAAAGTAATTTACTTTTATAAAACTTAGATGCAATAATATCTCACATTGGGAAAAGTAACTTAGGTATTTAAACGGAGAACAGCCTATCAATGAATTCTGTGTAAAGAGTTTCACGAATGTAATCAAATTTTTTTTGTCTAAAATAGAATTTTGTTGTTGTTAATAGATTGTATGTACAAGCTCAATCTAGTTTGAAAGTTTTTTTTTTTTATTGGTTAGAATTGAAGCTCTTGTGAATTTCAGACTTACTCTAAATTTAGTTATTGCCAGGAAAAAACTTTCGATTAAATCTCAAAAGTTTGGTTTTCAAAAAAATTTTTCTTCCGTTTTTTTACTCTCAAATTAAGTTTACTCTCCGTCGGTTGGTGGACCTTTTCTGGTGATTACATAATGACCTGGTAAGTTGAAAATAACCTTCCAGGTCAGTGTAGCTCAATGCGTTGAGCGAACAATTTCAAGGGCCCTACTTTACTTCTCGGGCTGCTGCTGCTGTTTTTTTATTGTTGTTGTCATCTCTATTTTCCTCCTGACTTATTGGAAAATGTCAGAGGCGCTATGCTTAGGGGAATTTAAATCTATAAAACCAAAATAAAAAATTTCAATAATAAAATAAAAATGTCAATAATAAAAAACAAAAAAAACAAATGAAAATTCCGACCAGATAGCAATATTTTGCCATCTCAGGAAGCAGGTCGGAGTAATTGTTAGCCGTGCGTATTGGCGCCTCCGTCGCTTTTCTGCAAGTAGGAGGATAAATATAGAGATAAAATAAAAATAAAAAACAAATCGTTAAATGATTAACCTCATCCGATTTTGGAGATGCCAAGATATTGCTGTCTGATTGGAGTTTTTTTTTTTGGTTTTTTTTTTAAAAACAAATTATTTTTAAAAAAATCTGCTTGTAGTGACATCCAATCATAAGAAAGTGTCATAAAAGGTTTTTCTTAAAGATTTACTGGATTGATAAAACTGTTTAGATCCTGTTTAGATCCTGTTTAGATCCTGTTTGTCATCACCATTAACTCGGTCTTGCCGCCGATTGAACAAACGTTTTTTTCAATACAATAGTAATTATAAGATATTGAAATCAATAACTCTTATGTAATATTTTGAGTTGATTAATTTGTTTTTGTTTCAAAATTTTTGACTTCAAATATAGACCATGTAGAAAGAACCATGTCAAATTTGAGTAAAGGAGCAATTTTTTAAGAATTATAATCTAAAAATTATAGCCGACGCGATAAAATAAAAGAAACGAAAATGTTTTGAATTTTTTTTACTTTGCATCAGTTTTAATCACAGGAGTATTGAATGAATGCATACTTTAAAATAACAAAAGTTCAGCCTAGAGAAATGAATCCTTTAAAGCAGCGCTCCCAACCCCCAGCCGCGGACCGCAAAAGTATTTCATTTTTTTGCAAAGCACTGTTTCTAGTATTTGTTCAGAGGGTGCATTATTACTACCACCACCCAGGAAACATATTTACCATACCATGGAGTGAATAAGTCTAAAGAATGTTTGTTAGCCGAATTCAGCTCAAGTGCTGAGCGATCCCTAATAAAACCAAATTATTGAATTATTAACGTATCAACTCCGCCCGGGACGCGGTAAAATTGTCTAACGTTGACAGTCCGCGGCGACAAAAAGGTTGGAAACCACTGGTTTAAAGCACTGGTATTTTTTTGCACTTATTCTCAAATGAGGCACATTGCCAAGTGTCCAACTTAATTTGTAGTTCTGAAGATTGTTAAAACGTTTTGATAACTTTTGATAAGAATTAAAAAAGATTACTTCAAACATAACAATGCAATCTGCAAAAATAGCATTAATTACAAAAAGTTTTTGTATCGGAAGAAATACTAACAAAAAGTCATTTCACATTGACGTACAAGCAATGCTGCGGGCTAAAGAAATACTGATTTGCATTTTACTTCTACTTTCTGCGTCTTGAGAATGATCATGAAAATTTTTAATGCTTTTTTAAGCCTCAAAAATATCAAAATGTTACCCGATTCTTGAATTTTTTTGTCCAATCGAATTTAAGCTGTAGAGCTTGCAAGGAAGGATGTTCGGGGGAAATGAATTCAAAATTTTTGTCACGTTGAGAATTTTTTGTAACTAATAATAAAGATAGCACAGAACGCACAAACACACAAAATGTCTCAAGAGCAATTTTTTTTGTTTGTTTTTTTCATGAAAATTTAACAAAACGGAATTTTTACTTGTATTGCACTGTCAAAACCAGCAAAAAAATAGAAAACAAAATCGTTATGTATTACGTCACGGAGAAATTACGATAGGGAAATTTTAATTGTTAATTTCTCACTTCATTTACTTTACTTTTAATTGAGAAAAATTTTTGTTGTTTTGTATGGATTACATGTTTTTTTTCAAACTTTCAAAAAATTAGTTTGAATGACTAAGTTCAAAGTAAAGATTCTGAACAAAGCTATTACACCAATTTTTTTGAACTTGTTTTTCAATTATAACTTAAGTGATCTCTTCGTAAAAAATCCAAACAAAGGTGAAAAAAAGTCTTATTGTTTTTGGAAAAATTTTCTGCAAAGAGGAAAATAATTTCCACAGATTCACAAAAAAACTTTTTAGGTTTGTGTTGTTCGAATAAAAACACAAAAATCTAAAAGGCTGTCAGATTGATATAACCGGCCTTAGAGAATGGTCAATATTTTAATAAATTTGATTGCATCAAAAAATTTTGCATAATGATAAGTTTAACTTTCTTTTCACTATAAGTACTCGTATTTGCCGATCAGGGTTACGAGTTCATAGCACTGATTCCGCAAGATTACACTAGGACGATGTAGCTACTCACGTGATAATGTAACCGGAAAGGTAGCTTGTTGAAAAAAATAAAAGGGGGCCACTTTTTTTAATGCATTTTAAAAAATAAATTAAAAACTTTCAAAAAATGACAAATTAAATTAAGACCTTGAATTGTACATAATATAAAAACCATTTTTGTCGTGTAATTTGTAAGAAAAATTATAAAACTTTTTTTGCTCCTCATTTCATTACAATGGTTAACAAAAAACAGTTTTTTTTCTAAACGAGAACAAGATCACTTATTTCTAGGTAACAGCGGGGCGCTGATTCCGAATCTGGATTAGTTTTTTTTTCTTGTAAATCAGGTTTTAGAGGTATGAGGGGATGTGGACATTTTATACCCTATATATGGCAATATCCCGCCACTATCACGGCAGTTGTTTAGGTTTTGACATACTAAACAGATTAGCGCTCTATTATGATTAATAAAAGATTAAAAAGCAAGTTTAACGTACCGATGAGGGTGTTTACCGATTGACTGAAAATTGGAGAACGGACCAACTCTTTTTTTTCTATTGTAGTCTTAAAAAAGACTGTTTATTGAATCTCTTGAATTATTAAACTCAAGGTGTGAATGAAGAAAATGCATTTTCAAAGACATGCGACACCCCATCTCTTCGCATGCGGCAAGCAACTCTGCAACACCTTCTTGATATGAAATTTTCCAGAGAATTCAAGCAAATCCATTTAAATGCATGCTAAACTTGTAGTTCCAATGTATTTAAAGCTTTTTCGAACTGTGGGTCGTTAAAAACTTCGCGAATTTCTGGACCAACAAAAATTCCTTCTTTTAACTTGGCTTGGCTTACGAGGTGCATTCAATAAGTTTCCAGACTTTTTTGGTATGGACACTTTTATTAACCATACACACAAAAAACTCTAGTCCCCTTCAAAGTATTCTCCTCCGACATCAATGCACTTGTTGTACCGTTCCAACAACTTCTGGAAAGCCCCCTGGAAGTCTTCTTGTGTGAGCGTGTTTAGGACCCTCGTCACAGCCTCTTTCATGTCCTCAATTGTGGAATAACGATTGCCTCTGAGGTTTTCCTTGAGCTTTGGGAATAGCCAAAAGTCGCAGGGAGCAAGGTCCGGGCTGTAGGGAGGATGGGGAACCGTCTTGATGCCCATCTGGGTCAAATAGTCTGTGACGAGGATGGATTTGTGGACTGGGGCATTGTCCTGATGGAAATGCCACTGACCTGATTCGAAGAGTTCTGGCCTCTTCCGACGGAATGTCTTCCTGAACTCCCTTAAAACTTCAATATAGTACTCCTTGTTGACTGTGACTGTGAAATCGTTTATTTGGCCAATCATCTCTGATGTTCTGACTTCCCTACTTCTCCCACATCTCTCATCATCCCTCAAGGACTCCCTGCCTTCCTTGAATCTCTTGTGCTACTGAAAAACTGATGATCGATTCATGCAAGATGGTCCATAAGCAGTCTGAAGCATACCATACGTTTCCGTGGCAGTTTTTCCAAGTTTAAAACAGAACTTGATCGCATATCGTTCTTCTAATGTGCCCTCACGTCCAGATTGCATTTTTGAAATTCACCAGCTGTGACAATCAGGATTTAGTAAGGTGTACTCTAATTCCTACTGTAGCTATAAATTTGCACCTAAACAAGAAAAAATTGGTCAATCATCTCATAAGGAGTATAGTAACAACATACTGAAATATCTCGAGTTTACAGCAATTATAAATGCCTGTACAAAAAAAGTCTGGAAACTTATTGAATGCACCTCGTAGTTTGGGAAAATTTTAGCAGAGAAATTCAAAGCCATTCGAACGATGTTTGGCCATAGCTTTCAAAAATTTCTTCATTAATCCTAGCTTGCTATGAACAGTGGCATTAAAATTTTATCAGGATTTACTAAAGGAATGTGTTGAATATTTTTTAATCCAGGTACATATGCATTCCTTGTCGGCCGTTCTTTTGCTTGACAGTGCTGTGCAGTGGCACGACTGTTCCACAAACATAAAAAAACAACAGTGTTTAGCAAACTCACTTGCAAATCTCATTAACATTCCAATGATCTAAAGGCCACCACATAAGCTTTACTGGAAGTCAGAATAGTGGATCATATTCAATAAAATTTTAGTATAGATTTTTTTTACTGGGCAGAGTGTGCAATATAGAGATGGAGGTTCTTTTATTTCCAACATATAAATTCACCTCTTTCAAGCTTCTTGTTGAGGAATCAATAAAAAGCCTCATCCACGATTTGAACTATTCCCAGAGTTTATAGCTTTTCAATATCATGACAGTAAAAAAGAGGTCCCTCAACTTTGAATGCCGAAGAAAAGTCCCTATTGCGTTTCTTGAGTATTACGTTACTTTGACATCTTTTTCAATCATTTTTAACCTTGCTGCTTTTAACCTTGATGCAAGGAGCTCTGCCTTTTCCTTAAAAAGACATAAATCTTTGATTAGGTCATTTAAATGTTTCCGTGAAAATAAGATGGAATCTTTTCTGGTATCATATTCAGAATCGATAGAGTTGGCAGAAATGAATTCGTCGGAATTGTCTTCATTAGCACTGCAATCAATAGCATCAAGCCCATCTTGAGGAGGCACTGGTGGTGGCATTGACTCATCATGAGGAACAAGGTATTCTTGCTGAATCTAAATTGGGATATGCTATTTTGTCTCTATATAAAAAAAAAGCCCTTTGTTCTGGTGAGACAAAAATAGCAATCCTGATCTTTGAGTTCACGCCAAATTATTGGGACGGCAAATGGCATAGAAAAAGACCTTTTATTCATCCAGTTGTGCAAGTCTACAGTAAACAGAATTTCTTGCATATTTTATGAGGTGCCCAGGTCTTATTTTGGTCATCTAATGGGCAACCAAGATATATCAGATACATCATTTTAATATCATGAGTGATATGTTTTGTTGTTTTTTGCTCGTAAACTTTTCTCAGACAAAGCAAAACCGATATGGATGGTTTTAGCACTTTCTAGGCATTATGAATATATTTGGAATTTTTTTACAATAGTATTAACGTAGACCTACCTATTTTACACCTGTAAAAATAAATAAATATAACATGTTGCCATGCGTTGTTTACAGAATTTCCTCCTTTGCGCTGGCCTATGCTCAAATATTTTTTGTATTCTTTACTTAAATAATAACTTGCAATACTATCTACTTCCATCCATTCAATCCCACTAAGGGCTTTCATTTACGTTGTTTTATCACTTAATAATGTTATTTTAAGACGTTGTAATGCAATGTTCTATTGTATTTGGACTGTAAAATGGTTAGTAACGAAAATTAATTAAAAATTATAAAAACAAAAATATCTCAAAAACGTGATGTGCTAGAGAAAAAGTAAAAGCATTTTTGTAAACAGCGTTAAAAATACTCCCAGAAACGCCGACTAGAATAATCGTTTAAAATTTGCTGTTGACCAGTGTTATTAACAAGCCTACTTCTTTTTCTCTTTTGACTTTGTTTAATAAAGAATCAATCAAGGCTTTGTTAGTTGAAGACTAAAAAAAGGTCTATACATAGATTATATAACAACTTTTTAAGGTATCATCGTGCTGCAATGACGGGGAGCCATTTTTTGTTTAGGTGGAGACCAGCTTTATAAGGTTTTTTAGGGGTGAGGACTGGTGTGGCTGCTCTGTTTGCTTCATACTAAACTATCACCAACTGCAACAGTCGTGGTAAGCTGCTCAAATTTGGAGGAGAAAGAGGGGGCAGGAACTAAACCATGGCGGTAAGTAAAGCAACCGCTAGATCAATCAAGCTGAATGTAACTTCTATTTTTTAATATTTAGTAAACATTGATTTACTTGCGTTTGCTTGGCTTGTACCTCATTGATTTTTATCAATAATAGTATATTGTAACTGGTGATGGCTTTGCAAAAGAGGGGGCCTGCTGCAGGAAAGAAAAGGGTGGTCCATTTTCTAAAATTCACTTTGCAATAATAATAAAAAGTAACTTTACACAGTGCAACAAAGTAAAAACTTTGTATGTTTTTTCGGTCTATATTTTGTTTAGTACTCTACTTTTGTTTTGAGTGAGGTAAGCAGTGGTGGACATTCAAAATTAGGACATTCAAAAATACAAAATCTAATCAAGTGTCCCTAAGAATTGATATTGCAAAAATTCAAACACCATTTTAACAATGCTATCTTGAAGATACCGAATATAGGGAAAAAAATGGATGCAGATACGTTACTTGAAATGATTCAAATGTATTTGTTTATTTACAAAAATTTTAGAAAGTCTTGAACTCGATTTGAGTTTTCATTGCAAAAAACAAGAACTCTACTTAAATCCGCAAATCAACTAATGACTTTAATTAAGATACTTCGTGGGGGTTTAACTCTAGTAGGTGTATATTAATCAACAATGAATAAAAACGCCTTTTGTAAATTGTTTTCTAATTCGAGCTTTGATGCACTTGGTCTCGAAAAGACTTAATTTTTTTGTCAATTTGAACTTTACTCGAACTCGAATTGGTCGGACTTAGACTGTAAATATCATCATGCGCAGGTACCCAATCTGTATCTCTGACAGATTGGGTGTACATGTATATATTTCAATATTAGATATTATGTATTTGAATATATTAGATACATGTATATATATTTGAAACTTTACCACGACTTCCTTACTGACATTCAAGCCAAAAACCTTATTTGTTTCAAAAAATACTGATTGAAACAAAAAATTTGCAAATATATATTTCAATGACAGAAAATTGGACTGATTTGATAAATAGCTTAAAGTAACAGACAAAAATCTGATTTCTTTTAGCGAAAAAAACAAATTTTACAGATTACACTTCAAAAAACAACAGCAACAGCAATTTTCCTTATTTAAATCTATAAAACAAGAACACTAAGTAATTTGTAATCCAATCAACACGAATAACTGAGCATAATGAAGTTAAATTCTAAATGCTGATTTCACAATGTCATAACTATTTTGGTCTTTACAATTGTAAAAGCTATGGCTTAGAACATTAATAGAAAAAAAAAGAAACAAAAAAAGAAATTATGACAAAAGACAAGTGGAATGCGGATAATGTAGACTTTTGCAACATACTGTATAAGCCATTATCTTAATTATTCATAAAAAATAAAATGTTAAATTTGAAATTTGCCATTTAATTTTGTTTGATAATGTTTCCAAAAAAAAAGTAAGTTTGCCTTACGTTAAGTAAGTGCCTAAAATAAGTAACTTAACCGAGTCTAAAAATATTAGCAACCGAGTAAAGAACAACAAGTGTTGTAGATGCATTTATAAAGCAAATTATTTATTAAATATTTTCAGCTATTGTTGCTGTAATCAAATATTATTAGAACTTTTAGTTTGAAAAAATATAAATATGTAATGCAAGCATACGATAAAGCTAAAATACATCTTTAAACTTAAATGGTTTCAAAACGAAGCATGCAAAAATATGAAACAAAATTTTCAATTAAAATTGTTAAAAAATAAAAGTTTGTTGACTTATTGCTGAAACGGTTTTTATGTTTTAAGTTAATTTGGGTGAAGTAACCATCTTGGTAATCAAAATTAATTGTGAAAAGCATTTAGCTTATTTAAATTTAGGCTACTTTGTAAAATTGACATTTAAAATTAAATTACTTTCTCTAAATAATTTTTAATTCTATTTTTTCAGAAATAAAAGTTTAAAGCATATAATACTTTTTTGAGGACTTTTATTCTGCAATTACTTTTTCTAGCTCATTGCTCACCCTACTATGCAGGTGTCAAAATCGCTATTTTAATAATTGCTTAATCTATTACCACAAAAACAGGTCTTTTTCATTGTTTGCCGCTACTAACCTCGCAGGCGCTGCGAATTTCCCAAAAGAATCTTTTCAAGTACGCCAGGCCAATGATGAACAAAAACCAAAAAAAGTACAATCAACAGTCGGTTCTCTTTCACTTTCTGTTGAGTTTAGTTCATTAAAGTTTAAACTTGAGCAATCTTTAAAGTCTACGGCGCAGAGTGAACGAGGCCCTTGCAGTCTTATAAGTCGAGGAGGTTTGAAAAATTGCAATTGAATTAATCTAAAGCTGTGGAAAAAAGTAAAACCTCCCAGGTTAAATTTAGTAAATAAAACTTTCACCGATATTAAAAAAAGGTTGTGGGCATAGCCGTACCATCTGAAGAAATTTGGGGGGAACCATACAATTTTGTCCAAATTTTATCGACAATTGCTTAAATCATGATCTTGTAGTATTTCAAGAACATGACAAAATGTCACCCATTTTTGTATGAAAAAACTACTAAAGATAAAAAAAATGAAATAAAAAAAGGTCTTCGCTTTAAATCTGTGTCCAATTTTTTAATTTTCGTCTCTAATTTCAAGCGAAGACCAAAAAAAATTCTTCACATAAAATCTTAGTTGTATTTGCTCGATCATTTGGATCTTCTAAATTGGGAAACTTTATCCTTGCTGTCGATGCTAGAAAAATTCTAGTTTTGCCCGAATTTTTTAGTCTTGGGGCGGCAGTTGCCCTTTTGCCCCAAGGCTCGTGCGGCTATGTAGTGACTATGTTATTTTTTAGTTTCATGTGTCATTATTTTGTTGCAATCACACAAAATAGTTAAAAGTTTACACACGAATACTACACAAGGAGTGTTTTTATCAATTAAAAAGAATTGAATTTAAAACAGATTTTTTTTTTGTTGAGCGTATTTTAGTTGAAGAGTTGTTGATTCTAAATTCAAATCAATTTTCAAGAACTTTTGTAATAATTTGACTACTGTTAAGAATATTTCACATTACACAGGTGGTGTGCAATAATTAAAAACCAAACATAATTTATGTAACACTGTTCTGTTTCAAATTAGTGGGTCTATATTACTCAGATTTCCTCCATGTGTTGAAAACCCCAAGTTTTCCAGAGTTGCTGAGGTTAATGGTCCTCATTTTGTTTCTACAACTTTTTTGCATTTTATTTCTTCTTTTTCTTTATTGTTATTTTATTTCTAAAACTTATTTTTACAAGTGCTATTATAAATAAGAAGTAATTTCTGTTTGAGGGGACACTTTTACGACGTTTTTAAGGGAGCCTGTTGTGATCGCTACGTTCGCTCCATACTAAAGCCATTACTGATTGCCACGTTGCCTAAGCATAAGGAAAACGTTAATGCATCGTTATTTTGTTTCAAGATCTTGTTCAACAAAGTAGCCCATCCAAAACAATTTTTTAGCGGTGCATATTTCAAATTGTATGTCAGCAATTGAGTTTTGTCTGCTCAAGAGTACCTGAGATCCAGTGGATAAGAATTTTGAATAACAGATATAAGTTTGCCCAAGCAGTCAAAGTGAAAACTAGGAAAAGTCTTTAATTCAAATCTCAAAGTAAATAAGTCACTTTCAGGTATAATTATCGTTTAAAGAGTAATATGTAGATAAAAAAAAATTGTATAACAATCTATATCAGAGGGAAAAAACAAGAATTACTCTATGAATAGGCGGGTACTGAGCCCGTAAAATGGCGGGTTTCTGAGCAAATCGGTATAATTGCTTTATTACTGCATTAAATTCAGGAAACCAATAACAGATAGGATTTAATCTTGTTTTTTAAAAACTGCAAAATTCTATTATTCTATATTTAAGCTAGATAATGAATAGCGACAACAGTCTGGATTCGTTCTCGGTAAAATTAATAAAACGACTCGGAACAGAACAAAAACAGTCAAATATAATGAGATTGTATCTTTTCGTCATTGACATAATTCGGTAATCTTTATTACTTTGCGATCGCTCCAATCGGGAACTTTTTATCTTCTTTCATTTAATTGACGTCACGCTTTGCCATAAGAAGTTTTGTTTTTGTACTTTCATTCTTTTTGTCCGTTAGCTTTGCTATTTATAAATAGCTTTTGTATAATTAATCGGGCGGTTGAACATCCGGGTAAGTGACGAAGGACTAATTTCTTTTGTCTGGATGGACCTTTACATTTCACTGTTCTTCAAAAAAAAGTCACGTTGCCGTAATAGTTCGCCTGATTGGGCTTTTTCTTTACTGCACGAGTTTAAATTCTTTGCTGCAAAACTGCTGTAAATTATCAAATAAATGACTTAAAAAACATTTATATTTAATAAGAACTTAATCAAGCATGATTAAGTAGCAATAAAATTTGTTATTGATATTGGAATGGTTTTCTGAGAAAACATTTTGCTTTTGATAGGTTTTTTTGCAAGCATTAAATACTTAATTTCATATATTTTTTTTTTATGAAGAGATCATTAATTCTGATTCTCTCCGATGAAAGTCGTCCCATTTAGGATAAAATAAAAACAAAAATTTTTTTTAGTAAAGACAAAATTTCAAAGTTGTTTGTCATAAGCAATAGTGCAAAACAATGTTCTTAATTTGTTCAAAAGCAAATCAAAAATTGCATTTACCAAGGTTTCACAAAAAATATTTAATGCTTTTGTATCTCTCTAAAGTCACTCGGTCCTAGAATATCCAACATTCAAATGGTTATTGACTTTGCTTTTAAAGGATTCAGTCGTTGGTTCAAATTCTATTTAGTAGAAGAAGGTCTTTACGAATCTCTTTAATGAATATAGACCAGGGCTTGGGGAATCTGCGGCCCGCAAGACTTTTTAATGCGGCCCACACGTAAAAGAGAAGACTTTTCAAGGCGGCCCGCACGTGGTTGGGAAGAAGCAAAGCCAGGACTAGTTTTTCGTGACGAAAATCGAGAAATCAGAAACAGATTCAAAGCAAGAACAATAAAACCTTTTTTAGAAAACCTTGAGTGTAGTATGGCACAGGCGTATACACGGGAAAAGGGAGCTGGGGATCAAACCTTTTCCCATGAAAAATGTACCCAGACCACTCGAAAAAGAATTATGGCATAAAAAAAATTAAAAAGATCTTTAGTATGTTTTAACTCGCAAACTTTCCGCCATGACAAATTTCCACGTACGCTACTGTTGCATTGGGCATAGTTCTCCTTATACCCGCAATATTGGCCAACAGGCCAACTGCGCTTTCTTATTAGCATTTGCTTACTGCAGCACTTTATATATAAATAGATATACCGTGTCCTATACTCGTATATCTAGATAGGTGGATGGCTTGGTACTGCAAAAAGTTTCCGTAAATCGAGATTAGAAGACTTATTTTTTGAAGCAAACGTACGAGAATTTTCTCCAGGAAGATTTAGATATGTAAAAAATAAAAAAAAGTTAAATTTTCATGACGGAATAAATTTTTAATAACACTTATGAACGAGAATCACACGGTACGTCGCAAGTCAGCTTAATTGGAGACATTTAAAAAAGCGTGAACGTGGATTGCAACAGACAGTCGCAGATGTTTTCAACCTCACGTAGTAGCATTTCGTCGTCTTTTTTGCGTCTTGCTCGATCCTTTCGTAATCTGCTATAAAAAAATTGCAATCATTCCAAATTTATAACTTTGATAATTGTAATAGCTTTTTTAATGAGCCAAAAAAACATTTCTTTGGTTGGAATTTGACCAACTATTTAGATTTTTTGACGAAGGCGTGCAAAATTTTCATTAAGATTTTTTCTATTATATGATCAACAAAAACTTTAATGCAAAAAGCAATGCAGAGCAATTAAAAAGCAAACACTTGCAGACTTCTTGGTATTTTTTATAAAAATCCGAAACATTGATATAAATGAGTAAAAAACTGTTCTTTTTCTTTTCTTAACTAAAAAACCTCTTTTTTTTCTAAATATACATATTAAATGCAGCATCATTTGTTGTTGTCGTACTAAGAGTCGAAATGTTCAAAATAGGCGGTAAACAAAGTAAAATTAGATTGGAAAAATCCGAAAAAATAAGATGTCTTTTACTTTTTTGTCTTATTCAGCTTCTGAAATGCAAACGTGAGGAATTTTTACTAAATTAAAATTAGCTTGACCGATTAAAGCCTACTTATCTTCTCTTTGAGTGCGAATCGTTACTGGCAGAATGAAACTAAAAAAGAATAGACGCTCTTGAAAACGTTCAATGACAAAACTGATTTGAATGATTATTTACATAACTGTACCAGACGAAGAGGAACAAGTAAGGCTACCATAATGATAAAAATTTAACTACTTGACGCGGGCATATTTTTCGATTTGTTTTGTTATTTTTTATTTTTCGTTCTCGTTAATTTATTTGTTTCTGTTTTAGAAATCGCATTACTTGAAGATCTTTTTAAGGAAGAAGATGTGATAAAAAAGCGTTTCTATTAAGCATCTCGAAATACTGTTTTTATTCTACTTATACGTCTTATTTTGTTGATTCGATGAATTTAAATGTATGAAAATATTTTTATTATCTTTGGCCACGAAAAAAACGAAACTAAGCCACTTAAAACGAGAAGTACCAATAAATTATTATATAAAAATAACAAAAATAAAATGACATAAGCCTACATAAATAAAAAAAAAACGTGAATTTTAGCCGACGATAAAAAATTTAATTAAAAAAATTTTTTCTATCATTTTCGAAAGTTGTGCCAATGTAATGTCTAAATACAAGTTTTTTTGCTCATTAAATTTAGTTTTACTGTGTTGTGTTTAGTTTATTGTCTTAAATTGTATTAAGTTTTAGTTCAAAATCTAATTCAATAACTTTCAACCTTTTTACGCCTGCGGCACACTTTGGGATCTTTTCAAAATTTGCGGCACACTTGAACCAGAGTGCAGGTCTTGATCTTCGTCCCTAAACAGTAGTGTCCACTAAAAAAAGTCTTCACTTTGAATCTGTTTCAAATATCTTGATTTTCGTCTTTAAAAAGGTTGAAGAGCAATGGACTAATATTTTTTAAAAAGTTGCACGGCACACTTGGAAATCTTACGCGGCACATAGATTAGAACCACTGACCTAATCAAACGATGAATTACAACTTATTATATTTTTTCTTTCAATTTGTTTTACCACGACTATAACTTCTCTTTCGGTTTTGATGCAGCAACAGTATTTTTTGGGTTTCGAGACTTTTTAAAATTCTGTTACGAGGGCTTCATAATATTTTGTAATCGTCATGCTGACAAGGGCGTCACGAAAATAAAAAACTTAAAAGAAAGACAGGAATTGCTGAGGTTGGTTTGACGACATTGCGGTTAGACCATTTTTATTTTCTTGATTCATTGTAGGTAGACTTGGATCACACAACAAATTAAATCGCTTCTAAAACACTTCTCAAAATCAAGGTCGAACTCAGAACAACGGAATAGATCGGCAAGAAAGAAAGCGCGACGTCACCGACTCTACCATCCTGATGTGAAGCATTGATGTGACCGAAAGACTACAAGTTGAAGATCTGCTGTTTCCAATCAGCAATAAAATGCATGCAAACAAAGATTTCCAACTGAAGCGTCGCGACGCCCCCGTGCGTCCTTTTGAAACTACAAACACGTGCCTCCCGAAATAATAAACTTAGTTATTATTACGTATTTATCACGTAGACATACGTTTAAAAAAGCAAACTGGGATACGTTTTAAGAGTGGAAACGGAACGAATTTTTTTTTACAATTTTTAGTTAAATTATATGAGGTAGATACTTCAAGAAATACCTTTTAGCCCCTGGTTTAAAAAGTTTTTTGGAAAGAAATTTTTTTGTGTAAATATAAGATTTTGGAGTGTCGAGAGTTTATACAAATCGGGAACCACTAGCGTATGGTATATATAATAAGATACAAAGAAAATTTACAATGCAAAGAAATGATGTCAAAAGCTTAGTCGTAAATTTTTCCTGTGTAGATGCGACGTAGATTATTGCTGTCACCTAGCGAAATAAATCTAATTGGTAGAACTTACATTTTAGTCAAAACTTATATTTTTATTTTTGTTTGATGAAAGCCTTTATCAACATGTTATCGGTTGAACTCCTACCTTTCTAGTGTTGTTGTGACTTGGGAAAAGTATTTTCGGTTTCTCTTCTGTTCTGCACACTTGGTGGCCTCCTAGTTCCACAGGCTCTGACCTATGGTCTTTCGTTAGTGTAGGTAATTGTAGTATAGTTGTCGAAAAATAAATTCTTGTTTTTTTGTGTGTGTAAAAGTCATAAAAGCAGCCTAAAACTAAAATTATCTGAAAAAATAAAAGAAATTAACAGGAACGCTATATCTTGACATAAAAAGCAACCGGGTGTGATTGCTTGACGGTTGCTGTAAATTAAATGCCTTTCGACGTTGTTCTGCATTTTAGAAGGATAAATAAATGACGCATTATGAGAAAACTTCAAAGAATAAGAAAAATAGTAATTCCGGTCAAATAGTGAATCTCGACCAATTTTTAGTGCAGTGTTTTCTGCAAAACCCAGTAACTAACAGGTTTTTGGTGTAAAGATGACAAAAACAAACTTTAGAGTTAATTTTGTTTTTGAAATTTGCTTTGAAAAGCTTTCGAACTTTAACGGCTTCTAGGATATTCAGCTATTAACAGTTTCTTCTTAATCAAGGTCGGCATAGTCGCCCCCAAATCCTCCTAATGGGCCATGTTTTTTCAAGGAATCTTCAAGAGATGCCCGGAAGCGCGCGTTTTAATTGAAAAGCAATCGCAACAAGGGCAAATTTTACTATTACACTAGCTGACGACCAAAAAAAGGTCTTTACAGCCTGAATATAATTTCCCAACCGGTGACGACCTTTCTTTGGCCATGAAAGGCTTTGTTTTGTCATCACATCCTGGAGCAAATTCCAATTTTTAGGCGTCTTCGATTGAACTTAGACTGACCTTGTTTTCAATAGTCAAAAAATATTAGCTTTTAATATCTGAAAGTCTGTGACTTGTGATTGTTCTAATTCCCGGAAATTCATTTCTGGAAACTTTAAAATCTTAGGCTTTAATTCGTTTCACGCTCCTTTTAAGCTAAAGCCAGTGACTTTATTCTTGCAGGGAAAAGGCGATCGGCTAACTCACTGAAGGCCGATTATCGACAAAGAAAGTAGCGTGATACGTAAGGCAAACGCTGATTTAGAGGCTAAACGGTCGCTTGACTAGATAAATCGAGAAAAACGCAACTTTGTTCACAACTGCTCGAAGTTCTTTCAAAAAGTTCGATTTATTATAATTATTTGTCAGCCCAGATGCTAACATATAAAGAAATACAGATGTGTTAAGCATTCCATCGTTATGCAATTCTCAACTTCAACACTCTCGCTCGTCTCGGCCAGTGTCGAAACGCTCTCCAAATCTTTTGTGCGTGTCTCGCTGTCTCTATCTCCGACCCTCTATCAAATCTATCTTATGACTGCAGGAACGTTGTGTAGAGGGAAGACTGGTGTAAATTATTGCTCCATGTTGTAGTTTATTAAATTTAATTCTAGTTTTATGGTCTATTGTTAAATTGTGTTACTTTAGATACTTTGATAAGGACTTATGAATGACGAAAACGTTCAGCTTTTTCTTTTTTAATAAAATAGTGCAACATAAATGATAAAATGTTGGCTATTGATTGCTATTATTTACAAGTGAATTAACCTTAATCTTTCCATGCCTGGAATAATTATCAAAATGGCGGTCAGCGTTTGCAACAATAAATCGAGCTAATTATAGCCCAATGGGTCAGACGTCGAAGCACAATGCAAGAATTTAAATTAACAAAATGAGGTCGAGCTAAATTTTGAAAAGCAATGATCGGACAACAATTGAGACGCAAAAATGCGAGAAACCAGACGGCGCAACTAAAACCAGAAAACGAGGTTAAGCCGACCCCGCAAAACACAACAGGCCGTTAGCACTGCACAGATAGACATTAATTATGCACAAAACATAACCAAGATTATTACTGTGACATTCGTGTTGTTCAATTCGAAATCTAATTTTAAGACTTCCAGATTTTGCAGCAAAAACGTTAGTCATCTGGTCCTATCACAGTTTAAATCGAGGTCAAAAAATTTTTATTGCTCATGAATCAATCCAACTGTGCCGTTTGCGAAATCATCAACGTCCGTTTTTGAATTTTTAAAAGGTGATTTTTTAATTAAAAGCTGAATAATATCTAATAACAAAATTTTTTTTGTGTTCGTAATATTATAATTGGTTACGAATTAAAGCCATGATCATTTCGACGTAATGTGTCATGCGAGGTGACTCGTTGTCAATTAGATTTCTCTAAAACGTGCGCAGTATTTTTAATTAATACTATATTTATAGCTTTTCAAAACCGTTATATATGTATGCAAGTGTAAATGTATTTTTAGTATAGCCTAAATAATAATTGCTGTCTTTATAGCTTCTTTTTTGCCAAAGAATGACAATTTACTCGACCTAAACGTGCGAAGTCATACTTTCAATCAACTTTATCGGTAAGGATAGTTGTGTGTTTGCTGCAAAAGTGTGATTAAGGGTCTCAAGAACCTGCTCAAAAAAATTGAACATCCGGGCCTTTCATCGTTATGCAACGTTATTTCTGGGAAAAAAACAGTGTACTTGATGTTTTTTCATTTTATTTTAATCTTTTTGGCAACCTTCAAAAAAAGATGACTCATTTTTCTTTACTTCAATGGGTACAATTTGAATTGCGCTTCACAAATGTAAATAATTTAACACGTGATGTTTTGGTGCCAAATTCAAAATCGTTCATAGTAGCAAAATTTTTGATTGTGAAAGATTGACATTTATAGTTGTATATGCGTGCCTACTTATCTCCAAGTTTTGTGCCTTCAAACGCAAAGATCGAGCATTTATCAATAACCAGAAAAATTCTCGTGTGCAAACGTTAAGTACATGAATTTAGTGATCATTGCAGTACTGCGACGTCCGAGTCCAATCCTTTATTTTGCATAAGGACGCCGAGTTTGGGTGGTATCAGCCAAAGGCTTTGAAAAGCCGTTTTATCTTTGAATGTCAAAGACTAAAAAAAATATTTACTTTAATTCGGTTCAAATTATAAAGGTTTGATCACCTTTTTAGTGATTATTTCTATTTATTTCGCGCATAATTTGCGTTTTTCGTTTTTCGAAGAACCATCATTATACATGTAGAGTTACTGCAATTTCAATTATAATAAAACGAGACGGAAAAAATTTTTCCTAATTTTAGTAAATAATAACTGATGATTTTAAAAGTGGATTAGTGCCGCTTTTCCTATTTCTCATCTTTCGGAAACTACGACAGTCCAGAGAATAATTAAGGTAAGCTTAGACCAAAACAAAACGCACAGAAACATTTACAAAACCAAAAGCCGCATTTTATTGATATTTGATCATTAAAGATCAAAAATTGATTGTGCTACATACCACAAACGATTCCTTATGGACTCCTTGTAATAACTCAATCCGGCGTTGAATCCAGAGTCATGCTTGTGGAGCCGTAACTTGATGGTTCACACCTACTTCTACTCATTATAAAGACTTAAAATCGGTGTAACCATGTTTCAAGTAAAAAATGCGTATGACGCAATTGCATTTTATTACGAAACTGATTCAGAGTTAATGGTATTTTAAAAAAACTTCAAAACAGCAACAAATTTGTGAAGGTAGGACAAAACTTCTTTTTAGTTTCAGTTGAAGTTTTTATGAAACTTATTTATTTTTAAAGCTAGCCACTTCAAAAAGTCATAGCTTTGTTAACCAAAAAGTTTATTGTTTGTACTTTGACAAATTAATGACATTTTTAATGAGATTTTACGTCAAGATACTGACAAGTAGTTGAATTGCAAAGACGTAATTTTAATTTAATATTTGGTTTATCTTAGCGATCAAAAGAATAAAAAAAACAGTAAAAAATGTAGATGTTGTTACAGTAAACTGATTTCTTCAAAGCTAACCATCAAACGCACTCAAAAAATCAAATTAAAGTGCCATGCAACATCATCAGTTGCACATTTCCTAATAAAAACAAGAGCAACAGGTTTAAAGTTTTGAAGACTAGGTTACATAAAACCTACGCTTATGTTTTATCAAAATGTTGGTTCATTTTGTATTTCTCTTTCACAAATATAGCTTATACAGGCTTAAATTAGGGTGTCAACCTAAACTGTTTTAAGCAGTTCGTATTGTGTGGAGTGTTGGGTTTCAGGGAGTTCGCACGGGTTTCCGGGAACCCATTATTAGAATGTCGGGACGTTTAGTGAACTTGCTTTTAATTTAACAAAATCTCGGTATCTTTATATCTCTGTATAATTAGCTAACCTGTTGTTAGTGAGTTCTATTCTATATGAGAGAGTTCTATTTCTATACAAGAGAGAACCTGTTCTTAAAGTTTTGAATTTCATCACTGATTGCTTGAATATTTTGCTTGTTTTGTTTTTTCAATCATTAACTTGTGATGCGGATGACCATTTGCTACTTTTAGCTGATTGGTTCTTGTTATTTTTTTCTTTTGGCGGTTTCGATTGCTTAAGCATGCTTTCGTTCAATTAATGTCGAAGGAATTTAAACTAACTCATGCAAAGAGCAATACAAAATCATAGAATGATGTTTTTGAACAAAACTTAAGTTTTTTCTGCCGCTGCTCAACATGCAATCTCACGCGCGCGCTAGTGAGATTGCATGTTAGAGTGGCGCCTTTTTTTTATGTTTTTATATGATTTAACTTTTCATGTCAAAGATTGGTTTGTAGTTCTGTTTTATCTGATTTTTTGTACTCGTACGTCACGTTTCTGTCTTAGACCTTGTAATCTGCCATTGCGTTCCAGTTACTTAGATGACAACCAAAACACTTCGAAGGTTTTTTGGATCATGTAAAAATGCGCTCCCGGAATTGCCCAACCAAAAAAAAGTATTTTTGACATGATTCGTTTTTTTAAATATTTATTTTTAACCATTGAATTCAAAGAACGACATTCAAGGGCTAATAACTTGGCAATACTTTTATCGAAGTAATAAAACTGAAAACTTTTGTATTATTTTTTTTTTAATTTTTCTAAACCTTTAAATAAATTAGTTTTTTGTTTATGTTTTATGAATATTAGATTTCTGTATATTTGCAGTGACATAACTTTAATTCAGAATTGTTTCAAAATTACCTGGTAGTCAAAAGTAATCACAAATTAATTTTTCTGAGGCCACAAAGTTTTGGATTAAAGATGAAGCTTTAGCTATTTTACATGTACACTGTAAAACAATTTTGTAAATTTACAATCCATGTTTGTAAAAATTACAAATCGGCGATCTAAAACTGCTTTAAATCATATGATTGTAAAATTTACAAAATTTTTTTACAGTATACCGTAACGTTATTCTATATTAAACTCCAAATTCTTCTGTTGCAATTATCTAAAAATTAACGTGAAACAATTTTTCTTATAAAACAAATTTGCAACTAAATATTTTTCTAGTTTAGTCTAAGCTTTTGTAGCTGTGTCTCGTTGCTGTTGATTTATCGAAATCAAAGTCTCTCAGCTCGACCAATGTACGTTTTGCCGGCAGTTTCGCCTTGCGCAAGATCTTATTCACGTGGTACCGGCGATAACGATGTGCGGTCCGAGTCACGTGCGAAGGGCTCAAAATTTTGGCTCAAACTTGTCTTTGACGTAATCGATTACAAAAGACCTTATATCACGCCAAAACGTAATTAACAAAAACTCTTTAAATAAGATTATAAAGAAAAAAAAATTAAATTTTACCGCATTGAAACGGGCATTTTTTTTTAAGCAATAAACTCCTAATGACCCAATTATTGGTCGGTCTTTCGAGATGATTCTTTTCTTTTTGGTTTTCGCCAAAACTTGTTGACATTTAATTATAAAGCAATCAACATCGAAAAACTCTCTTCACAACAAGTTGCTTTATATGAACATTGCTTTTTAAAATCAACGTCACACCCGAAAACTTATTTCAAATTTCACGCATGCTGTAAAAAAAACGAAAATCTATTGAAAAAAGAAGAAAATGTTTTTTTTAAGTTTTATTTTTTGATAATCATCTTTAAAATACGTTTCAAAGCCGCAATTTTAAGTAATCTTTTTTATATTTTAGTTGTTGAATTACGGAGTTACATTCTTGATTAAAAAAAGGAAACTTTGCAAGTTCTTATGACTCATTAAAGAAAAAAATAAAAACAATTTCGTGAAGGTACTTTCTGTAGACAAGAGTTGGCCAGCTTGTCTGGCTGTTTGATTGACTTCAAATCTATTAGGAACTTGCGATCAACCACTACAAAAAAGTGATCTTAAACATTATTGATCTCTTAAAAAAAGATTTGTTTTGAAACCGCTCGGATTTCTTGTTTTTCAAGCCCAAAATGAAGTGCTCTCTTAAAAAAAGGTTTTCACATCAAAAATAGGCCATAGTTTGGCCACGCTTGAAGTAAAACATTCTATTTCACCCAAAATCAGATGCGATCGACCAGCTAAGACGCCGCAATCAAAGTGTTGGCCACTCCTGGTGAAGATATTCACATTATCAACTCGACAACTTTTGTTGTTGATTGTTTTATGCCACTGTAGATTGGCGCTTCGGTACTACTGAGAGCGATTCAACGTTGTTTGATCAATTTTTGTCTAGTCTAAGCATGCAAGGATAGTAAAAGAACTAAAATCAAAATCCAAAAATTAAAACAAAAAAATTATGACCAACGTTGCGTAGATAAATGTGAGTCCATATGTGGACGTCAATTTCATCCTTGAAATATATCGGCATTTATTGGAAGTATCCGATTATAAACTAAAAAATTTAGCTGAAAACATTATAATCACCATTGTTACGAATCGAAAATGTTTTCGTAGGTAAATTGACATACGACTCAATTCACAAATAACTTCCCTAAAATTGAAACATTACCATCTCCATTAAAAACCAGTGAGACAGCATTTACATTATCAGTTTATGCTCTGAACAACATTATCGTTTCTTAACGCCCACTCCAAGGTTGAGAGATTGAACGGATTCAAGTCAAATAGTGAAACAATTTAACGTTTTTTCTAGGTAATGTTTACCCTCTCCGAACTGCGGATTTCTATCCTCTCGAACAGGAGCCCGTTGCTTGCTCGTTTGAGTTAAATTAACTAGAAAGCGATTAAATGAAACATCGCTCTGTTGTCAGATTGTTTCAAGAGAGTTCGATTGGTCTGAGACACGTGTTTGAGAAAAATTGATTTTGATTCTCGCTGATTGACTTATTTTTGAATTTGTTCCTTAAACTGATTGCTTTGTAAGAGTTAAATGTTTTTCAAGTGCATAATTCAGTATTCGGCTATTCACCTTATTTGGAAGGCAGACAGGTAAAGGGAAAGTCACTGGCAGTTAATTCAATGCAAACGACGAATCATTTATTATGTTATTTAAAAGACAATTGGCTTAAGGTTGGTTTTCTTATAGAACCAAATAAGGGCAGTCTATCCGTTTTGCTGACTTATTCTGACAGAAGACAAAACTAAAATAGGATTTTTGTTGTTAAGTACCTAAGCCGGAAACATAGTTTAAATGAACAAAAAAAATCAGTGTTGGTCAGCATTTTTTCAATACAATTAAATGCGACTTACAACAGTTTAGCTAAAATTGCGAAATGCCACATTCCAAACTATAATCAAAGAGTAATTAACATATTGAAACTGCATCGAAAATTCGATTGATCTCGTAAGTGACAAAACATGCTTTGTACATTATTAACTCTGATTCTCTTTGATTTACTAAACAAGAATATAAATGTTAAGTAGGCATACACAACATTTGCGAAGGGGCAAACTGGCACGCTCACTAACATCAAAATTCGTCGCTAAAAAGTAGTCTTTTCTAAAAAAAAGTCTCCACTTCGAATCAGTCTCAGATTTCATGATTTTCGTCTCAAAAAAGAAGTGTTCTTTAAAAAAAGAAGGCCTTCACTTCGAATCTGTCTTGGATTTCCAGCAAACCGGCCTGGACAAAGCCCTTAAAATCGGGATGTATGGCAAGCCTATGTTTAAGGCATCAGAAAAGATTTATTCTGGCTGCACCAATAATCTACGGAAAATAATTCACATGAACTGAACCATTGCTCGTTTTTACAGGAAATAGAAGGTTTGAGCAAATGTTTTTTAAATCGAACCGGGTTTGCCGGTGAGTCTTAAACGATGCGCCCTTTACGTTGACGATTTCGATTTGATGTTGAAAGAAGGTGACCACACTGTGGTTGGAGAACTTCCGCTTGGCATAAAAATAAATCCTTTATCGATATCGATCGAAGAAATACAAAAACATGATGTAGTTCAAGAATATGATGCTCTTTTCTCATTATCTTTATTTAGCGGACTTCCAATGAATAAATAATGTGCAAATTATTTCATCTTTCTTCTAAATCGATCTGTTTTGAGACTATTTATATTTATAAAGTTCTTACTTGAGCCAACCGGTGCAAGTCAAGTTAAAGCTTTCGTTTAAAGTTGTTTTTTTATCTTGTTATCTTTGTGAAGTTTTAATGAGAAATATTTCTAAAATAGGGTTTCGATTATTTGATTAGATCAAGCTCCTAAACAATATAACATCACCAACGATCTTTTTCGTCTTTTTTGATAAAGAGAAGTTCGTAAAGTTTAAGAGTAAACTTGTGATTGTTTCGTTTATAATTAAATGCCACGAGAAAAAACTTATTTAATACAAACTCAATAAACAAAGCGATTGAATCTTTTGAGTTGTCGTGCAGGAATGCATTTCGGTTCCCTAAAATCTGATCTTTGTCACGTGGAAACCTTAATGTATTTTTGAGTAGTCTCCTCGGCTGGAGCAAGACACAAATAAAAACCCGGTGGCAATTATTAAATTTTTCTACTTCTGCCTTTACTTCAATACAGGAATTTAGCTTTAACATTGACATATTCTTCAGAGAAAATTGATGGTACAAGCCGTATAAAAAATGTACAAATAATAAGTGTAACAATCATCGGCGAAGTCAAGCTTGTAAACATTATTTTAACTTTAAAAAATTTTCGTTTTTTAAGCAATGCATGAAATGTTTTCAAATAGAATTTTCTTGTGAATATTAAATTTAGTTTCATTAAGCTTAATTCAGCAAAAATCTTATAAGTTGAAATTGTAATTAAATTAAAAATTTTATTCAATGCTTTAGATGTACTAAAATACAGAACACACGAATATATAGGTTTGTTTACCTTTGTTTTTCGTTTTTTTTTTTTTTTTAGCGATTTTTGCATAACAAGTTTTGAAGAATGGAATTGTCTGTTTGAATTGCTGAAAAATACAAAAGCACTTAAGAGTATCGCAATTTCTTTGTTGAATTTTCTGAAAAAAAAAAAAAACAAATGTTTCACATAAACAAGTCAACTTTTTAATCCTCTCAGAATTGTTTATTTCAAAATCTTATTGTTTTTAAAACAGTTTTAATTTGACATTCACAGCCAGTGAGTGTCACCAATGACGTTTTGAAGTATTATTGAACAAGCACAAACTCAACAGATTACTTGACGAAGGTCACACACATCGCACGAAACCTACGGAAATATATAAGAATTTTTGTCGACGTTCATTGTTCGTCGCATTTCATGGGCGGCAGATCATAAACACTTGAATCTGAAGTCAAAACTATTTAAGCTGCATCGGAGCATTTACAAGCTTTTTTTTTAGAAATTATTTTATCAATAGCGCGCTTTTCGTCATAACTATTTCATATAAACAGAGTTGTTTGACATAAAGTTGACGTAAAAACTATTGATAACGAAGTGAAAATAAATTACGATGTATTGATGTTTTTACTTCAGAAGGAATTCAAAAATCTTTGTCTTTGCCTTGGATTTTAAGTTGCTGAGCATCATTCTTAATAATACTGCTCTGGGTAAATCATATGTTATTTTCTTATGGTGTGATGAAACATTTATGTTTCGGGTTAACTTTTCATGCAACAAGTTTTTAGTAGTCTGATTGTTTTTAAGTTTGCCGTTTATGAATCTTCAAAATTTCAATGTTTACAAGCATTTGTGGGTTTCGATTTACATGTAAGAAATATTTTAAGGTTTTTGTCTAGAAAACCTTTAGTATTGAGAAATTTTTATTTAATAAGAAACTTCCGCTCTGATAAACTTTATGTCAAATCCATTTCACGCTGACTACGTTTTAAACAGCCACATGAGAAAGAGTAATGTCACCTGACAAAGAGCAATGTAAAGAAGACTAGAAGAAAAAAATAAGAAATTTTTTTATAAATAAAAAAATGTTTTTTCGAAATGCTAAAATACTTCAATGATGATTAGATACGAAAAACAACGGTACACATTATTGAACTGTGGACTTTAAAAAGATTATTTAAAACTTTAAGAAAACGAAAAGCTTAGCTATTTTTCGTAGAAAAAATGCTTACGTAAACATTCCAAATTTAGCTGTGAACTGTAAAACAGATCTGTGTCAAGTTCTGAGGGAAGAACTTGACATTATTTCTTCGAAGACTAACTTGACCTAGATCTTTAACATCAACATTAACAGATGCTAGTAAATCGCTTTTTTCTACCGATGTTTCTTATGCCTCATTCACCAGAAATTCTTACTTCCATGATCGATAGTTGTCAAATGTCGAAAATAGCATATTTAAATCACATTTATCGACGGCGTTGACAGCATCGTAATCGAATAGAAAAAAGGACTCTTTTGTATCTGACCGTATTCGACATAGTTCAATACTTACCTTCATCTTTTTGTGGCTTCTTTGGGAAGGACACTTTATCTCAATTTCTTCTGCTACGGCCTGTCTTTACAAGCTGTCCAAAATTCCAATAATATCAAATTATCAATAATTAAAAATCAAACAAGTATTTTCAATCGGTATGGCGTTTCCGAAAGCAGAGTGTGGTAATTTTGGGCGGTTGCACCTAGTTCAACATCTCCGACATGACCCTGCTTGTCAGGAAGATAAATACTGTGATAGTGTAATTGATATGATGATAACATCAATTTTTTGTAAAAATTTTAAGCTTTTTCAAATAAAACTTAAACGTTTGATCCGTGCATTCTTTCCCACTTCGGTTCTATTTCTTTTCGTTTTCAAAATATGTTTTAATAAAGTTTGTGTATCTATTTAGATTTGTAGTAAAAGGTCACGCTGACTCTTTAATGGTAAACGAAGGTCAAAGCAAGGTTATAAGATTAATTTTGATTTGTATTTTTAAGTTAAATTAACTGACAAAGACAACACCAAATTTTTTAGCACTCCCATATGCTTGTTTACTGAACTGCCTAAAAATTGTTGTCTAAAATTGAAGACGTAAAATATTTTTCCAAATTTTACTTAAAGATTTTATTTTAAAAGGCTCTGTAAATTGTGATAAAGTATGAGCAGCAATTCGACCTTCAGTAATTTATAGTTTTTTTGCTGGCATTACAAACGTAGCTACAGAATTTTAAAGAATTTGACAAGAAAAGGCTTTATGTAATTCGGGAACGATTGCAAAAAGATTTCGCTACAGATAACACTTAAAAACAAAAACTCAAATTAATTACATCAATTTAAAATATTAATTCTTCACAAACCAGGCCATTTCATAAATATTCAATGAGGTTGCATTCCAGAAAATAAAATTTCTGACGGTCGCAAATGAAAATTAAAGTCGTAATCTGCCAGGCTTAAAGCAAAAGCCTCTACACCAGTTCATAATAATAAAACCATGTTAAAATACTCAATTTTAAGACCATACAAAAACTTTATTTTGTCCCAAAAGCTTTCAGTAAATTTAAAAAATCTTCGTTGTTAATAAGTAATGGGGTGAAATAGATTTTTTTAAGAATTTTATCATGATCTTTTTAAATTCACATCAAACACAGTTAAGTTCAGATCCGACATGCAGTGATCAACGCATATTTAACTTAAAGTGCATTTTGACTTTGTTTTAACTTTTCGTCGATTATATGATTAAGTCATGTGATGTCTGATTTGGTGATCTCAACTCGTGATTGTTTGGCTTAAAAACTTTAACATTAAGCTATGTATAAAATAAAGTTCCCGTAAAAATCATATCGCTTAATTGTTTTTTTTTGGTTCCATTTCTGACTTTTCTGACTTTTGCACAAAAAGTCTTTGTTCAGTTCTCACCCGAGGCCGATAGGACCTTGATTTGTAGGAAGTCGCCCCCGCAATGACGAAAAACTGCTCAGATTCACTATTACGTAGAAATGCACTTTTCCACTACGAGCGTGGAATGGAGTATTCTATGTTTCTTTTATTAATTTTTTTTGCTTCGTTTAGCGCTTAAGCGCGAAAGGAAGTAAAAAAATCAATAAATCAAACAAAGAATATGGAAAAGGTCACGCAATTCTGTCGCTGGCTTTGTATAGTTGAAGAGTGGACGGCAATAAAAAGTTAGTATCACGTTCATACAATTTAAAAACGTGAGAATAAGTTTTTCCACTTTTTTCAATAAATAAGTTTTGTTTGAGGTTATTGTTTTTAAAAAGTAGCCTACAGTTGATGCTAACTGCACGTACAAAGTGAAAGCTTGAACTGGGCTTAAAGCTATAAACAAAAAAGAAAAAGTATTAATTATTTACTGCATAGTTAAATAAAGTATAAAGTAGGCTTATTGCATTTCAAAATGGTCATGTAATTTGTATTTGTTGTTTTGTTGTGCTATTTGCCATGATAAGAAAATGGAAATGAGTTTCTTCGTCAAATCTATTAAAACTTCAATTTATCGAAAAAATTTCCTTTCTTCCAAAAAACCACAAAATATAAAGTATGCTACACATTTAAATGAGTTTAAATTAATCAAGATTGTTTTTTAAAACAAACAATTACTTGGTAATAAAAACCACTAAAACGTGATTTTCGCGATAAGATCTTAGTTTTTGGCAGTTTGATGAAACTAAAAAACGCTAAAAATTTGTTTGTAATGATAAAGATTTGAAGGTTATGTAAAAATACAATCTTAAATCAACTCTTTCTTTAAAAAGTCTTCGACATTTTAATTACCGGCTAAAATTTATTTTATCAGTTTAGAGCAGCTGCTTTTCTGCGGTTGGAAAATTTTCTTTTTAATATTTTTTGAAATATTGACCAAGGAACTTTTTCGAAAAAACGTACCGGACTTTGATTTTACCAGGGATGCGGGCTTGTCGACATTTTGATGCGATTCCGAGTCCGAGCTAAAATGACGAATCCGAGTTCGTGTCCGCATTCCTGTTTAAAACTAAAAATTATCCCCGTTAAATTCTATGGAAGAAGTTGTAAAAAACTGACATGTTGTAAAAAAGCCTAACTGGGGATATTTTTGTTCTGTACAAGTATTAAACAAGGGGGCGCCGGAAGCGGGGAGGCAGGGAGAAAATTTCCCCCTAGCTTTTTTGACTCTTTAAATTCCCTCCCCTGACCTTTTTAAAAAGGTAGGCTACCTGTGCGCAGAAACAGAAGCTTTGGGTCAGATTTGCTCCTATCATTCATAGAAACTCAACCGAAATATCAGATCGACTGAAGGTGAATTCTAATATTTTGGTTATGGTCTGCATCTTAATTTTAAAACGAAAATAGGGACCATGGTGATGAACTTTTTACAGTTATAAAATTTCGAAAAGTAAAGAGAAATAATAAGAAAGAAAGTAATTTTAACTTTACTTTTATTTTTCATTGAAGGTTAGCAATTTCTTTTTCTTAATAACTATTAATAAAAATAATCTGAAAAATTTTTAAATCGTCGATGCTGCATGAAATCTAGACGTCGGATTTGCTATTTTTTTTATCGAGTCCGAGTTCGAGTTCGAGTCCAGCTATATTGCACCGAATTCACAAATCCAGAGTCTCGAGTCCAAGTCCACATCCCTGATTAAAAATGCTGCATGAAATCTAGACGTCGGACTTGCTATTTTTTCGGCGAGTCCGAGTTCGAGTCCAGCTATATTGAACCAAATTGACAAGTGCCGAGTCCGAGCCCGGTTCGATTCCGCATTCCTGCTATGCACTGTAGTGTGATCGTGAAGTTTTTGATCGATTTCTTTGTTATATGCCGCCACCAAGAGGTAGCAAAAGTTGAAATTTCATAAAAAGATTCTGGCCTAGACCGAAGCTTGATGTGTCAGTGTCAGAAAAATAATGCAGAAAAGTTTTCTTTTTTTCTTTTTTGTATTTAGTTCTGAAGCAACTTACTTTTCTAAACTCGTCTACAAATGACCAAAAAAGTTATCAAATATATAAACAGATAGGTCGTTAATTTTCCTAGCAAGTAAATTTTTCAGTCCAAAAAAGTGAATAATGAACCATTTCAAACTTTATTGCATTTAAAAGATTATCTCTCAAAATTACTTTTATTAAAATGTGTAATTTATTCAATTTAAAAGAAAAGATCTATAGAATTTAATTTGATTTCTTGTTATTACGGACCGGTAAAAATAAAAAAATCTTCACGGAACGGCAACAACAAATCGTAATAAATAGAATAGATTTTTTCATTTTATTTTTATCTCCATATTCATCGTCCTGAATTCCGGCAAAGCGACGGAAGCGCTAATACATAGAACAAGCAATTATCCCGACCTGGTTCCGGAGATGCCAAAATACTGCTGACCAATTGAAATTTTTTAATTTGTTTTTTAGTTTTATGGAGATATAACTGAAATTTAGAACTGCTTGGCAAGACCACCAATCAGGTAAAAGTGCCGTAAAGTGTCTTTCCCAAGGACACAACAAAATGGCGCAAGTAGGTTTTAAATCATGACCATGTCCATCACAATCACGGCGCTTTAACCACTAGACCACGCAGCCGACGCTAATTACAATCTTTTTGTTAAGCAAAGCTTTCATTGCCTAAATGCAATATTTTGGGATACACTACATATGGAAGATGAAAATTTTAAGACAAAATGTTAATTAATTTGTCACATACAAAATCAATGTTAGAGAGAAATTTGCCGCTGCTTGGCTGCTCTTATGCAAGGCAAGCAAAGCAGCAAAAAAGGCCTTGAAACAACTAGCTCCACTTCAACATCGAATCGTTTTCTTTGCTTTATTTTAGTAAAAGTCAGCAATAAAAAATTTTCTCTCATAAGTAGGTGGTAGAAAATACCACCAACAATTTGAATGCTTTGTGACTAAGAGACCGATATTCGTTTTTAACAGATATATTTAGAATTGAGGCAGTGATTCTTTCTTACACAGTATATTTGCTGCAACGTAGAATCACCAAATAATTGAATCAACTTTTTTTATAGGCATTAAGCTCGCATGTGTTGACATCTTTAATGAATGGATCGTTGATCTAACGGTTTCCATGTCGAGAATCTTCAAGTTCCGGAAGATAAAGGTCAAATTTTTAGCCAACCCTTTCAAGTGTTGACTCACACTGCACAATAACTTTTTATCGTGAAGATCAACACTTGTGGAATACTTGTTTAAAGTTGGAAGCAAAACAATGTCTGTTTTTTTACACTTACCTGGTTTATTGATTTCATATTGATCCTAGGCTATAACAAGCCAGGCCATTCCTTTATATTAAAAACCAAAAATGGCTTTGTATTTGAAATTCTTAATATCTAGACCAGTGGTTGCTAACCAGTGGTGCGCGTATCACCAGTGGTTGGCAAGAGTTTTCTATGTGGTTCGCGAACGCAATCGGGTAAAACTTCTTAGTGAAGATAAATCAACGTCTGGATTAGAAAATTAAAAATAATTAGAAATCACATTCTCGCATCGACCAGTCAGTGAAATGAATTATGTAGGTGCTTCGCGGCAGCTTCAAGAACTTCCACATTCTACACAAGTGGTTCTTAACCTTTTTGCGCCTGCAGCACACTATCTGTCTTGGATTTCTTTATTTTTGTTCCTGAAAAGTAGTATCCCATAAAAAAAAAGTTACGAAGCAATAGACTAATGTTTTTTAAAAAGTTTCACGGCACACAGGTTGAGAATTACTATTCTACAGTCTACACGGTTGAACAAAGATCGGGTAACACTGACAGACACCCAATCATAAACGGCACAAATTCGTAGTCACCGGAAGGTTAAACTTTATTATCGAACAAATTTGAGTTTCACCAGTTTTACTACTGCCAATCGGTCGAGTGTGAAATTATTTTTAAAGCAATTAGAAACTTTTAATGCCTTAAAAAAAAATTAGTTTTCGGCCCCGCAAAAAGATTACGTGAACCGGCGATTGGGAAGCGATGAGTTATATGACATATTGCTGTGAAACGTGCTTTGACTCTTGGTTGCTACTATATTGTATCAGTGCTTTCCTGCTTACGACAGTATTGTGTTAGTTTTCAGCAGCAAGAAAAATTGAAAAATAAAATTAACATGGAAAGTCCCATCAGCAATTTGCTTGATTTGGAAAAAAGAGAGAAAAAAACTACAATATTTGTCTGTCAAAAACATAAAGAAATTAGTTCGAGTTGATATGAAACCAAATGTTCGAGTGGTTAAAGCTCCGTGCTGGTGATCACCATGGTCACAGTTCAAAACCTACTCGCCCCATTCTGTTGTGTACTTGGGAAAGACACTTTACGGCATTTTCCCCTGCTTGGCGGTCTTGGCAAGTAGTTTTAAATTCCAGTCATATCTCTACAAAACTAAAAAACTACAATAAAAAATTTCAAACGGACAGCAATTTCTTGGCATCTCCGGAAGCAGGTCGGAGTAATTGCTTGCACCATGCATTAGCGCCTCTGTCACTTTTCTGCGAATCAGGAGGATAAATATAGAGGTAAAATAACATAAAAAATAAACGAAAAGTAGACGAAATCGCTCACAAAAAAGCAAAGAAGTTTGAGTTTATGCATGCACAATCTAATTTTCGCAATCGCTCTGCTCTAAATTATAACTGTTTGACTCGAAGAAAACTTTTTAAAAAATTTATAAGAAATTGTACCTGACAGCAATAGCTCCATATCTCCCAATACAGCTCTTATCACGGGGTTGTTTTTCTTCACATGTCGGAATGTATCCATCGTTGTCCAGCATGGCGGGAGTATACAATAAAACTGTTACTAATGAAACTAAAGGATGCAAACAATTTTTAGAATAGGTCAGTAAATTTAAAGTTTGAGTGGGCTACAAATAAAATATTTAAACTGAAATCTCCCTATGACATCATAGAGGTATTTATTTAAAATCTTTTAACTACTTGCAATTAATTAGCTGTATTTTAAAGTTCTGTAAATACAAAAATTGAATTTCTTTGCTACATAATGTGGTTAAAGTCAATTTGACCAGAATTGAGTAAGGTAGAATAAAAAATTAAGTGAATTTGTTTAAAAATGAAAGTAATTTTATCAGGTTAACATTATAAAATGTATGTAAAATCTAAGCCTGTCCGAAGTAAAACCAACTCAAAGGTATTTCTCAAGTCAAAGAGATCCGACGCAACAATTGTTTCCGAAGCTGTAGACGTAGTTTCATCTACGTCTCAGTCGTCATTTGGAGAAGTAATGGCGCGAAGAAAAGGTGGAGCTTTTGAAAAAGTTAATTCTTGGCTAAACCGAGGACAGGACGGGTATGACTTAGTAGGCCTATTGTACGTATAATGTCACTGCTCAAGAACAAATATGATGTAACTGTAGTCGTGTGGTGTGAAGCTAACTACACGGTAATTAGACCTACTTATTAAATACAATTTAGCTTAAATACTGTTATCTTTTTTGTAAAAGGAATTCCACTCATAATCAAGCCGAATGTTGCACAATTAATTCAAAATATTCTCCAAGCAGCTTAGAATATCCTTTCATATCAAACAAAGTTCAGGTAAAAAACATTGATCATTCTCATAAACTTCATGCTTTTGCCGATTCCTTTGTGACTAGTTGCTGCTGTGTTATGGAGAGTATTCTGTGTTTACAAAATGGCTGGTTGTGGTGGAAGGAGATTTTGTGCAAATACGTTTCAATGCTACGAAAAGAACAGAGTTTGTAAAGAATACTTCACAAACTGTTGCGGAAGTAACGTCATTGAAAATACAGAAAAAGTAAGTGAATTTTGATTTAAAAAATCTGTTCAATTTTTTAAATTAGGTTGGTATAAGTTATTTGGTTTTATTTAATTAATAGGCTACCATTCTGCGTAAAGCTTTTTGAAACATTTTACAGAATGGACAAAAAGGTAGAAATGACATGCTTGCATTAGGAATATAGTACAGGGTGGGGCAGAGAGGACGGACGTTTTTTAAAAAATCACAAAATCGTTAATTTTTTATTAAAAAGAAATTCATTCACAGATTTGAGTTCGTATTAAAATAGCATTTTACAAAATCAAGTGTGAAAAACAACATCTGTCATGTGGTGTCCGTTATCAGTGATGCATTTCTGAAGGCTTTCTTCGAAGTTTGCATAAACATAAGCATAACCATAGGGCAGAAAGGACGGACGTTTTTTAAAAAAATGTCGTGGAGGTTAAAGTGGAGTAACAGATGTGCAGCAGGTGGGTTAGGTTCGTGAAGTTTTTTTTCTCTTTTCAGTTTGAACCATGGAGCTGTGGGCAATAGAACACCGGGTTTTTGCGTACGACAATTTCGTCAAGAATAACTAGTCTATCACGGCAGTTCAGCGTGAGTTTCGTAGCCATTTCAATATCCACAAAAATCAAGCTGTTCCCGCTCGCAACACTATCCTACTTTGGGTTAAAACACTTCGTACACGAGGTACGCCGATGAATAAAAGACCCCGGGTCTAGGGTATGTACCCTTGAAAATGTGGAACGCGTCAGACAAGCTCTGCTGCACAGTCCGAGTCGATCTGCTTGGAGACATTCTTCTGAACTTGGCTTCAGTAGGCTAACTGTTCGGTAAGGCGTATTTTTCTGCATTTCCGTCCCTACAAATTGGTTGTTGTGCAACAGTTGCAGCCCGGGGATTACGCACAGCGATTGACGTTCGCACATGAGATGCCGGTAATTTTTGAGCAAAATGACAACCTCATACTGTGCATGAGTGATGAAGCACACTTTCATGTCAAATGACATGATGAATCAACAGAACTGCCGTTATTGGGCTTCTAAAAATTCGTAACAATTACATGAAAGACCGCTGCACAGCCCTAAAGTGACGATTTGGTGCGCTATGGACAAAACTGGTGTCATCGGTCCTTACTTTTTCGAAGACGATAATGGGAATGCTGTTACCGTGAACTCGGAGCGCTAGTATCGAGAGGATAAACAATTTCTTTTTACCTGAGTTACGACGAAAATGTGTATACGAGCTTAAGCCCCGTACATTGGAAGAACTTAAGGAAGCTATTCGCGAGGAAGTCGCCCAAATCGACAGAGCGATGATTGAAAAAGTTTATGCTAACTTTGAAGAAAGCCTTCAGAAATGTATCATTGATATCAGACACCACATGACAGATTTTGTTTTCCACACTTGATTTTGTAAAATGCTGTTTCAGGACGAACTTAAATCTGTGAATAAATTTCTTTTTAATAAAAAATTCACGATTTTGTGATTTTTTAAAAAACGTCCACTCTCTCTGTCCCACCCTGTATAATAATAAGACAAATAAGATACCATAGAATGGTACAAGTGATAATATACAAAATTGAATTTACGCCAATTTTTGTATTTTAAATGGTAGACTACTATACTTCAATATCTTTCTTATTCAGACTTACTTCAAGACGAAAATGGATGAATGAAGGAATGTTATTTAGACTAAAGACTAAAGAGTATATAAGTTATTGATCTCATCATAAACCATCATCAGTTTTTTATCTTCCTGAACTACAGTACAACGTCTTAGTTGTTTATCTTCGAACAACCGTTAAGCAATTACCCATATCTGATTTCGAAATGCCACAAGACATTGCTGTCTAGTCTGAAACTTTTTATCTGTTTTTTGTTATTATCTGCAGAGCTATTTCGGCTTCATTAAAAATTAAAATTAAAGATTAAGTATTTTTTCCAAGATCACAACAGCATGACCCAGTTGAAAGGAGACCAAGTCGATCACAGTTGTTATGAAAACGTCACTCTCTCTCACTGTTCTTACACAAACCATACAAGTAATGTTACGAAGATAATGTTTTGATAAGTGTTCGTCTTTTTTTTAGAAAAAAAAGTTCATTACGGGAAATACGAACTTTAGCTTTGACAAAAAACTGGCTAATAATTTGCAACATGCAACGAATTTATCAAGTTGAGAAAGATACGATTGTACCAGCCGGGATAATACTGCAATTACGCCGCTTGGTGCCGCTCAAATACCTGAACGTTTGTGTGTCTCGTTCAGCCCAACGAGTCATATGTAGGTTTTTTCATTACTAGTGTTTAGCCAAATTCTAAATATAGATAGAACTCGTAAGCCATAGAATCATGATTATTTTAACAAAAATTTTAATGCTTTGCTTTTTTGTGCTCTTATTCAAGGCAGCACTAACTGTATCTATGAGCCCTGGCAAACAATTTGAGCGAACAAGCAATTAACATCCTTTCCTTTACGTGGAAGACCTAAACAGTAATGACTTTAGTACGAAGCAAACGGAGCGGCCGCACCGGACCCCTAAAAAGCGTCAAAAAGTGCCCCACAAGCAAAATAATGCTCTATTTCTTCTTTGTAGCACCATGACGGTGCCCCTGTGGTCTTCCGGACGTAATTATTGCCGATTAATAACACAATTATTAAAATTAATTTTTTATTAACTGTAAAAAACGATTATACAGCAGACACAAATAGATTATATATTATATTTTAAATTTAAAATGTCTCTTATTCCAATAGATTTTTGTTTTGTTGATTAAATCCGGAAAAGAACAACAATAATATTTTTTTGTCAAAACTTCTTTTCCTTCTCTTTGTTCGAGTTGCCACTTCAATTGAATTCTTGTTGTCTGCTGATGACGCTTCAAATGTCCGGTTTTTATAAAATTCTTGTGACTGCGTTGAGATCGGTTATTGTTTCGAATTTTTCAAACTTAGAGTTGGGTTCGATTCACCACATAGCTCCCCTCCCGATAAACGAAAGTAGGCCTTGTCTATCGTGATTTTGTAGATGTTGAAAAACGGAAATCCCGGTTGAAAGTTTTTGAAGATAAGAATCAAATGTTGAACAATTCTCAAAATGTTTGTTGCTGTCGATGGAAAGTTGGTGATGGTAATCTAAAGACTTCTTTCAAATATACAATTAACCAATATGATGTAATACAAAATAAAAAATATATATACGTAGTTCGCATATATTAAAATTAGTGCCATTTTAATGCAAAAGACAGTACAAAAAAAAGAAAAATCAATGCAAAGAAAAAGAAAAAAAAAGGAAACGATAGATAATTTAAGGGTTCCACAATCGAATCAGAAAAAGTGCGCACCAAGCACAAACACGCGGACAACAACTCTATCTCACGGTCAAAACAGTCAAAAGGGGAAATGAAAAAAATATCACATAAAACGAGCTAGCTGGGGCTAAGTGACGTAGTTCAAGTCAACGTAACTGTTGATCCAGTAAGTAAATATTTTCCTTTGGCCATAACACAAGTATTGACGTTCGCCCTTGAATGATCAAATTCTATATATTCTTGTAATGATGAAGAAAGTATAAGAAATGATTTTCATTCACAAAAGCTCGAAGAAAAAAATCTGTTAAAGAAACATCAAATGTAAAAATACTCAGCAAGATGTGCCATAAAGAAAGACACGCGTTACAAAATCAAGTTGGAATCCATAAAAAAATCACAAATATGAACAAGCCAAGAAGAAAATCTTTATATTTTAATGGCATCTTAATACAACGACCATGTCAATTCCTACGATTTTGATTAGAATCGACAAGTGATTCAGCAATGGAAGAAGGATTTTCATTATCAGGAAAAAAAACCGGCTTAACACAATCGATTGAAACAACTTTTTTGCTGTCTTTGACATCTAAAGTAAAATTTTTATCATTACGTTGCAAAACACGATATGGACCAGAATAACGAGGCTGAAGAGAATGAGACTTTTTCTCGCATCGTAGGTCCTAGCCACACATGACTACAGTCTGCTAAATTTTTATCAACAAAGATTGTAATGTTGGAATGATTAGTTGTTTGTTGGGGTTTAACAAAGTCAAAATAACCTTTAAGTTTTTCTAAAAACTGATGCGGAGGAGTAACCGGTTCAGAAATATTATGGTGCAATTGTCCTGTGGTTTGACCAAATACTAGCTCTGCACACGAACAATCTAAATCTTCCTTGACTAGGGTTTCATATCTTCTGGAAAATTCCGGACATGTCCGGAATTTCATGTTAAATTTTGTGTGCGGAAGAAATTTTAAAAAAAGACCCAAATGTCAGGAATTTTAGTATCAACTAAAAACAACGTACAATTTTTTAAAAAAACATATTGATTATGGGACGAAAATAACAAATTCTGAGATCAATTCGAGGTGAAGACTTTTTTTTAGAGAACACCATGATTTTGGGACGAAAATAAGAAAATCCGAGTCGGATTTCAAGTGAAAACTTTTTTTTTTTTTTTTAGAGAGCATTATGATTTTGAGACAAAAGTAGAAATTCAGAGGTCGATTCGAAGTGAAGACTTTTTTTTTTGGAGAACACTATGATTTGGGACGAAAATAAGAAAACCCAAGTCGGATTTCAAGTAAAGATCTTTTTTTTGGTCTTCGTCCTAGATTCGTAAACAAATTTATTTTTTCCGCCCCTTCAAAAATTTTTTTCGTTGCTGCGCCTATGTCTGTCCGGAATTATGCCTGTTCAGATATGGCAATCCTATCCTTGACCGTATTTCGAATGTGCAGTAACACGAGAGGCAATGATATAGCCCAATCAGTAAGATTTTGTTGAACACGAAGAGAATCTTTCAGTCGCCGATGAGAATTTTCAATTAGACTGTTGCACTGTGGATGGTAACTAGTAGTTCTATGTCGTTTGCCCCAAGACGTTGAATTAACTGTGTTCATATATTTGATATAAATTGCGCACCTCTATCAGTTGTTACGGTTGTGGGCACACCAAAATGCGAAACATAACCATGAAGAAGAGAATCAACAGAAGTGGAAGACGAATTTTTCGTAGGAATAGCACTAACATAGCGAGTATAACGATCTATAATTGTCAATATATACAAGAAACCATACGACTCTGTGAAGTAACAACATTTTACAAGACTTTAATAAAAGTTTAAACCAAAAATTAAATACACTTAAACTCTAAAACAAAAAAACCAATAAAGGAATTAATTTAAATGAACGACCTGAAAAACGACCTTCAACTATTCGACAAAATAACAACTGACAAAACCAAAGTGTAAACGGAATGTGAAATAACAGAAACGACAGAAATCAACGAGTTGGAGAAAAGGCGCAATGCGTGGCAATCATCATAAAGAACTTTGTTGATTACATAGTTCACTCTGGTAAGGACCAACTATATCCATATTAATGTGGTTAAAATGCCGTTTGGGTAATTTGTATTTTTCTAAAAGACTGACGGTATGTTTGTGAATTTTATACTGCTGGCAAGATAGACATTCTTTAACCCATTTACTTATATCCTTTCTCATACTCAAATCTTGGCGAAATTAATTTTGAAGTACCTTTGATTCCAGATGGCTAATGCTATGAAGTTTATCAAAAATAATTTTTCTTCATGAAGAAGGAATCACAGGACGAATTACAGACGTTGAAGTGTCACACCAAAGCATATAATTACTATGTGGAATGGGATATTCACTTAATCGCAATCCGGTATCGACAGGTTTTCGAGTAATTGGTTCTGTTCTTCTGATCAAGCGCTACTTGTTGGTAGTTAATGCCATCTTGTAAAGTTTCTACATTATTAATTTCAACTCTAGATAGTGTATCTGCAAAAAAATTTTCAGAACCTCGCACGTTACAAACATCTGTAGAAAATTCAGAAATGTAATCCATGTGTCGAACGCACCTTGAAATAGTTTGAGATTTTGAAGAAGAAAATCCTTTAATTAAAGGTTTGTGATCCGTAAAGATAGTAAATTTCTTTCCTTCAATAAAGTATAAAAAAAAGTATAAAAAATGCTAAAAAAGTAAGATACATAACCAAAAGTTCTTTATCAAAAGCACTATACTTACGCTGAGCAGAAGTAAATCTTCTTGAAAAGAAAGCAATTGAAGACCCAATACCGTTCAAATAAATTTGCAAAACTCCTTCAATAGTTACATCACTGGCATCTACCATTAACCCTTATCAGCACTTCTGTTGACATTTGTCAACATTTTATTTTCGTTTTTTGATTGCACTTGCCCTCTATATGCTAGCTCAGCACAATTCACGGACGATGGAGAACTTTTGACTACCTTACTACTGAAGTGATATCAAAATCCCAAATTGCTTTTACAATGAGTTATTTGCATTTTATCTTAATCGGCACGCTTGTTGACAAATGTCAACAAGTAGTAACAACAGTAGATTAGCAGAGACAAACGGCCTTTGAGAGTTTAGATCGTTCCATGACTTACGTCAAAATGCAGTAGTAAGAGTTAAGGCGCGTTTACAGCCGTTTACAGTACTTTTTTCTTTCAACGTGATCTTGGTTTGTTTTATTGACGCTCAAATCCACTCATGTTTTCGAGAAAAAATGAGTGGATTTGAGCGTCAATAAAACAAACCAAGATCACGTTGAAAGAAAAAAGTACTGTAAACGGCTGTAAACGCGCCTTTACAAGAAACCATTGCCATTGTTTCAATGGAATTGCCAATAACTTGCATCAAACAAGCAAGCGCAGTTAGTAACTTGTTCTTTGGCTGGAAGAAGTTATTCTTTTTTCAGAAGTTTTCCCAGGAGCGGCCAGAACCAGTAATTATTCGATTTCGTCAGCTTTATTGCACCATTGATTCTGATTGCACCATGCGCTGTAAGACATTATGTGTTGCTTCTTTATTGCACAAGAGTAAGTATTCTTCTCTGGTACATCAATCTCTAGCCAGCATACGGGAAGCTTTCATGTCGAAATCAGTTCTTGCTGTTCTCAGGCAGAGACGAGGGAAATATTTCTAGCTATTTTTTTGAATCCTTACCTATCTAGTGATATATTTCAGAAATAAGAACGTAGAATAATACTGTATTCAGCTTGAAATTAATAACTATTCAAACTGCGTTAGGCGTTTTCAATTGCTTAGACAATATAGCTGGAACTTGGCGATGAATAGACAGAGAAGATTTACGTTTCAAGAGGCTCTACGACAAATGCAGAAAGTGTTTGATGATGTTGATAACGACTCTGATGCCGAGGATACAAGTGCCAGCAAATCCGAATCTATTTCTGATGATGTCGAACTTCCTGTGCCACCTGAGGAACTTTCTGACATAGATGTGTATGAGGAAGAAAGTGAAGACGACTTTAGTGATGAGGATCAAGATCCTATTGACGATAATGCTAGTTTAGATGATGATCAAGTAGGAATTACAGCTGGAAATGCTACGTATTACGAAAATCCTTTTCCTAGAAGGCTCAGGAGGAGAAATATATTGACGCAACAACCTCGAATTATTGCTGCTCCTGAACATGAAGTGGATGCCTTCAAAGTATTTTACCGACCTGAAATTACACTTCAGATAGTGCGTGAGACAAACAGAAAAGCAAGGGACGTGAGACATGAATGTGCATTGCCGCCAAACTATGTCTACAAAGACTTTACTTCTGAAGAAGTTGAAGCAGGTCTTGCTATTATGATTCGTGCTGGCTTGGACAGAGACAATTTCACAGACTTGCGTCGCTTGTGGGATCCTATTGACAGTAGACCATTTTATCGAGTTACGATGGCATTGAATCGATTCAAATTCTTACTACGTTGCATGCGTTTCGACAACTATCGTTCTCGACCAGCAAGACAGAGAACCGATAGATTAGCTGCTATTCGAGAGGTATGGGAAATGTTCAATAATAATTTACGCAACATCTATGTCCCAAACGAGGCCTTGACCGTGGATGAACAACTGGTCGGATATCGTGGAAAGATTCCCGGAAGAACATATATGCCATCAAAACCAAGAAAATACGGCGTGAAGTTCTTCTGGCTGTGCGAAGCTACTACCGGTTTTGCCCTAAATGGAATGATTTACTCTGGGAGAGAATCTGACTCAGCACCTCATAGAAACCTTGCCAATGATATTGTAATGAAGTTGTGCTCAGTTTATTTTGGTACAGGTCGAGACATATATGTTGACCGATACTTTACCTCTCATGGTCTGGTGTGCAACCTGTTGGAGAAAAACCTGACATTGGTTGGTACAATAATGGCTAATCGGCGGGAAGTACCATCGCAATTCAAAACAGGAAGAGGAAGAGAAGTTGAAAGCACTAAGGCACTGTATGACCATGCCAACAAAATTCTTCTACTGTCATATGTCCCCAAGCGCAACAAGAATGTGCTCATGATGTCATCTTCACACTCCTTCATTTCAATCACGGACTGCCACAGCAAACCTACAGTTATCACAGATTACAATAAGCACAAAGGAGGAGTTGACACTCTTGATGAAAACTGTGAAGAATTCAATTGCTTGAGGATGACCAACCGGTGGCCAATGGTTATCAACTACAATTTGATAAATGTTGCCACTAACAACGCTTTTATCGTAATGAGAAGCAGTGGGAAATGTGGCAAAAAAACAAATTTTCTCAAGCAACTAAGCTTTCAACTGGCTCAACCATATGTCAGCAAACGAAAATTGAAAGGTGAAACAAAGCTCCTTGCAGAAAAGATGGGGTTCATTACTGCTTGTGGTAGCACCACAAGTGACACTGCTCAACGCATCAAACGGGGAAGATGTTACAGGTGTGCGAAGCATACTCGCCTTGCATGCATCGTTTGCCGCCGACGTGTATGCCCGCAACACAGAAAAACACCTAAAAACACGTATTGCATGGAATGCTGAACACCTAAGTATGGTTGAACTATGAAATACTGTACGCCTACATGTTTGTGTTATGTTTCTGTGGTTTTGTGTTTTTTATAAACTTTCTTTGCAAGGAACGATAAACTTTCTTTGTTGAAATTTCGTTCTAGTTCAGCTAAGATGTTTGTGAAACCAGCCCTTGCGTGCAAAGCAGACCCGGAGTTTCGAATGAAAATTGTGATAATTTGTCAAAATCAACTGTTCATTCAAAGGAATGTGCGTTGTTATCAATTGGTTGCAATGTGACGTTGTTTAATAGCACATATTTATCATACCAATACTGTATAAAACGGAAACAAACCTTGAAAACAACTACAGCAGCATTGAAATGCACACAAAAAAGGCATGTTGACATTTGTCAACATACGTGCCGATTAAGTTACCCAAAATCACCGTGCTGATAAGGGTTAAACTAGTGGGAGCAATAATAACCGGATAAACTAATAGTGAAGCTTGGGAAAGAATATTTTTAGTTTTGTTAAACACAGTTTTGCAATCCGAAGTCCAAAGTAGTTTCGTATCAGTTTTTGGTTTGCCTACAAGCATATCTATTAATGCTACTAAACCACAAATTCTTGAAGTTACACCTAGTATCTTTAAAATAAAATTATATCACTACAAACTTATTAGTTGCATTGTAGGCCTGTGCTAATTAATTGCATAAAAATATAAAATTCTCCGAAAGCAACTTCAGCTAAAATAAAAAATTTATTCTCATTAATTTTTCACAATGAGAGTGTAAAACATATTTATTGCGCGACAAGGCCCTGTTTCGCCCTTATGGGGCTCATCAGGTGCAAGCAAATACATCTCACAAATCAAAGTATCATTTAAAACAGCAAAATTTAATTATACAAAATAGTAATTACGTTGGGGAACAAAAGCGAAAGCTTTTCTCACTCCACGGCGGTGAACTTCACATTCGTTGTCCAGGTCGTCTTCTTCGAGTCATAATAGTGTGGTCTTGGTATCTTGTCACCAAGGTGGCCGATCGCACACTATATAGTGTGCGATCGGCCACCTTGGTGACAAGATACCAAGACCACACTATTATGACTCGAAGAAGACGACCTGGACAACGAATGTGAAGTTCACCGCCGTGGAGTGAGAAAAGCTTTCGCTTTTGTTCCCCAACGTAATTACTATTTTGTATAATTAAATTTTGCTGTTTTAAATGATACTTTGATTTGTGAGATGTATTTGCTTGCACCTGATGAGCCCCATAAGGGCGAAACAGGGCCTTGTCGCGCAATAAATATGTTTTACACTCTCATTGTGTAATTTATAGTTGCTCTATGATTTAGCCCAAATCCTTGTTACTTATGATCATTAATTTTTGTAAAATATATAGGCTATGTAGGCTAGTACTACAATTTTTTTAATTTATAGTATTACAATTTGAAAAATAGGAAATAAAACAATTAATATTTATTTCCACGAGCGTTGGAATTAGTAGCAAGGGGGATTGAAGCCTCCCCCCTTCATCCTTTCTTAAAATTACGTAGCTAAGATCGAATTAATCATTGTACGTAGTATGAGCAACAAATGATAACTGTAGTCAGTGGTGGGCAGTACCGTGTACAAAAGTACCGCGGTACTTTTTTAGTACCGGTACCATTACCGTCTGCGGTATTTTTTTATACTCGGTGCCAAGTACCGGTACCGCGGTAATTTTTTTATAAAGTACCGCGGTACTCCGTCTAATTTTAGGGTCATTGAAAGTTTTTTTGCAAGCATTGCGACATGTTTGTGTTTTTCGTATCGATTGCAGCTTCAAAGTAGTTTCTTGATTTACGGTAGTATTATCACAAATTGACATTTGTCAAACTTAAGTGTTTACCAGTACTTTCCCCAAGCTTCCATTAGTAGTTACTAGTTAATTTTAAGTAAGGTCAAGTTTAGGAACGTTTTACGCACTTCATAGCCAGTAGCCCTTTTGCAACTTTTTATTTAGGCTAAGCTTACTCAGGCTAGTAGGGTAGTCCGATTAGACTAGCATTTTAATTATGTCTCAAATAAAAACTAAAAAAAGTAAATTAAAAATTCCAATTCACTACAATATTTTGGCATCTCTGAAAGCAATTATCTGCTAGATCTTCTGGTTGCTTGCCGACCTGTGTATATAGCATTAAATAAGCAGGTACGGTATTGCTTAAAAGTTGCCCTTAGTATAACGTTTTTGTAAGAGTCTGAAGAATAAATGGAGTTGAAATACGATAAAAATCAATAAAAATTTTAAATCTTGAAAACGAATGATGGGTTTGTGTATGAAGCTTATTTTATCTTATATTTTTCCATCAATCTTAATCATGTTATTAATGTGCATAGAAAAAGAAACAATTTTAAAATTGGTGGAAAAAATATTGTTTTAACTTATCCGTTTAAATATCAGGTTTTGTTTTGACAAAATTGAAGAAAGATCATTAATTGCTTACGCGCTTGAAGTTTTACATTATATAATTAATTGTATCATTTTTTTATACGCCAGCGTCAGTCTATGTCATTCGACTCTGTGTTTTTTTTGAAACTTTATTCAAACTCCATTTTTTTGACCAATTTTAACAGAATAAAAAGAGGTTACTGAAATGAATTTTATTTACCAAAAAAAAATGGCACAATCATTTTTTAGTGTTAATATTAAACTTAGCGAAAAACGCACCAACAGAGGTTATTTGACTTGTTTTTATTCAAGCAGATGACACATCAAATGTAGCAGAGTTAAAAGATCTCTGCTCCAGCTTTTTTCTTATATTTTTGTTTGCAACAAAAACTGGCAGTGAAAAATATTTTACTACACTAGGCACCGATATTAAAATTTAGCATAAATGACTTGGCGTGAATAGCTATTTTATTTTTATATGTTACTTTCTGTACAGTACAATATCTAGATAGGTGTGCGTTCTTTTTTTCTCCTTGTAAGTTTATGTTTGAAATAACTTTAAATAGAATAGCCTACTTTTCTTTGTTGCACTGAGCGTTTGATGAAAATGACCAAAAGATCAAACTATATAGATTCATTTAAAAAGTGAAGTTTTAAGAAATATTTGTCGCAGTTTGCTTGAGGTGATCAAAAATTATCAAAGGACTTCTTTATCAAAGGACTTCCGCCCTACTTTTGAATTATGCTGGGAACTGTATCGAACATTTACGTAAACAAAGTCAAAAGACATTCGAATAGCATACATATTGTGTTACGCTTGAATGCAATATCATTAATTGGTTGCATAGGCGTACCAACCAAAAAAATATGGGGGCAATGAAGTTTTGCCCAAATTTTGTGACGTTTGCCCAAATCATAATTTTCTAGCACATTACGGATAGAACAAAAAATTGTCTGAGATTCGCAAACCAAGAACAAATTTTGTCCTAAAATCATGATGATCTCTAAAAAAAAAGAAAAGTCTTCACTTGAATTCAGTCTCATATTTTTCAATTTTCGACCCAAAAGCAAGGTGTTTTCTACAAAAAAAAAATCTTCACCTAAATTTGGTAACCATTTTTTGCAGTTTGTTCATTGTCACTGTCCTAAAATTTTTGACTTTGCCCAAATATTTTCTTGTCACTGCCCGAAAAATTTTAATTTTGCCCAAATCTTAGAAACTTGGGTGAGCATTTTCCCTCTCTGCCCCCCCCCCCCCTCCGGCAGGTACGATTATGATTGGTTGTACCGATGCTATGATACCGATATTCTAATGTCAAAATTCGTACTATAAATTAAATAATTCTGAAAGAAACAATGTCGGTGTCGTAAGTTGTGACAAAATCAATATTAAAATCCCAAATTACTCTCGGTAGAAATTCATTTTGATGATAATGACTGTTTTAGAAAATGTTAGGTTGTTTTATACTTTGACGCAGGGATGCTCAATTTTTTAACAATTAAGGCCCGTTTCCACTACGAGCGTGGAAAAAAGCATTCTTTGTTTGTTTTATTGATTTTTTTTTGCGCTCGCTTCAATTTTAACCGCTCGCTTCAATCAAAGATCAATAAAAGAGACAAAGAATGCTCTTTTCCACGCTCGTAGTGGAAACGGGCCTTTATGGTCCAACTTTTGTTGAAAAGTTTATTGCGAGTCGCAATCGGTGCAGAAATCAAAGTATCTTCTTTTTTGTTTTACTTATTTTTAATGTGTTATTTTTTAATAAACCTCCTTGATAACAGGAATTCGGACTACAAAATTTAGTTAAAGACCAAACAAAAAAGGTCACCAGTTTGATATATGTACGTGTTTTATTCTTATATAAAGCGAAAAATCTCTAGTGGGATGAAAATTAGCCTATTTATTCCAATTTTTCTGCGTGTCATTGGATTGAAAGCATTACAATAATCTGATCGATTATTTAATTACAAATTCTTTGGTAGGCTTCAACAATAGACTTTGCGGGTCTCGGGTTGGGCAGCCCTGTTCTGACAAAATGTATTAATAAATAATTCAATGTACGGTAAATTTAAAATCAAAAAATATACGCCAGAGCATTAGTCAAGTTCAACTATAAAATATTCTGCTATCTAAGCTAGACTAACCTACTAAAAAAAGAAAAAACCTTGCAAAAATCAAAAAAATTTATTTCACCAAAATAATCAATCCTAACTAAATTTTTTTAATTAGACTTATTATAACATTTTGAAATAATTATAAAAATGTACGATGTGACACTTAAAATTTCAATTTTTTCTTAGAATGAATTGTATTTCTTTTTATTATATGAAAAGTTCATTTCCAAAATTGTTTAAAAAGTTCATTGAATTTTGAAAACATTCGTTGTTGCGAAGATCGAAGCATTTTAATAATGAAATCAGATTTTGCTGAAATAGAGTTTCTTCTTCTGTGAACTGCAGTAACCTCCCTAAGGGGATTCCAACTGTGAAAAAATTTTACTTTTAATCATACGATCAATCAAACCGCCGAAGTCGTTAACTTTCTGAAACCAATCTCTGCTTTTCGGCCAATTTACGAAAGTTGACTTTTTGAAAACTCGTGCTTTTTCAATCCGAAATAATATTTTATTACAACATTTAAGTATCTCTATCCAAAGAGTATGAAATTTTTTTCTATGCAACCTTAAATAACACTTTTGTTGACCAACAAGCTGTAGTGTCCTGACGAGTCCTAACAAGGACGAAACAGGTCTGTCGGCATTTGCTTGTTGATTGGCTTGACTATTCTTACTTAATATTAGCAATGGAACTGCAAAGTTTAACTTGACTTTACCCGATTCGTGTTAGCTGACTCGATGATGTGGTCAGCATATCGAAACCACCTTCAGTATACCCTTGCGGCTTAGCCGTGCTTATCGTAGTTACGCTGGTAGTGCATTGTTTTCATTAAACTATATACGCTATAACATGTACAAAAAAATTGTGCATGGTCACCGCACCAGTTGTGCAAAAAAAAGAGTGATAATCGTGTTTATGTGCATATAGTAATTATTGTGCAAAAAAGACATTGTTGCTTTAAAAAAAGTAGCATTTTTGCGTGCAATTATGTCAAATCTTTAGCGCTGTCGGCGCTAAATATGGTATATCAGAAATTATAAGACTCAATCTTAGTGTAGTAAATATTTTCTGAAGGTATTGCATTTGCAAAAAACATTCTAGTTGTCTAATTATAAAAATGGAAATATTTTCCATAAAATCAAAAATCCACTAAACACCAGATTTCATATTCATACCAATGCAAAAGGGGCTTGATGAAATTTTAATTTTGTTGCTTTGCAAGCAAAAATATAAAAAATTATCAGAACATTTAACAGCCAACGAAGGTTGAGTAATTTTACTAAATTACCAAAACCAGAGTTTCCCAAAATGAGGTCCGTGATGAGCGCACAAGAGGTCCGCGACGATATGACAAAATTTGTCAACATATATACCTGGTAAAGTAATCCATACCATGAAATCCGAGACAGATTCAAAGTGAAGATTTTTTTTAGAGAACACTTTTTTTAGGGACGAATTTTTGTCTATAAACGAGCGTCCCGGTTTGCCCTTACGGAAATATGATATGCCTGTTTATAAGCATTTATTTTTTAACGGACCGGTACCGCGGTACTTTTAAGAAGTACCGTGCCCACCTTTGACTGTAGTTTAGTTGTATGTTGCCCTAGATACAGCAATCTGATCATCCAGTTTGTGAGTAAATCGAAAAATTAACTTTCCCGAAAAGCCAGAGACGAGTCTTTTCCAGATAAAGCAAAAGCTTCACCCAATACAAATTGGACAGGAAGCAGAAACGAGCCAATTTGTAGTGGTTAAAAATCAACCATCTGTGTTCCAACCTTGACGAGACTGAGTCGTCGTCAGTCGCCTCAGACCCGTGTTTTTAAATACATTGCGTATTATTTTTCTTCAGTGCATTGTAAAGGAGCCTCTAGACTCAGCAGCTATATAGCCTAAGATTAAGGTTTTGCATGGTTTTTGACTTTTTATAAGTTTATATGTTTTTTTGTCTTCACAATCAAAAACATGTTTTTTAAGTCTTCACATACAAAAAGTTTTTCGAAATTTAATCTGGAGCACATAGCGTAATTTAACATGTTGGCTGCCGCATGTCAATATTTGAGCAAATATTGAACGCAAGTGAACTGAAATGAACTGAAAAACTGAACTGAACTGAACTGAAGTATTAATTATTACGTCATTTTTTGAAAGCTCATATTAGGACCTTGCCCGAGCCTTTAAAATTGCATGTTTATAGCTTTGTCGACAAAATCATAGTTGTAGAGTTAGGCAAGCTCCGCTCCTTAGACGTTGCTGCAGGGGCATTAAAGTTAGCCCCCACCTTAAAAGTAGCTCAAACGCCACCGTTTACTTCTATTTGATTTTTTTATCCATCACCATTTAAGCTACAGAAAGACTCGTATTTTGTAGCAAGTTTAAAGAATATATTTTTTAATAATCGCGGACTCCATCGCGATTTCGTAGTGTAGTGGTTATCACGTTCGCCTAACACGCGAAAGGTCCCCGGTTCGAGCCCGGGCGAAATCACTTTTCCGCTTTATCAAATACCGTTTTCTGTTAAATAGTATTTTACAAAATGTCAGTTTAATCAAACTTAAAATACCACAAAAAATTTGTTTTATCATCCAACTAAACTTTTATCGTGACGATAGAATAAGCTCGAAATTATGAAACATAATTGAAACTTATAGGGGAGAGCCTCCAACAGTGCGCCTTTGCGTTTTATTTTTTACTGTTGCGTAAAACAACATCACAATTGCATTATCAAAAATTTTATTAAAATATCAATTTCTCTTTGTATTTTCAGAAATGCTAAAAAAACAAAAAATTTTTTAAAAAGGTTTTTCAATTTTTATGGAAGTAAAGTTAGTTTTTGCTGATAAAAAAATTATTTTTTTCATTGCATAAAAGCACTAGTAATTAAGTGAAAATGACATCAGTTTCTCCATAGCGTGAAGTAAAGCCCGGTAAAAGATAATAATTGATTATTCTAGCTTTTCTCTGAAATCAAGAGTTAAAGTCAAAATGGCAGGTGTTCCTACAGTGCGCCACTCAGTAGCACCTAACAGTGCGCCCCCTGACGCACTGTTGGAACAAACATTTACATATTATTCTATTACTAAAAAAACATACACACAACAGAATCTTCATATATTCGGCTTTACAAATGAGCTTTTTCTTTTGTGCTTGTATTGCTATTCACAGCAAGAGAGCTTTTTCTTTCAAAAAAAATTTTTTTTGAAACGATACGTGATGAAAGCGATTGTGACCTTAGTTCAGAAGAAGATGATTTAAACGAAAAATAGTTATTGAATGTTGGTGATTTTGTGGTAGTCAAATTTAAAATGAAAAAGCCTCATTCAATTTAAAGCACCGTGCTCATGGTCAACATGGTCTCGGTTCAAATCCCACTGGCGCTATTCTGTTGTGTCCTTGGGAAAGACACTTTACGGCACTTTCCCCTGCTTGGTGGTCTTGGCAAGCAGTTCTAAATTAAAGTCATATCTCTATTAAATTACAAGCGGACAGCAATATCTTGGCATCTCTGGAAGCAGGTCGGGGTAATTGCCTACCCTATGTATTAACGTCTCCGTCGCTTTCCTGCGAGTCAAGAGGATAAATATAGAGAGAAAATAAAAAAATTAAAAAAATAAAAAATAATACTACCGTGGAAAAATTCTGGATGAAGACGACGAAGATAATGAATTCGAAGTAAAGTTTTTGAAAAAAATTATGACAAAAAATGTGGACGCTCACATATTTTCTTTTCCATCTAATGGTGATACGTTTCTGGCGTTGATAAAGATGACGCGGTTATACTTCCACCAAGACTTTACTCCCTTGGCACTTCTTTTCGATGTCAAAACCAACATCAATTTCCTTTCAACTTGTCACACTGGAGGACAGTGGCGTGCGGTGACCTCTGAGATTAATCATGCAACTGGTACGCCAAAAACTGGTTATGCAATTGGGCATTTTATGGGTAGTTAATGGGTAGGGCATGCAATATTTTATGGGTAGCAGAAAAAACTCGGTATGAGATTCTAAAACATAGACCAATTTTTGTCGTATAATCATGTTGTTCTCCGAAAAACAAAAGATCATCACTTGAAATAAGTCCCATTTTTTTTACTTTCCGTTCAAAATTCATGGTCTTCTCTTCACCTGAAATCTCTCTCTAATTTTCTACTTTTCGTCTCAAACCAGCTCACCTTTCCTAATTTCCTCCAAAAGCAGCGCTGTTCTTTATTTCGTTCAGAAAAAAGGTCATCGTACAAGAATTCGCTGGTCATGCAACGCATGACTTGCATGCCCTGACCGCACGCCACTGCTGGAGGATACTCACAAAGTTAAAATGTATATTATTTTTTTAATTTCAAAAAAGTAAAAGTTGTTTATTTGTCTTTTTTTTATTATTTGCTAATTAAAATAGTTTTGTTTTTTATATTTTTGTGTTTTATTTATAAGTTACATGTTATATGTTAACTTATTAATGGTAAACTTTGCATTTGTTTGTTTAAATTGGTTTTAAAGTTGTTTTGTCTTTTTTTATAAAAATAAAAAAATATTTTTTGACGTAAGAGTTTCACGTATTTTGCTGTTACAACAAAAAATAACGTATGAACAAAAAGAACGTAAAAATTCAATTAATCAGGTGATGTAAAGCTATGTTGCTTAAAAAAACTAAGTGGCGCAGTATTTGAACTGTTGGACCTGTGCTCCAACAGTGCGCCACTTTTTTATTTCATTTTAAAATCAATTTTTTTGGGAGATAAAGACTTTCAACAAAAAGCCAAATTGTGCACTTTAAATACCAATTAAATGAGATTAAAATGTCATAAAAATTTTTTATTCATAGCTTTTCAGTTTTCGAAATTTTGAAAAAATCCGAAAAGTGGCGCACTGTTGGAGGCTCTCTCCTACTCGTATTTATTGAAATTATTTTTTTTCTATCACTTTCTTTTTAAAATTAGTAAAAATTTCCAAGTTTTACATTGCGATTGTAGCCAATTTTTTTCTTTTTCTTTTGCAGCCATAGCTAGTCAGAGTGGACTCGTAAAAGAATATCAATTAATAGAAAAAACAAGCACTGTTGAAAGCGAACTTTTTGAAAAATGGCAGACAGCAATCAAGGGTCTTACCCCGAATCACGACGATGAAAAATTGCTTTTAACCATGCAAATGTACGAACGCTGGAACCGACAGCATTCGTGCAGGTAGGTAAGTCCATTAAGCTTCTTTTGAAAATAGAATTAGGCAACTACTTTTTTTAAATAGCTATGTAAGATCTATACCCGTACCTGGCGGGGGGCAGAGAGGGCAATTGCCGCCAAGTTTCCAAAATTTAAGCAAAATTATAATTTTTTCGGACAGTGACGAGAAAGTATTTGGGCAAAGCCAGAATTTTTCGGGCAGCGATATGAAAACTTTGGGCAAAATTAGGAATTTTAGGGCAGCGACAATGATCAATTACAAGAAATAGTTAACAAATTTAGGTGAAAAAGCCTTTTTTTTAAAGAACACCATGATTTTTGGAGGGAATTTGGTCATCGTCCGAGAATCTCAGACAATTTTCTTGTTCTATCCGTAAAGTACTAGAAAATCATGATTTGGGCAAATGTCACAAAATTTGGGCAAAACTTCATTGCCCCCAAAATTTTTTTTGGCTAGTACACCTATGGTAAAATCAGCATGTTGTGTGGAATTGAGATTTTGAAAGAAGATATGGAATTAAGATTTTGAGAAAAAATAAAATACCTACTTGGAGAAGAGCAGAAAGATCTCTGGTGAGAGCGATGTGTAGTGTAAAGTTGGTGGACAAAAGGAATACTGAGGAGTTGATGGACATGTTGGGATTGAAGGAAGCAGCAGATAAGCTGGCAAGGGCGAATGGTGTGAGGTGGTATGATTATGTTTTGAGACGACCTGAGGAAGATCTTTTGATGAAGGCAATGGTACATTAAGTGGATGGAAAAATGTAAACAGGGCCGACCGAGGATGAAATAGAGGAAACATGTTTTATTTTTTTATTTATTTATTTTGTCTCTATATTTATCCTCCTGACTCGCAGGAAAGCGACGGAGGCGCTAATACAATAGGGTAGGCAATTACCCCAACCTCCTTACGGAGATGCCAAAATATTGCTGTCCGCTTGTAATTTAATAATGACTGTAATTTAGAACTGCTTGCCAAAACCACCAAGCAGGGAAAAGTGCCGTAAAGTGTCTTTCCCAAAGACACAACAGAATGACGCGAGTTGGTTTTGAACCGAGACCATGTTGGTCACGAGCACGGCGCTTTAATCACTCGAACACGCTGCCAACTTGTTGAAATAAACAAAAAAGTATTAGTTTAAAAAAAAAGATACGGCACATTGATGTAGGTGACGTGTAAGAAAGAGTTGCGGAAGTAGTAAAATGCATCCCGCCACCTCCATCCATTGGGGATATTTAAACCGGATTAAAATTGAATTGAATTGAATTGAATTGAATTGAATTGAATTATTTAAAATGGGATTGATATAATGGATCTAATGGGTTATAAATACCCTATTCATTGCTACATTAACTTGCTCGAATTAAAGCCACAGAAATTAAATGAAAATTAAAAACAATCCCAAGTTGTAATACAGTTGAATTAATGACTTTCTAAATTTTAAAAAGATCTTTAGCGTCAAATTAAGGCTGTTTTTAGTCTTCACTCGCATTAATTAGGCTTACTTTCGACGTCAAATAAATGAAGCTTTTTTTTCGGTTTTCACTCGTAATAAAGTATTATCCTATGACGTCAATTGAAGACTCTTGTAGACCAATTCTAAATTTTTTGTTTTGCAGTCAACAAAAGACCAAAAAAAAAGAAAAAGTTTTAATTACCGCTCCCTCCCCGCCTTAAATAATTCGTAAATCTACCAATGCTTGACTGATTTATTTTCAGTTGGCTAGTCTTTGAATTGTGTGATAGTACAGATAGGTCATGAATTGACTTTTTAAAGCAATTTCTATGAATTTGCTAGTTGGCCTATACAATTGGGCCTCAGTCTACAAGCGGCTCGGTTTACGAGATTCTAATCCGAGAAATTTTTGACTCAGCCTACGACCAATGTTTCAGTCTACGATAAAAGTTTCGCAAATTACTAAAAGTTTGGAAAGGTCTCAAAATGGCCACCGAGAGTCACGAGAGGCTTTCAAACGGATAGCAACGCTCTCTCGTGTTAATTCGTGGACGCCACCGCTAGTTGGCGTGCGCGCAAGTTTTTATTGTAAATTTTGTCAATTTTTACATTAATTTAAGTTCTGTCGAAATTTTAAAGTTAAAATTAAATGACAACTCTTTAAACTGTTTTAAATCAGATGTGGATACGGACCGGATATAAAAGCACATACAAGACATTACAATTGATTAACCAAGGTTTTGATAAGGATTTTTAACCGCAGAACGGATTAAACCTATTTCAGTTAATTTAAGTGAGAAAAATTGATTCGGTTTACGAGTGTTTCCATCTACGAGCACGTTCCTGGAACGAATTAATCTCGTAAACCGAGGCCCCATTGTACTCTTAATATTTAGCATAATTGCCTCGGTAATTTGACTTTTGCATGTTGGGACTAAATTTTTGTAAGTTCCTATCAATTGTTATTTAGGCGAAGCTTTACAGCCTGCTCTCTAGTCGTTGCCAAGAACGACGATTTCAAATTGCTCTGTTTATGTTTTTTTTCCTTCAATCTGCCCGGTTTTATTTCGCTCCTTGATTCCTTGTTCAGATACATCGAGGAGAAATAAGTGGTTAAATTGCTTCTATTTTTTCTGGCACTCGTGCATTCTGGATTTTGAAACGCCGTAAAAAATGTCTGGAGAAAAATTGTGTGTTAGATTGACTGTCAGTTATACGGTCTTGCCCGGAGATGGGAAACTTGCGGCCTCCATGAGTTTATTGTGTGGCCTCCAAAAAAGCTAGCTCTTGTATTAAGTAATAATTAAATACATAGAAATAAAGAACGGTATGAAGGCATGTGTCAAATTAGTACTGGTAATAAGGAAAAACCTACTTTTTAGCAACAAAAACCAAGAAAACCGGGACCGTTTCAAAGTGAAGACCTTTTTTTTAGGATTGAAAATCAGGAAAAACGGGACAGATTCGAAGTGAACGCCTTTTAATAGATCACTACTTTTTAGGGTCGACAATCAATAAATCCGAGATAGATTCAAAGTGACGACGCTCTTTTCTTGGTCATTTCAACTGATGCAGCCTCCTTTGTTACTGCCTAATATAAATTGGCCTCCAATAATAAAAAGGTTTCCCACCTCTATCCTAGCCTACAGTATATGTTAATCTCTATTTTATTACATGTAAATTTGCTTTGTCTTTTGAACGAAGGCTTTCTGTTAAAGGTCTTATTTTGTATTAACAAAGAATTCCTAAAAAATTTAGGTAAAAATCCATGGTTAATGTCACTTTGATACACCGGTAAAAGGTTTAGCGATATTATAATAGAGTGCCAATTTGTTAGACTAAATTTCTTTTAATTATCTTTATTATTTTATTTATCTTTCTAACTCGCGAGAACTGTCAAACGATTATCCCGATCTGCATTTGGATTGAGAAGATATTGCCATGCGGTTGAAAGTTTTTTTACTTTTCATATAATGATAAGACTAAAGTCTAGAGCTCCCTGCTAAAACCGCCAAGCAAAGAAAAGCACCATATGTGTCTTAACCAAGAGCACAAGTGAATAACGTGAGTTGGTTGTGAACCGCAACCTTATCGATTGGCTTTGCCATCAATGCACCAGTCCATTCGCGACGCTACTGACACTTCATATGAGCGCGCGTTATGAAACTTTATTACCTTTGTCTAATCAATACGCTACTTCGCCAGCCAAATGCTACCAACGACTCAAACAAATAGAGAAATCGATTTTTTCGCCTCTTCTCGCAAGCTTCACCTACACGTGGATTATGATGCGTTGATTGGACGCTGTTATAATTGATATGAATTCTATTCTATAACTTCACGGCCAAGCGCCTGGTTTTTGTATTGGGTGGCAAGGAGTGGTCTGAGCAGAGGTAGCGCCAGCCGAGGTTCTTTTGAGAATTGCTTTGTCTTTGAAAGTCAAGCGAAAACCAAAATAAAGTTGGCATTCACTTTAATAAATAAAATAAATAAAATAAAGGCATTCACTTTAAACCAGTGTTTCTCAATCCGAGGGTCACGACCCCTATCGGGCTGTCCAAGCCTTTTCGGGTAGGTCGCAACGATACAATAGCTTTTAATTTTTATTGACAAAAAAGATGGCGAAAAGGGTTTACTCGCATGAAATTCCCAAAAGAGATGATTAACCTTTTTTTGCGAAACGTATTCACAGTGGAAAGATTTTTTTTTTTTTTGGTCTTCACTTACATTCCAGGAGTTTTTTCCAAAATAGAGCGGATAATATCTTTGGGACCACGACAATTGTTCCAATTTTTTTTGGTCCGCCGAGTTAAAAAGGTCGAGAACCACTGCTTTAAACCAAAGCCAATTTGTTTTTAAAAGTCAAGTCACGAGGAGATTGTTCTAATGTTTCATATAGTTGCGAATATTGGACATTTAACTCTTAAAATAGTTGAAGACGGTTCGATTTCATTTTAAGTGAAATTAAGGCCTTAAAAATTTCTAGTCGTCAGCTTGACCGATTTGGTAGAAGCGCCGAACGATTTAAAACCTACTCGCGTCATTCAGTTGTCTTCTTGAAAACATATTTCGCGCACTTTTCTTTGCTTAGCGGTTTCAGCAAGCAGTTCTAAATTTCAGTCATCTCTAAATAAAAAATAAAAAAAAATTCCAACCTGACATCAATATTTTGGCATCTCCAAAAGCAAATTTTGGTAATCTTTACAATTGACTTACCGCATATACTTGTATATAAATCAAATTTTAGGGAGACGATTTTAAAGAGCTTCTTTGTGGTACAGAATTTTAATATCGCTTTAAACAAAGTCGATTTTTTCGGAGCCATAAGCTTTTCGTGACGCTCTCATCAGTGGCAATCGCGTCAAAATGGGACGAACCAGAGAAAATCAAGATATTTATAGTCTCAACAATCAAAACCTTCCACATATTTTAGGTACGTTGACGATACATTTGCTATGTTTCGCAATGAAAAAGAGTCGGATAACTTTTTCAAACAACTAAACTGTCTCCATCCTTCTCTCAAATTTACCTTTGAGAAAGAGAAAAATAATTGTTTACCGTTTCTCGACGTTAACGTGGAACGAACAGCTACCGGTTTTGAAACAAGTGTGTATAGAAAACTTACCTTTACTGGACAGTACTTACGTTGGGAATCTTTCAGTCCCACTAAACAAAAAACAAACCTTATATCAACTTTGGTACACCGGGCACTAATGATATGCACGAAATCTAAACTAAACGAAGAAATTAAGCATATCAAGAACATTCTATTGGACAATGGTTATCCTGAATCTATTATTGACTGCAACATTTCCAAGAAAATTGCTCAGTTTTCTATGCCCAAACGATTTGGTCCTGAGAAGTGTCCCGTATATATGAGAGTTCCTTGGATAGGGAAAGCTTCCATTGGTCTTGACAAAAACGTAAAAACGGCTGTTGAAAGCTGCTATGGCTCCGTTACCACCAGAGTTGTATTTACATCAAAACGCATGTTGCCTGTAGCCCGCAAAGATGTTTTACCTACCACGCTGAAAAGCTCCGTTGTTTATGAATATTCGTGCCACTGTGACAGTAGGTACGTAGGACGAACATCACAGCGACTACAAGATAGAATCAAGCAGCATGTTCCTAAATGGCTACAACAGCAAGCGAAGCGCCCTACACGATCTCAACCTGGCAGATCCTGTAAGCTAAAACGTAACAATCCAGATTGTGACTCTGCCATAGGACAACACTTGCTTGACAACGAGCAATGTGCTGCAAACTATAACGACAAACGTTTTAAAATTCTTGCTGTGGCACGCAACTCGTTCCATCTGTGTCTACTCGAGGCAACTTTTATCAAAACCAAACATCCGGTTTTATGTAAACAAAAGGAATTTGTTTACACATTGAAACTTTTCAAATAACCTAAGTTGCGAGTAACAGTGTTTCTCCTGGGTAATTGCACATAGTGCGTTTCTCCTTTCCGAGATTACACTATATTACACCACACTTTGCAATTGTTCCTTTCTTCTTTCCGAGACTGCAGCACCTTTCTCCCAACTGTTAAGACTATAAATATCTTGATTTTCTCTGGTTCGTCCCATTTTGACGCGATTGCCACTGATGAGAGCGTCACGAAAAGCTTATGGAGACGATTTTAAGGTAATATTTTCGGGGTCGACTTATACGCATACATAGGCAACAGTGGCGTACGCAGAAATTTGTAAAGGGGGGGGTTTTGGAGCCGAAAATGTGATTGCTCTCAGTAGTCCTGGTAATGGGCAAAAACTTCCAAAATTAGGCCTACATTCAAAAATAAAGTGTTTTGGTTTTAAGAACATCCTGCAGTAGCATGAATTTCTTTTTACCAAACCGTAAAACTAACTATTGAAAAGGTATATGCGAGTAATTCAATCATGACAAGAAACTTTTCAAATTAAAAGCAACTCGTGTAAATGATGAGAACAATAGGTGGAAAATCAAACGAACAAAAAAATAACCTTACTTAACAAATATTTCAAATTTTTTTAAAGGCTTATATTCAAACGCCTGTTTTTTTTCACTTAATCTGTTAATTACATCATCAGGGCAAGGCACGCGTGTGGCTCCTATAAATGTTTAGTAATGCAGATCCATTAATTCGAGTGGTACCACTTGTGTTTCGTAAGCACGTTTTTAGTCTGCGTAATGTGGAAAGCTTTACAATTGTTCACTAGTGCATGTTATCACTGGAAGAGTTAACAAAATGGTTATCAATGTAAATATGTTCGGAACAGCATCGGAAGTGCATTCCTTGATACTGCTCAACGCATCAGTTGGTCTTTCTGCTGCGTTCAACCGAAAAAGTTTTCTGTAACATAATATCAGTTCAGGCACTAATTCTCCCCAGGATTTCGTTAAATCATTTTCGTAAAATTTTTCCAAAACTTGAATACTTTTAATTTGTTGAGGAGTTGGTGCACTAGTTTGATCAGCAGAAATTAAACACTGAAATTCACCAATAATCGATTTGTGGGCTGTAAATCTTGCTTTGAGAGTGACAATAAAGTTATCAAGAAATAGAATAAAAATCCCTAGTCTAAAATGTTCTTCATCTGTTACAGCAGCAATATTGCATCGATTGGTCTGTCTTCAAGAGGGCATGGTATTTTCAAAATAAAATCTTCGGCTTTGGCCGTTTCTTGCGCAAAAATATAGAGCTGGTGAAATTCATATTCGGTTTTTTCTCTTAGACACTTCAACTTATTTGCAATATCCTGTGCAATGTTGACGGCCTCAAGAAGGTTTATCGACTTTTTTTTTTGCTTAACTTTACACAAAACAACACTGTATCCAAAAACGTATTTTAAAACTAAGAGAGCAATGCGAAATTCACTTTGGGTAATTGTCGATAGCAACTGCAGAGCTCGTGATGAGGTTTCTCTGTCTGGCCATGCTGAAATTTCTGCCAAAGCTTCTACAACGGTAAATTGTAAATTTGAAAAAGTACTAACACTCTCGTGTCGATCGACCCATCTGATAGCACAAATTTGAACAAGTTTTTAAGCTTTTGTTGTTGACGAAATCGTGTTGATGGACTTGCGCAAAATGTTTTGAAGTTTTGAAGCATTAAAAAATTGTGAACTGAAGCTATTGTTCCCATGCAGTTTATTTCCATTCCCATGCTTAACTTTAAATATTTTACAAGTTTGAAAGTCTTCTTCACAGTGGCAATGTACAGTACATTAGCTAACTTTGAAGCAATTTAAACGATAGCAAAAATTGATGCGCAAGCAGTAATTAAGTTTGAAAAGTGCGGTAAACAATAGAAACTAAAATCCTATTATTAAAGCCTATTTATTACCATGTACTGTATATATGACTAAACACTATTCTTCAAGGGGGGGGTTTTGACCCCTGAAACCCCCCCCCCTTGCGTACGCCTATGATAGGCAATGTTTATGGAGATGTTGCTAAAGAGTCGTATACAATGTGAATGTGAAAAGTTATTATACATGTTATATACAGTATATGTCGGCCGACTGTTACTGCATACTATAAACCACTTACGGGATCACTTATAAGTACGATCTGACATTGTATAAACTTTATACGATGTCTTGTAATAAGCTTTGTAAAATCAATGTTGACTTTAAAGAATTCAAATTAAACAATTCTAACTTTTATTTTATGACTTGGGCTCAGCCCAAGTACCGGAGGCGCTAACTGTATACGACGTAGGCCCTCGTGGCACTGCCAAACTGGTCTAAAAACAGTGAATGTGACTGGAATCTACAGTCGACTTATACACAGATAACACCTAACATGACTCAATTTTTGGTTTTAAAATACACATCGACTTATACACAAGTATTAATATATACGGTATGTTAAATGATTCTGACGTTTTCTTGTAAGTCAGGAGAACAAATGGAGGTAAAAATAAAATTATTCACAGCTCTTTTCTACTTAATGATCAGCATTGTATAAGAAAGATGTGAAGAAATGTCAAGAGTTTTTTAAAAAAATACCTCACAATTCCTTAATGGTGCTGTTAAGGCTTATTTGTTGCGCTTGAGATTAAAATGAAAAGGAATAAATACTGTATATACCAGTCTGTAGCTAGTGCTTATTCAAGATAAAAAAAGCTTTCTTTGTCATCACAAACAAAAATATGATTTTAACCTGACTTACGTGAGAAGTAAAAACTAAATTACATCAAGGATTTTAAGATTTAAAATCTTTTTGAAGATTCAAAATTTTTTTCAAGCACTAATTCATATTCTTCTGAAATTAAAAATATGAACTCATTCCGGAAAAACTGCATGAGTAAATTTCTCGACATAAGCTCAGAAAAATTCAAATTAAATTTTTTTCAAAATGTATTCATTATTTTTTGGGGGGAAAAAGTTTTTTTACTCTATTAATATGAGTCTAAAAAACAATGCTTTTCTATATTTGATAATTTTGCAAACCATTTTTCAAAGTTATATCTTAACAATTAAATAAACAACATCGTCTTCTCAAACCAGAGCGTGCCCGCAGCAACCAACATAAAAAATTTCACTTTAAGCTAGGCTTTAGCCTAAAATTAGATTTCCAGATAAGCAATGTTATTCGGTCGAGTATCCTGCTCGCCAAGAAGAAAGCACTTTTTCAAGTTTGGAAAAAAGCATCTGCAAATTTTTTTCCTCTTTATTGACTTTTGTGTTGCACGGTTCATTGCTTTCATTATAACCAACTGCTATAAACAGCCTGGCGTTCGGATACAGAGCATTTCGCAAACAAACAGCACCAAGACTGACTGGTTGTCACAGGAGACAAAAATTTCTTCGCCACAAACACAGTGAAATCAGGTTGATTGTTGAAAGGGATGTGATTTTTTGATATAGTAATATTATTACTCAAGTTTTCTTATCAGAGAGTGAAGCATTGCATAAGAAGAGTACAAAACTTTCAAAGAAAATTTGTATCAATTTGCTGCACTCGATCGCGTTGTGAAGTGAGCTTTTATTTTCCTTTCAAGTTGCACTATTGAGGCGTATCAGATAAAAGAAGGGTCAAACTATGGCCCTCGGCCCAGATTCTCCCTGTGACACTGATCAATAAATATTTTTCTCAACTATGACATATTTAAATCCATTGCTTTTCATTAGATTAAGAAATAAAAAATAAAAGAAAATACGTCGTGGGCGCTCGTACAGCCGCTCTGTCAAATTTTTAAAAAATGATCCTTCAGCATAAAACGTTTGCTCATCTAACTATCTAAACTAATTCTTATTGATCGATTTAAGAGTTTATTGTTTTATTAATTGAATGATGTTTTTTTTACTTTTACTGTTATTTCGTTGTATATTTATAGCTGCTAAGAGTAAAAGATATAGAAAGTTATTTTTGTTAATATTAAGAGTACAGTTCTTGAATATTGAAGATCACACTTTCTTTTAATAACCAAACCGTATGAACAATATAAATTTTTTGTTTTTTAGCAGTTATTTAAATTTAAAGCATGTGTGTTAGTGATGTTTTTAAAAGGTCGTGAGCTTACATTTCTCGAAAATAGCTATTTAACCAGAAGTAAGTCAATTAAGTTCTTCGTTATTGCGCCCACTTTTGACAAAAGCAAGATTTTGCCATTCGGAGTTGGTTTAAACTGGTCATGCAGGACTAAAAAAACTAATCTTTATTTGACTTTAAAAATTAAAACCGCCTTCAAATGGAAGTAAAGACGTGTTTTATGACGTAAAGACGAGTTAAGTTACGTGTTACGTAAGACATCTTAGTATTTACTTCATGCTCAAAAGCATAAATAACCGCTTTTGGGCTTCGATTTGAACTGATAAATTTTTTTAGTTCTCATTGAGTTTTAAAGCTAAACGTACCTTTAAAAACATTCGCCCGTCTTTCCAAATCGTGTGCCCAAGTTTCAATAATAGACACCTTATTGCCATTGGGGTTTGTATCAATCTGATTTAACCTTTTAACGTTCTTGCAGGATTACTCTACACCCTGAAAATCGAGAAGCGAACGAAAACAGGTAAATATGTTTCAATTGGTAGATATATTATTTGATTATGGTAACGAAATGTTTCATTGTTTAAAATTGGTTTTTTAAGATCTTTTGACTTCTGAAAAAACATTTAAGCATGCTGCCAAAACTAAAAGTTTAAAAAATTTTTAAACCCTTTTCTTGCAACTGCATTAACTATAAATTAGTTTATTAAAGACGGCATTTTTTATTGCACTAATAACTACAGTCCTTCGGTTGGTTTGTGTTACTTTTGGACAGGATTGCTCAGAGTGATAACACTCTGATTTGAGAGCAGAAGGATGCGAGTTCGATGCTCATTTGAGCGAGTTTTGCTGGACCTATTAGGAAAGGCGCTTTAAATAAAATTTCTTAACGGTACCGATGTGACTCTGCCTATAACAAAAATGCAACACACACTGCTGCATATCTTCCTGCCTTGAAAGAAAACTGCAGACGTGGTATTACTTCAACATGCTTTAAGCAACTTCAGAAATACCAATTCGGTTAGCATCGTTTTACTCTTTTTTACAAAGTTTTGTTAGTGTAATTTAGACCTCTTGTTAAGACCGCTAAGCAAAGAAAAGCGTTTTGAGCGTCAATATCTCTGGTTTAACAACATAACAAAAAGAGCCGTCGAATCTTATAGATCACAATCTTAAGACACTAGTCTGTAAATCTTAGTTGGAAAACTAAAGATACGTAATTTAAGATGCAACAAAAAACTGCTCTGCGTTGTGTTATGCAACGTGACAAGAAAGGCGAATAAAGCACTTTTCCGTAACTGATACAGTTTTAAAACTTTCGTTTTGTTAAGATTTTGTAAACATTTTTCAGTTTTATACATTTTGATTTAACTCCGTACGTCTGTGGATTTGTTCTGTCGCTGACAAACCTGAAATTTTTGCAGGATAGAATGCGCCATGCATTTTTTGCATTACTAGAATTCAAAATCAATAATTTATGCTGATGCAAAATGCACCAAATATGTTGTGATTTTATGATTAGATTTAAACAGCGATGGATTTCTCAGAATAAAAAGAATAAAATATTAGGAATGATAATGTTGCGTTACTAGATTAGCTTTTAAAAGATTAGGTTTCATTGATTTTCACTGTTTAAAAAATTACTTTTATTTAATAATATTTTGAAAGATTTAAATTTGAAAATACCAAAATAGTTAAACGTTTGACTTCATTCACATTCTTGTTTGGTTGTTGTATAGTAATTCAAAACGTCGGTTATACTGTTCTCTATTTAGAACAATGCACGTTTTCATCATGTGAAGGTATTTCATACATGTTGTCCACCCATTATTTTATCATCTTTTGATTTCACTTTTTTGATTTGTTTTTCATGATGTAAAAATTGTGATTAGTTTTACTGTTAACAGTTTTATCAAAATTTATAATGCAGATTTGAACTTTTACGACATGGCCTTAAAAAACAGAACAATAGGAATTAAATATTTTACTGGCTTTACAATGATATAGATTTTTGTTTTACTGTCTCCGTGACTCCCTGTTTTTTTTATAACATCTATAAATCATTTCAAAAACATTAACACTAAAAATATGCAAACAACGACAGTTCATTTAAAAACTAGGCCTATTACTTTTTTACTACCTACAGTAGTTTCATATTGAATATAAAGGAATGTAACTTTAGAAATGACAAACACCTGTAATATACTGTCTTGCAACAGCGTGTCGCGGCGCATTAGTGTGCCTTGAGAGGTCTCCAGGTGTGCCGCGAAAAATTTTGGAAAAAAACTATTTAGGGACGTCAAATTTTGCCGTTTTTGTACGTGAAATTTCGGGGGGAAAGAAAGAGCGTGAGTTCTGGCGAAAACTTTTTATTTTGAGATCATCACGATTTTTGCACGAAAATTGAGAAATCATTGACAAATTTTCAGTATAGACCTTTTTATTTTTATTTACTTATTGTTGTAAATAAATATATTAAAAAAGTCTTGAACAATAATAAAAGTTTTTCCATTTTACGATTAGAAAGTACTTAAAGTTGATGTTCAAAGTTTTGGAATTCTAAATTATTCAAATTAGTATTTTAAGCAGGTATTGCTGTTTCCAAAAGCTTGCATTTCTTAATCTTCAATTTTTATTCAAATGTAAATATTAGTCTTTTATACATTCTGTTTTGTCTTCTTCTTTACGTACTGTTTATTTCATTTATAGTTCTAAATTTAATATGTTAATAATTCGCCTTATGACTTTTCAACAGCTGGAAAGATAATAGCTATTATCGATTAGCAGATGTTACTCTTTATTTACGCAAACAATTTAAATTAACCCCACATGAATTTTTCAGAAAGTACGACATTCTTACATTTGAAAATAATTTCTTGATAAAAATGCTTTTAAATTCTAGCAAAACTTTGCCTTGAGTAAAAGCAGTTGCCAGTTTAATTGTATTCAGGACGAAGTAAAAATTCTCCAAACTTTTCTGACATTCATCAAAAGAAAACGTCTGATTGAAATAAAATCGTTTTGAGAGGTGTAAATCCCAAGACGAGAAGTTTTAATTGGTCGAATTTTTCATTGTAATCAAGTTTTGTTTTTCTGTGGTGTGTGCAAAAAATTGTTAATAGGTGTTAGCAAGCTAAAAATACAAAAAAAATAATTCTAAATTTCAAATATTTTTTTTTTAATTTTTTAATCTACGGGTGTCCATAAAGTCTCTTTACAGTTAAAAAAAAATCATTACAAAGTGAAATGATGAGATATCGCAGTGAGAGTTGTTTTATGTTAATCAGTATTTCATAAAGTTTTTATTGACACTAAAATTTATTGTTTCAGATAAAATTTCTTAATTAAAATTTCTTATGCTTAATGATTGAGTTATATAAACTGAACCCCCATAAAATGACTGCTCCTCAAGAAAAAGCGTAATGTGTATCCTGGTTCATTGAGACAAAATCAGATGTTCAGACCCAGCGAAACTACAGAAGTAAGTATGGAAGAAACCCACCATCAAGTCCTTCAATTCGTTTGTGGCACAAGAAATTTATGGAGACAGGGACAGTGTTCGATACAAGGAGGAGTGGGCGACCAAGAACATCTAAAGAAAACATCGAGCGTGTAAGGTAAGCCTTTCAACGTTCTCCTATGAAGTCCATCCGTACTGCTGCCAGACAATTGGAACTACCACGTTCAACAGTCCACAAAGTTCTACACAAGAATTTAAGATTGTATGCTTACAAAGTGCAAATGTTACAGGCACTTCAGCCAAACGACATGCCAAGACGAAAAGAATTTGCAGTGAACATGCTGCAACGAATTTCTGAGGGTAAAGCATTCCTCAAGCGAGTTTGTTTTAGTAATGAGGCAACTTTTCATGTCTCAGGAAAGTTAAACAAATATAATGTAAGAATTTGGGGATCGGAAAACCCCCATGCGAGTAGAGAACTTCAGCGAGATAGTCCAAAAGTGAATGTTTGGTGTGGAATCATGTGCAATCAAATAATTGGGCCATTTTTCTTTAACTAGGCATCAATCACTGCAGATGTTTACCTTGACCTTCTGACCGAATATGTGGCACCACAACTGATTGACTTTCAACCAACCATCATATTACAGCAAGATGGTGCACCACCACATTGGGGACTGCATGTTCGTGAGTTCCTCAATGAAACTTTTCCCGACCGATGGATTGGAAGGGATGGACCGATTACATGGCCACCACGTTCACCAGACATCACTCCCTTGAACTTCTTTCTTTGGGGTTGCGTAAAGGTTATTGTGTATTGAACAAAAGTGCGTGACATGACTGACCTAAAACAAAGAATTTTCAATGGCATTGCAACCATTGATGAGGCTATGCTACAACGAACATGGCAGGAAATTGAGTACCGTCTAGATGTGCTTCGCGCAACTAATGGTGCCCATATAAAAGTGTATTAAATAGAGTAATGATATTTTTAATTAAATGTTTAGAAGTGTATTAAATGTGTCAACAAAAGCTTTATAAAATATTGATTAACATAAAACAACCCTCATTGCGATATCTCATCATTTCACTTTGTAGTAATTTTTTTAAATTGTAAAGAGACTTTATGGATACCCTGTATTACATTTATTCATTTTTGGCTTTTATTCTTTTTCATGCCTTAATTCTCTTTTGAGTGGTTTGCGTACATTTTTCGTGTATGCATTATGAACCCCCAATACTCCCTCCCCCCGTGTATATGCTATAATATTTTTTCACTCCGTAATCACTCCTTTGTACAACAAAAAAGTGATGTGTTATTTGCTTTATCTATAAATTCTGCTTTGGTGTCGGTGCAAGTAGATAAAGGTTCGAATAACACGTTGGTAAAAAAACAGAATGAGTCAGCACAAACCTATGTCTATTAAAGCAGGAAAACTTTTAAGACTTCGAAGCAATTTTTGCTGCGCTTGGAAATCTACAAGCTGGGGCGTATTTTGCTTCTCTGCTGCTATTGGCTAATACTTATTCCTATTCGACAGGGTCATGTTCGCTTGATGATAAAATGATAATAAATTTTTTATTTTTTTAGTTTGGCCTTCTTTTTTTTATTTTTTTTTTTAGATAATAATACAGTGTAGTTGCTTTGTTATTAAAGAGAAAATTGATCTTAACTTCGTTTAAATTGAAATTGATTGTATACCCACTTTTACTATATTTCTAATCCAGGAGTCACCAAATTTTTGGAATAGGACTAGTCTACAAGTAACACTAATGATTGCAAGCATAATTTTGGCCAGCTATACAGTTTCCAAACAAACCAAAAATTGTATATTGCCAACAAAATAGAAAAAGAGGTTTTTACTTGAGATTGAAAACTAAAAGTTGGTTTCTTTTCTTTGTAAACCATGCAAAAACCCTAGTGTAAAAATGTCTTCATTTTAATATAATAAGTCCTTATGTCCTAAGCTGCCTTGATATCAATAGAATATGACGTTTGTTTGAAGCATTTTCGATTTCAACCGGAAACGGACAAAACGTCCAGCTCCGCCTCCACCGATTGAATCCGAAAAGCAATCCGTTCAGAATCCTCAAAAATCTTCAGATTTATCTAAGCTTTCCGCTGCTGATCCGGTGCAAGAAAAACTTTTTCTTTCCAAGCAACTTGACAAAAAAGTACCTCAAGTGTCAAGTAAAAATTTTCAAAGCTGTGCAAAAGAAGATCAAAGTTTCCCATCAAAAAATCAAGAAATTTCAAAACCCAACGTTCGTCGACAAAATTCTCGAAAGAAAGCGAACTGCCCTAAAAGCGAAATAACGAAAGACGAAGCGGAAAGAGAGCAAAGTTTCTCCGCATCTCCAACTCCTACCATGACAGGTTCGTACATCCAATTATTTATTTACTGCCTGTTTTTTATTAAGTTAAATGTGATTTTAATGTTAGTGGTACAGATCGACTTAAATTTATAAAAAATGGGAAGAAACTATTTTAAACACCGAAAAAGGAGTTGTAAATATAAACACAAAAAATAGCTTTTTCTTATTTTATTTTGTATTAGTACAGGGGTTGGGAACCTATGGCTCGCGAGCCATATGTGGCTCTTTTGATAACAGCATCTGGTTCTTTGTTACCAAGCATAAATTACCGCACATAAAAGAAAAAGATCTGCGCACACAAGATTTCAAAAGTGAAGACCTTTTTTTAAGAGTTCATTACGATTTTAAGACAAAAATCCAGAAATCAGAGTCAGATTAAAGGTGAAGACTTTTTTTTAGAGATCACTACGTTTTTGAGACGAAAATCGAGTTTTCAGAGTCAGATTCAAGGTGAAGATCTTTTTTTTGAGATCCCTACGTTTTTCAGCCGAAAATCAAGAAATCAAAATAAGTTTGCTCACCAACAAATTTCTGCCCACATACATACAGCTAAAAATTTGAGGAAAATTGTTGGCTCTCATGGAAATACATTTAAAAATATGTAGCTTTTATGGCTCTCTCACCCAAAAAGGTCCCCGAACCCTGTATTAGACAATATATACTATATTTCTATTTTTTTTTCAATTAAAGTTTAGATGTTCTTTCCAAGACACATTAAGGTACAAAACAAAAGGAAATCATATTCTTTAACGTTTGTGTTCAGAAACAACCTTCTCCGATTTGATCTCTGGTTGCGAGACGAGCATTGGCCCAAGCGATTGTATGACGTATGATCAGACTTCAGGTCAGTGTTGCCAGACGATTTTCTTAAAAAAAATATTCACCACACTTTCAATCTATTTTGTTTATTTTATTTATTACGCGTTAATTTTAAACCACTTTTAAAATAGATTTGGGATCATCTGCATATTTTGTTTTAAAAAGAAATGATTTTATGAATAAAGCTATTAATCATTTTAATTATGATTAGAATTTAAATTAAGAACAACATTTTATTTTTCCTATAGTTAAAATACACTTGATTTTTCATAGACGTTAAATTTCCTATTGTAAGTTTTTTTTTGATTTTTTTTGCTATTTGAAACTAAAAGAATTTATTTCATGAAACCCTTGAAAAAAAGCTCTTTGAAAGCTTTCCGTTGGGCAAAGTTGATATTAATTTTGTTAAACTTACCAAGTTGAACCTTTGATTTATTAATAATTACACGGGGCACGTAATAAGACAACATATTTTTAGAATTGACAAAATATCTACTTGAATTTTATTTTCCAATAACTCGATATTCAATATTGTCTTTTCACTATTTTTAAATAACTTTTTATTCATAACACCTCACTTTTTTCTTTATTTACTTATCATTTTTTAGTTCTGATTCCGTTCTAATTTGTTTTTATCGTTGAAATTGACGTAAAAAAGATCGTGCTTCAAATTGTAAGCAATAAAGTAGTAGAAATGATTAGTTGCTTCTGTTGATTTTAAAGATCTTGAATGATGTTTGACCCTCATTAAACCGCTTTATCTCATCTGTTAGTACTCATTTGGAAAAATTATAAAAACAAACTTGAACTTAAAAGCCAAACATTTTGTTCTATTGAAATGACCTAATTTTGGTTTGAAACGAAACATTTTAATCAATGGAAGTTTAAGAGTGCAGTTCGAACGATGAAATCGACGACAGTATTCGTAGTTCAAGTCGAGTACTCGTGTGTTAATTTCGGTTATTCAAACCTGAATTCGAACTTTTCTTTTAAATATTTGGTCAGAGCCTGTAGCAGGCATCGAAGCGTCGGTCGGATTAAGTCGACCCATCACCCCCGACAATGAGTTTCAATACGGAAGCGAACCCGGATCATCGAATGCAGGTAGGAAGTATTTTAATCAGTCAAGCATGACCGGGCTTTCGTGATGACGCGTCTGCCAATTCGATTTATTTGAGTCGCGTCTAGATACTTCATCGGTTTTGAGCGACCGAAAATATTTTTCTTTACGATTTCATTGCGTGCTTAACCGCTTTTAACAGTGAAACAGTGATTGAAAAGAATAGTAAGTTAACCCTATTCTCCTCAACCTTTTTCGAGCTATTGACTTCTCAATGGCCGGGCTTCAGAAGCCCACCAAATTAACGATTTGTAATTCCAAAACTACTTAAGCTATCTTTTTGAAATTTAAGCAGAGTGAAGATCATTTATTTAACTTTTGTTAAAGCAAAAAAGTTTTTTTTTAAATTATTTGATAAAGTATGCAAAATTGTAATTTATCAAGGTCACTTGAATTTTTACGTTTAAACACTCATTTAACTAGCGTGAAATGCGATTGTAACGAATTCGCTGTTGTAACAGTCGTAAACTTAATTAAAAATTGGACGCAAAGAGTGACGTCAACGCGCACGACAATTACGAACAATGAAGAAGCTAAGGAAGCTTGCTTCGTTGTTTAAATGGTCGAATTATGAAAAATATTTTAAATCAGTTTTATTTACTTGCTCACATGTTTTGTCCACATGTTTTGTAGTTACTAATAGTTATTGCTGCTTTTTTTAAAAAAGGACAAAAAAACGAAAATGAATTTTTTTTACATGAAATAATTTGAAATTGGTTATGTTTTGATGTTTAGCAGTGTTAAAAGATCGACTTACAGATATTATAAAACCAACAAAACTTAATCTTTTACATATCATCGTTACATGCACATCGTATTTCACCGCCACAAAAAGAGGTTTTAATCATTAAAATGAAACTACATCAATGCATTACTTTAAAAAAAACACTTGAGAAAAACAATATTGCTTTATATAATTGTTACTGTTAGTCATGGAACATATCTCGGCATCGATCAAAGCATGAAGCGGAAATTTGTAAGCAGTACCGCAAACACGTGGAAGAGTCACATGTTTGAAACTGATTTTGTAATTTGTTCATGTTTTTTTGCATTTTCTGGCCTGGTCCAATTTTATTATCATATAACAGAGACAACAACGTTTCCTAAAATTAGACTTTGAAGCATAATTTCGAAGTGTACATGTTATAATACTAGAGTCACTTTCACGAAAATGACTTTCGCACAAGATCAATTTAATTTTTCGTTAAACATCAAACTGTAAGCCAATTAAAGGACTTTCAACGTGCGGTTGATTAGGGCTGGCGAGAAGTTGGAAGTGTCGTTTTCATGGGAACGGATTCTTTTCACGTTTTATTGTTCTATTACAAAAAAACATTTACGTCACTTTTCCTACTTGAAAGTCTTTATCAGCAACTCTAAATTACAGTTTGTAAAAACTAGAGTGCCCAATAAAAAATTTCCTAAACCACTATATTCTAATATTTGTGAAGATTCAAGATTCAGATTTGTTTATTTGTCACTAAACATTTACAAGTATTTGCGTAGCATATAATTGAGATTAAATGTAGGACAACTTTACTGGGAAATAATCATAAGGTGTGTAAGTCAAGCACTTACTTTTATTGTGTCATTCAAAATAACAAAAAAATTATAATAAAATAAGCCTTTGAAAAACAACCAGCGATAAGGCAAAAAAGTAATTAACAAGTGAAAACCTAAAAGCAAAACTAGAAAATAAGCAAGTCTGGGTAACAAAGGCAGATGTATTTTTTATTTTGTAATATGAAAAGTGTTGCACAAAATACGAGAAAAAATAATATATTTTGGCTAATATATTTGATTGAAAAATGCGTTTTTTTGTTTTACACTGTGGAAGATCAAATTGATCAACTTTAAAAGATATTGATCGCCACAAGACCTCTCCAAGATAGCTTCGAAAAAGAGATGTTAAGCTGTAAAAGCCTTTTTTAACATTACGTAAAACAGGGCGATTCTATGCCGAAATTGTTGTAGCATGTAAAAGTATTCACTTCAAGTAAAACACATAAATAGGACTGGCTTCCGTGCTTAATTTTTTTAATGCAAATTTTTATTGTATTGTCTGGGTTAAATGCTGTTAACAATGTACGACGCCACAATTGTTTATTTTTTCATCCAAAACTGTCCGACCTCGTGCTCCTTGTAATGTCCAATGCATGTTACACTCCGATGCAACGTTATCTCCGGTTTGTGCAATGGCGCCGCATTTGCAATGAGAAAAAGGAACGAGATCGCATTTGTCTAAGCACAAATGAAAACGCGCAACTACACTCCGCAGACGGAATGGGCCAACTGGCCCCAACAGACTGGGCGCAATCCAAGTAGACGCAGCCGACTGGTTAGTTAGGCGGCGCCAGTCGGTTGCGGTCAGTTGTCCTTAACCCATCTGAAAGCGTTTAAGGATAACGCAAACTGTTCTGGACACATTGTTTTGAACGGATAAGGCAAGGCGCTGGTAATGAAAGCATCCGCCCGGATTTACCTTCATAGTACTCAGTGTTCGATCTATGATTCATGTGATGGGCAGATCGGATGTTTATTTCAGCGAAATTGTTCACGTTTTTGGGTAGCAGGCACAAACAAACAAGCGATAGACGTTCGTGTTTATCGGCATGCATTTGATAAGCGATAAATAAACCATAGTCAGGATCTAAAGCACTGCTCTGCAACTCGTGTGCTGCGAAAAAACGAGAAACATACTCTTCCAAATGGAAAAAAAGTTATGTTTCTTTGAAGTAGCAACCAAAAAATTTAAAAAATTTATTATACAGTACATCTCATTGTGTAACGTCAAGGCCTGTTTTTGGTCTTTACTAAATTTTGAACGCTTTTCTTCATATGAAGCATTATTTAGTGAACATAAAAACTCTCTACAAATAAATTGATAATTTTTTTTGATCGATTTTTACCCAGGCTCGATTGTGCACGATATGTGCAAATTGGTAACTTCAGATGAAAAAAAAGTCATCACTTTATTTTTAGAGTTTAGATTGAAATTTTTAGGTTATTTAAGACATCCAAATGAAACTTCAGGTAACGGAAAGCATTCAAAATTTAGCTCTTTACGCCTGGTCCAGGTGTTCTGCTAATTTTTAAAATTTTTTAAAGTGTGCTGCAGGTTTGAAAAAGTAGCGGAGCACGGGTCTAGAGCAGTGTTTCTCAACCTTTTTCAGCTTGCGGACCGGTAATATTTCAAAGTAATATTGCGGCCCGATAATTTTTTCTAATGACAAAATTGTAATGAACGCGATAAATTGATAAAAAAATTTTAATATAACAAAAGTGAGCATTTAGCATCAGAAGAACTCCATTTAATGTGAACTTTGCTGCTGCCTTCTTGATATAATACGTAGTAAAAGTGGCTCTATTGAAGTTTTTAAAAGGCAAAGTCAGGGGCGCCAGAAGCGGGGGCGCACAAGGGGGAAAATAGTGTCCTTTGAATTTGCAGTACAAAAGCATTGGATTCGATTTGTCTCTACACTTACATAAATTCGACCGGAATTAAATGTAACAAAGTTTTTAAAACAACGATTTGACAACAGCAAAAAAACAATAAGTTAACAAGGGCGCAAAATCAAAAAAGAGGCACTCTTTTGGTTGATAACTGATAAGGTACTTACTATAAATATAAAATATAAAAATCTTTCTGAATATATACAAGAAAAACGAAAGTACATTGGGTGAACGAACTGTTGTAAACAGGAGATGAAATTTCTTTTTTGGTCTTCAACTACTGTAACTCTCCAGGTCATGCATTTGCGTACCTGTTCGAAATATATTTGAAAACAACAAAAAAGAAAGAGTAGGTGGTAAAATCAGAGTGAATTTTCTGATATATACAAGAAAACCGGAAGTTCATTGTGTGAACTAACTGCTGTAAACAGAAGATGAAGTTTCTTTTTTTAGTCTTCAACTAACTCTTCAGGTCATGCATTTGCGTACCTGTTCGAAATATATTTAAAAACAAAAAAGAGTAGGTGGTAAAATCAGTGACAACATTTTTTTTGTCTTCAACTGTATTTCGAACAGGTACGCAGATGCACGATCTGGAAATTTAGTTGAAGACTAAAAAAAAGCTTATCTCCTATTTACGGAAGTTCGTTCACCTAATGAACTTTCGGTTTTCTTGTACGTATACAAACAAAGCGATTTTTCTGTTTTACATTTATTGTTAGTACTTTATCAACCAAATGACTGCCTTTTTAACTTTGAACCTTTGCTAATCATCGCGTGATAATTGCAGTCATAGCGAAAGAATGAGAGTGCAAATCAGAGTGATGACCTTTTTTTTTAGTCTTTAACTATATTTCGATCACGTGACTTTTAATTTCGGACGATTCTATTTAGTTTTGAAGTCTTAACTACAATTTTTTCTATTCAACCAAAAAGAGGAGCTTTTGTTTTAAATCTTTACCTCCCCCCCGCCAAACATTTTTCCGGCGCCTCTGGGCGAACTTCAGCTTGAATATCCACTTAATTTTTCTCTATGGTTTTGATAAGAGATAAAGCCGAAATGCTTTTCTTACATAATATTAGATTGATTAAGTTTTGTTAAGTTTGATTAAGTTTTGTTTAGAACAGGTTGAGCATTTTAACCCTAACCCAAACCCTATTCTTTACAGATAAGCCGTAGAAAAAATTAGCAGCAGTTTAAATGCTTTGTTATTAAGTTGTTTATACAGGGTGAGTCACGCGAAACAGATGTTTTTAAGGAAGACAAAACTCTGCAAATATTTTAACAAAAATTTTATAATGTACAAAAAAACATTCACTAAACTATGACATTATGGAATATTTAGGAGTACAAAATTATGTCTGAAAAATGATGGCCATTTTCACGAGCACAAATTTGAAGCCGCTTTCTAAAGTTAGTTTCCACTTTCACTAAAGTTTCTTCACCTATTTCTTGGATATTTTCACGTATTGCAGTCTTCAATTCTCCAAGTGTGCGGGGTTTCCCAGCATAAACGCGTGATTTCAAAAATCCCCACAGATAAAAATCGCACATGGAAAGATCGGGTGAGCGCGAAGGCCACGGGAGATCTCCAAAGTATGAAATGACTTGATTAGGGAATGCAGCTTGAACAGCAGTCATGGACGCTCTCGCTGTATGAGCAGTCGCCCCATCTTGTTGAAACCACATTGATGTCTTATTGATTCCTCGTCTGCGAAGCTCAGAAAGGAAACAGTTTTCAAACATTTGAATATAGCTGTCTAAAGTAACCATTGCTGTCTCTTCTCCTTCTTCGAAAAAGAATGGACCAAATATTCTGCACTTTCCCAAACCACACCAAATAGTCACTTTTGGGCTGTGTAGTGGTCGCTGATGTAATTCACGAGGATTTTCTGAAGCCCAGTATCGAAAGTTTTGCTTGTTAACTGTACCATTTAGATGAAAATGGGCTTCATCACTCATTATTAGGGTCAAATCCTCGTTTTCTTCAAACATGTCGAGCATTGTTTGGCAAAAAGACAAGCGTTGTTGGTAATCCCGCGGATTCAATTGTTGGACAGTCATAATTTTGTATGGTTGAAAGGCTAGGTCTTTATGTAAGATTCGCTGCACAGTGCTCTGACTTATTCCCAGTTCTGCAGAGTGTCGCCTAGCAGATCGCCTGGGACTTCGTGTGATTGCTTCTCTCACTCGATCCACATTTTCTGGTGTTCTGGCGGTTCTGGCAGGGCCGGGTGGTTTGGTTTTCAATAATGAACTAGTCGTTCTTAGTGCATTAACCCACCTAAGAATGGAATTGCGGCTTGGTACATTACCGTGATGACCGATGTTGAATCTTCGCTTGAAGAGACGTTGGGTTTCTGTCACTGATTCACCATTTTTCACGTAGGTGTCATAAGCAAACACACGGTAGCATGAGAAAAAGCAATATAAAATCAATTTAAAATTAAAAGGAAAACTAAAAAAAAAGCAATTCAAAATTAATCACTAACAAATACAAAAATTAACGTAAAAGATAAACAAATAACAACAAACTAAACGGCATCTTAAGCAAGTTTAAAGAATACCTTCCTCACTCCCTAACCACTTGCTCTAGAAGAGCAAGGGGCGTTCTAAAAACATCCATTTCCCGTGACTCACCCTGTATTTGTTTTTAAGTGAAGTCTAAAATTGTAAAAGTGATAAGTTTTTATATGCAATTTTTAAAGTAAAGCACTTTTCTTGTGGAGCTTGTCTGTTGCGCTTTAAAAATTAGTTTTTGCCTATTTTAATAAAGAAATCAACATTCTCTGATAAAAAGTTGACTCCAAACTTTTTTACCCCATATTTTTTAAGACTAATAAAGAAAGTTATTAATCAGTGTTTGAGCTACATTTGAAACTGCGACAGGTTTTATCATGACGTACCTTTGTTTCTGTCAAAAAATTGATAAAACTATCTTCATGTGAACAATAAGTTATAAAGTTTGTTTTTCTGAATTTGTTTTTAGGAAAGACTTTTTAATGTAATGACAACAAACGAATTTTTTTGTTCTCTTATTTAAGAAAAATTATTCCGCTACTCATCAATTATTCGATTGTTCTAGTAAGAGTGCCTTAAAGCCTCATATAGAATCTATTGAAAAGGTAACACATGTCACAATGTAGTGCAGCGTGCCCTTAAGTGATTGATAGAATCTTACATGGAAATTTCTCACCGATTAGTGCTGGCATCCCGGGCTGACAAAACAACTCCAATGAGAATACAATTTTCTTCACTCTTTAACTCCAGGATGCCCTTAGTCGATTGAATCAAGCGATCGACACAGGACCTGAAAAACTGAAAGCGTTTTGAATGCCATATGTTTTAGTTTAGTGGCTTGCGTATCAGGTGTAACCTAAATTGCTTATTTATTTGAGTTGGGCTTTTAAATCAGCTTTCCAAGGCATTTTGATTTTAGCTGTTCCCGTTAGCTTCACTTAACTGTTCCATAAGCTTTCATCTAATGAGTTTATTAAATGAGGGTTATAGTAATTCTTAAAATTAGTGCAAGGATTTTCTATATCACCAAACGATTAAAATGCACTAATTTACATAAGCTCATACTTCTAGAGTTGAAATCTTTAATTAATTGCTTTTAACATGGCTTCATAAATTAAAAAATAAAATGATTTTATCTCGACCTGCATCGACAAAGCTTGCAAATCAGTCTATGTGTTTTCAGTTGTATTCAGCGTTAATGCGCATTGCGAAATCTATATTTATCAAGAGCCAAATATTATTATGATGTCTTTTATAACGTTTAGATAAAAGACCAAAACGAAGCGTCAAAGATGTCTTCAAAATGGGCTTATTTCTTTCTAAAAAGAACAAAAAGAAAAACAGCTTGGCGCCATCTTTCAAAAGATCAGTATCTGAATCACGACCACCTGAAGGTTCGCGATGTTTATGCAAAAAACCCGGTTATTCCAAGGGGTTGTTTCCATTACAAACGATGGCGGGAGTATTCTTTGTTTGTTTTATTGATTTTTTATTTCTTCCGGAACTTAAGCGCTAAGAGAAGAAAAAAATTAACAATACACACAAAGAATACTTTTGCCAAAGCTCGTGCTGGAAACGAGCCTTAAATCTGTTACGGTGGGTCTTTTAAGTTTGAATTTCGTGTAATAGACTTTCGCTTTTTCCTATAATCGATTAACATGCGGCTGTTCAGCGTCCGTATACATAGTATACCACAATACTTGATAAAATACAGTACACATAGTATACGCACGTAATCTTGTAAAGATATAAACCAGGAATCATGTAATTGCATGCTAATCTAAGTATACATTGACCTGTTCGAAGCGTTTATTTCTTCGTCTAAACAGCGTCCCCGATTTCTTGTTTTTTTTATAAAAAATTGTTTCTATTATTTAAAGAACGTTGGAACTTAACGCAAAATTTAATGACCAAAACTTAACGCTTCATTTCAAATAACTTTCAATCAAGTCTAAAAGATAAAATGCTGCGCAGAACCCTCCCGCGAACAAAAAATGAAGAGACGGACGTCACGACTCGAAATGGGAGTCCCCATTGAAGAGGTGTTTTCGGGATTCGAATTTGCGACGATCGAGAGGAAACCAATTTCATTTCGGAAGTCGGACAGCGACAGCGATATCGTCGAGGACCCGGACGAGCTTGTCGCCGTCGAGAGGCAGACTTCGTCGCGCCCACTTCACGGCCCCGAACACGACTATCTCTCGTTCGAAAACTCCTATACCGACTCACGTGAAAACGTTCAAAATCAACAGTTCCCCAATGACGACCTTACTTAAGAGTCGGGCTAGAGCGGACTCGACAAGTTGACGCCGTTTTCGCTTTTTCGGCAACTTATCGTCCGGCTGTTGTGCTTTCCTTCCTGTACGCTGACTGCTGACTGTTGAATTACAACAGCTTTCGACATTGTTAATTAGTTTGTTTTTTCTGCTGACAACGTATCGTCCAAGGCTTTGTGCAGTTCTTAATTTTTGGTCAAATCTCTAAAAACAACTAAAAAAACAATTAAAAAATTTTTACCGGACAGGAATATCTTGGTATTTCCGAAAGCAGTCGGGTTAATTGTTTGATAGTTGCCCTATATATAGCGCCTCCGACGCTTTCTTGCGAGTCAGGAGAATAAATATGAAAATGAAAAAGTGCTTAATCATATTTTTGATTGTGATTTATTTCGTAAACCCTCCACCCGTACGCGTTGCATGATTTTTTTACGCCAGAAAAAGCCGAAAAGTTTTTTGTTTCAGCAGCGGAAATCCGAAAGAATACGAAGCTATGGCTTCGTTCAATGTAATTTGAAAAATGACGAACAAATTTTTTTTAAACAAGGTAATGTTTTTGAAAACTTGGGAACAACCACTGATACAAGAGGAGTTAAGCTTTTGGATTAAGGCAGGGACGTCCAAACTTTTTTTTATAATGGGCCAAATTATATGTAAATGTAAGTACATTCAGAGGGCCGCAAAATTAAATGTCTATGAAAATTGCATCTTTTTAGCATTAGATGCCATGACAAAACGACGAGGTTAAAACATAAAGTTAAAATTAGTTAACTAATTAGGAATCTAAGTGAAAAGTGAAACTATTAAAATAATTACGAAATTAATGTTAAAAATGACCACGCTGTAGCTGCTTTGAAGTTCCAGTTACGTGAGTTCCTTTCTTCCTGCTTGCACTGATTCAAAATTCCCAAGATTTGGAGAAGAACGTTTCTAGTCGCAATCACAAAGCTGATGAAGCTAGTAGGGGACCAACAAAGTTATCAACCAATATTTTTGCTCTGTGTCTCCTACAAAATCTTCGAGAGGCTTATCTACAACCGCTCGGAACCAATTATTGATCTATTGGTCCCTAAAAAGGAGACTGAGTTTCGACGCGGAAAGTCAACAGTGAACAAGTTGTTCTATTGTTCTATTGAACAAATTGTTCTATTAACAGATGCTTGGAGCAAGCGTCTTTATGATAAACTCTCCCCACCAAAGTTTTTATAGATCAGTTTATTGGACGTCACTTGACGCAGCAATCGACTGACGTATTTACTTTGTTTCCCTATATGTTACTATGACAGCAGTGACATTGAATTCGATGCAGTTATGAAAATATAACTAGAAAATTTGAGTAAGCAATGGGCCGCATAAAAACATTAAGTGGGGCGCAGGAGGACATCCCTGGTTTAAGGCAACGTTTGATTTTGAATTTTCAAATTCATTCTTGGCTTGTCAGAAAAGATTCTTACGACGTTCTCGATATTGGACTAAACAACTATCGCAAAAGTTTTATTCTTTTTTGTTCAAATTAATTTACACGGAATGTGGCAATTAAATTAACTCCTTTAATAAACAAGACTGGAACTAGTAATCAATTTCTCGTTTCTTTTTTAAGACTTTGTTGCAAATTACGCGGAGAGTAAGTTCAGAAAATTTTTCAGTAATGAACTTACAACCTTATAAAACAGCCTCATAAAACTTTTGCAGACTGATTTCACTTCGTACAGTTCAATGCGCTACAACGATCCATTCAAATAAGTGATCATAAGCCTTTCCATGTCGCGACCCATCTTCAAAGGTGATTTTTGCGGGGTCCATACGATATTATACCAAACTAAACTTGATAAAAATAGGGAATACACAGCATGCCACAATACAGATTCGAGACTATCAATTATCACCCAGTTTTAATAACATAAGCATGAATTTCAGTTTTTTTACCCGGTTTGACAATCTTTTTAGTTTCACGCAAAACAATTTAACCCGCTGCTTGAAAAGCTTCCTCTTGAATCAACCACTGATTATAAATCAACTAAATCTGACTTTTCTTTTTGCGGACATTCTCTGTATCATCAAAGATCTAGCTGCATTTTTTATAAAAGACTAATCATAAATTAAAACAGACATAAATATTTTAAAATAGCTTGCTAAGTACGTATCAGTTTTTGTTGTTTTTTGTTATTGTAATGAACAATTAAACACTGGAAGAATAATAAGCAGTATGATTGAGTTGTAAAATCTTATTTTCAATTTGTCGAATCACAGCTAATAATACTGGAAACTCACCAAGCAGTTTTATATTAATGATCAAACAAGATGAATTGATATAAAATTACAAACGACAAATAAAAAAATAAACACTGATAAAAGTAGCGAAATAATAAAGAAGATTACAACAAACAGTAAAACCTCAATTGTCAAGAATACTTTTTTCAAAAAACTAGTCGTAAATATACAATAGGCTTATTGATACATAGCTAAATATAGTCTAATCTGTAGCTTTGTTACAAAGTCATGAAAATACACCAACAAAAAAGAAAAGCGACGAGGTGAAGCGAAAGACCATTATTAGTAGCCTGATGGCCACTCGGTCGCCGAGTCTGCTTCACCTCATAAAAGTCATATCAGTCAGATTTTGAAAACCTTTTTAAAACAATCACTCTGTCATGTATAGGAATATAAATCAATAGATACAAAAAATTAGCATTAAAATTTTGCTAGAACAATTCAGAGCATTAGAATGTAGGCTTTACGATTATTATCATGACAGCTCTACTTTTTACTGCAATCAATCTTTTTTTAACATGATCATCATATAAATGATTTTAAAAAAGTTAACCTTTAAGATTTAATTCTATTAATAATAGAATGTCTTATTATTAATAGAAATATGTAAGTGGGCTTAAATATTAAAAAGCGCTGATAATTGTGGTAAAAATTTTTGTCAAAATATTCAGTCATTTAGGTTTATGAAACAAAAAAATTTGAGAGCCGCAATAAATGACATTTTCTAGCAAGCTACATTGTATTTTAAAATGCTTGTTCAAAAAAAAAAAAAACACTTCACATTAAAGTACTTGTAAAAGAAATAATAAAAGACAATGTGGGTAGCCTAGGATCTTGACTTTTGTCCTTTAAAACTTGTTGAGAAGATAATTTGGCACGTTCAAGCCCGTGCGTAAAGTTAAGCTTTCGCCGTGATAAAACGGGTTAACGGCGGCGCAAACCGGTTCGGTGAATCGATCTTCCAAGTAAGTAAAAAGAACTCTTTCTTGCACCGGGTCGATAAAAGTAATTGTTCCTGAAATGGAAAGTTCAAAAATCATCAAAGAAAAAAACGCATATAATTAAACTATTTAAAAATAGAATAAGACAGAGCCAAAAGCACGAAAAAAGTTTGAGATGAGCAACAGCAAAATTGCTTTTAGCTTAAACTTTAAAAACAAGAATGAGACTAACCAAGAGCTAATTCGAGAACTCCTTAAATCATCATTGCTATAAACTAATTGTGCTTTTATTTTTGATTGATAAACACTTAATTTATAAAATGACAAACTTAAAAAACATAGTTAATTGCAAAATTATCTTTAATGATAAATTCGGTTAATAAATTTTTCAATGTTTGAAAACATGACGCTGATTCTTTTAACCAAATTAGAACAGTGCCTCAAAAACTTGTGTTAGCAAAACTGGAAAATCTTTTTGAATAAAACTAAATATAGCAAAATTTTTGGTTTGTTTTGGTTTTTTCAAATAGAAAAAATAACACAGCACTTGCAGATTTCTTTTTTTCAACAGCATGTGCGACTATTTTTTGATAAATACCAACATGAGCATATGCGAGGGCAAGTACATTAAACAGCATTATTAAACGGCTCCGCAATTTTTTTATGAACAATAATAAAAAATTAATTAAATTTTCTATGAACACCTTCTTCCATATCCAAGAAAATACCGATTTGTTTTAAATAGTCACGTGGATTGGAAAGTTTTGGGTCAATCTCGTGCGCTTCTCCACCATGGCGTACCTGTGACGTCACAAACTAGATTTCATTGTTTCTAATATTTTTATAAAAATTTTGTAAAATCTCTAGACAAATTAAAACGTCTGTAGCGTGGTCAAAAGATACTGAGTGCCGCTGAATGATTGACAAGTTCAAAGTTCATATCTTGACTTTTTCTAGTTGTGTTCTAGAAAGGACACCTTATGGCGCTTTCTTTTGCTTGGTCGTCTCACAAGGATATTTTCCTTATTTTTTTATTATTTTGTTGCAAAGTGTATTTTAATTTCCTATATATATGTGTGCGCATTATATAGCTTATCGATAATTTTGTTTGTGGACCTGCGTGCTGTTCAATTATTATACTTTCACTTTCTGATTATTTTGTTTAATTGCGCTTTTCCACACAAGTGTGTTGCCAGTGCAAACTTTACACTATGATGTTGCATTTCAATAAACAAATAAAATAAAAACTACATTAACAGTGAGAGGCTAGCAACTTTGTTTACAAACAACTTTCATGCAATCGAATACAATAAAGCCATGGAGTTTAAATTTTTTATAAAGACCAAGAAGTAAAAAACATTTGGATTAGTAAAATACCGAAATGAACAACACCAGTTACTTGGTTATTGGTTTTACTATGATCAGCAATAAAAACGTTATGGAATAAATGATAGTAATTGGAACTTAAAATTATGACTAAATTTTATTTCAAATTAGAAATGGCTGGATAAGGTTTTTTCTTATCCAATGAGAAATAATTTAAGTAGCATAATTTTGTATGCTTTTTGAAGAGACGCAAATGATAGTGTCCCAGGATCAAATTCCGGAGGTTCCGAGTGTGATCCTCCTCAAGCAGATTCGGCAAACTCAATCACAAAAATATTACAAAGAGCAAACAATAATAGAAAAACAAAAAAAATGCGATGATGAAACATTGCAAATTGCAAATTTAAAATACCCCTCTGCAAAATTAAAATTCCTATTATTCCAATACACAATAGTCTACAGTTGACAAAAAAAAAATTAATAACAATACAGAAATAAACACACACAAAAAAATAAAGACGGTCTGTTAGTTGACACAACACTCTATCGATTGTTAAACATAAATGCCAGCAACTCTACATTTATATAATATTACTCTATAAAAAAACTTCCACAGGACAGCAATATCTCAGTATCTTTGAAAACAAATCATGGCATTCGGTAGTCCTGGTAGTCGCAAATAAAATCAGCAGATATGATAAAAGTAAAAACTGAAATACAACGACAGCGTGTAATCATTTTCGAAAATTTTCCAAACTCAAAAGAAGCTTAAATGGGATCAAATATACCTTGTATTCGAACTTTCTCGGATTGTGATGAAGGATCCAGGATTCCGAATTACTACCGAGCCAACTGTTTCGGGGAACTCCCTGATATGCAACACCGCAAGCCCAACCATTCCCATTTACTTGAACTTCCCAGTAGTGTCTACAAATAAAAAAGCTTTGAAGCTAGAAGGCGACTCCTTTTCGAATCCTATCAAAAAGCAGAGTCGATTCATCACCAAAAGGCCTCACATTTTATTTCCTGCTGTAGAGCAGGGGTGCACAACTTTTTTAGCTCTTTTCGAACGCATTACAGAGTTGGTTTTAAATAGACCGCCAGATAGTTGGGGTAAACTATATAAAATTATGTTTTATTTAGGGTTGCTACACAGTCCGAAAAATTCCGGACATGCCGGAATTTAGTATAAAATTCTTCAATGTCCGGAATTTTTATATCATTGTCCGGAATTATAGGATTATAAAATAAAAATTATAGAATGACATGAAATGGACATGAACTCGTTTGTTTGTTGCCTTTGGATTGGTGAAAACCTTTTTTTTTTGGAGGACACCACGATTTTGGCATGAAAATTGAAAGACTTTTTTTTTGGTCTTCATCCTAGAATCTCAGACAATTTTATTTTGTCCGCTCCTCCGAAAATCTTTTTGGCTGGTACACCTATGTCTTTCAGGAATTCCGCCTATTCAGATATGGCAAACCCTAGTTTTACTAAACAATCGTTCTCAAATTCGTAGATGCCGTTTACTCTTACCAAAAAATATAACAGAATAAAATATCAATTTTTTAACAAATTTGTTCAATCACAATTTGCAAAATATTGCACAATGACTCCTTTCGTATTGCATTTTCTCAGATAAGCTCCCAAAGAGCTGCTTAAAATCGTATAATGACGAAACAAACGAAAATTTGTACAAAAAATAAATCCAAACAGGAGGTTATAACTGTTTCGAAAAATCAGGTTAAATCTGTAATAAGTGAAATGCGTACCATACTGCATGTGAACCTGCACGTACAGGCACCTAAACTATCCATGATCGCTCAAGCCGTACCACCGCAAGTTGTGAACCGTTGCTGTAAAGCCTGGCTATTTTATAACTGCAGTACAGACTGTTTAAGCAAATAGAAATCATAAGATCAAAGCAAAAACCTTTTGGCAAAAATAACTTTTAAGATTACTTAGACAAAAATGAGAGAACAACCTGGCTTTTACATTTATAAATTAGTAGCAAAGTTCGAAACACTATTTTCATTCCTATTTACGTTATGTCTCATTGAATCTATAAAATACAATGTATAAAATCCTTTTTGAACTATAATTTTGCATAAAGTTATAAATATACAGTATAAATTATAATCTTGCGAATGGGTTAGTAAAATAAAATTTACAAAGTTATCAATATATAGGCCTAAATATACATTGTATTTTACAAGTTATAAATATATAAATTATAATTTTGCAAATGGGTTAGCAAAATAAAATTTCAAAGATGACTAGTTCACAACTTTTAATACTAAACGATACAGGACTTTTGCTGGACAAAGCAAAGCAGCAATGCAGCTTGATCACAAACTCTTGGTGAACGTGTTGAATAGAAGTTTTTTAGTCATCTGACTAACATCAATCTAAACCGTTTTGTGACAACTTTCTTAATGGAATAATGAAGATGCGAATTTTATGAATGCATTTAAATTAAGGTTTAGACGCCGTTTTCGACAAATACTTTTTCTAATCAATTTTGGCGATAAAGCTATAGGGCGAAAAACAAGCTTATTTTACAAAAAAATTTTAAAAGGAAATTCCATCATTTTCAAAGTCACAGTGGCACTTACTTTCCTAAAAAGAAAGGTCGACTTCCCAAGACATTGAGTGCGAAGGAGAAACGCGAAGGCGACTTTGGACTTGCTGTCGCATCTCCACCGTAACAAACTGTTTTCTTATCCGGCGACAGTTTTAACTTGATGTGGGCAGTTGATGAATCAAAGATGAATGATGCGGGAGCTTTGAAAATTAGTTTAGGTTAAAGAGTGCATTTTTATTCGATGCAGTTGAATTGGAATAAAACATGATTTGAAATCAGGGTTGTGGAGTCGTTGGAATTTTTTCCGACTCCACCTATTCAAATTTTTCGATTCCAATTCCAACTCTGACTCCACTAATCTAAAATTTTCCGCCTCCAACTCCGACTCCATAACATCTAAAAAACAACTCCGATTTCCGACTCTGACTTCAGCATGTCTGAAAAACGACTTTAACTCTTTCTAAGATGTACAAATCCGGCAACTCCGATTCCAACTCCGAAACCTTGGAGGCCTAATTTAGCGTAAAATAAAGTCTCCGTAAACAAAAACGTCTCCCACTCAGTCAAATCTAAAAAAACTCCGACTCCTCTTTAAAACATGCGATTTTGGAAACTCCAACTTTGCAACCGTGGTTGAAATCAAAAGTTTGTCTTTTTCATCATCATCACAATCATCATCATCATCATCATGCCAACTATTCATCATCACAACTTATTGCATAACGTCGGAGGTGTTAAACCCAAGGCAAAAATCAAGTGATTATATCCAAACTGCTTCAAAATATACCAAGATCGTTCCTACCTATTAAAAAATTTTTTATTAAACAATTTCTTTTTTCGTTTTTATCTCCATATTTATCCTCCTGACTCGCAGGAAAACGACGGAAGCGCTATACATAGGACAAGCAATTATCCTGATCTGCTCGGCAATATATTGCTATCCGGTTTAAATTTTTATTTTGTTTTTTTAGTTTTATAGATACATGACTGAAATTTAGAACTATTTTCCAAAGCCACCAAGCAGGGAAAAGTGCCGTAAAGTGTATCGTAAACCATGCACCAAGGATACAACGGAATGGCTCAAAAAATTAAATAAAATATTTGACTGCAATTAAAGGTTGCGTGTATTAACCGCGAAAAAAAGAAAGTGTCGTAAAGTGTCTTTCCTCAGGACGCAACAATGTAAGTGTCGAACCCAGACAATGTTAATCACAGCTGCCATCAAAACGGTGCTCTAACCACTCGACCGCGTTGCGGACAAATTGTTCTGTATTTTCCATAAATCTTTTTTCTTTATTCTTATTTCATTTCTATATTTATTCTCCTGACTCGCAGAAAAGCGACGGAGGCCTATACATAGTACAAGCAATTACTCCAACCTGCTTCTGGAGATGCCAAATAATTGATGACCGTTAGAAATTTTTTATTTTGGTTTTTTAGTTTTTATAAAGATATGACTAAAAATTTAAAACTGCTGGCCAAGATGGCCAACCAGGGTAAAGTACCGTCAAATCTCTTTTCCAAGGACACAACAGAATGGCGCGATTAGGTTTTGAACCGTGATCGTGTTGATCACAATCACAGAGCTTTGACTACTCGACCACGCTGCTGACGCTCTTTTCTATTATGATTTTCTTTGATGTATCTATCAAACTGATTCGAAACTAAGCCAGCATGACATAAACGATCTGTTTTTTTTCTTTAAATTTTTTAATCAAAACTATATTATTTAGCATTACTTTTTAGTTTTATTTATTAATAAATTCTTAACTGCCAAATGCGAAGAAATTTTTGAAGTATTGACATTAAGAAAGCCCTTCTCATACTCATTCTTGTCGTAACAAAACCATTTACTACTAATCATGTAAAAAATCAGATCTTGAACCTTCAAGTGTTCTGAACTTTGCAATTCGACTCCAAACATTGTTTTCTCCAGTGTACCTGAGCTTTACAATGACGTCACAGTTGGACGGAAGATCATTGATCACATGCTTGGATTCCTTCAAGCCATCCATTTCTCTAAGTTGAAATATAACGTATCAATATACGGTTATAATATATTATTAAGCCTATATGCATATACCAGGGGTGGGCAAAATTTTTCAAACATGACCCGTATTTAGTACACTAATAAAGTTTGTGAGCAGCAAAAATTAATAAAAATGTAATTAGGTAAAAATTAAAATAAATTAGCTTATTTAATCCAGAGGTTTACCCAAATTTTATGACTTTTGTCCAAATTTTTGTCCTAAAAACTTAATCACCTATAAAAAATTCTTCCCTTAAAATTTGTCTTCAATTTCTCGATTTTCCTCCCAAAGGCGTAGTGATCTATAAAAAATGGTCTTTTCTTCGGGACGTATAAGCCGATGCAAACGACCATCTTCACAGTTAACATACGCCGGAAACCGTAAACAAGAAGTAGGTGAGCTGCATATGGCTCGCGAGTACTGTTTGCCCACCGTTAGCATATATTAATGCTTTTAATCAAATGACTGCACAAAAACTAATTGAATGCTGATATTTGATATTTTGGTATCAGTAACTTTGTGCAATGAGAGACGCCAAGACAGTCACCAGAAGAATATTAATATAACTGCTCGGGTAATCTATTTTAATTTTTTAAAGTGTGAATGGACCGGTTTTAGAACTGAAAATTACTCGCAACATGTTGACATAGTTGTGTACACGCGCATTAGTTAAAAGAAATAAGCCAAAACATCTTCTTTTTGGTTGTCAATCAGTAAATTATGTCGAGTGCCAAATATTTTCAAAAATTATTAATTTATTAAAGCTTTCTTTTACATGTATATTAAGAATGAAATCTTACTTTTCAATCAGTTTTCCTTTCGTTGTGTACTTCCAATTAATGACACAAGGTTTATTTATTAAACACTGCCACCTTACGACAATGCTTGACGTCGTGAACTGGTCGTTTAACTGCCGTGCAAGAATAATTATCGAAGACGATCTATCTGTCAAAGCATGCCAGCTTACCTTTTTAAAATTACTGAAAAAGTAATTCAATTTTTTATCAAAAGCTTATTTTAATACTTTTTTTGGTAACGAATTTGTAGAAATGCGAAACTATCAATACTAAAAGTAGCCCGTTTAAAAAAAAGTTTTTTGCAAACCACATATTGTAAGCCAAGAAGTGAAACCTTGATTATTTGTTGAAAGTTGTAAACTTGACAAACAGCTTCTTGCCATCTGCAAGTCAATTCTTGAGGTTTGGTCTGCTTGGTGAAATTCCTCAAATGATAAGTTTTCAATCAAGGACAATCTGTAAAGGGCAAAAGAAAACAAATCATTAATAGGTTATAGAACTAGGTTTTTTAGTATTACAGTAGGCTATTGCGAAGTGTGAAAAAGCGGTCGATCATACAGTCGTAGCCTACTTGCCATGTTTACGTTCATTAAATGTATCAAAAAGTTTAACAGAGACTTTCGCGTACCAAGAGGCAATTTAAATAATTGGTCAACTAGCAATAATTTACTTATTTCTTTAAAAATTTTTTTGTTTTGAAGTTTTTGTTTTTTTCTTGAAACAAGAACCTCAAAATAAACTTATAAATGTAAAAAAGAAAGCTTGTTACACACTCCTTATGGAGTAAAATTAACTTGCCATTTTAGCCACCGTTCTAAACTTGACTGAAGCACATTTCCAAACATCGCACCTTACCTCTTTACACTTGACAGTCTATATAAGCTTTTTGTAAAAAAATATTAATTAATCTTCGCGTCTACATCGTCGCAAGGGATTGGCGATCGATAATACAAAATGCACTTAAAGTAGCTTTTGAAGTACGGTGCATAAATCAATAAACACGAATGGTTATTGATTCTCCCAAAAGAAAATCCACAGTTAAATCTTTGTTGTGACCTTCTTCAAAGCCATTGAATTGACCCTATAAAAGTATTAGCCTTCAGTTTCCTTACAATTTTGTTGATAGCTACAATAAACGATTGACAGAAGCAGGTCCGTGACCAAAGGTAAATTTTTTTTTAAATCCATACCCCTAAAAATTCTTGACAAATTACATTCGGCATTAACATTAAATTTCGTATAAAACACTTTGCAGATTCAAGTTGGGTGTTGTTTTCTAAAATATTATGAAATAATTGGACGCTGTTTTCTAAAATATAGTATTTTTACGAATTTTGTAATCATTTCGTTTAGATAGATTTGAATAGTCTCGCAAAGGACTCCGCTTTTGAAGCAAAGATTGCGTTTCGTCGCTGTAAATTCTTGATCGATGTACGTTAGTTTCTTTTTCTTTTGTTTGTTTTTTAAAAATGAATATGACCATGTAGTCGTCGTCGTCGTCGTCATCGTTTGGATGATTATTACCATGTAATAAAAATTAATAATACGCGTATTTTAAGGAATGGAAATTGTGCGTAAAATGTATCTCAACGGATGAAGAGTTTTGATTACATCACACCTTTGATTGCAAAACGTAAACATCTATCGTTACTACTGTATGTTTTTTAATTGTTTGTTATGGTATCTAATTAGGGGCGTCGATAAAGTTTTTTGGCAAACGGGATAGCAAAATTACAAATAGACACCTTTTTTGAGTTTTGTAGTTAAGTTTTATAGCTGTACCGGCCGAAAACAGTTTAGGTGTGCAGTGCAATCTTACCCAAATTTAATTAAATTTCGACTAATCATGGTTTTGTTCTAATTTACAAAGTTGCCACTTAGAATCGCGACGTTTTTAGCGCAAAAATTTAGTTAAAACTAAAAAAGTTATCACATTTAATCTGTATCCAAAACCTCTTTTTTCCAAATTCAAGGTGAAAACTAAGAAAAAAACCTTCACGACCAATCGATCAAATATTCTGGTCGAGTTTTTATGATTGTACGGGTAAATTTAATCCAATGCTTCAATATCTGCCCACCTTTACCCTCTTTTTTCAAAATTTCTTTTTCCTTCCCACCCCCCGCATCCGGTGCCCCTGTACTCATCTCTGTAAACAACACTAAATGCGATTCCTTGACAATTAAGCAACATACGTAAGTTATTCTAAGTTTTCTTTATGCTGTCATGGAAGTTATAAATTCATTAAAAGTCCTAACACTAATTAATAACACGCTGGTTACAATGACGTGAATTGCACCTTTGGAAAACCATTTTTTAATGTGCCATATTTTCTTCGTAAAGAACAGCATTGATATTGACTCAATTTGTTTTATTAAAAATTTGTTTTTTTTTGTTTTTTGACAATTGTTGTTGTGCTATTACATGCTGCGAAGTTGCTTCATATATTTGATGCTGTTCAGCAGCTTGTACATGAATTAAGCGATTTAAAGCACTGTTCCCACGATTTATTCAGAATAAAACAATTCAACAAGTTTGAGGTTATTCAACAATGCGATCACTGCAAAGTATTGCATTGCTGGATATCTTAGCATGACCTCTGGTGCCAAAATTTCAAAGTTTGACGTGACTCGTGAAAAATTGAATTTTTAATCTACACTTTTACTGTTGTGGAATTACCTTTCTTTAAATTCTTGCATTAGACTTTCTTTCAGGGAGCCCCCGGACACGCTGCGATGCTGTTTTGCAAATGAGAGAAGCTCGGAGATCTTCTTCGTATTTTTCCTGCATCTGTCTTCTTCTTCCCGGTATTTTTTCAAAACGTCCTGGTTTTTTTTCTGCATAAAAATATTGGTTGGAATTACACAAACTGAAGTGTAAAATCAATTAATTTTTAATTTATTTCAGCTCCACCACAGCAACTATAGGACTATTAATACGGAAAACTGAATTAAAAAACAATGAACGTTATACCATCAAGACAAAGTAAAATGCAAATAATTGTTAAAAATACTTGCATGGTTGCTACAGTTACACTCAAATATCTTTAAGCAGATAGCAAAAAAAAGGAAACAGTAAAAACGAAAGATTAATCGGAAAAAGATAGAAACAAAACCGAGTCTTATTTTAAAACGACCCAGGTTAACTTCTACTTTTACTTGTTAGTGTTATATCACTTGTCACCCCTGGGTCATTTTTCTAACTTGATCCAAAAAATTAGTAGTGAAAAGTAGTTAAATGCGTTTTTATTCGAGCAAACCAAATAAATTGCTGTAATTTAATTACAGTATACTGATAATAAGCAAGATGCTTTTAGTCTTGTCAAATTACGCTTTTAAACTAGTTCCCATGATGATTTAAACATAAACGTGAATATTTTTTATTGTGAATTATCATATAACCTACAAGGACATGAACTTAATTAATCCAATCTAAATAATAATTAAATCTATAAGAACAAAGAGTATTTCAAAGAAGTGTGAAAATCAAACTGTCTTTTGTTCAGTGTTCAGTTTAGTTTTGTTCAGTTTGTATACAAACATACCACAATGCAGATATTAAGACGTGTGTAAAGCCGTAAATCGCTAATACTGTATATGTTTAATTAAAAATCAAAAGGTTAGTATTTTATGCTTGATAAATGAGTAATAATTGTCTAAAGTGAATCATCGACGACATTTATTAACGTAAATCATGAACCTTTAACTTACTGTTTTGTGACCTGCCAAGTTTCGATATCATGGATCAGCTCGCAAACACAATTAAAATTTTAACTATTTAAAGAAATCATACCAATAAGTGCTATTTGGGCTATTAATGAGCTTGGCCTGATATGTAAAGCTTTTCCATTTCGGCTTCTATTTGACATCTACAGCTTATGCTAATCTATAAAACCAATATTAAAAACAACATCAGGTTTATTAAAATGGGATTTATTTTTATTAGTGTATATTGCGTGGCACAGACGTCATATCTTACATCATCACATAGACCAGGGGTCGGCAACGTTTTCTTTCCAGTGGGCCAATTTGTAAAATTTAAAGTCAAAATATACGCTTGCGTGCCGATGAAAAATTGCGTTAATAATCAGACCTGAGGACAATACAGATTGACGTAAAATTGCTTGGATAGTTTGCACTACCTAAAGTTACTTGTTTAAATGTACGTAACTAAATCTCGCGACAAATTATTGAAGTTATTTTTATTATATATATACAAAAATATTCACAATAACATTCTATTTTAATGGGATCCCTGTCCTTGTTTTTCCTCACTCAGAGCTTTAATATTTGGCTTGTAATTTGTAACTTTTAGCTGAACACAAGCTTCGGAATTATCAGCCGTGAGACGACTGCGATGAAGGCTCAAGACAAACTCATGATTTGTTCGCACAAGTACGTTGATCCGAATACAGAAAGCAAGGCTTTTGCTACGTCTTTAAGATCACCAAAAGTGGCCGGCAATAATGCCCAACACTGTAATATCAACTTTGAACGGTTCTTACGATCCACAGTTTTAATAGCCTGACGCAATTCAGCAAACTTGCTCGTCCACAATACCGAAGATCTCAAATCAATCAGCTGCATATGAAAGTTGCCAACATTCATCCAATAAAATAAAGATAAATCTAAATCTTCATGGCTATCTGGTTTGATTAGAAACGAAAACACTTCACCAAAACGTCGGAAGTCTTGAAATCTATTGCAAAATTGTGTCTTCAGTTCACTCATATGGCCACCAATTACAGAAGAGGTAACTTCGTGATCACACAAAAATTTTTGAAGATTTTTGAAATAACGGAAAGTGAAACTTTGAACATCTTGCATATAGACATCGAGTTTGGCTACAAAAGATTTCCACCTCTCAAAAAGATCCAACACTGTTTGACCAGCACCTTGCAAACAAAGATTTAATTCGTTCAAGTACAGTATATAGTGATATCTGTAAGAAACAATAAATCCACAAGCCATTTTTCGTCATTCAATTCTGGGTAGTGTTTTCCTTGATTCGACAGAAAAATCTTTATTTCATCCAGACATTCAACAAGCCTCACAAGAACTTTACCGCAACTCAGCCATCTGGAAGTGCAATGCAAAAGAAGGTCACGATGTGCACTCTTTATCTTATTAAGATACTCTTTATCAATCGCCGATGAGTAGTTGCAGAACGGGCAACAATTGCAGTTGTGGTTGCTATCACACTAGCAAGATTTGAATTGGGAATCTTAGAACAAAGGCTTTCCTGATGAATTACGCAGTGAAACTTCATGACTGGATGGCCAATTTTCTCTTCAATAAGTGCAACAAAACCACGGTCTCGTCCAACCATGGCAGCGGCACCATCTGTCGTAACAGCAAATATTTTCTTAATATCAATTGTGATTAATATCAATTTTTCAAAGTGATTAATAAATTTCTCAAGTATGTCTGCTCTTTTTGTAGAGCCATACATAGGGCTTAGACAGCACAACTCTTCCTGCACATTGTCGTCAGAGCAATATCACACGATGATGGCTATACGAGGAATATTATTGATATCCACGCTTTCATCAAGAGCAACACTAAAAGTATGGACCGACTGCAACGCAACAGGCTGTTGCATTTTTACGTCAGCAGCCATGTCTTCAACACGTCGTTCCACCGTTCGAGCAGACGCTGGCAGATTTTTAATCCTTGAGAGAATGACAATTTTATTTGGAAAATCCTCAAAGAGAACTTCGAAGCAATTGACAAATACTTCTTTAATGAAATCACCATCGGTCAAGGCTTCCCGCGCTTGGCGATACATTCTGCAACTTTGTAGCTACTTTCCGTAGTTTGATTTGTAGTGCGATTGGCTTTTTTAAAAATGCTGCTTTGTTATTCGTAACGAGAAACTGCCTTTTTAAGAACTTCATTCTTAGAATCATCTTTGAATAATTTTTTGTGTTTGGTTTCAAAATGACGTTTCATACTTGAGGTACGGCAAACGACATTTTCACAGCAGAGTGCACATACAGCTTTGTCATTACGACAGACAAACCCAAAATCTGTTGTCCACGACTCTTGAAATTGTCTCACATTTGATTTTGGCCTCTTGGCTGCAGACATCGCGTTTAATTTCACGGTTAAAAACGGAATAAAACGCAAATACCGACACCCAACAAATTACACAAGGAAAGCATGCGAGCGAACAATAATGACATAACAATAACGAAAAAATGATAATGACGAAACAATAAAATAAAAAACAGCAAATATAACCACGTGTTTCGCGCCGAATGTAATTTTTTTTATCATCTTAACATTTTAAAACGTGTTTTCAGAAAAATGTTCACGACGCCGCGTGCCGTATAAAATCACCTCGCGTGCCACGGGTTGCCGACCCCTGACATAAACTATCGTAAAGTATTAGTTTGTAGTTACGTTTCTTGTAGTGCTAGTTGCCCCTCTGACGCTTTCCTGTGAGTTCGGAGTATAAATAGAGGGATGAAATAAAAAAATCAAATTTAGCTTCTACTTACAGTACAATTAGGGCTCGTTTCCACTACGAGCGTGGAATAAAGCATTCTTTGTTCGTTTCATCGATTTTTTTGCTTCGCTTGGCGCTCGCTTAGATTTTAAGCGCGGAAGATGAATAAAAGAAGCAAACAATGCTCCACTCCACGCTCGTAGTGAAAACGAGCCTTTATTTGAGTTGTTTCTTGCGTTTTCCTCGCTTAAAGCGAGCTTCTTTGCGCATAAGCGTGCAGGTGTGATTGATTGATTGTACTGCTGTGCTTTGGATCAAATACGCAATCTCCTCTTGCAATAAAATCACAGATGTGGTTACCCATTTTAGTATTTTCAAGCTTATAAGTAAGCGAACTAAAATAGAACAGAATCACTTCGCAATCTGAAGATTGTAAACTCTCAGCTCGTTTGAGGCACATGTTGCTCGCGCTTTTAAAAAACCAAACGTGAAAATTCCGTGGAAGACTCAGTTTTGAATGCAAGTCCTTACATTGTCGTAGTAAAAAACAAAAACCGAAAAATAAACTTGAACTAAAAGTTAGAAACCTCCAATGTTGTTACGCTACAAAAAGAAAAGAAGAGAGTTAAATACAAAAAATTGCCAGTGTTTATTTGCTTGTCATAAGTCTCATTATTTAGACTGTGAGCACTTTCTAGCTTGTCACAAAAAACAATAAGCGAGATAATTGAAAACTGCAGTTTGAATTAAATATATATATACAGCACATGCAAACCAAAGATTTCTATCCTAGAAAGTGCACCTCAACTAGCTTAAAGCTTAATTGCTTGCTTTCTCAAAAGCATGACTTGTGATCATTTATCAGCCTGTACTTCTATATAAAAAAGAAATAGGAAATAGAGTTTAAGAAAGATTGTATTATTCTTAAAAAAATGTGATCCAAGTAAATCTGTTATTGACCGAAGCTTTTTACGTTAAAACCCGAGATGCTGTGCTCTTTCAGCCTTCCTTTGAGGTCAACCCGGGAATGAAAACAACAGAAATTAGTTTGTTTTTGCTAATTATGTTGTTTAGCGTGTGGCAGAGAGCTTTTTTGTTTTCTTATGAATCTCTTTTTGCTTTGGCTCCCGCAAAATAGTTTTGGGCGCGAAAAATAATCACAAAAAAACGCGTCGCCGTTATTAAAAAAAGTAACATAAAAAGCTTTTTCCAATTTTCTTCAATTGTCATTAAAGTGTTAAGTAGAATTTGATTTTAACGATAATGTTTGCTACGCACAACCACAGTCATGAATAAATAATAATCAGAAGCCGTCACCAGCGGAACACACCACAAATTGATGGAGCACGGCGCGAGGTACATGACATGCCGAACGGCAACTTTGATTTGACGACCAATAAATCAGATGTTTCCGGGTTGCTTTGAATTCAAGGCGAGCGAATTATGAACAGATGTCGCGGTCGACAAATCTATCGCCGAAAATCCCATTCCAAGTGCCGTACAAGCACGTGATTTGTTTTTGTGTTTTCAAGCACTACAGTACACTGCCATGAGAATACTGTGAATTTAATATAAATTGTGTTAGCAATAATCTAAATTGGGTGAATCTAGTGTTGCATTTATTTAAATTTTACTCATAATCGGATCACATCTTATCGTAAAAACACTTTAAAGCAGAAATTATGACAAAGACAGCGACAAAACAATAGAGTATTTATTCAAATAGAGCAGTGTTTATCAAAGTGAGCCACTTGCAGGGAGGAATTTGAAAATTTTACTACGATCAATGGTGGATATTGGGCGAGGCGAATGAGGCAGTTGCCTCGGGCCCCCTCTTTTTTTGGTGGCCCCCCTCGAAAATAGCACATATAGTTTCATTTCGTTGCAGATGTTTTTTAGAGATCATTATGAAGTCGGGACGAAAAGTGGGAAATGCAAGATTGATTCGAGGTGAAGACTTTTTGTTTTTTAGAGATCACCATGATTTTGGGAGAAAAAAGTGAAAGACGAGATCAAAGCTCTTTTTCTTTTTAAGAGAACACCAATTTTTGAAAATCCTTGCCTCGGGCCCCTGAATTTAAATACTCACCACTGATCATCGAGGTATTGTTTTTAAGAAGGGGAAATGATGGTACCCAAGTCCTGAAAGACGGGAATGTAGTAAAAACTTTTGAGAACCACTGAAATAGAGGATGAGCAGTATATCATTCTGTGTCATGAATTTGTGATCATTCTTCAGGGCGCATTATATTTTTCTGATTAAATTATTTTTGCTGAGTTTATTATTTTCCGTATAACCCCATGGTCCAGCTTAACAGTAACTGGGCTAATACGCGTTGAAGTGTGTGCGGTGGGCCTCTACGATATGCGCAGGTCTTTGTGATAATGTATAAGAGGCTCGTCATGTCGTGTAATTGCGAAAGCAGCGAATTTAAATCCAAAAAAACTCTCAATTCGGCCTTCTTGTTAATGTGGATAGATTCAAAAGCGCATATTATTATTTTTTTTGATTAATTAGGGCCATAGGCGTACCAGCCAAAAAATTTGGGGGGCAGTGAAGTTTTGCCCAGATTTTGCGACGTTTGTCCAAATCATGATTTTCTAGCACATTATGGATAGGACAAAAAATTGTCTTGCAATTCTCGAACCAAGAACAAATTTTGTCCTAAAATCTTGGTGATATCTAAAAAAAAAGGTCTTCACTTGAATTCAGTCTCGTATTTTCAATTTTCGTACCAAAAGCAAGGTGTTTTCAAAAAAAGAAAAAAAAGAAGGTCTTTACTTAAATTTGGTAACTATTTTTTGCAGTTGATCATCGTCACTGCCCTAAAATTTCTGACTTTGCCCAAATTTTTCATATCGCTGCACGAAAAATTCTGGTTTTGCCGAAATATTTTCTTGTCACTGCCCGAAAAATTTCAGTTTTGCCCAAATCTTAGAAACTTGGGGGCGATTGCCCCCCTGCCCTCCGGCAGGTACGGCTATGACTAGGGCGCATTTTAACCAATAAAATGGGACAAACGTTATTACTCTCATGACGACAATTTCACACGCTCGTCTTACTTTAAAACGAACTAACTAGATTAAAGTCTGATAGGAGAAAAAAACAATAAAAATTAACACAAAGTTAAACCACCAAAAACATAATATTTCAAAAGCAAAAATTACGCAAAAGCGCGCCGCGTGCTCGCGGTGCCCATGTCCGCAACATCAAACCCGGGTGGACTCATGGGTACTATGACCGCAGCGATTGCGCGACGTTGACAACGTGTTAGAATTAACCGGTCCGGGAATCGAACCCCAGCCTCAAGCCACTGAGTTTGACTACCAGACAGTTTTCTTTGGTAAATTGAATGTGAATAAACACTTTCAAGACATTATTTAAAGAATGTAAGATTGTAATGTAATTCAGTATCATCGTTAGCAGAAAGTTAATATAATTCAAATTCTTAACCACCAGCGTGATAAACTTTTTTTCAACTAACATTACATATCGTTTGAAAATATAAACAATTTTAAGCGGGAAAATTTAAATGGTTAAACACATCGGCTTTTTCAAAATAGTTTATTAAAAACAAAAAATTGTCTTCTTACGTATAGAAATTCGCACTTTTAATTGAAAACAGCAACGAATAAGTTTGAATGAAAATAGCCACGTAAATTTAAAAAAGAAAACAATGGAACAGCTGAAATGATTTAACATCAAAAAAATATGGCTGCAACCAAAATAATTGATTGAGATAATTCAATATTTTCAGTCAGCCAGCTTTCTAGCTAACATAAAAAGCATCGCAAAAGCTAATAAGCATTGATCATTATTCAAAAGAAAGTATATTTAGACAATAATTTCTTGCTTTTATAGTAACGTTGCATTATTAATTTCACAGAACTGCGAAGCGTTTTTGCTGCATTGTTGCTCTCAAATGATGTTAAATGTTTGTTTCCCAGATGTTTGCAAGAAATGAGATGTTGTCATTTCTAGCATTTTTTTTAGAAACGGTGTTATTACGAAAATATTTTGCCTTAATGTGATGATCAAGCTTTTTTAATATAAGTGCCTTCCTCGTTTAAAACTTTTTTTTATTCTTTCCAATACAACGCAAACAGATAAAATTATAAAAAAATTTGATAATTTAAAATTTTGATTTATTTCAACTTTAAAATCTTTGTGGAATTTGCTTAATGCTTCTCAAAACTGTTAAAAGTAAATTTTTTTCCGGAGAAAATTTTTTCTAATTGGAAAACAAGTGCTTTGTGCCCACATATTGCTCTTTAGAATAACATGAAGAATTAATTATTCCAACAGCAAAGAGGCTGCAGGTATTTCACAAAAAAGAATTATTTTATTTGCTAGTTTGCTTTTACGAGAAGACCAAATTACCTTTTGAAACAACTATTTGAATTTTTTCCACTTTTAACAAAACTGTGGTTAGATTTTTACTTAAAAGCATTAGTTAGCATGAGGTTCTATATACTGTTTCTTTTAATACTTTTTCCTTTAAAGCGTGTATCCAAAAGTTGACAGTTTGTAAATGGCAGCCCTGTAAGAAGTTCTAACAACCATTTGGACACCAGAGAACATATTTTGACTGTGATTTTATCGTCCGAAAATTTTATTTAAAATTGTTTCGATCTTTAATTTAAGTTTGTATTCAATTAAATTTATGTGGTTTTAAGCTTTGATTTTATTTAAAGTTTTTTAACAAAACCGGAGACAAATTGAAGGATAAAACGAATCCTGGATAGGGCATTAGATGTTAGAAACTGTTTAAGATAAAGAAACAAATAAACCAAAATTATAATGAGGCAACTGTGGAAAAATCTGGTACTTACACTTTTTATTTTTTGATTTGGTAACGGGCAAGTTTAAATTGCACAGCCTTTTTGTTTAATCATTTCGCTTCCGTTTCAATTTTCGCTTCTTTACCCCAAATTGAAGTAGCGAAAAGCGCATTTAGATTTGCAGCTCCCCAAATATGTTCTAAAAAAGTTGTTGTTTTGTTTGGACAGAATAATTGGCTTCGTTTGGTTAAATTTACGTTTTCTTTTAATTTGATTGAAAATGAAAACATAGCTTTAGTGTAAATTGAAATTCAAGAAAATTAAATGTTAAATGCTTTGGAATTCCTTCAGGAAGGAAATCCATTACAGTGATTGCCCTGATTTTTTTTCAAGTAAATTTTTCTACATGTTTGCGCAAGCTTTGCCCAAGATTATTGGTTTAACTTTTTTAATTTGGTTCCATTCGGCATCTTTTTCTAAACACTTCTGCAGATAAATTTTTATTAACATGAAGAAAAATTTTCAAAAAAGACTGGGTCGAGAAAAAATGTCTCATGTCAAAAGTGTTTTTGCTTCTTTAAGGTTGCAATTAAGTTGAGAATCAGAATTGAACTCAACATCAGGAGTTGGTAATAAAAAGGCTGAAGATAGTTTGGTGACAAACCTCGTCAAAGCAAGGTATGACACAGATTTTTTGAAGTCTTGAAGATGATGAGATATTGAACAATTTTTGAATTATAACAAACCGAATTAAAGTAACCAACCAAATCAAAACAAAAATAATTTCTGTGATAGGACAAAATAACACAACTTTGACGCAAGCAAATTTTATAGGTTAGTCCTACACCATTCAGAAAATAGGTTTAAAGCAAATTTAAATGTGTGATTCACCTGTATGATAGATTTCAACTCCATTTGTCTTTGGTGCAGGGCTGACACTAGATTAGAAACATCCCTTGACAATTGATTTTCTTCATTTGAAGCTTGTTCCTATCAAAAATAACAATATTACAAAAACAACTTTGAATTTCAAATCATGGAATCCTTTTGAGCAAGTTGACATCATTTTAAACAAACAATAAAGTTATATAAATGCATAAAACATTCAAAAAATTAAGTTAGCTTAAGTGTTTTCAAAAGATTCTAATCAATAGTTTTACGAAATTTCCGAAATCAGTTAAAAGGCTCCATGATGCTGGAAAGTTTAAAGAGCGCTGTAATCAAATATTACAAACGTTTTTCCTTAATTTTTCTTTACAAGAATTTAAAATTTATTTAATGGGTTGAGAATCCGTCAGCAACAATAGATAATTCTAGAATCATAGATACACAATTCTAGTCACTGAGAGAGACCAGACAGAGGGCCGGAGACAGAGACTGCGAGAAACGCAGAAAAGATTTGTAAAGCGTTTCGACGTTGGCCGAGAAGAACGAGAGTGTTGAAGTTAAGAGTCGCATAACGTGGAATTGGTTAACATCTGGGCTGACAAATAATCATAATAAACGGAACTTTGAAAAAAACTTTAAGCAATTGCGAGCAAAGTTGCGTTCGTCGATTTTTCTAGTCAAGCAACCGTTTAGCATCTAAATTGGTATCTGGTCAAAATATCATCAATATCCAAAATATCAACTGACCGAAATATGAACAACCAAAATATCAACTTTCGATATCCAAGAGCCTCCATATGGTTGGATGGTGAGAGGTTAGTTGAAGCACAAAACCTCTGTGCCACCCTTCGACGGAGTAGTGACCGCGAGACTTAATTTTGGTAGTGGACATTTCGGTCAGTTAATATTTTGACACTAAACCTCTAAATCAGTGTTTCTCAAACCATGGGTCGCGACCCAAAAGTGGGTCGCCAAGGCTATGCGGATGGGTCGCGAAGGCTTGTAAATTACCGCGCGTAAAAGAAATATAGATGTGCGCGCACAAAAACCTTTTTTTTTTAGAGGTCACTACGTTTTCCTTACGCTCAGTCAAATTTATTTGGGTCGCAGTCATCTTTGCAAATCGTTGTTTTTAGGTCGCCGAAAAAAAGGCTTGAGAAACACTGCTCTAAATCAGCGTTTGCCTTACGTATCACGCTACTTTCTTTGTCGATAATCGGCTTTCAGTGAGTTAGCCGATCGCCTTTTCCCCGTGAGAATAAAGTCGCTGGCTTTGTAGTTTAAAAGGAGCGTGGCAATGAAAAACAAAAATATCGACGAATCGAATGGAAAAAATCAATTCTGATTGGGATGGCCAGTTTGTTCATTTTCACAAAGAAATAATTAAATTGAATCTCGTACTACTTTCGCTTTCTTGTAAGAGTTCTCAAAGACATTTATTAAGAAGCAAACCAAGCAATTAACGCTTTTCTTTTGTTCAATAATAAACTTAAAAAACAAGTTTCGATTTTGTTTGTTTTTTGAAGATTTCAACAACATTAGCTGCTTTGATTTTTGTTATTAGTGGTGTTCTCTGTTTCCCCTCAATAAAGTCGTCAAAATTAAATATAAAAAAACTGAAAAATTCAAAATATAACAAGTCAAAACATTTTAAATGACAAATTTTTATACGAAAGTTTGTTGTAGGGCGGGAAAAGTTTTGTAAACTGCATCTTAAACCCACAATTTTCTTAAAGGAGAATGAAAACTTAAAAGAGAATGATAGAAATGTTAAACTTATAATAATTTTTAGGCGACCTTTTCCGACATGGTTTGAAGATGACAAAATATTACGGTCGAGAAATTTTTTTCGAGATTTTTATTTTATAAAGCGATTAGTGATATGACTATAACTTCGGTCTGCTGTATAAGACGGCTGAGCAGAGGAAAGTGACACAAAATGCCTTTTTCAAAGCAACATTAAATAGACGGGCCAGGATTTGAACTCAGAACATGTGGATCAGATCGCCGTTAATACGACACTTTGATCTCTCGGCATCGTTGTTTGTCAGGCCTACGAGTTACCATCAAATATTAGCTGCTTTAAAAAAATGATTCTCCGAATTAGCTTTGATGTCGATTTGGCAACCTCGGCGTGTGAGTAAAAGTAATTACATGTTTCTACAAATGGAAAAAAAGTCAAAGAAAAATTTTAGCAAATCAATATATCAAAAAAATTTTCCTGATGTAAAACAATTACGAATCAGGGCAATAAAAATTTCTAGAAAAATAAGCTTTAATTCATTAAAAAAAAAATCGTATAAAAACCTCTACTTTTGACCGAAATATATAATTTCTTTGTAATTTACCTCTGCGTTTTTCTTTGCTTTTTGAAGAGAGAGTAGAATTTTTTGATTGTTTGCATATCGTTGTTCTAACGACGCAATTTTATCATCCAAATAATCGTTGAAGACATTACAAACTTGAAGAAAAAACTCCTGCAAGTACAGCCAATTTACTTAATCACTATCGCCTTATTTGAGCTAAATATTAATTTAACTATTGGTATTTTGATGGTTTTTCGGTTAATTTTGCTTTATTTTTTTGAACCCATGGGCCGATGTAAAACAAAATACTGTTGCGCAAAGAATTTTTTTAATAGATCAAACTTAAAACAAAACAAAAAAAATTTTAAGATTTTAACTGCAGTCATTTAGGATCAGAATTTTATTATTTTCTTTAAGAAGCCATGGAAGCTTCATTTTCTCCAGCATTATCAATAAATTTAAAACACATGCCAATATCGAATTACTAGAAGTGCTATAAAATCTTGAAGCTCTCTGGTTTATATCGAAGGCTTACTCTTATCTTTGTCAACTGTTATCATTTTTAGCATCTGTTCAGAATAGGAAAATATTATTGTCTTCTGTTGTTGCGTGCATGTGTTTAATCAACTTCAATAAAAAATTAACGAAGGCCAGATGAACACCTTTCTTTGTTAAATAATTTTTGATGTTAATGGGTAGAAAGAAGTTTAGCGCCTTTAATGCAGAAAAGTAACTTATTACTTCAAATTATATGTTTTTTGGTGCAAATATCTTTCGGTTTAATGCTATTGCGTTCATATACATTTCAGTCTTCTAGTAATCTGGTTGAATCAAGCAAACTGCAGTTATAGGTCCATTATATTGATAATTCACAATAGGGCTCCGAACTTTGGCTCGAACTCAAATATATGGTTGAGTTTGAGTTCATAATTTAAGTAATTTTGAAAAAAGAATAATTAACATTTTACTGAAGTTAAACTTGAACCAATTTGAAAATTTTCAGACAATAAAAAAATTCGTTTGTAACTGGTTTACAGAGGGAAGAGTGCGGTAAAATTTAGACTCTGTTAGTTAGAGGTAGGCCTATGGGCCCTTTGCACTTCACCCAAGCCTACACTCGAAAGGATTGATATTTTATTAGCTACAAGTTCACGTTACTTACTATGTCGCTTTCTTCATTGTTTTCTATTTCTGCGGAACTTTGCTGAAAATTAAAGACATTTCCGCTGTCCCCAGCAACTGCCATAAATTCTGATCCAACAGAGGACGAAGTTGATCCTGTGGAACAGGAAAACCCCTGATCAAATACATCCCCAGGATTGGTCTTTTTAAGATAGTTTCTTGATGGACTACGATTGGGATCAGCCATCTTGAACGACCTGGGCGACAGTTGAGCCAGCTTTTGAAAATAGGGGCTTGATAGCGGCGACCTTTCAACACCTACTGGTTGAGGCAGGGTAAGATTAGTCTTTTTGTTTTTTTTCTTGACATTCTGTGAAATATCTTTTTCCATTGCTGACTTTTAAAAGTCGTTTTTACATTTCTTGTTCACAAATTTTTAAGAAAACAAACAGCAGCTGATTAAAAACTTTATTTAAGCTCCGGCTTTGACGTCATTGTGAACTAAACAAAAACAACATTAAAAGTTAATCAGCGCAAATATTAATCAACTTATCTTCTTTTACTATTTTCATACCAAAAATCTATCAATAGATTAAGAGGTGTAAGCTATTCTTGTACACAACGTCAGAGCACATCCATATTCGCTATCAATATGCGTGGCTAGCGTATAATAATAGTTAAGATTGAAGGCAAGTTCGTTTTTTTATTCTTTCTCAGCATTTCTTATGAAACTTATTGCATTAAAGAAATAAAAACAAACTGCCAAAAGTAAACCTAATGAATATTTAAATAATGCAAGCTTACCAAAATTTGACTTGCTTGATTAAAAATCTCTTAATGGCCACTCGCAGTCACAGAGTGCTGTAGTTACGCTTTTTCAAATGTTGATTCTAAGCTTATTCTATTGGGAGTCATAATTGAAGCGCTTTGCACAAACTGAGAATAGAACAATAAAAAAAGCTGTGACTAACAAGCTGTTTACATAACGCATGGCTTCTGCTACAATCTGTTTGCATAGCAACAGCACTATGCAAAAGTCAATAAGGTATCAACAAATCAATGATCGATTATCATGATGTCCTGCAAATCTGTAGCTGCTCATCATCAGTTAGATTGTTGCACGATTAACCAGTAAAAGTAAAGCATGACAATAGATTTCATAATTCTCTTTAATAAATGCGTATAAATCAACTCCTAACTTAGTCACTATTTTTTGTTTTTAAGGATTCGTCTCTTGTAAGCCATATCAATTCATGCTAATTTAACCCTTTGATATCGTAGGCGAAAAAGGGCCATTTTTGCCTTTAAAAATAAAATTGTTCTACTTTTACAAGATTTTAAAGTTATACTCTGATATGGTTATTAGTTGAACTTGCTATTACAAATCGATCTAATATGACAAGCAAGTATCTTTTGTCGCGCCTTGATTGCTGCTTGCCGCAGAAGTTTTACGTTTTTTTTTTTATGCAGTTGCAGTTATGTTGTGGTGGTTTGTGTTTATTTGGTAATCGGTTAGTTTAGAAGTTATATGTTATTAATTTTTTTATATTTAGGCGTGTCTCGTTTTGGTGTAATAAATCTTGATTTCAGGCAATCTTACGTGTAATAGTTTCGCAACACACTTTTTACCACTGACTGAGAGTTTTTAAATCTAATGGAACTCTTGCCGGCTTAAAATGCTTGTTAACAGGCCTGCATTTAAACGCACTAAAGGCCCGTTGTAAGCCAACCAGTCAATAATATTTTCGTTTAGATTCTTCTAAAGGATTGTGTTTCGCATCATGATTTTTTTATGTTTTGCATTTTTTATAGCAGAGATTGGTTTAATAAAAGTAGGACTAAAGCGTGAACTTTTAATATTGTCGTGGTTTTGTCTAAACGAAATTAAGTTACATAATTCCTTGCATATTGTGCAAGGAATTGTGTAACTTAATTTCGAATTTCAACTCGTTAGTTGAAAGCTTTCACAATCAGGGGGGCCGGAGTCGGGAGGGCAAGGGGCAAGGGCAGGAGGATTTGGGGGCAAGCAATTTTAGAGAACACTATATTTTGGGACGAAAATCGATAATTAGGATGCCGATTGAAATTGATGACCTTTTTTTTAGTGATCACTAGATTTTTGCACTAAAAACGGTCACGATTACGAAAGATGCTTTTTTAAAAAATCAGGGTTGCCAAAATCGGCATTTGCTTGGATCGAGTACCTTTCGACAAAAAAAGTGCCTTTTTTACTTTTGCCCCCCCCCCCGCGGCAAAAAAACTCCGGTGCCCCTGTCCACAATGTACAACAGCAACAAAGCACCTGCCGATTGGTATAAAAATAGAACAAAATTTCACCTGCAGGGAGCCAAAACAGAAAAATACCACTTTGTTGCAATAAACAAATATATATTGACTGCATTAAGTAAAATCTAGTTTTTACCACCCTATCAAGCGCTTGTGCTTTACAAATACATTTACACGAAAAAAAATGCACCAGCAGCATTCGTGCAGTTGCAACATATTCGACAAATAGTTAAATTTCGAAAGAAAACATAAAATGCAGTACTTTAAAGAGATTATACAAAAATAACTATAGTATAAGAGCCGCAATTGTAGTTTGGTAACAAGTTTCAAGCTCCTTCGTTCCCGCAGGTAAAGAAGTAAAAAAAAAGAGGCAGATACATGTTTTTTGATCATCTTAAACACCAAATTACTCGATTAAGCTGCTTCATAACAATACCGACGCAAAACCTTTGTACAGGGTGTCCAGAAAGTTTCGCCCGATTTTATATTAATAACAATTGTAAGTTTAAATAAATTTTATTGTATAATAAATGAGAACTACAAGCACAATAAGAACTATTAATAAACAAAGACAAAAGAATAATCAATTATCAATCGGATAGCATTTCATGTAGCATTTCATCGCAGCCCAAGGAAATCCATTCGTGTTGCATCAAATGAACTTGATATTTCTCGAAGCACAGTTCACAAAGTTTTACATAAACGACTTCGGCTCCATGCTTACAAATTACAAATCGTCAAGATCTTAAGAGAACACTTGGCGCGAAATTGAGTATCGCCTTGACATATTGAGAGCAACAAATGGAGCACATGTTGAAGTCTATAAATAGCATGGAAAATTAAATTCTTGAAATATGGCTATTACTTGAACTGCTAGAAATTTTTAAATATAAAGCTTTAATAAACAAACTTTACCTTGCAAAAAACTGTATGATTTTATCTACTTTAGTTATTTAGCAATAAAATTTTGAAAAGTGTTCAAGACTTTATGGACACCCTGTATAATAAGAAATAAGAAACACGTTCACAGTATTAATTTAGCGTGAAAAAGAAAGAAACTTACAGCACTTTTCCATGATAGTGTAAAAATGGCTTGTTCGTTTAAAATCGGCTAACGGCCAATTTCATGAATAAGTAAATAAGGTTATTCTGCCCAAGATCTATCTTAATCTCACTCAAAGCTAAGATTACCTTTTTCTATGAATAATAAACTACCAATTTACCTTCAATGACATGCTTAAGATATAGATTGATCCGATCTAATCTGTCTTTTTGTATAAAGTCGAAATTCTTTATTTTACCCAACCATTAAAGTTTGTTTGAATAAATCATATTCACCAACAAATTAATTAAACTTTTACCAAAGTCAATCCTCTATTTTGTTTGTTTTAAGCTAAACATTTCAATTTTAAGGTAATTTTCAGGGCATAGGCAAAAAGTATAGTGATCTCCCAGCAAAAGTCAAAAAGCGCCGTGGACCCAATTTCACATGCAGGTGGTTAGGCCTGTAGCATAATTAAGAAAGTTTTTGTAAAAATAAGATTCCCAGCACATTTTGAGAATTTTGTTTAGCATCACTAAAAACGGCAGAATTAAGAATCTAACAAGGAACCAATTTTCAATTTACTTATATATACATATATATTATATATAAGCTTATAACAAAAGTGATAAGACTGCCAGAAGAGAGCTAAATGAAAAATCCAAAGCAACAAATTGGATTATAAAAGCCACGCAAAAATTTTATTAAATTAAAAAACCACAAAAGCCTGTTTCAACTTCACGGCTCATCAAAAGTGATTCTTATTCAAATAGACCCTGATTTGATAAAATTTTTGTGTGGTTTTTCTAATTTACTATACAGTATATATGTACGTATATATATATAGTAATTATCATTTTCGCACTCAATGTGTTCTTCTACTTGTTGGCGAGACAAAACAAAATCAGTATTTCAGCGGATCGATTAAACGAAACTTGTGATTCCTAAATAATGGAATTGGTTTTGAAAACGTTTAAATGTACAGGCACTCCCCGACTTACCAACATTCGACTTACGAACATCCGTAGATACGAACAAAATATCCTGCAAGTTCGAATTCGTATTTAGTGCAAAATATGAATTTTGGCTACTAACCAAAACCGCACAGGATTGGAGCATAGATTTTTTGATAAGATTTACGACAATCGACTTTGTTATCACCAAACAATAGGCATTCACCCTGTTCCTAGTCAACAATCGCTACAAATGTCTATGAAAATTCCTTTTTGCGGTTTTTAAAACTACTGTGCTGTAGGCTACAGTACGCTGTTGCACTGTAAACTACGAAGTCTAGCAGCAGTGATTTTTTTTTGGAAGAAAATCTATTACTCTTAGCCGAATATACGAAGCACGAATAACCCACAATGGATATTAAGAAGTGTCAGGCTAGTGATACTAGTGGTAGTGCTAAAAAACGACAAGCCATCTCGATGGAAACAAAAGTGACGATAATAAAGAAGCTTGATAGTGGTGAAAAAATGGTGAATATTGCCCGCACGTTCAATATGAATCGTTCCACTATCGGTACGATTTACAAGAGCAAAGACTGTATTATGAAACATGTGAAAAGTGCAGTGCCTATGAAGTTTACCATTATCATCAAGAAACGGGGTAAGCTAATAGAAGAAACCGAAAAACTTTTCAGTCATTGGATGGAGCACCAGTGGCAGCGGCGTGTAAGGCTTAAGGCGCGTTTACAGCCGTTTACAGTACTTTTTTGAAAAAATACTGTAAACGGCTGTAAACGCGCCTTTAGTCTCACGTTCATTCAGGAGAAGGCAAAGTCAGTTTTCAAAGACTTGAAGGCTAAAGCTGGTGAAAGTGCGGAAGAGGAAACATTTGCTGCAAGTCATGGGTGGTTCCAACGCTTCAAGAAACGAGCAAACTTGCATCATGTTTCTGCTTCCGGTGAAGCAGCGAGCGCTGACGAAGTGGCTGCCGAGAAAAACTTGATTAACCTAAAAGAATTTATTGATGCCGGTGGTTATGCTCCTCAATAAATTTTCAATGTGGACGAGACCGGCCTCTTCTGGAAAAAAATGCCCGAGAAAACGTATATTAGCCTTAAAAAAAAGACGATGCCAGGGTTTAAGGCTGCAAAGGATAGATTAACCTTGATGCTGCACGGCAATGCTTCGGGAGATTTTAAGCTAAAACCACTAATAGTTTACAGAGCAGAGAATTCACAAGCATTGAAGAACATCAAGAAAAGTTATCTTCCTGTAATTTGGAAGTCTAATAAAAAAGCTTGGGTGACACTCGCTTTATTCGAAGACTGGTTTTCCCACCATTTTATACATGAAGTCAAATTCTATTGCCGGAAAAAGACATCCCTTTCAAGATTCTCCTAATCTTGGATAATGCACCTGGCCACCCACCAAACTTGGATAATTTTCATCCAGATGTGAAAGTTTTGTATCTACCCCCAAACACAACTTCAATTCTTCAGCCGATGGATCAAGGTGTTATTGCCAATTTTAACAAATATTACATTCATCCTTCGTACAGGCAAGCACTAAAAGCAGTGAAGGATGATCCTAATATGATCTTGAGTGACTTTTGGAAGTCATTCAATATCTACATGTGTATTAAGCACACTGATGCCGCATGGCGTGAAGTTTCTCATACCAGCATGAACGGTGTTTGGAAGGCTTTGTCTCCGCAGTTTGTTAACAGTGTTCAAGGAGAAGATCAAGAAGAGGGCAAGAAAATCCTTAAAAATCTCGTTGAAATATTTAAAAAGCTGGACATCAATCTTGGAGGAAAAGGACTTCCAAAAGCTGTTCAAGTCCCATTTGCAGGAACTGCAAACGAAGAACTAGTGGAATTGGAAACCATGCAAGGACAAGAGGAAGATGAAGAAGAGCTTCTCCCTGTGAAGAAATTTCGAACAAAGTTAATGGCCAATAGGTTTAGTTTTATGGAGAAAGCTCTCACTATTTTTGAGAATCAAGATCCAAATTTTGAGAGATTCTCAAAAGTAGCAACAAGCGTCCGCGATTCCTTCCAGTGCTATCGCATTATCTACGATGAAAAGAAAAAAAGACAGTGCAAACATCCTTAAACCAATTCTTCAATAAGCGTAGTGATCCTCAAGAAAACGTCAAATCTGTGGAAAATGGCCAAGAAAACGTAGAGTCAATGCCTTTATCTCCGCTGCATTCTTCGTCAAACGCTGCTTCCTCCTTCGACAAACCGCTGTAACTCCATAACACACCGTACTGTTCACTGTATATTTATGTAAATGTATTTTGTGTTCGTATTTTATGTTTGTGTCTTTAGAATAAGAAAACAAGTTCAATGTGTTACGTATGTGATTCAGAAATGTTTGGTAGGCATTTGTATATAAACTGTGCACCGAATAACAGTGCTGTACAGAGGACATACCAACTTACGAACAAATTCAACATACCAACAAACTCGTTCGTAATTCGGGAAGTGCCTGTAGCTGAGCTGACTTTTCTGCTTGAAGAAAGTGGTAGAGTAGAAAAAGCGGACTCTCCACAACACGCATTTTCGGTTTCTTCGTTGCGGCTGTGTCGTCGACGCTGAGTCTTCTACAGCTGATGTATACGCTCGGCGTATTTGCTTGTTTTGTTAAATTTTATACGCCTTGCGTAGGAATTTGGCTAAAACAAACAAATGTAACCCAACCGTATATGACAGCTATAAGTTCGGCAAGAACTATTATGCCTTTGCTATTTTCTTCGACGTTTATCTTTTTTGGTCCGTCAATCAAAAAAAACAAGCGCATAAAGATCTTTAAATTCTTCATTTTTGGTAACAAAGAGTTTAATGTAGTGGTTATTTATCGAAAAACAACGCTTCTTGTATAACCTTAATTCAAGTATTACCCGTTTTTTTTATGTACTGTTATTGCTAATGCCTTTGTGACCGAAACATTTTTATCGAGATTTATTCTTCTCAAATCGCATCGTGTTACTTGGCGCTACAAGTCGAGAAGTCTTTGACTAGTAACGAGATTTAAGTATTTCTGAAAAGCAAAACATTTTTTGAAAGCTATATCAGCGTTTTCATTTATTTTACGCGAGATTTCTGTAGATACCTATCTGGACGAAGTTTTTCTTAGATTTTGATTCAGTTTTCATACGGTTTTCAAATGAATTGACCTGGTAACTAGTTCAATATTCTGTATTCAAACAAATTGTTTTTAAAAGTAGGCAACTGACCAATAGTATTAGAAACACCCTCGTTTATATAACATCATAAATTTATAAAACATTGGGTGGTACTTGCAAATATAATGGAATAATTTTAACAGTAATTTTCTAATTGACCATACATTAACGCGATAAATATACCGTAAGAGCAATGGTGAAAATTTATACAATTTTAGTTTTATTTTATTAATTTTAGTTCTACATATCTATAGCTCTAAACATGGACCAGAAACCTAAAAAACCCAAAGATTTCAACTAACTTTTGATCAAATACGACCAGCCATAGCCTCAAGGTGATACAAATGAAGAAAGCGTTGTCAAAATTATAGTGGTGTGGTGTAAAAATTAAATGCTGAGTAACTATTTAGCGTCTACGAAAAGCTAGAGGTTCTAACAGCACACTTGAGCACAGAGATCTCCAACCTGGTTTCATTATGGGCCAAATTTTAAATTAAGCCAAAATCGGCGGACCGCAAAAAGGTCTTCACTTTGAATCGGACTCTGATTTGCGATTTTCTTCGAATGTGACCGCGAAACTCATTTTGGAAAAACATATCGAAAAACTTGGAATATAAGTGGGCCGCAGGTTGGATATCTCTGGCCTATAACAATTTTGTTTAAATCAGTGGCGTGCGGTCAGGGCATGCAATAGGAATTGCATGACGAACTTTTGTGCGATGAGGTAGATATCGTTGAATTCGATGAGAAATATTACTTGTTCGGGATGAAATCTGAGGTCGATCCGAGACGAAGACCCATTTTTTGTGTTGTTTTAGAGCAGTGTTCTTCAAACTTTTTTTATCGAGACCCATTTTGCACAGCCAAATTTTTTCGCGACCCCTAAGAAAAGGTCTTCACCCAATCGATTTCTGATTCTGCTATTTTTCCCCGACTTCAAGATGTTATCTAAAAAAAAAAAAAAAAAAGGTCTTTACCTAGAATCGATCTCTCATTCCTCTATTTTTGCCCAAAAATCAAGGTGTTCTCGAAACCAGCGGTTCCCAAACTGTGCGCCGCGAAAGTATGCGAAAGTTGTTGTACTTACTGCTTTTCTCACAATAATTGCAGAGTGAAGGTTATTAGCAGCAACTTCCCTTCAGAGAACGATTCCGATTGAGGACCTTTTTCAAACAGCCTGATTTTGGGAGGGAAATAGAGAAAAATAAGGAAATCGGATATAAAATCGAAGTGAAGACCTTTTTTTTTTTTTTTAGAGAACACCCTGATTTTCGGAGAAAAAAAGATTGTTCAAAGAAGTAATGGAACTGAATACCTTTTTTCATTACGGCGCCGCGAGTATTTTTAAGTCTTCAAAGGGCGCCGTGAAAAAAAAAGTTTGGGAACCGCTGCTCTAAACAAAAAAAAAAGAAAAAAGGTTTTTACTTCGAATTAATCTTGTATTTCGCTACTTTTCTTCCAAAATCATCGTAATCTCTAAAAATCTCAAATTTAAAATCTCGCGACCCCCATTGAACCACTTTGCGACCCACCAGGGGGTCGCGACCCCCAGTTTGAAGAGCCCTGTTTTAGAGAATACCGCGGATTTAGGACGAAAAGTAAGAAATTGGAGACTGGTTTGAAGTGATGACCTTTTTTTTCTTTACAGATCACTACATTTTAAGGACGAAAAGTGCATTACCGGGAACAATTTCAGGCGATGACCCTTTTTTTTTTTAGAAAGCCGTGCAGTTTCAGGAGAAAAAGTGCATTACCAGGCAACAATTTTAAGTGATGACCTTTGTTTTTTATAGAGATAAGCAAAAGCAAAAATCTAGGACATTACTACTAAAAGTTACAATCCAGTAAAATATTGCATGTCTCACTCATTAATTACCCATAACATACTCATTTTCTTGACCAGATTCTGGCATGCAAATTGCATGGCCAGACTCAGAGGTCACCGCACGCCACTGGTTTACACTGAAAAAGTTTTGTGGGCGCACTACTGCATGTTTTAGTGGCAAAACTACAATGCTGTCAACATCTTTTCTTTACTTTGAGCTTTATCAAAGCGGCTCAAATTTATCTTCAGTCCTCCTTGTAAAAGCAGAGTCGATGGTTTCACAGTAATTAAATGAAATTTCGGAACCGAAAAGTGCAGAAACTTGAAGCATACGATAGGCTACAACAAGCGGCAAAATTTTAAAGAACAATAATTTTCTTTTATCTCATTATTAAGATGGCTTTTTTGTACTTGCATATAGTTGTGAATTTATTGGTCGGCTTTTATAAGATTTTTTGGCATATTTTACGACTGCCGAATGATTAGCTCCAACCGGGTCTCTTTAAGGAGTTACCGTAAGCGATTTTTGTTCATGAAATTAACTCGGATCCCCCTTCGTTTACTATCGCTTCTTGAGAGATTTTTTTTCTTAGTTTCTTCTTTATTCCATCCTGGTGCTGAAAGGGGAATTCCGGGTTAGTTTCACCGAAAAAAATTGCTTACGGTGACTTCTTGAAGAGTTTCCTGTAGCCTGCAAAGTCTTTATCTTAAGCTGATTGATTGCAACTTGTTTAGCTTTGTTCCAGCGCGAAAAGAACAAAATCTTTTAAGTTGGAGCTGAACGACAAATTATTTTACCTTGCTTATTTCTGAAAATAGGTCAAACTTAAACGAGATTACTAATTTTTTCTCCTGTCACAAATTTACTAGCATCAACCACAACTCAAGTGAAACCATCAGTACTTTTTTTTTTTTTTATTTTTATCTCTATATTTAGCCTCCTGACTCGCAGAAAAGCGATGGAGGCGCTATACATAGGGTAAGCAAATACCCCGACCTGCTTCCGGAGATGCCAAGATATTGCTGTCCGCTAGTAATTTAGTAGAGATATGACTGCAATTTAGAACTGCTTGTCAAGACCACCAAGCAGGGGAAAGTGCCGTAAGTGTCTTTCCCAAGGACACAACAGAATGGCGCAAGTGGATTTTGAACCCGAGACCATGCTGATCATCAGTCCGGTGCTTTAACCACTAGACCACGCTGCCGACTTACCAGCAGCTAGTTTGGTCAGCAGTCGATTAAGCGACCAAAGACAATGCCCAGTTAATAAAAAGAAAAAAAGGTTGCAAAAAGCTAATTAGAGCTACATTGTTTACTCACATTGATGAGCAATAGAATGTTATTTTTTTAATCAATGTGATCCACAGAGTATGATTTAGACTTACAAGAAACACTATAAATTCATTTTTATTTTTAATTTAATAGTAATATAATAATGCATATTGCTTTTTAAGGTAATAGTAACAGTAAAATTTATACACCTCTTATGATTTTTTGGTCTCGTATTTTGTCCCAAAAGTTTTAAATTTAGGCAGCAATTCAAGTTTTTCTCATTTGTCGCAATTTAATATTTAAGTCTTTAGAATATAGTCTGATTTTTTATTCAAAAAAATGGAACCAATTTTCCAATTTTGATATCCTGCTGTAATTCTGAAATCATTTTTGAAAAGCTTGATATTGTTTTAGAACTTTATCAAAATTATTTTCATTAAACTACAATTTTTTTTCATTTTTTGATTTTCAAAAACGCAAAGAACTAACAAACCCCAAGTTTTTGAAATTAATAATATCTTAAAATTTTTAAGGCCTGAAAAAATATTTTGCTCGATAATTTATAAAAATTATATATATAAGAAAGGTAGGCTATACGCTACACCAAATAAAATTGTTTCTACCATTCTTAATCTAAGATTATTGCTTTTTTCACTGATTTGAATGATATCAAGAAAAAATTATTGAAAATGCATACAAATGTATAAATCGCGTAACAAAAGCAACCGATGTAAAACAACAAACCAATTAATCAATCAATCTTTTATTTAATCTCTATATACTGTAAATACTAGCTAAAGCATTGAGCTGTAATCAGTCAAAAAACAGACCTCGCTTCGACGTCAAAAAATAGCATGATTAGCCACCTTTGGCAAACATTTATTTATATCTTCTGAATTTGTTGCTGCGTCATATTACCTTTTGTTTTTCATTTTCTTTTTCTGCGTAAACTGCCTAAAAACATGCAAGATTTCATATTAAAAAACTTTTTTTTGTAGGTCACATTACCTTTCGTTTTCTATTTCTTTCTCTGCGTAAATTGCCTGGAAACACGCTAGATTTCATATTAAAAAAGCTTTTTTTTATAGGTAGGAACTACAAGCTAAAAATATTCTATGGCTTTAAAACTGTTTTCTTTTTATTATTTGTTTGGTTATAAATTTATAAAAAAAAACTCTTGTTTTTTCAATTGCCAACTCGTAGCAAACTCGGTCTATTTACATCTTTTCACAAAGAGCATATATTTAAAACACCTGATTTAGAATGAAAGCATATTTTACGCTGACCAGTGCAATTTTCGAACAGCAATTTAAACTTATTGAGCCAATACAATCGATGGAGATTCATAAGCTTTTTGTTTAACAAAGTTCAAATAGATTTTCGTGTCGGCTGCAAACTGATCGAACAGTAGTTCAAGTAAAACATTTACAAGTTTTACTGGTCTTATCTCTGCGAATCTACTGTCATGTGACTTCCCATCAAACACGCAGATTATTTGGTTTTTATATTTTATATTTTTTTTCTCTGTATTTATCCTTTTGACTAACAGGAAAACGTTGGAGACGTAATATTTAAAATTGATTCAAACCGAAAGCGTAGCGGAAAATTGCGCTTTCAATCTGAAACAAGTCGAAAAGTTGAAATATTTCAAGTGCAATCTTTTTCGGCAGACCATGAAAAGATTTGAGCTTTAGCAATTTTTTTACACTATTGGATTTTAGCATGAACAGTCTTTGCTCTTCGATTTTTTGCGCTTTCCGCCAAACGCTTTACTCTTTCTGCATAGTCTTAATCGAACTTTTAGAGCAACGTCGAGGGATTACCCACCTGTTTTTATTTAGTTTTATTCATTTAATTTAGAAACATTAATGTTGTGAAATAAGAAATTTGAAACAAAATTTATTGTACTGTCGGCAGGGTGGCCGAGTGAGTACAATCGCCAAATGATGGTGAAGACGATCGAGAGAGTTAAGGTTTAAAACCTACTCACGTCATTCTACAATATTGTGTTTTTGATTTTGTGTTATTTTGTGTTTCACGTCGTTCTGTAGTGCTTTTGAAAAAGACACTTTACAACACCTTTCCCTACTTTACGGTTTTAACAAGCAACTCTAAATATTAGTCACATCTCAAAATTAACCAATTAAAGTTTTCAACCGGACAAGCGGCTCTAAATTTTAGTTATATCTCTAATAAACAATAAAAAACCAAAATAAAAAAAATTTCAACCGGACAGCAATATCTTTGCATCTCCGGAAGCAGGTCTAGGTGATCGCTCGATGGTTTTCCTTAGCATTCCGCTTCCGACGTTTTCCTTTGAGTCGAAAGGATAAAGATTCTTTAAAAAGTCTTATTTCTATATTTATTTTTCTGACACGCAGAAAAGCGACGGAGGCGCTATACATAGGGTAAGCAATTACCCCGACCTGCTTCCGGAGATGCCAAGATATTGCTGTCCGCTTGAAATTTTTTTTATTTTGGTTTTTTATTGTTTATTAGAGATATAACTAAAATTTAGAGCCGCTTGCCAAGACCGCCAAGCAGGAAAAAGTGTCGTGAAGTGACTTTCCTAAGAATACAAAAGGAAGCGCAACTAGGTTTTAAACCGCGACCGTGTCAATCACGTTTGCCATCAATCGCGGCGCTCTTAACTACCAGACGCCGACAAATGGTAAATGAAAGAGCTAAAAACGGGCTGCATGCGGCCCGCAACGACTTTCTGTGCGGCCCGCAAAAGCCTCAAACAAATATTTTAAAAAAATAATAGTTTCTTTTTTATTAGCAATCACTGATTTTTACGTGCGAAAATTGGGACAGATTCAAAGTGAAGACCCTTGTTTTTGGAGATCACTTTATATTGGGAACGAAAATCAAGAAATCCGAGACAGATTGAAAGCGAAGAATTTTTTTAGAGATCACTACAGTGCGGCCCTCAAATAAGTAATTATACGTTTTTCAAAAATGCTCATTCATTCATTCAGTTTTTATTTGCAATCAAATTAATACGTTTCCGGATTGTCACGTGTTTGACAGTAATTGCGAATAAGGAGACAGCGGCTAAACCAGTTGTTCTCAAACTTCGGTGATTCGTGGCCCCTTTTTAGAGACTCTTAAACACCCGTGGCCCTGCGCTTAGAACATTGTTGGCAGCGTGGTCGAGTGGTTTAAAAGCGCTGGGCTTGTGACCAACATGGTCTCGGTTCAAAACCCACCCGCGCCATACTGTTGTGTCCTTAGGAAAGACACTTTACGGCACATTTCCCTGCTTGGTGGTCCTGGCAAGCAGTTCTAAATTAGAGTTCTATCTCTATTAAATTACAAGCGGACAGCAATATCTTGGTATCTCCAGAAGCAGCTCGGGGTAATTGCCGTCGCTTTCCTTTGCTTCAGGAAGATAAATATAGAGATAAAATAAATAAAATAAATTGTCCCAAAGTCAAGTGAAGACCCAAAAAAAAAAGACTATCACTTTGAAACTGTCTCTGATTTTTTTATTTTTGACCCAAAAATCAAGTCAAGACTAAAAACAAGGTTTCTGCTTGTGGCCCCTTGAGAAGCTTTTTGAAACCCTGTGCTAAACGATATACGTTTTTGCAATGCTTTTCAACTGGGTATACTGTATACCCAAGTATACCCAAGTGTATACAGGATCAAAACTAGAGTGTGCAACTGAGAATGAGTACAAGAGGGATATACAGCAGGACTACCCAATCCGTAAAGTCTTTGATGCGACTCGCAAAGCAGCTTTTAAGTAGATTTTCTATCCAGTAGAGTTTATTCGTTTTAGTTGAAAAAACACGTTGTATAAATTGAATACCTTTTTTTGATTTTTGGTCTTAAACTGAATTGCTGATTCTAATTAAAGATTAAAAGACAATGATTACAAAGTAACTCAAAATTTTGAAGTGAGAACCAAAAAAAGTTTTTATCAAGTCGTTTTTTACTACGATTTAAATCAGTTATTATGTTGAAGACCAAAATAAATGGCTTTTACTTTGATTTTAGTGAACAATAAACATTGCTGTTAAGGCCTGTTTCCACTACGAGCGTTGGGGGGATTATTCTTCGTTTTTTTATTGTTTTTTTAATTCTCTCAACGCTTAAGCGTAAAAAAACTACAGGCGTATTCTCCATGCATGCCTAGAAATTTTATAAAAAAATAATTATATAAAAAAATAAAAAAAATAATCTTGAAAAAAATTCTCAAAGTATAAAAATTTTGATGATATTATGTTGATTATTTTTTTGATATAACATTGATCAAACATTGGTTATTGCAACTCGGATCATTCAGTACAGCTTCAGCTAGAGTTTATCACTAAAATACAAAATGAAATTGGAAACACGCATGCAAAATCTAAGTTTTGACTTTGTTGCTAGAAGGAATTACGAGACCTACCGGCAGTTCTAAGAAATATTATAGATGCATATTCCATTGCAGAGATTGTTTTATCCAAATATTTATTTTCTTTTGCGAAATTTTTCTTAAATTAATATCTAAATCTCCGATTATTCAGCAGTTTGATATCGTATCTATGCATGCAGTTTTGATATTGCATGCACGCCCATGTTTATAGAGCGTGACGTTGTTGAAGAACTGATCTAGTATCGCTTGCTTCAAACTGCTTACGTTTACTCAGTACTCACATTCAGATGCAAATTATAGAAATTATAGAAAAAAGCAAGCTTACTCAGCACTTTTGCCTACTTCAATAGACAACTTCGATACAGGAAAAACATTTTATATTTGTGATTATTGAGAAACCCCAGAAAGTAGAAACTATTGTTTTTACCTTTCATTAACTAATGAAAAAACTTCGTGTATTTACTAGGACTATAAATCGCAAAATTTTAAAAATTGCTTGTTTTATCAAATATTAAAATTGAGCTAAATTTTGAGACTGATGACGTCATCATTTCATCATTGCATGCCTAACCTGAAAAGTCACGGTACGCCACTGAAGCAAACAAAGAATAATCTTGCCAAAGTTTGTAGTGGAACAGGCCTTTAATGAGGTTGCTAAGGTATACAAAGTTTTCGAAAATTTATAAAAAAGAGAGCTGCGGCAAAAAAGTAGAAAAGCATTGCGTTGTAACACGCAAAACGTCGATTTAAAAAAAATAAATAAAGTTAAAATTAATAAACATAAAAAATACATTGTTAATTTATGAGAGCATTATTAATGAGAAAAAATGAAAAAAAGCAAACAGTTATAAAAATTTTAACAACTCTTCCGAAACATATGACAAGGATGCGCCATAATCATATGTGGGAGAAACAACAAACTCAAAGACCAAGCAATTGACAGACAGGCAAAGAAACCCACTTAAAGAAATCCTGTCGAGGGTCAAAAGGACAATTTCTGATGTATATGGCCGGACCAAAAGACATTTAAATCACAAAAAAAGAAATGAAATGTATACATCTAACGAAAATTGATTGAATTTTCAGTACGATTAGCTGTTGATTATTTGAATGCTTCTAGGCTTAAACTCGAACTACTATTTCTTCATAAATTTATCCTAAGTTTGCTGTAAAGATACATATAATAACCAGAAAAGTTCTTCAAATATTTGTTCAATTTTTTTGTAAATTGTAATAGTGTCAAAAACTAACTATTGTATAAGATGCTTTATAAATTCTTTACAAAATTTTTTGAGTCAGATTCTTTTATATTATGTAGGACATCATTCCAAACAAGAGGACACTAACACTTTAGAGGTTGTTTAATCATATTCAATCCTCGAAAGAAAAGAAGGAATTTAGATTGACTTTTTGTGATCATTTCTAAGTTATTGCCGACTACGTACAGAAAAAAATTGTAAAAATTTGGTGAACTAGGCCAAAACAATCAGCTTCTAAATCATTTATTTGATTAATTGTCATTTTACCATTGCCTTGCATTAAGCTTGTTACACTAGCTCTATGATGCAATTCGAAGGTCATTCACAGAGTGCTCGATAAGGCAGTTAAAATTTAATATTTTTGAATCAAACTATGATGTAATTAAAATTTAATTTTTAAAAACCCAACAGTCTGCTTCATTTAAATGCAATAATCAGGGGTTTCTTATTTAAATAAAAGTCAATTTGTGGCTATATGAAGTGAATTGTCTCCATACTTTAGTAGTAGCCTATTGCTTTGTGATCGTAGCTATTGTTAAAATTAAATTCGTTTTGAGCTGACTTAATTTAATTTATCGATGAGCTTAACTAACTCAAGGAAACTTCATTGATATTTCATAGCTGCATTTACAGTTAGAGGAAAAAATTCATGCATTGTTCTGCTGGTGCTCCAAAAAGCATAATAAGCCTACTTTCTTTTGAACGAAATTTTGAAAAAGTTTCCCGCCCGGCACCAGAATCACTTATACTGTAGTTAAGGGCGCCGAAAAAATTTTTGCAAGGAAAGCAAAATTCTGAAAAAGGTATCTTCCTTTTTCAATTTTGCACTTAAAGTTTACGACTGTACCAACCAAAAAAGTTTGGATGGCAATGCAAACCTGCCCAAATTTAATCGACGTTCAACAAATCAAGGTTTTGTTCTAATTTACACAGTTGCCATTTAGAATCACGACCGTTTTCATTGCAAAATTTTTAATTTTAAAAAATTTTTATCTCTATATTTATCCTCCTGATTCGCAGGAAAGCGACGGAGGCACTAATACGTGGGGTAAGCAATTACCCCGATCTGCTTCCGGAGATGCCAAGTTATTGCTGTCCGCTTGTAATTTAATAGAGATATGGCTGAAATTAGAACTAATTGCCAAGACCATTAAGCAAGGGAAAGTGCCGTAAAGTGTCTTTCCCAAGGACACAACGGAATGGCGAGAGTGGGTTTTGAACCAAGATCATGTTGATTATGAGGACGGCGCTCTAACCACTCGACCACGCTGCCGACACTCGACCACTTAAATATAAAAGTTCATGAATGGAAAATTTGTATTCGAGTCAGACACAAAAGAATGCAAAATTCGATGAACTCAGACACAAAAAGACTTGAGTTTTTGTGAGGTAGACTTGAAAGAATTCGAAATTTGTCCGACTTGAACTCGACTCGTGCTTCTTACGTAGGGACTCGGACTTTAAAAAATAGGACCCTATGTGTAATAAAAAGAAAGATTAAACAAGCAATCATAGATTTAATAAGGCCTGTTTTAGATAAGCAATTGCAATTTTTTTATTTTTACTTTAATATTTTAATTTTTATACATTTTTTTCAAATACTTAACGGAGTTCTCAAACACTTTATTTATTTATTTATTTATTTTTTGTTCTCATCAGAAGAATAAGAAATGAATTGAATTGATTAATGAAGTTTATTTTCGTAGTAATTTCGTAGCCAAGAACTAAATAACTAAAGTGCAGCAATTTTTTGATTCATATCATGATGTTTTTTGAATTAATGTATTGATAGCGGAAGCCAGAAAGATTAATTAAAATTTTTTTGACCTTACTTTTTTACAATTTTTTAAATTGAAACATGCCCAAATAAAGTCAAGAGTTTTCCCGGGAATTCCAAACCGCACAAAACAAATCGGAGAGACTAGTAAACGAAACTGATTTTGTTTAGTTTCTTTCGCAACCACTAGCCAGTAGCCAGTGCATCGCGAAAACGATTCTAGTTAAAGCATGACATTAAAAATGTACGTGAAAAATATATAAATTGTGTGTGTATGGAATAACATAAGGCCTCTAGATTACTTAGTAATTATAAAACAAAAACTGGTTTTCATGACATAAGAAAATGACTATTACTACAAGTGTCTACACATTATCACTCATTACCGTTCATTACCACTCATTACATCCAAATAATGTCTAATTTGCGAAATTAAGAAATACACAAAACTCGTAAGGTACGTAACAATAAAAACACTGCAAATCTAAAATTTTTAAAAATTACTTTTAGAATATATTAAAATGCATGATAATTTCTCATTAGTGCATAAAATTTTGCTTTATTATGCTTTATTAAATATTTTGGTTATATTGCAAGTGCAAAATTTAACAAAATCATCATTGATTTTCATCCAGATATCTAAAAAAAATTGTTTGACATATTCTTTTTTTTAATTATTAAAATAATGTTATGCCAATGTTATTTAAAGTTATATTATAATGGGCGATATTGAAGTAATTGAATTAAAGTTGAAATTAAAACAATGGGAATTATGTTTTTTCAAAAAAAATGGAAAAAAACCAACCAAACAAGATATTTGCAAAGATAAAGCTATTGAAAAAATTTATCTTGATTATGCAAGGTATGATTTGTTTTGTGATACTTTTTAATTTTTGGGCCTCTTCAAAAAGTCATTGTAAGTGATTTTTTTTTGTCAAAGTAACTGGGATGCCCTTGCAGTTGCTATTGCTTTTTGTGAAATCCTTTTTCTCTTGGTTTCTTTATTCCATTCTGGTGCTAAAAGGGGTCCGAGCTAGTTTCAATAAAAAAAAATCACTTGCAATGACTTCTTAAAGAGACCCTAATTTTTTAGCATAATTGTATTGATTTGTTGATTATGTGTAATGTGTTTTAGCCCCTTTTTTAGTTTTACATGTTTATGTATTTGTCTCAATTGTTGAATATGACTGTTTTTGTCATTGTAGCATAATATAAAGTGTTTTAAATTTATATTAATTTTTATTTTTTAAATTTTTGCTGTGTTGCTTGGTGAGATCTGAGATCTTTTTTTGGATTAACTTTTTTTTTTTATCATATTTGAGTTTTTGTTCACTATTCACCAAGTTTAGTTGATTAACTTTTAACTTTTAAAAAATCCTTTTAAGTCTGCACAATTAATAAGAAAAATAGTAAACAAGACCCTATATTTTTGCTATATACAGTACATAAAAGGAGTTACAGGTCTTGATTTGCTTATTTTATATTGGCATACTTATCTAATGTTCCAATTTCCAATTGAATAATATAACATTATTTAAACAAGATATAACTGATGAAAGACAAATAAACTGTAATGGCCATTCCAACAATAATGTTTGTAAATGTTAATGAAAGTACAAGTTCTTACATCATGAGTCAAAGTCAGAGTCCATGTTCATTGAATTTAAAATTACAGTTTAAGTTCTAATCATTTCAACTTTTGCAACAAGTTTAACTGTTCTTACCTGCTTTGGTTAAATAATTTCAGTTACTTGCCAATATTTTTCTTCAACAGTAAACATTTTTTAGAATAAAATGCGCCACTTTGGCATAAGTTAACAAGTGTTAAATATCCAAAAGTTGCTAAATCAAAACATTCATTGCAAAAAGCAAAAACAAAATCACAAAAACGTTCATTGCAAAAAGCCACAAGTGTTGCACTATTGTGCAACATGCAGTTGCATATAAATTTTTAAATTCCACGCTTTTTTATATCCCAGCAACAACAGAATTATTCTCAAATTTACTTTGTATTTCTGATCTTAGAAAATAGAACAGTGGCTTTAGTAAATATGTAAATAAATAAATTTTAGGTGCTGTGGACTCTATAATGTATTTTCGGTTTTATTTCTGAGACTGGCAAGGCTTAATCTGGTTTAGAGCAGTGCTTTTCAAACTACTCTAAACATCAGTTAAAAGTGATTGTAGCTGTGGAAGATTATTTGGTTTTTTTACTTAAAATTCAGACCTTTTTTGTGGTCTGCACTTCATTATGCAATAATTAAAGTGAACATCTTTTTTGCTCTTATTTAAAAATGTGGTGAAAACACACTGTTTGGCTTCAACAGTTGTACATATTTTGTGGGCTGTGATGTTAAAAAGGTTGACAAGCATTGATTTTGAGTAGTGGTGAGCAAACTATTGTCCACTGGCCAAATCCAATCTGCTAAGCCATTTCATTTGACCTGTCAAGCATAGAAAATTTGAGCAGTGTAACAAATCATAGTGAAGACTTTTTTATTTTTTGTCTTTACCCACAAGAGTGGTGCAACAAATCAAAGTAAAGACTTTGATTTTTAATTAAGTTTGAGGCACGAATTTACATTGTAAATGCTAGTGCAGCCTTCGATCAAAATCATCTTGTGAATCTGGCCCTTAAGCTAAAAAGTTTGTCCACTTCTGGTTTAGAGCATGGCACTATTGTTGATAATAGCAAAATCAGTTTCTTACTTGGTTGCAAGCTTCAATTTTGTTTATAGTATATTTTTATTTTATGTTTAAAAAAGAAAAAAAATTGCTGAAGATCAAGAGGTAAAAGCAATAGATGCAGGTGCAGTTGCTGAATTTATTGCTTTACATTCTTAGCTTTATATAATAAACTGTGTTGTAAATGCATTGCTTGAACTTTTGCATTACTTTTTGAATTCAAAAATTAAAAGCTTTTAAATTATATGTACCTAATCAAACAATATTGTGTTGTTTAGATTGAAAAAAAGTAGCAAATTGAATGATGAAAAAAAAGTCAATGTTCCAAAAATAAAATCAGAACTGCAATCTGAGGTTTGGGGTTCAAATTTGCTTAAAGCTAGTTCCAATGTTCAAAATTTTGAAAAAGTTGTCAATGGTAAAACTTCTGAGCAACTGCAAACCTCCACTACTTTTTGTGGAAAAACCTTTAAAAAAAACCTTTCTTCAAGCTCTTTAAAGAATGTACCTTTAAGTTTGAAAAGGAAAAAACTTTCAAACTCTGCTATATGTTCTACTGCAAAAAAAACTGATGATAGTAAGAATAGTTCTCCATTTTTTTTGCCAAAATCAAAAAATAATGATGAGGAACAGCTTTCTTTACATTCAGATTTTATAAATGTATCTAGTAATGATGAAATTATTTTCCCTGGCAAAGATAAGCAATGTAAAGTTGCAAATAAGTTTCCTAGAAAATTGATTATAAATAATCAAGAGAATACTAATTCATTATATAAAAATTATGCCAAAAAGACTAATGCTTTTAGCTTTTTAAATAAGCCAATTCAAGCTACATGGTTAAAAGAAGACAATTCAGTAATAAACTTTGATTGTAGTGGCACATGTAAAGACAATAATAAAACAACAACTTCCAACACAAAAACAAATGACAAATCGACAGCATTGACTTTTAACACAAAAACAAATGAGAGATCAACATTTGAATCAGTTCCAGAATTTTGTACATTTGAAAAAAAGATTGAAAGTGACAATACTGTAAAAAATGTTTTCAAATCAGAATGTATTGATACTAATGATAACATGAGAGTTGAAAACAATGAAATGAGAGTTAAAAACAATATTGAATCTGAAGTTTGTTCTGTTAAAAAGTTTTCTGATGATGAAGAAACGGGTTCAGACAAATTAAACAATTTGAATAAAACTACTTGCTTAAAAACTAAACTGTCTACAGGTGTGATGTTTATAATTTTTCTTCAATTCTTGAAGTATGTTGCTTAAAGTTATTGTTTTGTCTGTCAATTTACATCATTTAATTAAAAGTGAAATTAATAAAGTTTTTATATTGTAAAAGTCAACTAACTATTTCGTTTAGTTTCGTATTTATATTTGATGTCAGTAAAACTGGCTAATAATAAATATAAGCATTTTAATCCTTGAAATTAATAATTATAAAAATGATAAAAATAAAACAAGCTTAAAGCTTGAACACTTTTATTGTTAGTTATCTGATATAAAATGGTCATTTTGGGATATTAGCATTGTATTTATATAGTTTTTACCTAGATTTTTAAGCATTGGTATTGTATTTCTAGTCTTAAGAAATGTTCTGTGTAATGAATTTTTTTGCTTTTATCCTAATTAATTGATGGTTTATATTCTCAGGTCAATCTTCACTTGTAAGCAATAATTTTGTTCGAATTAATATAAAGAAAAAAGTTTATCTAAGAAAGTCAAGTAGAGGAAACTATTTACGTAAAAAGGTAATTACATACTTTTTTGTTTTTCATGTATTTCGTTTATGTATTTTGTTTTGTTATTGAAAGCACTTTTTCTTATTTTAAGATTCGTCACCAAGAGTTACTGTAAAATGTTTTTTGAGCCACTGTTTAGTTTAGTGGTTTTTTATAGATTGCTTTTTTTTTATCAGTAGTACTTAATGTTTACAGATTTATTTTGAAAAATTGGCTAAAAAAGGATATGGCTATAGACGGTGGAAAAATGGTAACCGAAACGCTTTTCAAAATTCAGTAAATGATAATAAGTGTTTTAAATGTGGACAATATGGCCATTGGGCTAACAAGTGTTCAACAAAAGATAATCTGTGTAAGTTTATTTGTTATATTTAGGTCTTGTCTTGCAAGAAGGGTTGCAGAGTTGGAGGTTTTAGGAAGTGCAGTCTTAAGAGTGCTCTTGGTTGGAGTCGGAGAAGGAATATGACGCTTATGCGGCCGTGCGCAGCAGTGAATTGCAATAACCATTTTAAGAAAACCTTGCCGCGCAGCCCATAGCGTGCAACTCATAAAAAGTTTACATTTAAATTTTAAGCAAATTGTATTTTGCATAATGCTATTGCCCTTCTTAGGGAGTCAGAATCCTAGAAATTTTAGAAGTCAGAGTCGGCATCCTAGAAATTCCAGGAGTCAGAGTCGAATCTTAAACTCTGCAACGCTGCTTATAAGCTTGATCTAATTTGTAGCATTTGATTTCTACTAGTAGAGAAGGAATAGTTGATGATAATATGATAGCTACTGTTTCCTAAAAAAAAAAAAAAAAAAAAAAACAGGACAAATTAGCTTAACAAAAAGAAATCATGTTTTGATCTTTTATATCAGGCACCAGAAAAATGTGATCAATTTTAGTTTGTAGAGTATTTTCAATACAATTTATCAATTTAAAAACTTTTGTCTTAATTTATTATCAAACAAATTTCTGAAAATGGTTTAAAAATGAAACTTATCTTGAAAAAAGATCTGGTTGAAATACCTAAATACAGTTTTTTTTAGACTGAATGATACATGTATCAACAGGAAAAACAAAGTTAAATAACATATATACTATGGTTTCTTTTTTTGCAAAGTTGCCTGACTACAAAAAGTTTTACTTAAAAATTTTTTTTGTCCTTTGTTATAACTGATTGCCTATCACAGCAAATACGAATAACCTGTCTGGGTTTAAAGTTTTTTATCTTGAAAATTACATTTTGTCTGGTCTCTCTCTCTCTCTCTGTTGATTAAATTAGTGAACTTTTTTTGTATTTCTCTAGTATTGCTTTATTACTGTATTGTTTGATTATATTTAGCAGTTTCTCAATCAACAAAATTCAACTCCTCAAGAATGGATGAAAAAAGCGAAAATATTGGTAAATTTTAAAAATATGTAATCTGATTAAACTTTGACAACAATTTCGTTTTGTTATTCAAAGAATCCATCGATGAACTTGTCAATCACCATAAACTGAGTTTCAATCCTTCCATAGAACCTTCAGTGCGATTGTGTCAGGTTTTACGTCAATCTGACCCGGTATACAATCCTCAGTCATTGAAACAAGATGAGGTAAAAGCCGTGCTTGAAAAATTTGGCTATTCTCAATTTCGACCTGGCCAAGAACAAGCGATGCACCGAATATTATATGGTAAGTGTTTTTAGAAATTTCGTTTTACCTTTATATGTTTTACAAGCCGATTGGTTTTTGACATATTTGTGCTGCTAGTCAATCCATGAAAAAAAAATATAATTTTTGTCGGGCACCAGTAAGAGTGTAAAATTAGCAGAATGTAACATTTCATATAAGCCTTTTTTTGTTCACTGCGTCATGGAAAAGCTTCTTTATCTCGAATGTTCGGTTGCGACCTTCATTTGTTTATCATTGGGAACTTTTTTATTGTTGAAAGATCGCCTAAACGATGCAACACTAAGTTGTATGTGATATTTTGGTTAGAAAAAAAATCCTGTTTCTTTTAATATCTTGAATCACAATAGTAGAATCTATCGTTCAGGATTACTCTGACCGATATTCATAGGAAAACCTTCTCTTCTTGTACTCTCTACTGGAATGGGAAAATCCTTATGTTACCAGTTGCCTGCGTTTATGTACTCGCAAAAAAGAAGTAGCCTAACTTTGGTCATTTCACCCCTGGTATCACTTATGGACGACCAGGTACTGACGTTTGTACAAGTAGCAATTTTAGTAACTGACTCAAATACAGTATGTTATTTGTCTGGTTCAAGCGTAAACTTAATCATACCTTAGACTTAAAAAATTAAAAACAGGGTGAACTGTTTTTAATTTTTATTTAATTAGATACCTAAAGCTGGGTAAACTGTTTATTTAAGTTAATGACTTTAGTTGAAAAAGCATGCGTAACTTGACGTACCCTTATTTTCATCTGTACAAAAAATGTTTTCATTTTCTAACAGTTACTATACATATAATTGTTTAATGTTGTTTCTACTTTAAGAACAACTCGTAGTTTCGATGCTCTAGCAACAGTATTTTTAATTTCCCGATTTTTGCTAAGGTTAGTGGTCTTCCCAATTTTCTCAAGCCAGCTTGCTTGCACTCTGGGATGTCGAAAGACCAACGCGACAAGATCATGGTGAACATTGAAGAAGGCAAGGTAAGCAACAAAAATGTCTCTATATTTAAGGTAAGGATGTACCGATACTTTAGTATCGGTATCGGTGGTATCGGCTAGTAGTATCGGTATCGGTAAATATAGCCGATACCTGCCGATACTTTTTTTAGCAAAAAATAAATATAAAATTTTTTTTGTTGTATAAATATAAAAAATTTTTGTTTCCCCCTGGAACTGGATTGGATTTCTAACATAATTAATGATTTCTTTTACAGATTTGTAATAATATTGTAATGAATAACACAGCTCTACAAAATTTGATGGAGTATCATAAACAAGAATAAAACTATGCTTTCTAGCTAATTTGAGAATGCTGATTTCAAATCTGCCATCGATTTTGCCGTAGCAGGTCAAATTTTTCTGAAAATACAATTTTAAATTTTAGTGCTGCACATTGAAAAGCATTAATTAATGTGAAGCTGTGAATACAAAAGCACATACTTAGCACAAAGGAGAAAATAAATGGATTGAATACAATTTTATTGCAAAAGTTTCCTTCTTTTAGATTGACGAGAGATGTCTTAGAAGTAATTCTCAACGCGAGAATCTGAACATTCATGTATCAAACCCCAACAATACTGCTCTCATACTGACATTCCATTTTCTCTGATACTTTTTTTCCATCACTTTTATATCTTGGTGAAATCTTTCACCCTATTCCTCACTGAATGCCCCTAAGTTTTTTGAAAAATACTTCAGATGGCTATGCAGGAAATGTACTTTAACACTCATGTTACAGCGTAAGTTATGAAAAGCCTATAATAAGCTTTCAACAAGTTTGCTGAAATTTGGGAATTTTATATTCCCTGGAAGTTTTTCACTACATTAGAGAATGCTTTCCATGCATTTAACTCTTCATGGTAGAAAGAAACGCCTGGAAACGCATCATGGAAATGCCAAACAGAGCAAAACACAGGATGATGCAGCACATAGGTAGGTAAAATGTTGTGTTCTAATAAAGAATGTTGTTGTGGACGATTTACAAAACTTATCAGCCAACAGATTTGTGCATGCAGCTTTTAAAAACTGCAAAGAGTTGGTGTATGCTATACAGCATTTTAAAGCTCTTTGGGGAAAGTTAGTGTAAGATTACTTAAAAATTAAGGCTGATACAAAAAAACGAACATCAGATTTGAAATCAGCGTCCCAAAGTTAGCCAAGGGCACATCTTTTCTACTTTGTTTCCAAAATTGTGTAGACTAGTGTAATGATAGATATATACCTGGAAAAAATTCAAAATGCAATAACAAGCTAGATTTAGTAAATACATTCTTTGGTGTTACTTACAAAAACTTTTACTGATGGTGCTCGATAGATAAAAAAGTATCGGTGGTATCGGCAGTATCGGTATCGGCTCTAAATGGTGGTATCGGTAGTAGTATCGGTATCGGCTTAAAATGTGGTATCGGTACATCCCTAATTTAAGGGCACAATTTTGTTCTGTTGTTTAAAAGCAAAAAAGAAAATTCGACTGATCGTTGTTAATTTATTCAATATTTCAGATCTTTGATAAAGTTGCTTGACCTGGTCAGCAGAGTGCTCAATGATGTTGATCAGAGCAATTCATTACAGATTCATCACACTTATTCAAATCTTATTCAAATAGAATTTGTATTCAATACAAATATAATTCTATTTGAATAGAATCTTATTCAAATAAATTTTATTTGAATAAGATTCCCTTGATGAACCGTGCAGATGAAACAGTCTGTAGGGGAGTTTTTAATATGTTTTAATGTTTCAAATTTGAAAAAAGTGTGCTGAATTCTGGAAATTTTTAGATCGATATTTTATTGGTTTCACCGGAGACTATAACGTCATGGGCCGGCATGTCCCCTCATACGAGTCCGTTTTCGAAGCTACCCCCTGTCTCGTTTGTGTGCATTGATGAGTGTCACTGCTTGTCAGAGTGGTCTCACAGTTTCCGTCCGTCTTATTTAAGAGTCTGCCAGGTATAAGAAGTTTTGCTAAAGTTTTTTTCTACATCAAACTTATTTATCCGTGACTCCTTCCCAAACTTAACGGCCTTTTAAATCGTTCTGTTTTTAAAGCGCTTACGTTGCTAGGTGTTGAAGGAGCAACTCGGCGTGAAGTGTCTCGTCGGTTTGACGGCGACTTGCACATTAGCTTCGTGCAAGTCAATCGCAAAGCAACTCGGTCAGTTTCGTTTTGTGTTTTCTATCTTGTAGCCAGAAAAAATTTTTATTTTTGCGCAATGTTCGTTTTGTGGCCACAAACTTTGATTTTACGAAAGCAATTTTTACCAGCTGATCGATTAGGATTTACAATTCCGAATTTGTTTGTAGGCTTGCGCGTTTTATTATTAAAGGCAATTTTTTTACCGTGATCAAATTTTCGTGTAACTTGTTTCACTCGTTTTCAGGCATAACTGATTTTAACGACGGCGTAATAATAGAAACAAAGTTGCCCGATAATTTGACTCTTTCAGCGTCAAAAGATCGCTACAAAGACGAGGTAAGCTAGCAAGAGGTCACGACCACGACCACGCTTGAATTTTTCTTTCTTTTCTGCGCGTAGGCCCTGGTCGAACTCTTGACCAGCGAAAGGTTCAAATCCCTCCGTTCCGTCATTGTTTACTGCACGCGCCGAGATGAAGCTTCGCGACTCGCCTCCTACTTGCGCACTGCGCTGCAGAACCTTCTCGAAACTGACAAAGTTCGTATCGTGCTTCTGATGGCTGTCACTGTTTTCTTAACTTGAAACTTGGCATTTTTTCAGGCCTTAGACCCACTTGATCTCCAAAACGACAGTGTTTCCATCTCGAATTCGAAAAAGCGGAAACGTTCTTCGACCTCGAAAAGTTAGTTGTCGGATTTTATTAAATATTCTTTTATTTCAATCAGTTTGTTTTCGTTTTGAAGGTTCCAAGCGAAAGGTTTGCTCCTGGGACGTCGACTGCTATCATGCTGGTTGGTGCATTATTTAAAATTACTTTTGCATCTTTGCGTCGTTTTTGTGCAACTAATCAGATGTTGATTATATCGCCATCAAACTTTTCAATCAATCATTAGGAATGTCGCCTGCTGAAAGGAGAAAAGTCCAGAAAAAGTTTATGAAGGGGGAACTGAGAATTGTGGTTGCAACAATCGCTTTTGGGATGGGAATAGACAAGCAAGACGTCAGAGCTGTACTTCACTACAACGTGCCCAGGTACCTAGCCACATTTGACCGCTGCGTGCAATTTTCCTTGTTCGTAGAATTGACATCACTGCTTACGAATTGCTTCACAACTTCAACCGACGAGCGAGAAATTTTTATGTATTTTCCAAAAGTTGCAATCTTTCGTTTGAGTTACGCTCGGAAACAAATTAATATTTTGACTATATACTGCGCGTTAATATTATGACTATACCTGACATTACAGTTTTTTGTTGTTGTTTGTGTAGGTCTTTTGAACGTTACGTCCAAGAGATCGGCAGGGCCGGCAGAGACGGATTGCCTGCTCAATGCCACACATTTCTGGACGGGCAGGTACTTCTATTGAAACTCGCTTTTGCAAAAGCGTCAATCGAGTCTCTTTAAACGTAAACGATACGAAATAAAGCGTTTCTACTGCGACTTAGAAAATGTAACAGAAACGTTCGTTCTTGACAGACATTTCGGATCCAAACACTAAAAATTTTTGTTTTATTTAGTAAAATAAATTTTCTTTGCAAGTCTTTATTTTAAAAATAAACGCCGAAAAGCTTTTTTTCGTTTTTCTAAGTCAAGTTATGACTAAAACAACGTTTGCACTCAATCTCACCCTTTGCAGAATTATCGGGTCCTGGTCCAAAACTACTCATTGAATTTTTTTGTCAACGCCTATAGGTTTTTTTATACAAAAAGTTTTAAAAAAACGATATATAGCTATCTTATGCTCGACGTTTATGGGCTTTATTAAAAGCTGCGTCTTGAGATAGCAAACTAAGTAAAATCCTACGAAGCGTTTTGGGAAAAATATCCCAATTACTAAACAAAAAAAATGGCAAAAATTGCACTTCTGTTTATAGCACGCATGATTAAGCAGGAGGAAGACATCTCGGAACTTAGTCGTCACATTTACGCCAAGACAGTGGATCAGTACGTCATCAAGAAACTGGTTGAAAAAGTCTTCAAGCCTTGCAAATGCTCGCTGTGAGTGTTGGCTTGCTTCCTCTTTTCGCACTGCTCTCTTAATTCCGTTTGGAACGCAGGAACGGGAGAACATGTGGTGGTCACGTGATTGCCATTCCGATCGACGACGCCATCGAGGAGTTGGACGTGTCACGTGAAGGTGAGATGAGCTCGGATGCGATCGGAAGGACGTGGGTTCGTTTCTTACTCGTAGCGTTCTATTTTGGGGTTAGAAACTAGTCTTTCGAATGCCGATGTTTAGTCCAAAACCGATTTTTTAAAAATGCACTTAGATAACAAGAAAATCTAAAATAGAGTCACAAAAACGCGTCTCCTGCGAACTCGAAAAACTAACCATTGGCCGCTCCGCTTTTTAAAAAGCCAAGTTTCAGTCGTGGATCTTGTATTTGCGTTTAAAGTTTACATCGGGATATTCAAAGTGAAGTTTTAGAACTGTTTCTTTTTTTTTTTTTCTAGAAACGCTTTTTTGTTTTGTCCGATAGATTGCTTCTATTTCATTTTTAAGTCTTGCTGCTTACGCCCAGTTAATACTCTTTAAAAATCGCGTAGAAATTATTGTTAGCTTAGCTCGATGCAAAGGCATTGCAAGAACGCGAGTTCGATACTCAGTCTTTTCTTTGACGCCCTGGGACCACTACAAGCGACAAATTCCTGGTGGGGTCACATTGGTTTCGTAAAGTGCTGACTTTGTTTAAAACAAAATGCCGCGATTCTATACCAAGTATTACACTGTAAAGCAGTGTAAGTAATTACAGTTGGCCATATGGAGAAAAACAGTCAGCTTTGTAAAGTTTAAACTGGGAAGTGAAGTTTTTCGCTGCCTACGTTTTTCGTTCTTTTTCAGGCAGCGCACAACTTCTTTCCAATTAAAAGTTATTTGCAGGGATATGCCGAAGCCAAAGAATGTCTGCCGAAACTTTGGCTTCGGCAAACAATTTTCCATTATTGTAAAATCCTTACACCTGATAACTGATGTAATTCATTTGTTGTATGAAATACAAAGTTTATTACAAAATCACACGCTATTTCTACTGTGTTGTGTTATTCATCTGTTTTGAAACATGCTTGTGTACACTGACTTACAGCAGTGGCGTGCGGTCAGGGCATGCAAGTCATGCGTTGCATGACCAACGAACTTTTGCACGATGACCTTTATTTTTTTACGTGATAAAGAACACCACGGTTTTGGGACGAAATAAGAGAAATCTGAGGCTGATCCGAGGTGAAGACTTTTTTTTAGAGAACATTATGATTTTGGGACGAAAAGTCAGAAATCTGAGACTGATTTCAAGTGAAGACCTTTTTTTTTTTTTTTTTTTTTTGAAGAACACTATGATTTTGAGACAAAAAGTCAGAAATCTGAGAGTGATTACAATTGAAGACCTTTTTCTTTTTTTTTGGAGAACACCATGATTTTGATCCAGAAATTGGTCTTCGTCTTAGAATCCCAGACAAGTTTTTGTCCTATCCATAAAGTATTGCATGACTGGCTTTTGCATATCAACTGCATGGCCAGCCTCAGAGGTCACCACACGCCACTGACTTACAGTTAGCCCATTTTGTTCTATCTTTCCTTCTGTTGTGCTAGCACTAAGCAAGTAGTATGGTATTAAGATGCCTGACCTTCAGATCGATAGTAGTGTGTGCTATGTTATCACTGTCTGAACTTTTAATTTGTAACTTTCCATGGTTTTAATTTAAAATTAAAAAACTTCTGGTGTTTCTGAGTGCACAAAAAACTTGTGTCTGGTGTTTCTGAGTGCACAAAAAACTTGTGTTGTAAATAATGTTGTTTTATGATTAGTCAGTAGCTAATTAATTATATTGCTAAAGCGTATACTGTATTATATAACTTGTATAAAAAATTGCATCTTTTTAAGTGTATAAATATTATCATGTTGATCACTGATGTTTCAGATCTTAGCATTAACGATATGGAGAACTAAGCTAATCATTACTCATAATGCCCAAACAAGGTGAAAATTCCTTATGGGATTACTTCAAAATAAGTAATGAGGTTGTTAGCAAAGCTGTTTGCATACTTTGCAAAAAGAATTTATCAAGAAAGACCAAGGACCCTCACAAAATAACAACAACAACAAGCTTCGGCACATCCCTAGTTATTTGTGAAGCGACTTTAACAACATGCGCATGCTCAACTGCTTATGGCCTGAAAGCGACAAAAGTCGATCATTTTAAACTTTCGTTTATTTAAACATAAAATACGCGCGATTGGAAACGCTTATGCCAAAGTATAAAGCAATAATTTCTGAACTGATTCTTATGGCGTTCATCACATCGTCCGTCTACAGCGGTTAGCTAAGTTTGTGGGTGTAACTTTGATATGTCAGACTTTGTTAAGCCTGTCAGTTCAAGTTTGTCCGGTTTTTGTTTGAATGAATGAGGATGCCAATGCAAGAGATTTTTTGCCCTCAAACTTAGTAAAAAATCCTTGGAAACGTCATCGTGACGAATTATTCGTAATAAACTCCGTGCACGACGACTACTGCGTACTTCTTCGCGTTCTTCTGCACCACTGTCACGTAACTGTCCGTCTCGGTACTCCACAGACTTTTGCTGGCGATCATCAGCCCCTGGTCGCAGTTGTCCCCCACGAACGCGTTTACGACCAACTTGTATCTGAACAAGGACAAATCAAGTCGAACTTTTCCGTGCTCGTTGTTTGGTCATTTCGGCATTGCGGTCTTTCGCACTGATCACGTGACGACGCTGATCGATCGTTGTCGTGACGCAATCGATGTTCTCTGTTCGATCGATTTTCATAGTCGTAGATTATTATAAAAATACCTTTCCATCTTTAACGTCTTTAATCGGTCTTTCACTTGTGCGACCAATTTCATCGCTAATTCCCCGCCGGTGTTTCCGCTGCTGAATCGCCTGAATATGTCACCTGCGAACATTCTCGATTGATTCTGGTTTAGCCCTATGTTTAAAATCGGGCCCTCTTATTGGGCCTTCTGAACAAATTTATTTGTTGAATGGTTGCTACCGAACTTTTGGTTTTTAAACGAGTTTTCAGCTTCGAATTTAAATACAGAAGTTTGTTAACAACTATGTACCAGAGTACTGTTCTCTTTTTGTCAGGACTATTAGTTGAAAAAAACAACATTGCCTCAAATAATTAACACGATAATTTCTAAAGCAATTTACTTTTGTTCAATTTCGTCGTCGGAGCCATGTACCTGCTTTCCGATAAAACTTTCTTCATCACCTAGCCGTTGAAAAGAAATCCGTTACAAAATTACAAGAAAAAATAATTGATTTCGAACCTTTTCCGTTTCGCTTCGCACGACGTGGGTTTTGAAGCGGGTGTCCAAATCAGGTTCAAGTTGATAAGTGTTCTCAATCATCACCACCGGCTTACGTTGTACCGGCAGCCCACTAAAGGTGGTTAGCGAGAGCTCCTGCGTTAGTGACGAACGCGAAAAATTAGTTTGTGTTTTCTGACAATATGAACTCGGCAATGACGTCATTTAGAATCTTGTTTATTTTCTTGGCTCGCGTTTAACGATTGGTTGAATTTGCTGATGTGCTCGCCATTGTTTTGAGAGGCCGCGAAACATATTGGTAATCTTAAATGTTACGACTTCGAAAAAAATAATTCTTTTAAAGCGTTTAAGAAATTTTAATCTATGACAAAAATCACTTATAAGGTTTTGCAGTAATATGGAAAAAGACAGGGAACCAATTTTTATTGTTTTGTTCAACAAGACAGTCTAGTTTTACAGATTTTTCTAGTACTTAAAAGTAACGAAAGTAGGAGAAACGCATTCTTTCTCCCCGGGTATGTGCTTCGGTTTCTGCTATTTTCTGCATTTGTAGCTGATTCAATCTCCTAGCACACATTATATTTCGAAATGCTAAATCTCGACTTACATGCAACGGTTGAATAGAAAATCTCCTGGCGCTTCGTTTGAAGTCCCTATGATCCATGGAGTGACGTCGATCTTTACCTTCTTGCAGGGTCATCATTGAATGTCTTCTGTTGTAGGGCTGCGTGGAACCGATGTTAGTCGCAAAACCAAAACACGTTTATATTTCTTACTTGAGTTTGGCTCTTGTCATCTATACCGCAGAACGACACCCTCCTTGAATTTCTTGGCATTTCTTGAAAACAAAGTTCGTCTGGTCATTTAATTTTAGTCGCACTTTGTTGGATAACTTTTTTCCAATTAGACATGAACGTTCGTTTTTGGTCGTATAAACTAGTCAGTTACACAAGTTTCTTTGCCAAAAACTACTGAGCAGGAAAAACCCCGCCGTCTGTGTTTTTAAGTGTTTACAAAGAAACTAAAACCGGAATTACACCGGTAATTTAACGTTTATGATTTTAGGTTGCATCATCCGATTAACATTTTTGAATCAGTATTTTCGCCTCTCATCAAAGAAGAGAAATATCTATAAGCAAAATAACCCGGATTGAATAAAATTGTTAAGAAAAGTTGCTTTACTGACCTGCAATAGTAGATGCATCAATGCTATGTCTGCGCTTGTTTTCTTGTTGCTCCATAGTCTACTAAGTACTAATACACTTTGTAAGACAAAAGAATTAAGACTACGTGCATTAGCTGCCAATTAGAACTGTTTTAAAAACTACGCTTATTTAACTAGCTTTATCTTAACTCGCTAGGCTTGTCACTTGACTGCAATTGACTACTGTTTTAAACCTAAGTTTACTATGCGGGTGATAGTGTTTATTTCTCTTGTTTGAGTTGCTATTTTACGACTTGATACGTTCCTTTACTGTTGACAGTAAACATTTTTAGTTGACGCTTTTATGATTTCACTCCACCAACGCTTGCTTTTGTCCAATTGCATCACGTCATTTTAAGTTTTATTGCCTTTAAACGATTTAAAATTTGATTTAAAGATAGATTGATTTGACAAGGTCAAAATCGCAACAATTTGTCGCCGCCAACGTGATTATTGTTGCTTGTTCAAACTTTTTTTTCCTTTTTGACGTTGATTTTTTTCTTTTACGGCTGTCGTTTTAGAGCAAATTGTTTGTCTTTCTTGTTTGGCTACTACCTTAAATGGATGCTTACGTTGCACCCCTACTGCTTTTAACAATGGCTCAAATGCGGCGTAAAGAGCATTTAAAAGTTGACATTTTCGGTTAGGCTTTAGTCATAATTGTTTTAAAAAGTGTGGAAAATAGCCAAAGCTCGTCATTTTTCCTTGCTTGGTCTTATTTTCATATTTTCATTTAATAAGATGGAATAATCATCTTGTTGGTTAGTTGAAGTTTTAAGACCTTTAAGCAAAATTGGATTTTGACCGACGAATTAAATTTTGATCAATATTCTCAGGCCGACCAACTATTCACTTTAAAAAGCTTTTCAATCATTATTCAGATACTGACATAAATTGAATGGGAATTCCCCCCATACCTTAAAATATTTTTAAAACGCTGGGTCTTAAGGGGGCAGATAGTGCCTTTTACAATTTACAAGGCAAAAGCATTTTGTTAGACCTATCCCTTCAATTATTTAATCTCGACTAAAATTAGATCTAACAAGTTTGGTCACTCTTGTTTTCCGAAAAGAGCCACATAGCAAATAACAGTTATTTAGCAAGGGGACAAAACTTTTAAAAACAGGCTTTTTTGTTGAAAAGGCAGTCTCAACAAACGTAAATTTTATGATATTAATGAGAATTTTTACTTAAAATTTAGTGAAGACTAAAAAGATCTTTAGTTGACTTTAAAGGTAAAAATTTTGTTTAGTGTGAAGTGGATACCAAAAAACAAGATTTAGATCAGGCGCATTCAACTTGAGCGAAAGGCCATAAATAATTGCGGGTCAAGTAAATAAAACCCACGATCGAATGATAGACTTTTTTTCTTCACTAAGGTTTTTAGTAAAAATCTCCTCTAATACGTTAAATTTTGCACTTTTTGAGAGTCACCAAAATAGTGCCTTGCGAAGCTTTTGCCCCTCCCACTCAAAATTTTTCCCGTGCCCCTGATCATGAGCATTGAACGCTGAGCAGTTGTGCCTTTCTTAGCCTTGCTTTTTAATCGAATTAAGCCAAAAATAACAATGGAAACTTTTCTTACCCGCAATCTGGGAGAAATCAGAATTTGCGTGAAAAAAAGCGGTTGAAAGGAAAGAAATGTGTTCTCGGTTTACTCGCTTTGTCAAACCCGGAATAATTGAAGTGTTAATTGTCGTCAGAATCGGAATCAGATGTTAAACTGTCTTTTACCCTAATCTTTTTACTTTCAATGAATTTGAACGCATTGAGCAAGATAAATTAATTATAGTGAACTATTTTTCATCTTTTTATGCTTCATAGTACATTGCATATACTTAATAATGTTACTAAGCATGAATAAAATATCATCATCATCATCATCATCATCATCATGTACTCGCTTCATTTTTCCGATGCAAGTGCTGCTAAAGATTTTCTAGAACTTTAAGGATATGAGAAGAAAATTTGTCTAAAATTTAGGGCAAGATTTAAGGTAAGACCAAAAAAAGGTCTTCACCTTAAATCTTGCCCACACAATTTCTTGTCGCTGCCCAAAAATGTCTGATTTTGCCCAAATTTTTTCTATCGCTGCCCGAAAAATTCTGATTTTGCTTAAATTTTTTCCCCCTGGCAGGTACGGTTATGATTATAACCTTAATGTCTTGGCTTTTTTGTTTTCATAAGTTTATTTGCACAAGATTTTAGCATATTCCGGGTACAAAGAAAATATCCAGCTTTTCGTTTTAGGCATTGAGACTTTGTTATGTTATCTCGAGTCGGAGTCGTTGATTCAAGTTTTTCTCCCCACCAGAAGTACCTGCTCTGTTCGGTGTTATGACGGTCCGAAGCAAATGGCGTCTGTTGCTAGGAAGTGCCCTGCTGTTGCCTTTGGATTAGCAGTCAAAGGTGACCACAAATTACGGTTAAGTTTCAAATTTCGAGTTTTGAATCGTCAGATGTATATTTTCTTCATTTCCCTCTTTAAAACAATGCATGTTCTCCAAATGCTAACATATAAATTGCATATTTTGCTGCTTAAATAAAACGATATTGTGTAGCAAGACATTTATGTACAAGATTATGTTTACGGTTTTGAAGCGATGCTTAAGTTTTAAAAGCCGCTTTTTTTCATCACTATACAATGCTACTCCACTTTTTGCGATAGCGTTCTATGGCCAAGCTTAGATGTTCGCAGCTGCAAAGACAATGATGTCGTCGGCATTGAAACCACGTGATTCTGATAAAAACATTTTATCATAAAGATAATGTCAAATCGTTGTTTTAGGATCAGATGCTTCCATAGAAAGCGAACTCGAGTTTTCCGTTGTTGAGGTAAAATCATGCGACACAAAGCCGCGTCACCAGCTGACTTTCTTACGTCACAGGCAGCCGACGAGCTCGGAACTGACATCTTCACGCTTCAGAGAAGCCTGCGAGGCTTGATGTGGGACACTACCCTGTCTGCAGGTGTGGAAATTAAACGGCGATTGTGAGATTTTATTTGCTGTTGATTATCGATGCGATTTATTACTTTGAAGCAGAAAGCTGTTCGAAACATTAGTCCAAAAAATTTTAGCTTATCATGTGATAGTCACGTGCTGTTTAGACGCGAAATCGCCTGAAATAATAAACTTGATTAAGTGGCTCGTTCTGTTTACGAACATCGTGCTGAATCGCGTGACCTACGAAACCGGAAGTAAACGTGGCGCTTGCCTGTAGACGGTTCGTCCGGCAGAAGCGGCGTCGTCGTTGAGTTTAAAGACCTCGCCTTCCTCTTGCGAACCCGGGCGGAGTCGAACCACGAACTTCTCGATCAAGTGACCAGCTCGCTGCACGAACGAGTACTGAAGCAGGAAGCGAAGGAGCTTGCCCAGCTTCGAACTTGCTTCGATACCTTGCAGAAGTAAGTCGCTCGCGTTCCGATCGAAGCTGAACAATCGTCATCAGCGGCTTTCTTCGTTTGAAGGTTTTCTTTTCCTGACGTCCCTTCGTCGCGAGGCGGCGCGCTTCAATCCAAAAGCGACGATCTAAAAGCGGTCGTAAATGAGTATTTCGCGCAAGAAGAAATCGACGTTCCGAAATGGAGTCTGCCAAAACAGGTTTGTATTGAAGCAAATCAACTTGCGAGTGTTTACGATTTATGACTTACGACCACACAGTTCAGTGAGAAAAAGCGCCGTTCGATAGTTGATCACGATCGACTTTGTCGCAGTTCAATGCCTAAGGCAGTGGTTTTCAACCGGGGTTCCGTCAGAACAGTTCAGGGATTCCGCAAGTTGTCTGTGGAAGATGAACTTCGTGTGTGTCTATCAAAAACACGACCCAATCTTAAAAGAGTTGTGCAAGAAACATTAGGCTCAAGTTTCTCATTGAATTTTTTACGAGAATAAATGTAATTTTTTACAGTTTGTATTAATAATTTCAGAGGCCGATTCCGAGTGAAGACCTTTTTTTTTTAGAGAACACCCTGATTTTGGGACGAAAATAGGTGTTTTTAGCCGATTACGGCCCGCAAACTCGAATAATTTTGAAAAGTGGCCCACAAGAGTGCAGAAGTTGGTCCACCCTGGCATAAAACAATCAAATTACCGCACAGGGGCTCCTCAAGCCTCTGAAATGTTTCATTGGGGTTCCGCTCCACCAAAAAGGTTGAAAACCACTGGTCTAAGGGCTCGTTTCCATTACAAGCGTGGAATGGTGTGTTTTCGTTTTTTTTTTTTTTTATTGAATTTTTTGCTTCGCTTAGCGCTAAAGCGCGCATAGAAGTAAAAAAATCAATAGAACAAACAAATAGTGAAAACAGGCCTTTATTCTGTTGTGTTCTGGGGAAAACAAATTAAGTCACTTCCCTCTGCTTAGTGATCCTAACAAGCAGCTCTAAATTACAGTCATATATTGCTGGCTAAGAACTAAAAAGCAAAAGCGTTAAACAGAACATCAGTGTAAGCAAGTCCGGGCAGCGATTTTCAATTTTGTACCCAAGGAATCGTAATCTACATATTTTCAACCGATCAAAAATCCAAATTTTTTTCTCTGCTCATAAAAATTCTGTACTCAGCTCTTGGAGCGATAAAGTAGCACTCCATGTTAGTTGTCATGGCAAAGGTTTTTTTTAGCGACTTTTTATGATGATAAACAAACCAATCTGTTTCATATTATAGCGTTTACAAATGTACCGAAAAATAATAAGATGTTAACTGTAAAGAGTAAATGATAACTGTAAAGAGCCCAATGAAAGAATCTTTTGACCAGAGAAAAAAATTTGGATTTTTATACGTAAATTGAAAATATTTAGATTACAATTCCTTGGGTACAAAATTGAAAATTGCGTCCGGGCAATCGCTGAATGATTGCTCATTATACATATAACTGCTACGACGTTGTCCTGTAAGTATGGAGAAGAAATAGCTGATACGATATGACGATGATTCTATATCCTACCTCCCAACGTCCGCTCAATTACTTTTTATGGCTCCTAACATACATTATTTGCACCGAAAGGAACGGCATTGTGCATCGCGTGCGCGGATGCCCAGGCAAGAGTTCAGAACTCGAAACCATGGTTAGGCAATGAGCAAAGGTCGGTCGCCGTTGCACAATGCCGTAGAAACGCAGACGATGTTTTTTCTTGCTTACAACCGTCAATTTTCGAAAATCGTCGTCGTATTCAAGATTAACTTCGATAGAACTTGTTTTAGATCGATTCTTCGCTCGAAAGCGACTTGCGCTCTTCGATCCGGCAATTTCTCACCGTGTACAGTAAGTAGCCTTTCGAGTCGTTTCGTCAATTTTTGTCGTAATCAAACATCACTTTTCATCCAGGCACCGACCTCGGAACTTCACTGACCGGAAGAAGTATCGCGCGCATATTTCACGGAATCGACAGTCCGCGATACCCCGCTAAGACATGGGGCACCGTTCGTCGATTTTGGAGATCTCGCCTGTCCATTGATTTTAATTTGATTTTTAAAGTCGCGACGGACGAGCTCTTGAAGTTTCGGTGAAGTTCAACTTGTATTTTCTTGCGTTTTTCCTTTTCATTTTGTTTTTAGTGTTTTTTAGTGGTCGTGTTATGCTTTTATGTTACTGCTATAATATACCACGTGTAATCTACTAATCGTACAACTGTAATTTGATTTTAAAAATGGTGCAAAATTTGTAAGAGGTTTTTCATTGTAAATTCTTTTAATCATACTCGAAATCAAGATTTATCGTTCTTTTTCAAATGTAACTTAACCATTTTATTAATTTTATTGTTTACTTTTTAATAAACGAAAGACTCAACAATTTCGCTAAAACTTTTTAACAAGCTGCTGTTTTAGAATAAAAGCAATATCACAGTGCGTCATATTTCGATATTGTATAATTAGGAAAAGTTAAAACACACATTCATCGATACTACAGTGCGTTCAAAAAGTCACTGTGCACCTAATATTTCAATGTGTACATAATAATTTGATTTTAATTATTTTATGATTGTGATATGTATAGCATTCAGCGTATTGTAAAAACAACGACCAACCAGGTAAAAGTTAATAATTTATTCAAAACTTACAATAACTGCTGAAAATGTTCACCATGCTCACGAAATGCAGAGATTGAAAATGAAACGGGTATGAGACGTACAGGTATTAAATTTTGAGTCTGATTCATATTCAAATTCAAACTTACAATAAAATTTATCAAAAGCAAACTTTCTTCACCGATGTCATAATTTTATTCATCAACCTAGATATCTACAAGTTAAACCACGGCCGTTTCATTTAACAAAAATATCTGTATTTAGTTAGCAACTGGTGCACAGTGACTTCCTGAACGCACTGTATAACTAGGAAAAGTAATTTACTAACAATTAATGCCACTTTTTCTGTTTTACGCATTTTGTTATTAATTTGTTGATTAAATGAAAATCTCAGCACAAAATTGAAAACTTGATATCTCGGTGATTGGATTCTTTTTTGATTCAGCATCGAGAAAAAGGTGATAGCAGTGTACTGCAAAAAAGTTCGCAAATAACTGATTGCCTTATTTGCCCAGTTGTCATAATACTTTAAGAAAGCGTTTACATGTTACCTAAGCACAAGAGTAGTCAAATGCTTATGAAATGGGATGAGAGTGTTAGCAAGGATAATTACGAATCAAGTTTTAATATTTTATCCGAGCTGTGTTTCATCATTCGTATTGAAAAAATCTAATTTTTTCCCCTCTCTTTCGGCTATGATGCTAAGGATTCGTGTCATGCGGTGATTTTTTTTTTGTTTGGTTTAAAAGATAATTATGAGAAAAAACAAAAGAAACGAAACTTGGGAAGTTTGCTTTTTTAGCCGCATTTCTAAATGCACAGAAAAAATAGGCGAGCTTTTAATTATAAAAGTGAAAAGAAAATTTTTAAAAAAGGCTGAAATATTTTTTCGCCGCGCACATTCTATAGCGAAGCTGTAAAATAGTATTAAAAGCATTTAGATCAGCAGTTTCCCAGGGATTCGTCGAATGGTTGTATAGAGGTCCGCGAGCTGCTCTTGCTAGTTTAAGAAAAAAGGCATTCTTTTAGCTCATTCATTTCAACATAAATTTTTGGAATGACCTTAAATCTTATCGGGAAATAAATTTTAGGTGACAGTTTGAGTTAAAGACGAAAAAAAAAAGCCTTTATTTTGATTTCTAGTAATTTTACATACAATAATGGTAGAGCACCGTGATTGTGATCGATATGGTCTTGGTTTAAAACCTACTCGCGCCATTCTCTTGTGTCCTTGGGAAAGATACTTCGCGGTATTTTTCCCTGTTGGCAGTGGGCGAGCAGTTTCAAATTTCAATCATATCTCTATAAAACTAAAAAACTAAAATAAAACATTTCAACCGGACAGTAATATCTTGGCATCTCCAGAAGCATGGTGGGGGTAATTGCTTACTCTATGTATAGCGGCTTCGTCGCTTTCCTGCAAGTCAAAAGGATAAATACGTATAAAGATAAAATAAAATAAAACGAATAAATAAATAACGTCTGTTTTTTAACTTCTTTGTTCTTCATTTTAGTTTAACAAAGCGCTGTCTTTTCGGAAACTGGTCGAAAGTTTTAATGGAATAAATTTCAGACCTCAGAGAGCAGTATGAGTTGAAGAGAAAAAAATAAATAAATAAGGTCGTCACATTAACAGGCATTTAGGCGTTCGTGGCCTATATACTTTTTAGAAATGTGTCGGCGACCAAAAAAGGTTTGGAACCACTGATTTCGATTGAGATGGGTCCAGACTAATTTCAAGAAAAACCAATTGAAGTGAGAGTAAAAGAGAAAAAAAGTAGTGATTATGACGATTACGTAATGTACCAAAAGAAAATTTCCTTAAATAAAAATCTCCATTTCTTCAAGACAGTTTATGTAGGCCTGAAAATTGTAACACAATTTTAATTTTTACAAGTCGAATTTTACATTTAAATAATTTACAGCGGCAATAAAAGTAGCTGGTAGTCAATCCAATCGTATAAACGAGTCATAAATTTATAATTAAATTTAATCTTTGTTCGGCTACAAGTTAAAATTTTGAAACAATTATACCGGTATCTAGGTGTAAGAGTAATTCGAATTCTTGGTTTTTCTTTGCTTGAACCGCCAGAATACTTTCTTTTTATTGTGCTGCAAATATGCTATGGATTTTAAAAGCTAATTGTTAATTGTTAAATGCTATTTTGATATAAAAAATATATCATTTCGTATGCCATGTGGGTAAATATATTCAAGTTAATATTAAGACAATAGAATCTTCAAGCAAAGTTGCTTTTAATTTGCCAATAATGACAACATATACATCAGAAAAATACAAAAAATACGCCTTAATCTTTTTAATGTTCAAGAAATAAGCTATTTTTTTCTTTATTTAAAAAAGAGAATAGCAAATTTTCAAACTTTTTCAAGACTTACATTTAAAGAAAGGATTGTATAATTATACCAAATATGTACAAACAGTGATGGATATTGGGTGAGGCGAATGAGGCAGTTGTCTCGGGCCCCCTTTAGAAAATAGCACATTCAGATTCAATTCGCTGCAGATGTTTTTTAGATGTTATTATGAAGTCGGGACAAAAAGTGGGAAATATAGAGATTGATTCTAGGTGAAGAATTTGTTTTTAGAGAACACCTTGATTTTGGGAGCAAAATAGGGAAATCAGAAATCAAATTGAAGCGAAGATCTTTTCTTTTTTTTTAGAGATCACCATGATTTTTGGAGAAAAAAGTGAAAGACGAGATCAAAACTCTTTTTCTTTTTAAGAGAACATCAATTTTTGAAATTCCCTGCCTCGGGCTTCTGAATTTGAATATCCACCACTGTGTACAAAGAATCAGTTTGCAGCTAGGTTATTGACTTTAGAAAGCATTCATACATACACTTAGATTTTAAAAAAAGTTTTAATATTTTGATTTTGATATAATTTTGAAAGCAGTATTCTATTCTGCGAAGGGATTTAAAAACTTGCATAGTGCGTGATGTGACCTTTTCTCTTGTATAACCTTTAAATTAAAATACGCTGCAAACATAGGCGGACATAAACATAAATATAGGCCCCCTGCCCCTCGGTAGGTAGGCTACGGCTATGGCTACGTATACGGTAAGCTTAATAAGCTATATATATAATTTTAGATGTTCCATATAAACAAAACAGCAGTGGCGTGCGGTCAGGGCATGCAAGTCATGCGTTGCATAACCAACGAACTTTTGCGCGATGACCTTTATTTTGTAACTTAATGAAATAACTTACAAAACTGTTTTGGAACGAAATTCGAGAAATGTAAGGGTGATTCGAGGAGAAGATCTTTTTTTTTAGAGAACATTACGATTTTTGGACAAAAAATTAGTCTAGGCTATGTCTTAGAATCTTAAAAAGAATTCTTTCTGCTACCCATAAAATATTGCATGTCCTGCCCCATTAACTACCCATAAAATACTCAATTGCATGACAGTTTTTGGCATACCAGTTGCGTGACCAGTCTCAGAGGTCACTGCACACCACTGCAAAACAGAGTTATTTTAGAGAGAAACTACTGTAGTCGGTTGCTTGAAAAGAAACGAAGTTTTTTTCGAGCATTTTAACAAATTAAAAAAACCTAAAATAATTTTGCACTCGCGAGTACAATTTGCCCGGCGTTTATTTCTCTTTTTATTACTTATTGCATTTGCAACTAATATATTTTTTTTACTCTCACTCCAATCGGTGTTTCTTCGAATTAAACTCGACCATTGAGATACTAAACCAGAGGTGAGGAACCTGCGGCCGCGATGATTTTTTTGTGCGGTTTCCATGACGATAGAATCATGTGAAAATAACTATTGCTGATAAAAGAAAACTTTTTTTAGAGAACATTATAATTTTTAGAAACGAAGCTCAAAGAAATCCAACAAATTTGAAATGACGACTTTTTTTTGGAGATCGCTTCTTTTTGGCGAGACCTTTTTTCTTAAAGATTGCTTCTTTCTGGCGATCGAAATCCAAATCTGGATATATTCAAAATGATGATCTTTTTTTTAGAGATCACTTCTTTTTGGCGACGAAAATCAAAAAAACCGAGACAGATTTAAAGTGATTATGCAATTTTTTCAGACATTTTAACTTATGCGCCTCCTTTCTTTATAATTATAGAACATGCCTCTAACAACAAAACGGTTTTCCATCTCTGGACTAGGCTATGGTAGCAGTAGGCCTATAAGAAGGATTAGGAACATAACTTGAGAAGAGTTATTGCGTTAGAAGAAGTGAAAGGAAAGAGACTTAAAAGAACAAAAATAATTCGAAGCCATATCCTATTGCAAAGAATATAACTTTGGAAGGCAATAAACAAACTGATATTTGATACAAAAAAATTAAGAAAAGCGAAACATATTCAGGAATGATAAACCAAATACTAAAATTATCATGATGATAAGAGCAACTCTTTATTTTTGATATTGATTTTAAAATTTTGCTGAAAGCAATAACTGCCAAAAAGTGCAAAAGTAGGTCCATTTCAATTGACATTAAATTTGTATCAGTTTAGGCGCAAAATAAGCTTTTTTGGTCAAATGCACGAAGTTCACCCGTAAAAGAAATCGCATATTTAATAAACGATCTGGATCAAAAGCGGTAGCGACTTAGAGGGGTTTTATGCCACGCCCCCCGTGGAGATTATTAATATGTAGGCTTACCACAGGTTGGACAGTAATTTTAGTGTTATGGCCCTCCTTTAGAGATTCATGCCCCCTTTGGAGTTTTTTGGGCAGAAAATCCGCCAGAAAACAAAGACAAAATGCCATGTGCAGACCCCTTTTTTGTTTATGAAGAAATTACTAAACTTCAAAGACGAAAATCATGAAATGCGAGACCGATTTAAAGTGAAGATCTTTGGACGAAAATCATGAAATTTAATATAAAGAGGTAATTTTTTTTACTGTACCACTTGAATAAATTTCTCCACTAACCACATTTGGTTGTGGTGGTATGCCCCCCCTTTCAAAAATCCTCAACACACCACTCATCAAAAGAATGTCTTAAACTTTATTTTTAACCGTTTGGATGTGGTTCGTGTTTCAACCTGACGCATATTCTCTTAGTGTCAGTATAAACTGAGAGCACGGAGCATAAAATAAGGATTTTAAATTTTATAAAAGAATGATTATAAAAAAGCTGTTTGCACCTACCAAACTGCAATGGCTAAATAAAAAGTGCAAGATCCACCCCACCTAATAGAGCTTCCAAGTATTCCTGAAGGCAGGTAGATCGTGGTCCACTGGTTGAGAAGCACCGTTTTGGTTCATAAAAAGAGTTAAAATGCGGTGTGTATTTATTACAAATATTTTGACAAAGTCAAGTCCGTAATAGTCGGAGATGAGTAAATAAAATTAATTACTGGTACACAGTTACGGTCATTAGTAAAATAGGACCAATATTGTTTCGTTTAAAATAATCTAAGACTATAAAACAGAAAGGGATCTTTTTGAAAAGAGACCGTAAATGTTTTTTTGCATAAAACTAACCAGGAATACCCTTTCAACACCGGAGGAAATAAACTAAAAACCAAGAGAAAATGGATCTCTTCAAGAATCGGTAGTAATACAGGGACGATTCCGGGTTAGTTTCGCTAACAAAAGTTGCTCACGATCACTTTTTAAAGAAACCCTTTTTTTTAAATGCAAATTCAAAGTTATTTCTAAAATTTTGTCATGACTGTTGCAATAATTTCAAGTGTATAAGTTTGATTTCAAATGATATTTCTTTTTATATCTTTTTAGATTGTGTAATTTGTTATGAATTTCTTTTCGCATGCTTTAAGGTCACTTCATTATCATTCGAAAAGATTAGATATTCAACTAACAAAAATGAAAATTAAAATTTTACCTGCTTGGCAAGATAATTACATGTATTTGCTAGTGGATAAAAAAACAAATCAAGCAGCAATTGTTGATCCAGTGGAGCCTAATAAAGTAATAGCTGCAGTAAATGAAGAAGGTGTTAAGCTTACTACAGTCCTAACTACACACCATCACAGAGATCATGCTGGTGGAAATTTAGAATTAACAGCAAAAGTTAAAGGACTTTCTGTGTTTGGTGGAGATGAAAGGATTGATAGCTTGACAAAAAAAGTTTTACATAATGACACATTTAATCTTGGATCTTTGTCAATTAAATGTTTACATACTCCCTGCCATACTACTGGTCACATTTGCTACTTTGTTGAGGAAAACGGGAAAGATCCTGTTGTATTTACTGGAGATACTTTATTTGTTGGAGGCTGTGGAAGGTTTTTTGAAGGAGAACCTTCTCAAATGTACACAGCACTTATTGAAATATTGGGAAAACTTCCACCCCACACAAAAGTATATTGTGGTCATGAATATACTGTAAACAATCTCAAATATGCCCAAAGCGTTGAACCGAATAACAGTAGGATTCAAGATAAATTACAATGGGCTATTGATCAAAGATTAAATCAAAATACAACTATCCCATCAACAATTGGAGAAGAGCTGGAATACAATCCATTTATGCGTGTTAATCTAGATATGATGCAAAAAAGATGTCAAACAGCAAATGGTGAAGAAACTATGGCATTTTTAAGAAATGAGAAAGATCATTTTAAAGCTTAAAGTTGAACCTTACAAGTTTTATTATATTTATCCATTGACTTTAACAAACCAGCTAGTTGCAATTTTTAATTGAATTATTTAATAAATAGCAATGCAATGCAATATGAATAGTTATCAATAAATGGGTCTCTTCAAAAAGTCACTGTAAGCAATTTGTTTCAATGAAACTATGTTGGAATCCTCCTTAAGAAACCAAGCGAAAAAAGATCTCAAGAAGTGATAGTAACTGCAGGGGAATTCGAGTTAGTGTCACAAACAAAATTGAATTGACTTTTTGAAAAGACTTGCACAAACATTCAGTTTAGTTAACATTTTACTATTAACTGTTATTACATAATTTAAATAGAAATTCAGATTGTTTTTAAGTAATTTTTTGTGAGTTTAAGAAGCATTTATCTTATAAAATCCCTTGAACTTAAGAAATTTTGTTTCTGTTATTTTATTTACCTGAATGTACAATGCTTTGCAATAATTTAAAATTTTTATAGTATATGATAAATAAAAGATTTTATAAAATTGAACACTTTTTTATGAATTAAGTGTAAAGCTTGGTCTGAATCAGGCTTATGTATGTGGTAAAAGTATCTTCCTTTTTTGTGTTGTTGATTTTTGAAAGTACTTGGATTTTTTGATCTTTTTTTCATTTTATTCACCCAGAATATTTAACTATAGAAAAGTGAATAGGAAATTATTCCTAACTCTGTTATTGCTTTAATGCAGTGGTTTTCAAACTTTTTTCAGTGACTCTCATCTTTTAAAAAATTAAACTTTTCAAGCATTCACAACTCTGCAATATAAAAATACTGTATTACCTTAGAGATGTAAACATTTCAAAAATTACAAAATATATAAAATAAAATACAATAAAATTGAAATTGTAAAATATAATACATTTAATTCATTCATTGGGAATAATGTGCCTGCCTACTATCAGTAAGCTTTTAAAATCTTTCTGTGATTTTGCTCTGGCATAACTGCATGTCATGTTCAACATTTAATCGATTTCTATGCTTTAATTTTAACACACTCAATGCATAGAATTCTGCTTCACAAAAATGCATGAAAATATCTTCCCTTTTATTATGAAATGGCAAAACTGTACACAAAAATAAATCTGATATTTCCTTATTATTAATATATGCTTGGTCTTTAACATGTTTTATGACTTAAGAGTTGACACTGATATTAGCTGCTGTGCCATCTGTTCAAATTCCAGCACATTTCTGCCAAAGAATTGATTGTTCTTTAGAAAAAGTGTCAAGATATTGAAAAATATCTTCCCTTTGTTGTATAATGGCAAAGCTTTACACAACAACAGATCTGATATTTCCTTATTATTAATATATCAAATAAATACAGATAGCTGCAAATGGAGAGCAACATCTGTTAATTCATCAAAATGAATAGCATAATTGGAGAAGCTTTTAGTTGATTTACAATTTGTTTAGGACATCAGTCAGCATTTAAATTTTTTGCTTTACAATATTGTTTAACTATGAAATAAAGTTTGTTTTTATTGTTTTATCATTACTTTTACAATTACTTTAATCAACTCTTTTTCAATTGCATATGCTTTCTTTTGCTTTGCTATTTTAGATAAGAAGAAACATTGGCTGGATAAGAAGCATAGACAGCCAACTTATTAACTGATATAAATGCTTCCATTAGGTTTGTTTGTGATGATAGTGCTAGTAATTTGCTTTTAAAATACTCTATTGGTTTACTGACACAACCTAGATGGTTTGTCATCAAGTCATGTGTAAATTTATTTTTCTTTAGCTATTCTTCAGAAAGAACTTTTTCACAGACAACACATTCTGGTTTTTCATTCACTTCCATAAAACCAAGCTTTAAAAAAGCTTTGTCACATCTTTGTTTTTGAGCTTTTTCAGCAGCCATCATGATTCACTTTAACAAAACCACTTTAATTATAATGTATTTAGCAATGTGCAAACAATAAATATTAGCAATCTTATAGTTGTACAAAACAATGTACTCTATAACTTTTCTTACTTCCAAATTACATATTTCTTAATGTTTTGGTCCTGGTTAAGTATGTGGTCTTCTGTCTGTGTGCAGTCTACTTAAAACAAAGGACATTTAATGTGCTTGTTTCAAATAAATACGATTTAAAAAGGCTTTGAACAAAGCATTTTTAGTCTTAGTACTTTCGAGAAAAATAGTCTAGGTGAGATTGAAGCTTATGAGCAGGAATACTTTTTTTTCTTAAAATATCACTTTTAGCATCTAGCCAAAAACACTCCATTTCATGTATATATATGCACACCACTTATGAAGTTCTGCTTATGAATTCATGTATATATATGCACACCACTTATGAAGAAACCACTTATGACGAAATTATAGAAGTTAAGAAGTATCTGTAATCTATTTCCACTAATTCTAGCTCTGTCATTTTTATTATTGTACTTTCAGCATCATGTCTTTTGATGAGGGTTTTTCACGGCTGTCTGACTTCTTTGCTAGATCATAAAAAAAAGTTAATTCAAAAATGGCTTTGTCTGAAATTTAAATAGCAGATAGCATGCTGAAACAAGACATTTAGCAATGGTTTAGTATGGTAAGTCATTGTTATTACGATTTTATTCATTCCAAAAAGTTTTGTTACATACAAATTTTTCTAAAATCTTTTATTCAATGAAGAACAGGCAAACCCAAAAAATTTTTCTCTACCCCACTTGGGATCATGACCCATACTTTGGAAAACAATGCTTTTGTAAATATAACCAAAATCAATGGCAGATTTGAAAGTGGTTTCCCACTCACTTTTCTATAATAATTTTTGCTTGCTTTAAAACCAACAATATTCAACTAATTTTGCATAATGTTTGATTTTTCCATCGTTTTGTTTATATGCAATACTGTTCCTCATTGTTTAATTTTTTAGGTTGTTTACAACTTTGAATTTACTTGTGATAGCTTTTGTTAATGGTATTTATCAGTGGCTGCTATTTTACAGGCTTGATCATATTGTAATTTCATCACAAGAATATTTATGGTTTATATGCATTAATAATCTTATTTCTCCAATGGGAAGTAAGGATTCTGCTGCAGAATGTAATATTAAGGTATTATTTTAAAAAATTTTTATTAATATTTTTTCTAATTTGTTTTTCTTTTGGTTACATTCCTTAATTATAGTTTTAATAGTATATTATAAAAACTTTTTCGTTTTATGTGAAGTTTTTTTTATGTTTTGGATTCTTGCATTAAAATGTATATATCTATTATTAGATTTTGAAATTTAATAAATTGCTTCAGTAAGTTTATTTATTGTTTATTTAGTTTTTAAGAACTTAAACAAACATTAGAAGAGCTTAAAATTGACTTTATTGTATGATTGAACATAGCATATTTTCTATTATTTTGTAGTAGTATGAAATCTTTTCTTTAAGGTAATTTGTCGCTTTCGGCCTCTTAACAAGTCGGAACAAAGTCGTGGAGATGAATATCTTCCCAAATTTTCTTCTCATCAACAAGTTACATTTGGAAGACCAGTAAGATGTTTTATACTAGGAATTTTTATTTAGACCAAAAATTGAAGTTTTTAATTCAAACATATTTTTTATTAATCTTTACTTTTGTTAAGGAAAACGTGTGGATGCTCTAACACTAGCATTAGTTAGTTGATGTTAATCTTAAAGTGAAATAGTTTGTACCTTAGAGTTTTTAGTTAAAAGCAGCATATTGGATTGAACAACTTTTTGAGTTTATTTACATTTCAAAAAAATAAAAAATAAAAAAGTTTTGGGCTAGGTTTTGTTTTTTCAAGAGATTTTATTATGTGGTTCTCATTAACATAAATTTTACATAGACATTAGGTGCAAATAAATAAAAACACTGAAAAATTTGTTCATACCAAAGTATCACTTTCAAATTAATAAATGAAGTTGTTAGTTGCTTGCAAAGGCTTTATGAAATACTCCTCAATAACATTGATATTTACATAGACACTTAATGCAAATAAGGAATGCTGAAAAATCTGTACATTCAAAAGTACAAAAAAATTGTACTCAAATTAATGAAGTTGTTCTTTAATTTTGACAATAACTCATCTGTGAAATTAATTTTAACATATTAACATATGTGATGTGTTCTTTTTATATATTATTGTTTGGAAATCAATTTTACTTACTGATATTTAAGAAATATTGTTTTTTTTATTAAGCCATTAGTGGCATTTTTTGGATGTAATATTACTATTGTACAATAGAAATTGGTTTTCTTATTTTCTATTTTACAAACGAGATGATAATTAACTGCTTTTTTTTCAGTCCAAAACATATTTTTTTGATCGTGTTTTTGACTCTTCAACAACTCAACAGCAAGTATATGAGGCTGGAGCAAAACCGATTGTAAAAGGTACTTGCATGTTTATATGTTAGTAGGACTATGGGCAACCCTGTTTTAGAGTAACTAGAAATTACAGAGGTGCCCATAAGTAACCTTACACTTGTCACAATGATGAATTCATTTATTTATCACACAATTACACAATTACAATGATGAATTTACTTATTTATCTCACAATTACACAATTTTCAATCCATTTAAATTAACAGTTACAATAAAATCAATAATAATCACTGTATTACATTAAATATTCGAAATGTTTACCTTCTTTACTGATACGAGGGTCAGTCAAAAAATAATGAGCCCAAGTCTCTCCTGGCCATATTTGTTGCAATAAAATCAAAAGTCATACATCAAAAGAAAGCCCAGGGATAGGAGATCTCAGTTCTACTTTTCAATGTAATCTCCGCACTTTTCAATTCCAACTGTCCATCGATGAACAAGGGACACTATGCCAGCCTTGTAAAAGTCAGCAGGCTGCATTTTTAACCAGTTTCTTACAGCGTGCTTGACTTCTTGATCACTAGTGAAGTGCTGCCCCCTAACTCCTTCTTTCAATGGTCCAAAAAGATGATAGTCAGATGGTGCCAGGTCGGGTGAGTATGGGGGATGGGTTACCGTCGTCCATCCAAAAGAAGCAATCACTTCACGAGTTTTGAGACTGGTATGGGGCTTGGCGTTATCGTGTTGCAGCAAGACCTTAGACATGTCCAGGTGAGGTCGTACTCTTCTCAGTTTCGCTTTCAGTTTGCGTAAAGTGTCAATGTAAGCATCTGAGTTGATGGTAGTACCTTTAGGCATAAAATCTACCAATATCACTCCTTCAATGTCCCAAAACACAGTCGCCATAATTTTTCCAGCTGAACGTTGACTTTTGAATTTCTTGGCTCTTGGGGACGTGGGGTGACGCCATTCCATGGATGATCTTTTCGACAGAGGTTCATAGTGATGAACCCAGGTTTCATCTCCTGTCACTATACGGCTGAGAAAAGTTTTGTCACTTCTGTGACACTCAATAAGCTCCGAACAAGCTTCAAAACGGGCTTGCTTGTGAAAATCCAAAAGTTGCCTCGGAACCCATCTGGCGCAAACCTTTGCAAAGCCTAGCTCATTAACAATATTCACAGCACTTCCATGGCTAACTCCAACACGTTCAGCAATGTCATCAATAGTGATTCTGCGATCATCTCTAATCAATTTCTCAACCTTATCATTGTTTCCAGGATTGACCGCAGAAGATGGTCTTCCACTTCTTGGTCTGTCCTGGAGGCTACTCAAACTTGGATCATCTTCTTCGTGTTTAATCCTGGATACCCACTTTTTCACAGTGCTGTAGGCTAATGAAGCATCTCCATAAACATTTACCAATCTTTCGAAAATTTGTTTTGGTGGCTCCCCTTCCGAAACAAGAAATTCAATCACAGCTCTCTGCTTCTGACGGACATCCAGTGATGACGTCATTTCCAAAACACAATACCAAAAGTGGACACGTTGAAACAATTTTTTTTTACAATTTATCTTTAAAGCAGTAAATTTACTAAACACCCTTAAAATTTCTAGAAAAAATATGAAGGTTAAAGCGGTTAAAGTTAACAGGGCTCATTACTTTTTGACTGACCCTCGTACATTTCAAGCACCTGTCCTTTGTCACTTCGTCCTTTCAGTTAGAAATTACGGTACATTACTGTGACACTAGCACAGTCACAGCGGTAGATAGAAAGGCATTTTGACTCAGTCATCTTACGTAGAACCGATGCGTCTTATATACGGGTCACTATTGAAAGGGAGGTTTTAAACATCCAAAAGAAGGTGCGGCTTATACACGGGGGCAGCTAATACACGAGTATATACGCTACGTGGATAGCAAACCGAATGAATAAAGTCTTCCAATATTGATCTATTGAAGTCAGCAGTAACATTGCATTGTGCATTATGCTAAACTTTTACATGTGCAATTACTGACGTAATCAATAATAATTAATCATAAATTATCAATTTTACTCTTTGGTGATATCAAGTGTAAGGTTGCTTATGGGCACCCCTGTAGAACTGAATTATTAAAACGTTATTTTTTTAGTCTTATTTTTTGCTTTTGCCATTGGTTTAGTTTTCGATTGTGTATGAACCTTTTTTCGGTCGTGTTCTGCAAGTAAAGTAATATTTTGTTTGTTAACATTTACTTTTGAATTTTACCCAGGTATTGTGTCGATAAATTTTTTCGTTACATTATTTTAGTTGTGCATCAGCAACTTCTTCAATTTCTTTATTTATAATTGCTTGTTACCGTTTTTTATTTATTATTATTATTTTTTTTTTTTTAATACAGATGTGCTTGAAGGCTTTAATGGTACAATATTTGCATATGGGCAAACTTCTAGCGGGAAAACACATACTATGGAGGTAATCAAATAACATTTAAAACTTTTTTTAACCTTTGGTATTCAACGTTTTTAGAAAAAAATAAGCTATTTATTTTCGAAAATGCTTTGCTGTTTATGTTGACATTTCTTCATGTTAACTTTAAAAATCGAGCGTTTTTTGTCATAAGATAAAAAGCTTTATTGTATTGAAAGTTTTATTAGTCTAAGACTTCTTTTTTGTTTTTGCTTTACAATTACAGGGTGTTTTACACGATGAAAACCTCCAAGGAATCATACCTCGAATTGTCGACGACATATTTAGTCACATTTACACTATGGACGAAAACCTTGAGTTTCACATAAAAATATCATATTTCGAAATCTATTTGGACAAGATACGGGATTTATTAGACGGTATTGTATTGTTATTTCAAAGCAATGATACCGATACCATCGCATCACTCGTATTTCTCAACGTGTTTGTTGCCGTAACCTGGGTAAATCGCATTGCACTTTCTGGGCTAGGTGCATTTAACGAGCTGTTTTGAATTGAAGTTCTTTCATTTCAAGTTATTGTTACTGATAAGCCGATTAGTTAATGTTTCCGTTTCCATAACAACCCGTTACCGGCCGTAACAACAAGTAGGGAACTCTATTATAATCCTAAAGTAAGAATTTGAAACCAAACAAAATTATACTTTGTTAGAAACAATTTAATTGTAAATTTTTACCAATTTAACTATGTGCCACTAAATTACGACTGGCTTTATACAATTGAATTGAATTTCGTCGGTGTTGGTGTTTTTTAACATAAAACGACTGTTGTTGAATCTTTGTCTTCTTAAATTCTATTTAATCCAACGTTTCGTCTTTGTGTGTTCGTAGATTTCAAACCACAAAAAGATTTTTGAATGATTGCAGAAGAACCGCAAAAATTTTTAAGACAAGCAATCAACATTAGTTATTTTTTTTGACCAGGTTTTGTGTTGCAGAGATGAGCACCGAAAACTTGCAACATACGTCATACACTTTGACGTAAAGACGCGAATGTAATCAACGATAAAAAAATTTACTTGTATAACTCTCTTGAAGAGTTTTTCATGAGTTTTGATTGGTCCGGCATGTTACGTTGGGGTTCGATTCCAGGGCCCGCCAAATTTCACACAGGCCGAACCAACTGTTCGGCAGTGCTGCCACAGTCGTAAAGGACTGTGTTGCCCCGATGCTGTGTTGCAGTAATGGGCACCCGAAACTCGTTACTGACTTCACAGGCGTGCGAAATAAGTTTAAGAAAATTTGACTTGCTTTCGGTATTTCCGTGTAAACGGCGTAAAACTTGCAGTGTCAAAGACGAACCTTTCCGTACACGAAGACAAAAATCGAGTCCCATACGTGAGGGGATGCACGGAGAGGTTTGTTGCTTCTCCGGAGGAAGTCATGGAGACGATCGATGAAGGAAAATCGAATCGACACATCGCAATAACGAGTAAGTTGCATAATGTTGGCCGTGCTTTAGCGACGGTCTGAAAACGTTTTATGACACTATTTCAACTTGTAGTTTTAAATAGCTGAATTTGTGCGTGTGCACGCTAAGATATGCTAGTTCAATTGTTGACCACTTTGTTTCGATTTTATCATCGTTTTGGTAGTTAACCTGCAAAAATTTTCCAGCAACAAGCCGACAAGCGGTTTTACTTGAAATTGATATATTCAATTTTTTAAGAGTAAGACTACAATAACAATGGCTAACAGTTATTTGAAGTTAAACAATACGAAGCTTTAAATATTTTACCGATCTGAAGTCGCGATTAGCTTTGCCCTACCTTGACTTTTTTCTATTACCAAATGTGTTTTGTCTTTAAATAACGGGAAATTTGCCGACTTAAGAGCTGATGCGTAATAATGTTAACTTGTCTGACGTCATAATCAGATGTGCGATATTGGTTGGTTTCCTTCCTCGTTAACTCGGATTTATTAGTTGAACTTGTCATTTGATGCGTGGTTTTTGACTCATATTTTCAAAGCGGGTTTTCCGTCCGGATTTTTACAGCTGCTGCATTTGTGTTCTGGTTTTAGTTAAATTAAATTTAATTTTCGATATTTTCTTAAATTTGCTTCCAGGGCAATTTGAACTGAAATCAATACGGTGTGCTTGTTTTCTCGTAGACATGAACGAACACAGTTCACGAAGCCACAGCATTTTTCTCATCACTGTAAAGCAGGAAAACACAGTCACCGAGACGAAGCTCACCGGCAAACTGTATCTCGTCGACTTGGCCGGTAGCGAAAAGGTGACTGGAGGTGTCGAAAATAAAGGTTTTGCTCTTCGCGACTGCAAGATCGTCGCAGACTGGCACAGCGCTGCAAAAGCGTTTGCACTGCTAGAATTCGAGCGCAAATTGCTTTTTGCTTTCGGTCGCAAAGTTAAAGTGTTGTCATTGTCTCTTCAGAATTTGCACTTTTTAATTTAATTTTTGCCACGAGAATATATTTTCGTCCATAGCCTCATAACCGAGATGCAAGATGTCAAACCAAGGGTTGTCTGAGATGACGTTCGTGCAATTACTTTATAATTTAAGTATTACTGATTCGGTAAGGTGATACAAGAGAAATGTATGAGATCTCAACGAGTGCAAGTTCAAAAATGGTTTGGAAACACTTGCTCTTGTGCCAAAAATTTTAAAAGTTTAAAAAACCTCTGTTGGTAGAAGAGCTCTTTATTTTGAAAAACGACGCTCCTCCTGTTGATAAACTTCAATGACTTGATTTGCAAGTTCACAATCGGCTTCTTTGTTCAGGTTGGTAAGACCGGGGCTGAAGGTACGGTGCTAGTCGAAGCCATGAACATTAATAAATCTTTATCCGCTTTGGGAAATGTCATATCAGCTTTAGCAGACGGAACGGTAAGTCTTAAATGTTTAGGTCCGATTATGGTTATTTTTTTGGTTGTAAATCTACCTGCGGTTTTCGTCCTTTTTGTCGTTGATTTTATAAATCAAAAGTTTTTTGCAACCGCATAAATCATTTTCGTCAGATTTTAAGTATTTTCCCTGTTTTTTAGCATAAAAACAAGATTAAAAAAAGCGTTTACCCAACAACAACGTTTCAAAGTTAAACTTCGATTTGTCTTGTTTCCTTTCTTTCTCGAACTTTCTCTTTATCGCGACAGAAAAGTCACATCCCTTACCGAGACAGCAAGATGACCCGGATCCTCCAGGACAGTCTGGGGGGAAACTGCAGGACCACGATCATCATTTGCTGCTCTCCATCGTCGTACAACGAACCCGAGACGCGATCGACTCTGCTGTTCGGCGTCAGGCGAGTTATTCGTCGCTCGAGTGACGTATTGTGATCACATGATGTTGGAAGACTTTCGCTCAGAATTCATAGAAAAATTCTTTAGCTTGTTTAATTTATTTTCGAGCTGTAAACTGATATTAGTTTGTCCAGAAGCCTTACGAGATTACTTGGGAGACGTTCGGCTAACTCCAAAACTTAATTGCGGCCTAGATGCTGAGGCTCCTTGGGGTTTCTTATGACTAAAGGGGCTTGGATAGTGTCATCGTTATTAAAATATCACGACGTAGTTTTCTCGTTTGTGCATACCTTTTCATTCATTCATTCGTCATCTCTATTTATCCATCTAAGCGCTGACTCGCAAGACAACATTGGAGATGCTCACCTCAGAACAACCGTTATGCGATTTTCCCGATTTACTTTGAGAGTGCCAGAATATCGCTATTTGGTTTAAATTCTTTGAACCGAAACCGTGTCGGTCTTGTTCGCCATCTAACATGGCGCTGCAAACTATTCGGCCACGCTGACGATATTTTGAAAATTTTTTTTTATATCGCTGTGATTTTCAATAAATTTCGAAACAGTATTGCAAATTTTACGTAGCTTTTGAAGAGTTTTGAAGTAAACACTTTTGAAAATGTCCTATTTTCTGTTTTAATCAGATTTCTAATTATGCGCGGTTAAATGCAGGCTTTTTCTGTTATTGGGATCATAATATTCGTTTTTGTTCAAACAGAGCGAAAACAATTAAGAATTCGGTTCAAGCCAACGTTGAGTTGACTGCCGAGCAATGGAGAAAGAAATACGAGAAAGAAAGAGCGAAAAACAAGCAATGTGTCAATACCATCGCTCGTTTGGAAAAGGAATTGGCAAGATGGAGAAATGGTACGGCCTGCTGTTTTTATCTTTGAATTCGTAAACATTGACGTGAAACTGAACTTTTTTGCGACCTTGAAAAAGTCACTGATGCAACTTGAATTCACGTAATTCTTTCAGCCTCCGTGATACGACTTCAGTCTAATTAGAAAAATGCGTTTATTTCAAACTATTCACTAAATTAGTCCGTAATTTTCTCTTGGTCAAGGTTAACTATAATTTTTTTTCATACTCTGGTAAATTGATAGTAAATGATATTTGGACAAGAAATTTTTTCAAGCCATGACTGCCAAAGACGTTGAGCGAATTTACAACTGGTCTACGTCATAAAACAATGTCGTATGTTGCGCTGATCATTTCGTTACACTCTTTATTATCAGGATTATGTAATAGAAAGATAATAAGAAGACTTGTTTTTCAATTGAAGTCCCGAATTTAACGACTGATTAACTTATTGATTTTCTGTCTCTCCTTGCCGTGAGATTTTCGTTTCCTTGTTTGATTCGAAAGATTTTGTTAGCTTGAGAAATCGAATGTCCAAGCTTTTCGAACAAATCGCGCTCGTAGGAAAGAAGCTGTCAGTGTGAACGCGGTTGTACAGTGGGAATGCCGCTTGTGACTTTGCACGTGTTAGGTTTGTTTGTGTTTGAAGCTCTGCCGTTCCGCTTCACTGCACGAATGACATTGATTTACCGCTCGTTTGTGCTTGTTTTTAATTTCAAACTCCACCCGCAATCAAAACGAGCCATGTGAATGACGCAAGATATTGATCTATGAATCTTTTCAAACCATCAATTGATTTTCTTACAAAGTAAACAATAGCCACCGATTTCTATTGGGTTGCCCGAAAAGTCTTTTCACTAAATTTTTATATCCGAAGAACTTCGCGAGGAAATGTTAAATTTACCAAAAAATTTCACAATATCTTTCCTATATATTCAAATTTAACTACTCAAAATTTCAGTTTGTTATATGGAATGTAGAAGCAATTATCTTCAAATTTAGTTTTTACATTTTTTTAATGATGAATTTTGACAAAGGCGTTTTAACTACAACATATTCTCCTTTATTCTTTGCGACACTTTCCCACCTTTGAACCATTTTTTCAACTCCTCTTTTGTAGAAATTTTCATTTTTCGAAGCAAAAAATGAATCAATCCAAGACTTATGCTCTTCCTCATTTTCGAACTTTTCCCCTCTCATCTGATTATCCATTGATCGAAAAAGATGAAAGTCTGAAGGAGCTAAATCAGATCTCAATTTATTCTTGAAAGAGTAACTGTCGTTCTTGGACTTTTTAATCCAATTGATCGCATTATTAAGGCTACAAAAATTATCCCCATAAACATTTGTGATTCTTTCGTGGGTTTTGGCCGGTTTCGGATCATGTTTGTTTTCAAAATAAAGAAAAAAAATTATGTGTCGAAAATGTGTTTTTTTGTCTATCGGGAGTTCTATTTTAAATTTTGCAAATATCATTAAATAAAAAATGAAAATGGTTGAAAATCTGCCAAACAAAAATCTGATGATACATGAAGCTATGATGAAATTTTCAGATACATTTAAAAAATCTCTGAAAAGTTAATCATGTTTAAAGATTAAGTGAAAAGACTTTTCGGACAACCCAATACTTCAAATGACCAGTAGCCATTGATTTATAGTTCAAATGACCAATAGCCATTGATTTATAGTTCAAATGACCAATAGCCATTGATTTATACTTCGAAAATTAGAATTCAAGTTCGCTCTACTAATGCGCTTTGGGATATTCAATCAATATGACAAGGTTTTTCTTAACATTGACCTTGTTCGCTGTTTTCAAGGCGAAACAGTTCCAACAAACGAGCAAGTGGACGTCAAAAACCGGGATTCCCTCACTCCTGTCCTGGACAACCGACCCCTCGTGCCGGCTCTGATTGAAAATTCGCCGCAACAGGTTTTAATTTATATTTTAACTTTTCAGAGCTGTTTTTTTGTGTTTTTTGTAGTTGGTGTTGGTTCGCTTTTTTATTCAGGCTTTTTAATTATATATGAAAATGCTGCCGAGTTTTTTTTTTTGAAACTATTTTTTTTTATTCAAGCTTTTCGAAAGTAATTGCTTAAAAATTTGATTTGATTTTGATAATGTTAAAACTTCATTTTTTTGGCTAACAGTTGTTAACTTTGTATAACTTTGGAGTGCAGCTTTGTTTGTCAAGCTGTGACGTTGTTTCTTGTCCTATCTCAACATTGGCATTATATTCGCCAATAAACATTACCGTTTTCCGCAATCGAAAACTTTCTGCTCGGAATAGTTGCTTTTCATATTTTCAGCTTTCTAATTCACGCTCAAATGATTCTCTTTCTGTTTTGACCCCGGTCTCTCTCCCGGATGACAATGAAGTGAATCGCTTGTACAAAATGCTCGACGATAAGGTAAGTAGCCCTGTGCGGGCAAAATTATTTTTAATTTTGAAACTGTGCTTTTTTAGACCGCACAAAAGTTGTTTCTTCTAATCTAGATTATTCTAGAACACAGTAGAAACCACATTGTTTCAGACACGCATGACTGCGCTTGTTGAGGCTTTCTTGTTTGAACGTGACTTTGCCCAGATTGACGTTGCGAATGCACGAACTTGCAAACACCAGAATGTTCTCGTTTACCGCAGAAAGCAGCAAACAAAAAAGCTTGCTTCGATACGCTTGCCGAGCGGATTAAGGGGTCGTATTCTCTACGAGCGTGGAATGGAGCATTTTTTATTTTTTTTATTGATCTTTTTGCGCTTAAAATCTAAGCGAAGCAAAAAAAATCAATAAAAGAAACAAAGAATACCACGCTGGTAATGATTGTGTGATTCGAATTTTTTTAACGCCCGTCATCGGTCTTTCAGGACGAGGAGATTAATCAAGCTTCGCAGCTGATAGAAAAACTGAAAGCGCAGATCGTCGAGCAGGAAGAAGTGATCACGCTTACGCGCGCTGACTACACAGGCCTGCAAGAAGACACGACAAGAATGCAAGTACGCTGCGCTTGCTTTTTCTGATAGTCAACTTTACATTTTTCTCCTGCTTCGCAAGCGGTCGGGACGCGTGAAAATGAAACTCGCTTGTCTTGAAACTCGTTTCTTTGCGCATCAGCGAAGATCAAACTTTGCAAATCATTGATCCGTTGAAGCTCCGACTCAGTGCGGTTTTCGTTGTTTGACGTAATGAATCGAATTTCGGCGATTTTAAAGGTTTGCTCTTTTGCAGACTGAGAACGAGGCAGCCAAGGAAGAAGTGCAGGACGTGTTGAAAGCACTCGAAGAGCTCGCTTTGAATTACGATCAGAAAGTAAAAATTGCCGAGGAGAAAAGCCAAGAACTGGCGCAGACCAGCGAGGAATTGATGAAGAAGACGGTAAATCAGACTGGAAAATTCGATAAAAACAAAGTTTGATCGTTTTTCGTCGCGCGTATCGATTCTATTCGTCATGTTTTCGTCATCTTCTCGATCTTCTTAATTCGCCTGCAACTTCCGACATTGATTTTTCAGAGAGCTCTTAGCTTAATGGAAGCAGACCTGAACCGCATGAAGGAACTCGACAAGTTGCACAAACGACGCTTTTACGATGTCATGGGATCGATACTCACCGATTTCGCGGAAATCGGAAATGTTTTGGGAAACAAAGAACAAGTGGGTTTATCAATTTGATTGCCATTAGCCGTTCAGACCTTTTTCAATGAAGCAACCTGATGTGACTAAACACCGTCGCTGCCAGTATCTGATCCCGTAGCATAGCAGCCTGGGGTTGTGACCCTTGACCCCAGTCCGGTCAGGTCAAACAACGGCGAGCCGTCTTTCGAGCATCTAAATCAGTTTCATTGCAGTCAATTCGACTATTTATTCGAAAGGTTTCAGTGGTCTCTTTACAGATCTGAAGTAACCTTTTGGGCTTTAACTGATGTCACGTAATTTGACCTTTGCAAGCCAAAGTTTTGTTTCGATTTTTACCCTATTTCGTTAATTCCCGTCTTCGATGACTTTTTCAGCAAGTACCGGAAACACTCGGCGAGAAGTTTGAAGAGGAAATGACGACTGCGCGTCTGTTTGTGTCCCGGATGAAGACGGAAGTAAAGCAACTCGCCAACAAGTGCGCTGAGATGAAGTCGGTCGATGAAGAAAGAAGCAGGACTCTTGAAGAGCGGGAAGAAGAACTAGCTGCTTCTCAGCTATTAGTCCAACAGGTGGGCAGATGCCCCAAATCTTTTTGTTCCCTTATATTTTTTTGTTGTACATCAAGTTACAGTCATTTGGCATCTTTTTCCTACTATTCGATCCCCTAATTGTCGGTCGTATCACGTGATTTTCAATTTCATTTAAATGTCCGAAACTAATGCGTTTTTTTGTGACCGAGGCTGTTTTCTGGCAACGTCGCGACCGTTTCAGCTCCAAGTTTGGCCTCTGTAATCGTTTCCACGCCGGCCACGATAAGTATTTACACTAGGCTTAACTGTATGCGAGGCAGTTAGTTGATCGATGAGGTTGCGACGAACTCGATCGAGCTGCGATGAATTATTAATGTCTGAATCTTCCCATCGGATAAGAATATCATGCATGGAACTGCAGTTATACTGTTTTATTTTAGTATTTTTTTTGTTTTTTGAAAAACGCTTAAACTATTTGATTTGTCTCGCTGTTATCTTGAACGTTTTTTGTGTTCTACGCTTATAAGTATTCCATTGCTTCGTTGTGTTATTGCATCTTGCCAACACTCAAATATAAACAAGTTATTTGAATTCGACTCAGCATGAAGCAAAGATGAAATCATTGACCGAGAACTTGAAGCTAATCGAAAGCAAGAAGAGGAACTTGGAAAATGAAGTGGATGCTTTGAACGAGGACATCGCCGAATTGAAAGCGCACGAGACCAGCGCTATTCTTCTGCAGGAAGATAATGATGATGATACGGAGCAGGTATAGTGATGGAGGATGTTAATGATGATGATTGCATTATTTCCATCCGCCTTGTTTCGTTTCTTTTTCATAACTGATTTCTTGACTCTTTTAAACCGTTTGCTGTTTTCATTCGATTTTAATCTTGTTTGTCTTCACGATCTGTCTTATTTCTGTTCAATGAACTGTTTCCAGCACTCCCAACATCAGAAGAGCCTGGATGAGCTGAAACAGGTGATGCAGGAGCAAATGGAAGCGCAGCGAGAGAGTCATCACTTGCAGTTGAACAAGCTCCGAGACGAGCTTGATAAACTCGTCAAAGAAATTGAACAACTTAAGGAGTAAGAATTTAAAAAAATTAAACGTTGCTACTTTCAGGTATTAGATTTTTCTGTTTCCTTCACCAAAAAATAATTTCTTATGCATTACAATTGACATTTTCATGTCTTTTGGAATTATAACGTAATGCAATGGCAGAGATATTTACGGCGTCTTGATGCTCGTTTGCTTGGCTTCTCTTGTTTACATCACAACGGGCTTAGCACGACGTTGACTTCTTGTTGACGAAGGATTAACGAAGCAATGGCTTCTTTTTGAAAAACTTGCGAATTAATGTACAGCAAGCAACTCCGTTTTCATTTTTTTGTTGAGTCATTGCGTTGCATTCAGCCGATAAGCTTGATGCCGTTTATAGTTGTCATGACAACTGTTACATTCAAATATAAACAAGTTATTTGAACTCGATAAGCTTGAGCCGTTTGTATTGAACTCGTACATTTTGATTCAGTTAATAAAAAAATTTCTTACGACAACTGTTACTCGGAAGTTAAAATGTTCGACTATTTCGCACCAATAACCGTAGCAAATCGGCAAAAATGTATTTATATGAGGTCAGTTTATCTTTAAAATTTCCAAAGCTAAACCCCCTCTATATCGCGCAAAAATCCCCCAGTTTTGACGGTGTCACGTGCTGTGTTTAGCTACAATCAAAAGCTCAAGTTGGAACACGACAAGCTGACGTCAGACCACGAGAAATTACGCAAAGACGAAAGGGAAAAAGAAGCCCAATTGAGAGATCTTCAATCGTCATTAGCTCGAAGAGAAGAAGCTCTACGAGATTTAAAGGTTTTTTAAAGTGTTGCTTTGGTATTTTTCAACGACTTTTAAAAGTGAAATCTCGAAAACGTTTTAAAGCATAAATTTTTATGTAAAGATTTGTTTCATCTACTGAATTTTGTCTCATCTGTAAGCTTTATTTTCTTGTCATCACATTTGACGTATGAGTTTGCAATGATAAGCGTTGCAAGCTACATTCTCGTAGTTTGCCACTTACTTGTTGTGAAGCTGAATGAAATCAGTGTTAGTTCGAGAATTTTCATCTTCAGGGCTTGGAAGAAACTGTGAGCAAAGAACTTCAAACACTTCACAATCTCCGAAGGCTTTTCGTCAAAGAGCTCAATAGCAAAATAAAGAAGGTGTGTCCTGCTTTCATTTCTAGCAACCTAAACTTCAGCGATAAATTCAAAGTTAATTTTTCATTGATTTAACATGGATATGTTTGTTTTAGCATTCAGAATCCGACGTTGACCTAGGGTAGTATCTAGCCCTACATTTTTTCGTTGTATTTGCTTGTTCGTTGTGCACATGTATTACGTAATTGCCGATGCTTAGAATTACACCAGGCATTTTTTTCGGCATCGTAGCCGAGTAAGTTAAAGCGCCGCATCAACGGCGAATGCGATCGATGCGGCCGCGGTTCGAAACTGACCGTGTTTTGTTGTGTCCTTGGAGAAACACACTTTACTGCAATTACCTCTGCTTGGCGGTCTTGCAAGCAGCTCAAAATCTCAGTCATATATATCAAATAAAAACTAAAAAAAAAAACGAAACAAGAATTTCAACCATACGCCGTGTCTTGGCATCTCTGAAAGTAGGTCGGGTTAATCGCTCGACGGTTGCAACAACGCCTTCGACGTTTTTCTTGCGAGTCGGAACAATAAATGAAAATAATAGATGAATTTTAAAATTTAAGAAAATGTGCGACTAATCCGAGAAGTGAACTCATGTCCGTTTGATCACGACTTGGTTGCTTTACTACTGATCAGATTGTCTTTCGATGGCCACGCGTGCTCATTGCTCGTTTTGTCCGTTAAATCAATCCGCCGTTTCAATGTTGCTGAAACGATTGAATATATATTCATATATTTATTTTTTGTCTTGGTTTAACAATCGTAACTGATTGTAAATCATGCTTACTGATGTTGTAAGTTGTTGCACGTCTGTTATTAAGAAGTAGATTTAGAAAAGTACTCACAGTCTTATCCGAATTTTTTTAAACATTTTTATTGAAGATAGGTAATAAAAAGTAATAGCTTAGCCGTTTTCGGCAAATATTTTGAAATTTGGCTAGCTTCGTCCGAAGTTTTGCACACAAAGTCAGATTTTAACTTTAATAAAAATCCATTTAAATAAAATGATACATTGCTTTTCATCATCTGTAGGCAACTTTGTTTTATGATTGAAACGTGTTTGAATTCAGCGACTGTTTCAGCCGCAGCCAAACGCCGATGGAGACGAGTTGGGGGGCTCGGTTGTTCACCAGCAGAAGATTTCGTTCCTTGAAGGCAACCTGGAACAACTTACGAAGGTCCACAAGCAGGTTGGCTTTGTCTTTTGTTTTTTTAAATATCTTTTGTTTCGAATTAATGACGAAATTCTTTTAAAGGATATTTTTACGAGCTAAATCGTAATTTTTTGTTCCAAATCGAGGCTTGTAACGCTTTTTGCCTTTTTTTTTTTAATTTACTCAATAGTCTTTTTTTGAACTCTGGATTTCTTCTGTTCGCGACATTGAGTCTCTCTTTACTGATCCGCTTCATCAGCATAAAAGTGTGAAATTTCAAGTTGTTAAGTGCTTTGTTTCGCAAGCCAGTTTCTTTGAAATAACTTCGACCGTGTCTTGAGTCTATGCGCGGCTTCCCAACTAGCGGGCCGAACATACAAAAGGTTTTGCGCGAGAGAATAACTTCCCTTTCCCCTGGCAGCTGGTTCGTGATAACGCTGATCTTCGTTGTGAGCTGCCCAAGCTTGAGAAGCGACTTCGAGCAACAGCTGAGCGAGTAAAGGCGCTCGAGCTGGCCTTGAAGGAAGCGAAAGAGGGCGCCATGCACGATCGAAGGAGGTAAAAACGCCGTTTGAAATCCGCTTTTCCGCCTTTTGCTCCTTTTCACTGTTAATCCGATAACAGGTACCAGCAGGAGGTGGATAGAATAAAGGAGGCAGTCCGAACGAGGAGCATGAACAGAAGATCCCATGCAGCTCACATAGGTTTGTTTATTTTCAGTGTGAACGTGGTTGCCAGGACGACCGGTGTTTCTGGAAGTAACGAGTTTGGACAACGGTTCTTTTTTTTCGCTTATTTCAGCCTCATTTTTTGGATTAGTATTTTTTGATGCTGCTTAAATTCGAAACTGAGAATAGAAAAAAAAGATGATGGTCTGGCCTCCTAAATTTTTTTGCGTGTCCTGTTTTTATTACCATTTTTTATTGCCGCGCATCTTTTTGATTGCATTTCACGCTAACAGCAAAACCGATTCGTCCGGGTCAAAGTCAACAACAAGGAACTGGCATACGAGGGGGAGGCCAGCCTGTCGTTTCCATTCGGGGAGGTTCCAGGTAAGAAAGCGTCAGTAAATGTTCTCTAGCCGGTGTCATATCTGGTCTCAAAACTTCAGGAGCGTCGCGTCTTTGTACAACGACGCCGACGGCGCGAGGAAGATCCAGGAAAACTCCCTTGCTAACAACACAGGTTGGTTTGGTTGGTCAGGGCTGAAAGTAAAGTTGGTTGGTTTACCATCGAAAAGTGGTCGCCTTGCGTCAGCGTCAGACGTCATTTTTTTAAAACAACGTTAAACGGAGTTTTTATATTTAAAAACGTTAAACAGTTACGTTGACATTTAGATGCCAACGTTTTCGACCAAGCATTCTTTCATATTCACAACAACAACTTTTTTTAAACGTCACAAGCCCATACGAAAAACTGACTGATTCGTAAAATCACGTCAGAATAAAAATGGTTTTTGTGTACTAATATTTTTATCACTTGTGGCTTATGTCTCAGAACTTGTCGGTCATTAATCGGTGTCTCAAAAATCTTGTAGATGTTCTCGTTTAAGGTGAGCGCGACAAAGGGTTTGTGCTTTTTCGTTTCGAAACTTTTTGTTTCATTTTAATCTACTGCATTGCCTTTTTTTTAAGTTCGTCGGCAAAGCTGACACTGCATGAGATTCTAGATCCGGAGTTCTCAATGTGGTGCTGTGGTGCCCTGTCTCGGATGTGGGGCTTTTGGTTGCTCAAAATGGCGCTTGCAATTAAGATTTTAATTTGTTTCAAATTGGAACACTTGGCATTTTAATTTCCAACAATATTTGATAATCAAAATAGCTGAAAAATTTCTGCAAGGTGCCTCCAAATGTATATATATGTATTTTTGTTTTGTATAACACCACCAACTATTGTGTCTAGTTAGTGCGAAGCTTTGTCGATGTTTCACACTTGTCATGTCAAAAAATTCATCAACTCCTTTATGATCATAGTGTCATTAACAAAGAGTATTTTCGAAATAAAACAAATTGGCTTCGGTTTCTGGTTTTTTCGGCTTCATTCGGCAAAATATTTGGAATACCTACCAATGTTACTTTAACGCTACAAGTGGGCTTAAGTAAACCCGGTAATAAGCCATTTTTTATACAAAATAAAATGAACATTTTTGGTTGAAAACCCTCAATTCTGTTAGTCCTAAAACGCTAACTGATATACTCGTAATCAGGGTTTCGGAGTCGAAAGGTTTAAGATCCGACTCCGACTCCGCAACCTTGCCCATAACAGATGAGCGCTATTGGCACTTGCTATCGAAGCATACGATGACGTAGATGGAGCATGTGCATCGCCATCTTTTTTTTCATCCCAGATCACAATCATTGCTTGTTAACGGTCATTATTTTGAAATTAAAATTATCTTACTATTTCCTCTTTTAAGTTTCGCATGCCTTTAGTTTATATTTTGAAGTTTTAAGAAGTTTTGTTTTTTTTACGCAACATCAATTTACTTTAGGTTTAACGATTTCTGCTTACCGTCACTCAAATTTTTTTCTTTAATCTTAAACTCGCGCTTTTCGAATGTAAGACGACTTTTTACGTTTCAAATGCTTTCAAATGCAAATTCAAAATGCAAATTCAATTTCAAATGCTTTTGTTTCGATGAATTCGGTTTTAATTTTTGCCACTTACACTCAAGTAATTTGAAGCGACTGTTAAGACCGACGAATATTGGCGCGTGTCCTGTGTTGGCAGGGTTTTTTGAATCTCAGATGGGTGTTTCCAGGGTTTACGACGGCTGAGGTTTTCGAGATAAAGCGGCTACGGCAGCAGCAGTTATCGTCTCAGCTGAAACCACCGCACCAACGCACTCCGCCTTCCGTTTGATCCGGATCCACTGTATCCGCTTTTATCCGTGCCACTGGAATAGATGATGATTGGTGCAAGTTTCCTTAGTGTTTTTGCGGTTTTCCGCTGCTTTTAGATGCAGTATTTGACGAATTTAGTTTTTGCTCGTGATAGTAACCTGAAGCAAGTGTTTTTGACTAGTACGTTAGGTTGCTGGTAGTCTTTCAAGTTTTTGTTCTTATTCGAAGAACTTATTTTTTTGCTTGATCAAAAGTAACGTCCTCTTACCTTTAGTAGAACTTTACTCAAATATTATTACTTGCACAGAAGTTATTTCAGCTACTTCAACTTGCCGTTTCGACTAGTACGACTTTCAGTATATTAACAATTTACGCAGTCTTGCAACTTTACCTGCACGTCCGTTTTTTGTTTGTTTTTCTTTTGCTTGTTTGACTCCGATGTGTCCGCTGGTTTTCTAGAGACATGGTTTTATCCACTGGCATGTTTGCGTTGTTGCTGTTTAAAATCATCAAACTTAAAATTGCTGCTACCTAACAATTCCGGTTTTGTGCTTCTGTCATTTCAATTATTGCGCTTTTTACGAAGTTTATTTATCTGTGACATAGTGTTAACAACTGTTTTCGGTGGTTAATTATTTTAGATAGTTGGTGCGAAAAACACTAACGAACCTTAAATGCTTACGTACCGAGCATTTCAATTTACCCTCTAATATTGTGTTGTTTTTTCAACCGGCTTGAAATACAGTTTATTCAAATAGTTGGTTCCTCTCTTATAGTCACCCACGAACTATCAATGTGTTGGTGGTGGTGGTGGTGTTTATCAAAGTCAAGCATCAAATGCAGAATATCCTTTAGTTTAGAAAGCGTTCTTTGAGCGGGTGAATCGTTCAATCCAGGCTGAAAGAGTGAACTAAGACGAACATGGGCAGAATCACCATTCGAACTGGAGAAAGTAAAAGCCACGGGAACATGTCACGAGTTTTAGTCGCTTTGAATGCCAACAACATCAAGTGACGTCATAAGAAAAGTCTTAAGGACGTGATTAAATATAGAGAGAATGAAGATCTTTTCCATTTCTTCTTTACTTGACTGACGTTAGCATTCCAAACAATTACAGCGCGTGATATGTACTTGGGAGATTGATGTTAAATCCTGGGCGAGTGAAACACAGGAATTAATGGCAGGGGTAAACAAAATCAAAGAGCTTAGGAGCTTAAGTTAAAAACCATGTTTACTGCATGAAGAAATCTTGGCTCGACCATTTCTGCGAAAATATAATGCAAAAAAAAAACTGCGGTGCACATGGCTGTAAAGACAGAAAAGGGAAACCGAGACAGTTAGTTTCCTAGTTAACGTTGGTCCACAGTTGCATGCGTTTAAAATATCTTAAGCGTGGCTGCAAACTCGATACATTTTTATCAAGCTTGCAAAAAAATTGACAAGTTCTAGTTTGAGTTCTTCATTTTAATTTTTCAAGTTTAAATTGAAGAATTGATTAATTTAAGACAAAAATAGCAAGACCGTAAAATCAAAATAAAATGTAATTGCCATTGAAACACCTCCTAGCGAAATCTTGTAAAAAATAAAACAAAGATGGACAATTTTTATTTTTCGTGTTTAAAATCGACTTAGGCAAAAACACCGAGTCGTTCGAGTTTAAATTCGTATTTGCAGCCTGTATTTTAAGGGAGTGTTCATGTTAACCCAATTGGTAAAACTAATTTTCGATCTTTAAGTAACAATAAGATATCTATTCGCGGTCAGATAGTAGAGTAGAGTAAAAGACATATCAACTAGGGTTCAGATTTAGGAGATGAACCGGTTATGTGTGTATTTTTTCTAATTTTTATAATTCGAAAATCCCGGAATTTTTGGATAAAAAAAAATACACACATCTGTTTTTTTTTTGCATTAGCGCAGTGATAACCTTACAAAAATAAGGACCTGCTGCAAAAAAAAATAGGGCGGCTACTTTTTAGTTTTCCAAGTTTTTTTCGTCCCAAAAATATAGTAATCTCTAAAAAAAAAGTCATCACTCAATCAAATAGACTTTCGTCCTAAAGTTAAGGTGCAGACAGGGGGGCCCACCATCACGGTGCTACTATGATGAAATAGAGCAATATATTGCTTGGGGGGGGGGCAATTTTTTGACATTTTTTGCGAGGGCCCGGTGCGGTCGCGTCGTACTAAAGCCATCACTGTATTGGCGTATAGGAGCGCAGCAAGAATTTTATTATCGAGGCCGATTCAAATTTTATTTACAATTCAACAATTCAATTATAGCCTATTGGTAATCGTGTTAAAAACAATATTAAGAACACAAAAACTGTCTGACACTTAGCCAACTAGGTTAACCTGTAATGCATTGCACAGATACTATACACGTGTTGTGATTGTTCAAAATATTGCTGTAAACAATAATGGCTTGGGTAATTGTTATTACTAAAACACCATAGTCAAATGTCATTGTGACAGATCATTATTTCCAGGGCAGCTGACTGGTAGGTAAAACTCAAAATAGCGTTTTCCCTACAAACACATCACGTGGTCTCACCCACGGCACGCTTTGGGACCTTTTGAAATTTTACGATACATCGGACCAAAATGAAGACTTTTTTTAATCTTCACTTAAAAGTTTCAGACGTCTTCTTTTACCTAAGGTTTCATATAACGTACTACATAAAAGCTTCAAATTTCAATGTAACTTTCTACAAAAGTAAAGATTTTTTTTTCGGTCTTTAAACGGTTCGTTCTTATGTGAGGTTTTCAAGTTTCGCGTATCGGGTACGGAACGAGCCTGGGTAGGCCTACAACTAAGCACCAAATCAAAAGGGTCTTCGCTTTATGTGATGGGAATTGCATTGAAATTTTTGAGCTTTTCAGTCGCTACTTCAAAAAAATGTCAACTATTGCCATTTTTGGGCGACACATCGGTTGCGGAGGACTGGACTAATGTTTTTGACAAAATTTCCTGGCGCACAATTTTAGAATTATATTGCTCTAAAATAGAATTCTAAAATCGAACAAAATCGTACCGTCTTGGATTCTTGGTATTCATAGATGAAATTATGGGATTTAAATAAAATAAATCCGGGATCGCAATTATAAATAAAAATTAAAATTTCAGGATTTAAACCCAAATTTAGACGTTATACGATAAAACTTTTACGGTTTAAAACAGTTTCGGCCATCCTACTTGATTTGGTTTGACAACAGTTTGCATTATTTCTCTAAAGTTTGATCGAACTCGTTATATTTTTCAAAAATTTAGTTCAAGCTCTTTTTTCTATTCTCAGGCTAGCAAATCTGAGACTGTGTTACCAACGCGACGTAGTTTCAGTTAAAAGTGTCTGTTTGGCCGGCGACAAATACCGTAGAAATGGTCACTAGAAATTTAAGACACGTTTCTGTTTCTATTACGAGCGACGAATGGAGCAATCTTTGTTTGTTTTGTTGATTTTTTTAATTCTTTCCGATCTTAAGCGCTAAGCGAAGCAAAAAAGTCAATAAAAGAAAAGTCGTCGTCTTCTCGCTTCGCTTAGCGCTCGCTTAGATTTTAAGCGCGGAAAAATTAATAAAGAAACAAAGAATATTCCAATCCTCGCTCGTAGTGGAAGCGAGCCTTAAAAATCAAGGTTTGGTTTACTTTTTTATATATATTGGCAGAGTTGCAGGCTTGCTATTCGAACAGACAAAAAAATAAGAACAGGTATTTACGACGCCGGTGACGTAGCCATGCCAGTTTGGTAAATCAGATAAAGCTTGCACGTTAAAAACTGTTCCAATGCTTCATTCAATGCGATCTTTTTTTGAGTTTTACTTTAAAAAAAAATATAAAAATTAAACGTAAAAGTATTTAAAAAAAACATAAAAATGTACTATATCAAACGCTCGTATAGAAATGAAGTGATGAAATCATGAAATAAAAATGTGAAATTTAAAAGTTATAGCTTGGATAAAGGTTACGCAAGCTCATTAGCCTAGAACTTGCAAAACGTCAGTTTCTTGTTCAGCGGAACACTTTAGTACGTTCTGGAGCACAAGTGTTCTGCAGAGCACTGTTCAAGGACAAAAAAGTGCCTTAAGTGCCGCAAGACAAACTAGACGCGGACGAATAACCAAACTACCCCCACGCTATTGTAAATAATAGTTGCAAATTTGTTATTTATAGAGAATTTCTTAATGGTTTTTCGCCGCCTTCCGCCCTTTCGCTGGTAAGGTTTGGTTGGAAATTTTGGTTGGCTTGGTGGCTGATTGGCTTGGGAATTTCGCCGGTTATCAGAAATGTCTTATCAGAAATGGTTATCAGAAACATTCTATCGTAAAATGCTTTCAACTCAAATCGCTTCTTCATCTTCGTTTGGAGGAGATAGACGGGAGCTGGATGGTCCACCAAATGGCTGGATATGTTTTTATCAGCCAAGTCGTCAGGCTCTTGTCGACATTTGAGAGAGCACGGGCTCCATTTGGATGGTGATAGATGTGGCAAGATGTTATTACGTGCTCAGGCATCTGGTCCTTTGCGTCACATTCACAGGATGCCGTAGAAGCCATACTCCATTTGTGAGTTTCTGAGCGGAATAGACCAACGACGGTTCGGAAGCAGTTATAGCGTGACCTATGTAGGTCTGGGAAAGTTAAATCTCGGTGGTGTTAAGATCAACTTTAATAAATGTATGGAGTCTAGAGGCGTTTTCTCACCACTCCATGCTCCATTTATATTCTGCCCATTGCGAAAAGCTTTTAAAAGAATTTCAATTTTTAGAGGAAAGTAAGTTGTAGTAAAATCAGTTATTATATCGAATGGTTAAATTCTTTTTCAAAATAGGCTTAGTTTTCATAAAATTTCATTTTTTCTATTTTTTATTCATAATTGTTTTTTGTTGTTGTTTATTGATTCTTTTTGAATAAGATGTAAATATGTGTTATTGATAATAATTTGATTTAAAAAGGGAAAAATATACCACCAAAAGGTTTCTGTGGTTTAGAAGTGCGCTCGTTGCAGCTGCACAGAAATAAGCATAATTTGAAAAAAGCTGGCCTAACGTAAGTAATTCCAAATTCCTTTTAAATGCTATGCTAATTCGGCTTACATCAAAAAAGAAAACTTTTTACAGGACTACACGGTAAAAATATCAAAAACTTGCTTTTTTAAGTCGAAAATGTCTTTATTCAAAATGAATAAATCAATAAATAGATTTTTTAAATTTCAGCTCCGCCACAGCATCAATTAAGAATATAAATTTTCAGATTTAGATTTTTTTATTTATTTACAAAGCGATTATTTTATTTTTTAAATTTTATGTCTATACATATCCTCCTAACTCGTAGGAAAGCGACTGAGGCGTTAATACGTTGAAAAAGCAATTAGGTTGCTGCCCGACCTGCTTTCGGAGATATATGCCAAGGTATTGCTGTCTGCTTAAAGTTTTTATTTTGCTTTTTTAGTTTTATAGAGATATAACTGAAACTTAAAACTGCTAGCCAAGACCACCAGGAGGAAGTGTTGTGAAGTGTTTTGAAGTCCACCAGGAGAAAGTGTCGCGAAGTGTCTTTCCCAAAGTCACAAAAGAATGGCGCTAGTAGGTATTAAACTGAGACTATCTTGATCACAATTACGGCGCTCTAATCACTCGACCACGCTGCCGACAACAACGATTACAACAATGTAAACAACAATGTAAAAGTTTTTATGCGCTTGGCAAGGATACAGCGATAAAACCAAATGGTTATCAAATCAGCTACGACTTTAACCGCAGAAAATAAAAAAATAACAATTAAATTAAAGAAAAGAAAAATTAAATATAATAAACAACAACAAAAAAACAAACGCAATTACACTTTATCCTGTTATTATATTATATACAGTAAACATATTAATACGGGAAAATAAAGTGCGGACAGAACAGAAAAAAGAAGATTCAAAATAAATTTAAGTATTCAAAACAAATAACCAAATTTTTTACGTCTAAAGGGTTCATTTATGTGTTTAATGAAAAAAACATCCTCTTAACCTATCCAAAGACCCAAACATCATCAAAAAAACTAATCAAAAGACCCAAACATTACCAAAATTGGTAAAGAGCAGTGTTGGCTTTACAAAAAATGGGTGCAAGAAAAATTGGGGGGGAACTTTATAGTACGCCAAGTTTCTTTTGTTTCAAAATAAAGTAGCAAAAAAACTGTTCTATAAGGCTATTTTTTACATTTTTTAGGGCAGTGCGGCCACTCCGTTTGCATTTTACTAAAGCCATCACTGGTGAAAAAGTTTGTCAGTTATGAGTATTTTTGTATTTTCCAATTCCCAGTTGCTTCAATATTGACTGCCATCTTAAATTTTTTTAAAAAATAAATTTAATTTACTTACCGGTTTGTTTTTTCTGGAAAATTATCCGCCCAGCAACCTTCATTACAAAAAACAAGCTTTAACTGTAAAATGTATTTTTTTGTGGAAACTCTGATCCATGTTGGTTGTACTATTTTTTTGATTTTTTTAAAACATAAAATTCATTTTTCTTTAAGAAAAATTGTACAACCGAAACTTAATCATTTTTTGTTTTGAATTGAGAACAGATAGCTTCTATTTTCTTATCGTAACAAAATACCGTTTAGATTTTTTTAGGGATCAATTAATGCAGCAGTATTCAAACTGTGATAGTTTAATAGATAACACTGTTTATATTGTTAAGATAATGTGTTAAAACTGGTTATTGATAAAAAACGTAAAAACTATTTGAATGTAATAAACATTTGATAAAAGTTAGCCGCCATGGTTTATTTAAGACGATTCAGAAAAAAAATTTATGTTACTCTTGAATAATTTTATTCTGGTGCATTATTTTATTAACTGCTTACTTTTTGCTTGGACTGACTCTTAATCATTTAATGGTTGTTTTATTGTTAAAAATCTAAAAGAAAAACAGTATTTTTGCACTTTTCTTCATTTAATATGTTTAATAAGGTATTATCTTTAGATTCTTTCAAGATTATGTCTTAATTTTTGTATCATTGTATATTATTGTTACTGGTATGTATCTTATTAATGTTTGCACTTAAAATTTAGATCTGTAGATATCAGTATTTATATTCATGTCACTTTGTGACAATTTTTAAAAATAAATTTTACGTATATAGCTTTACTGTATTAAAGCTTTTTTTTAGTAAGATTTCAACTATATGTACTCTGTTACAAAAAACTTAGTCTCTTCAAGAAGTCACCATGAGTAATTTTTGTTTGTAAAACTAACCCAGATCCCCCAGTGTTTACTATCACTTCTTAAAAGATCCTTTTTCTCTTGACTTCTTGTTTACACTATCCTGGTGCTAAAAGGGAGATTCCAAATTAGTTTCACCAAAAAAATTGTTTAGGGTGACTTTTTGAAGAGACCCAAAACTTTTGGGTTCTTATTCAATAAGCTTATTTGTTGTGTTTTGTTTATAACATTTAAAATTTTGTTGAATCCCCAAGTCTTGGTAATTCAGTAATGATGAACAGTGAATGAGACCCAAATTATTTGCTATCTATATTGTTTCTAAATCAGTTTTTAAAAAATGTTTTGTTCACTGTTTGCTGTTACTAATTGTGCAAGCTTTAGGAATTTCCCAAATTTTTAAAGAAGAATGATTAAATGATAATAATAAATGAGAACAAAAAAAAAAACTACCAATTTTATTTAATTGTTAAGTAAAATATTTAAAAAATTTTATTTTTTAACTTTCTGTTTAATTTGCATTTCTGATAAAAGTTGATTTTGTATTTGACTGTATACTTCTATATAAAATATTTTTCAAGATTTTGTATTTTATGTTTTCCATAACTAATCTATTACACTACATAACACAATTTTTGTTGGCTACATTTTTTAGTTCCCCTTTTATGTATTTTTGGATGCTGAATTCAAAAATCCAAGTAGTTTTTTTGTAACATCATTACTTTTTGAGATATTCAAACTTTTTGTTTGATCCGACGTAGCTGTAGTTAGCAAATTGTGTTTGATTCTTGCAGTAGATTATATCTGCATATCAGGGTTCTGCTCAGTTTATTAAATACAAAAATTAACTTTAAAATGTTTATCAAAAAGAAGGTTCAAATAAACACAGATTTTTTCAAATAGTAAGAGTCACTCAAAAATGCATTGTTGAGCAAGCTTTTCTTTTATGACCACTCTTATCTTGCCTTAGCAAAGACCAAATGTAGTCTCCCATCATTGCACTGTTCCAGTGTCCTTTATATCGTTTTTCCATAGACTCAATATCCTGGCGAAATCTCTCACCATGCTCCTCACTAAAGTCACCAAGATTTTCTTGAAAAAAGTCCAGATGGGAGCATAAGAAGTGCAGTTTTACAGACATGTGACAACCCATGTTTTGGTAACTTTTGATAAGCTTTTTAACTAATTCTTTGTAATTTTGGTTCCTTTTATTTCCCAAAAATCCATTAACCACACCTTGAAATGCTTGCCACACTTCCTTTTCTGTTTTATTTATTTTTCTTCCAAGCTTTCAGACTTTAACATTGTGCTTATCTGGGGACCAACGAATATTCCTCCTTTTATTTTGGCATCTGATAGTCTGGGATACATTGAACGGATTTCTTGAAAAACTTCTTCAAAATCCAAAGCTTTAACGAACTGTTTTACGATAATTTGATATGAAGAGGTGGCAGTAAAACCTTTTCCTGGCTTAAAGGAGGCTCCCTGATGACATTGTACATTCCTGGTGTTACTTCTTTCTGCATCGGCCAATGCATTTTCTCATAGTGCTCACTGTCAGCTCTACTATTCCACAAGCACAAAAAGCAAGAGTATTTTGTGTATCCACTCTGCAGACCCAGCAAAACTCCTAGCATTTTAAAGCCACCACAAATATAGCACTTAAACTGAGCATAATTGATTTTCATGAGCAGTTGCTTGACATTTACATAGTCTTCTTTCATCTGTAATGAATAAGCAAGTGGAATTGATGGATATATATTGCTATTGTGAAGTAACACTGCTCTAAGACTTTAGGTAGAACTGTCAATAAAAAGCCACCACTGAGTAGGATCATGATCTATTCCAACAGCACTAAACAAGCTTTCCACATCTTTGCAATAGCAAAGGTCTTCAATAACATCAAAATAGACAGAAAACTCCAAGTGCCTATTTCTGTAGGCAGTACTATTACAGTCATTGCCAAGCAGATTCCACTCGTTCAGTCTGGATGTTAATAACTCTGCTCCAGATTTTGTAAGACCACAAATTAAATCATCCAATTCTTTTTTAGTTGGAAAATGAGGTTCTGAACTTGTTTATGGTGCATATTCGGCATCAGTGTCTGCATTTTCAACTTCAGTGTCAGTTGTTGTTGATGAGTCGTCACTGAAGTACATTTCTACCTGAAATGATAAAGAACAAACAGGCTACATAGCATACAGTATAAGAAATTGGATCCAATCTCAAAACAAATAAATTAGTGTTAGTGATCCACAAAAAAACTCACATTTGATGGTGGGTTTGGAACCAGTAAGGTTTCACTGTGAGGAACAGGTCACTCAATGAGGGTATACTTAGATATGTCATAGCTCTTATTCTGTTGACCTTGTGATACTTCAAAATGTTTATCATGCAAAAATAGCAATCATCATAATGATTTTGGGGCTCTCTCCAAACTCTGGAAACTGCAAATGACATAACTTTTCCAGAACCTCTCAACCATCCTTCAAGATTAGATCTACAGCTGCCACAGATTACATGTGGTGCCCAGGGCTTATCCTGATCACCAATGTCCATCCCAAAATATAGTCTATAACAGTGGTTCTCAAACTGGGGTCCACGAGACAATTTTCTGGGATCATGAAGCACCTTTCAAAAAAATCAACATGACGCTCCAGAAGAAAAAAATTTTGTGTAAAATAAAATTTTCAGGCATAGTATTTTTCCAAACTTAACAAACACAATTTGTCACGAAACCTTACAGGCTACATACACATCTATGATAACACAAGAAGCTGTATGACATCACATTAATGCAATAGCTCTTTTAGCGTGAAGTCTGTGAGTGAAGGAGAATGTTTAGCAGATGGCTTAAAAGTAAAAACCTGGTGGGTGGCGGCAGCAGCATTGGTTTCAGAGAAAGTTACTGTAATGTGTGATTTCAGTAAATTGTTCACTCTCCTTAAATAAGTTTACAGAATCTATAAATTAGTAAATAATAAATCCAAAAGTATGTGAAGCTATGGTAGCCTAATTCTATTGTGAAACCAAACAGTCACGCTTGCAAAAGTGGGCATTATATAGGATGCAGGTTAAGAGGTGAGTTAACAAAAGTTTTTCAGAAATTGGAGTCAGAGTTCAAAAAATTTGATGGTCAAGGATAAAAGATATTTTAGTAAGTCACAAGTCGGAATCAAAGTTTCAAAAGTACCAGCAAGCTTATCTGAGACAGCAGAAGTCCTAGTCCAAGTTAAAATTTAAAAAAAATGCCAGGGCCAGAGGCGTCTCGTTTTCCTTAAACCATGCATCCCGGTTTAATATTTATTGTTTTAGAATTTTTTGACTTTGCTATTAAATTTTAGTTCAAAAAATGAAAATGGCTCAGTCTTGAAAAAAATTAAGATACAATGATTCCTATGTTCAATTTGGTTTCACTGTGATAAATTCTGGAGGAGAAGAAAAGCTGCAGTGCATGCTGTGCTGTATAGTTTTTTAGCAAGTTCTGCTCTAAAACCTAGCAAGCTGGAAAGACATTTGGTAACACATCATCCAGATTTTCATAGCAAAAATGCAGATTTTTTTAAATGTTGAGCTAATAGTTTAGTTAGGTCAAGATTTGATAGCATCGGTTATTAATGGAAGGAAAATACTGCTGGGTTAAAAGCCTTCACTGAAGTTGCAAGAAAAATAGCTATCGCTAAGAAGCCGCACACCATTGGAGAACAACTGATCTTGCCTTGTTGCCAAGTTATTGTATCAAATGTATTTGGAGAATCTGAAGTTCAAAAGCTGAAGCAAGTGTCTCTGTCAAATGACACTGTGAGTAGGAAAATATCTGAGCTATCGGAAAACATTTTGTTGCAGGTGGTGTCAAAGATACAGAAGTCAATGTTTGGTTTCTTTGCAATTCAGCTTGATGAAACAATGGATGTTGCAAATTTAGCTGAACTATGTGTTTATGTATGCTACATACATGAAAGGTATTTGGAGGATGAATTTTTGTTTTGCAGTCCCCAAGAACAACTGCTAAAGAAATTTTCAATTTTGTGAACAAGTTTTTCGACAAACACAACCTGAAATGGAAACATGTTATCTGCGTTTGCACAGACAGTGCTCCAGCTATGCTTCACTGCCGTTCCGGTTTTCAGACTTTGATTAAGGAAAAATCTCCTGGTGTTGCTGGTACACATTGCACTATTCATTGCCAATCACTCATGGCAAAAGCTTTGCATGATCAGCTGAAAAATGTCCTTGATGATGTGGTTAAAGCAGTGAACTTCATCAAAGTAAATGCACTCAATTCTCATCTATTTGCGGAATTGTGCAAGGAAAGTGATTACAAATTTGTAACTCTTTTGTTGCGCTCTCATGTGAGATGGCTGTCAAAGGGTAAAGTGCTCAAACAAGTTTTCATTTTGCAGCACGAAATGAAAGATTTTTTAAAAGGCTCAAAACCAGAATTGCACCAGAAACGTTCTGATGATTGTTTTTTGATGTGTTTGTCATTTTCAGTGGACATTTTTGAATCTGTTAATTTTTTCAATCTAGCGCTACAAAGAAAGGATATGAATTTGATTCATTGTCAGGAAAAGTTGTTGGCATTCAACATGAAGCTGACCTTGTGGCATTCCAAATTGCAAAACAAAAACTTTGCTCAATTTCTGCATCTCAATGCTTTTCTTGATGAAAATGAACTTGACGTCAACAAAGGTGTTCTCAAGGTCATGAAATGCCACATTTCTATTCTTGGTGAAGAAATTCGGCACTACTTCCCTGATTTGGAAGATTTTCAAAAGTAGTGTCATTTTGTAAACAACCCTTTTGGAACAAGTGTTGGACATCAGCCTTCACAAGATAATTTACTTCAAGAACAGTTTATTGATTTGGTGAATGAAAGAAATGCGAGACACTTATTTGGTGAAAAGCCTTGCAATGACTTTTAGATTGAAATGGCAAAAACCTACCCTGACATTTCAAAGATTGCCTTGAAAGTATTAATTCCATTCCCAACAACATATGAGTGTGAATCTGCATTTTTGGCACTACTTGCCATCAAGCCAAAAGCTCAAAACCAGTTGGATGCGATTCATGATATGAGGGTTGCGTTGTTCAAAACGGAATCAAACATAGCTGAACTGATAGCACAGAAGTAAGTGCACCTGTCACATTGATACCATAAAAGAAAGAACCAATGTTTTGTGTTTATTTGTGTTGATTTTTTAAGGGGACCGTGAGCCACTTAAAAAATTGCTAGGGGACCGTTGCATAATTTTTTAAAAAAAGTTTGAGAACCACTGGTCTATAAGCTGTCCAATACTTTGTTCCTTTCACAACTTTGTATGTGGTGTGTTTACCACTGATGTAGAATCCACATACATAACAAAAGCAATTTGGTGAATTTTTGCACTCTAGACATTTTGATTTTCACTACTTAAGAAATGAATTCAATCTAAGATTAACACAAGACTTAGCTCTACAAAATATAATCATAGGGGGTACTGAGTAGGCTGTTGGCATTCAAGGATGGCTGTTAGGTTCTGACTACAATGCGGTACTTCTCTCTGCATACAATGAACAATGTAAACATGACTTTCTAATTGACTAATTCTGAATTTAACAGGCAAAGATAAAACGGAAACTGAGGACTGAAAGGTAATAATTCTACTTTTGACAGTGAGATTTTGCACTCTCATATGCCCGTTCACTCCCTCAGTTAAATAAAACGCCGATTTACAACAAGATAATGCTGATAGAGACAGATCACAGCAATCATAATCACATCATACATATACAGTTAATGGAAAATCACAAAAAAACAGAAATTATCATATCTTGAAAATGATCAATGATAGAAAAAAACTAATAGCATTTTTGGAATCAGTGCTTGAAAATCATACAGACATATCTAAAAAAATTTAGTCAAACAAACTTTTTGTAAAATTTTGTTATGTAGTGTTATTTGTAATTCCTTAAGAATTTATGTTTTTTTATTTAAAGGTTTGGTTACAATTTTTTTCTTTTTTGACATTTTCATATATAGTAGAACTAGCCTAAGTTGCCACATACCATTTGGTCCCAGCTGAGAGACTATTGTTTTCTGTATTTTCAAGTTTGGCTAAGCTGTCTTCTTTTAACTTGTCAATTTGCTTTACTTACCATCGTTTTTGCTTACCAAAAATTTGCTTGAGTTGTCAGACCTATAAAAACTTTCCCACTTGATTATATTCCTAACTTTTAGTCTACTACCACTACATTACAGTTGTTTCACCTTTCTCTGATCATTAATGATGTAGCACAACCCCACTGTGCATCACAAACTTTTTTTTATAACCCCATTATTTCATCATCTTAGATTGTTTTCTTTAGTTTAGTTCAGTTAGCAGTCTAATTATAATAATTACAAAAACTATCAGATTGTTAAAATATTTGAAATAAATTCAAAAAGTGCTATTTGTTTGTGTTCTTCATTTCTCAAACATTCAGCTTTTGCAGAAACAAAGACATCCCATGTTTGTCTAAGCTTATGCATGTTTAATCTATTATTTGCCTAAGTTACCACTTACTGTTTCCCTTGAAATAACGACTTAGGAAAATACAGTATTATAGTAATGTATGAACTAGCATTTAAAAAATTAATTTTTTTTTAAGAAACAGATCTTTTTACCAATTTTTAATTGGAAAAAACAAATTTATTTTTAACAGTCAACATTAAACCTCTAACCACAGTTAAAAATAAATTTGCTTTTTCCAATTAAAAATCGGTAAAAAGGTCTGTTTCTTAATAAAACAATTAGTAATCAAACTTTTCTGTGCAATGTTTAATTAGTTTGCCAGCCAAATTGTAGGACCTCAAAGTCTGAAATGATAGTAACAACAAACAGTGAATAAGACCTGTTTAATTTGTATTTTTTCTTTTGATTCATATGCTAATAAATTAGAAAGATTGGAATGATAGCAAGCAAAACATAATTCTTTTAGTGCATTTCTACTGAAAGGTTTTTTGTCGACTTTTAAATATAATCTAACCCTAATTTAATTTTGACCATTATCTTAACTTTAATTTAACTTAAATTAAATAAACTTGCCATAGTTAAGCCAAAAAAATTGTTCTCTTCATAAAAAACATAAACCAATGTTGGGTAAAGTCAAACCCATTTATTCATCATTCATTATCCTCAAAATAGTCATCCAGGTTCTTCTTTCTGCTGTCAAATGTGTTGCAACAGAGTTTGAATTGTCATAGAACTAATAATGCAGCTGTTAAGATCAGAAAAGTTATTACCTGACTATCAATTTTCAAAATGTCCAAACAGTCGCTTACCGGATAGACGTGTCCTTGACAAGTTCCCCAGGTCACAACATTGACCTTCACTTATTACACCACCAAGGTTTGCTATGGCAGTGCCAAGCATGCCTGTTAAGTGATGGAACTTTCACAAGGCCAAATGGAGTCACTACATTGCTTTGATGAATAAATTCGCAAAGACTTTGTTGCTGCCTGATACACTTGATGTGGATGCGGCTTACCAGGACTTCTGTAACACCATTAAGAAAGCAGCCAAAAAGACTATCCCATGCAGGTATCGAAATACCTACATTCCGTGTTGGGATGCAGAGTGTGAATCCCTCTATAAAACCTTTCTGCAGTCTCCTCAGGGAGACGACTCAAGCTTGGCTGCTACAGCTCTGCTTGCCAAGCTTGACAGAAAGCGGAGGGATCGATGGTCCGAAGCAGTTCGGAGCATTGACTTCTCACACTCTAGTCGTAAAGCGTGGAGTATTTTGAACAACCTTACTGGTAGGTCACGACACTCTCCTCGTCACTGTCCCGTTTCAGCCGATGCTATTGCATCTCAGTTGGTTAGAAATGGGAAATACGAGGCTGTTGACCGCAAGTCATCTCAACTTGTCTTTCAAGAAGTGTCTGACCTTTGGAGGGCCACAACACCAGATGCAGTAAATATCTCTGACAATTTCTCACAGAGAGAATTTGCTGCTGCCCTTCAACATTTAAAACCAGGTAAAGCTCCGGGACCTGATTCCATCTGCCCTGAGCTTATACTCCATACCAGAGCTGCTTTGAAGTCCTGGTTACGTGACTTCATTTCTTCCTGTTTGTGCCGACTCAAAATTCCCAAGATCTGGAGAAGAGCGCTTGTGGTCACGATCCCAAAACCCAGAAAGCCCGTGGGGGATCCAAAGAGTTATCGACCGATATCTCTGCTCTGTGTCCCCTACAAGATCCTCAAGAGGCTTATCTATGCCCGCGTTGAACCATTAATCGATCCGCTGCTCCCTAAAGAGCAGGCTGGGTTCCAATGCGGGAAGTCAACCGTAGATCAAGTTGTTCTGCTAACCCAGAACATCGAGGATTCTTTTGAGGCTAAAAAGAAGGCCGGTGCCGTATTTATCGATCTGACAGCTGCTTATGACACTGTCTGGCACCGTGGCCTTACCTGCAAGCTACTGAGACTACTTCCGGATAAGCAAATGGTCAAAATGATCATGGAGCTTGTCCGAAATCAAAGTTTCACCCTTACCACCGGTGACAGCAAACAAAGCAGGCTACTCCGTCTTAAAAACGGCGTTCCTCAGGGATCGGTCTTGGCTCCCCTCCTATTTAACATCTATACGTACGATCTTCCTTCCACGATTTCCAGAAAGTTTGCTTATGCTGATGATCTAGCATTGTTGCATTCTTCTGGAAACTGGAAGGACTTGGAGGGGACCTTAAGCCAAGATATGTCCACACTGTCAGTGTATCTCCAGACGTGGAGGTTGAAGCTCAGTCACACTAAGACGGTGACGACAGCCTTTCATTTAAATAACCGAGAGGCCAAATGTAAGCTAAAGGTCTACAACAATGGTGGACTTTTACCGTTCTGTCCAACCCCTACTTACCTTGGGGTAAAACTGGACAGATCGCTCACATTTTGTCACCATTTAGTGGCATTGCGCAAAAAACTATCCTCGCGCATCACACTGTTGAGGCGACTCGTGGGCTCGGGATGGGGTGCTGGTGCTAAAACACTACGCATAGCCACCTTGTCTCTAGTCTACTCAACAGCTGAGTACTGTGTGCCAGTCTGGTGTCGCAGTGCTCACACTCACCTCATTGACAGTGTATTGAACGATGCCTTGTGCATAGTTACTGGATGCCTGCGTCCCACTCCAACGGACCACCTACCTATACTCTCAGGCATCCAGCCAGCTGAGCTTCGCCGAATGGGAGCGACACTCTCCTTGGCTTACCGTGGATCTCTGGACCCCGATCATATTTTGCATGGTCTGTTAAGTGGGTCCTCAGATACTCGCCAAGTGAGACTAAGATCCAGATGCCCGTTTGTGCCAGCTGCGCGGAATCTCTTGGACAACCTTGCCAGACTTGGCATCCGCGCCTCTGAATGGACAAATCTTAAATGGAAAACGGAGTACTGTGAAGGTGCTTCCAGGCTCCGTGCTTTTGTGCCCTGGACTGGTGCCAGGCCTGTTGGGATGGGCTTACCCCGAGCAGCTTGGGTTAAGCTCAACTGCCTGAGGACTGGTGTGGTGTTGGGCGATTCCATTCGTCCATGCACAAATGGGGTCTCGCTCCTTCACTGAATTGCGAGTGTGGCGCCTCTGAGCAAACCGCAGACCATGTACTAACAGCATGCCCTATACATCGGGCACCACATGGAGCACGAGGTCTGACGGTTTTGGATGACGAAACTCAATGCTGGCTTAATGACATCACTGCCAGCGTCTGATCCAGGCAGTGCAGCAGTCTGGGGTAGTAAAAGGATAAACCCTCGGCCCCAGTCCTGTTTGTGTCTGACCTGGAGTGGATACCTCTTCAAATGATGATGACGAATTTTCAAAATCAAAATCTGGTCTAGAACCAGTCTGTAACTATATCAACTGCATTTATATCATCAAAAATAAAAAATTTTCTTATAAAATTAGATTTATAAAATAAAAATTTATTTAACTCAAACTGAAGTTGCTTGACGTAGTCATATGATTGCTTAATAAATAAATTTTTAAAGGCATTTCTTTTACATTACAAGGTGTGTTCAAAAAGTTACAAGACTGGTGTTATAAAAACTTTATTGAAAAATATTGAAATATACCAAAGTCAAATTCCTTCAAACTAATTCCCTTCCACTTGAAAACACTTGTGCATTTGCTTTTTCCATGATTCAAAACATTCCTGGAAGGTATTTTCTGGGATCTTTTTGAGCTTCATCATCGCAGCTGTTTTGATGGAATCGATGTCAGAAAAATGGGTTCCCTTCAGAACTGATTTGATCTTAGGGAAGAGAAAAAAGTCATGCGGGCCCAGATCAGGGAAATATGGGGGGTGTTCCAAAGTTGCAATGTTTCTTTCTGCAAGACACTGACGAATACTCAGGGCTGTGTGAGCAGGAGCGTTATTGTGATGGAGTGCCCATGCATGGGCTTCCCAAAGGCTCTGCCTTTTGTCCTGCACTGATTTTACAAGATGCAGAATCTCTTTTCATTTTGAATTCCTACCCCAAGGTCAAACAGTGAACCAAACCGTCTATAAAGAGATTCTTTGGTGCCTTGTAAAATCAGTGCATGACAAGAGGCAGAGCCTTTGGGAAGCCCATACATAAGCACTCCATCATGATAACGCTCCTGCTCACACAGCCCTGAGTATTCGTCAGTTTCTTGCAGAAAGAAACATTGCAACTTTGGAACACCCCCATATTTCCCTGATCTGGCCCCATATGACTTTTTTCTCTTCCCTAAGATCAAATCTGTTCTGAAGGAAACCCATTTTTCTGACATTGATTCCATCAAAATAGCTGTGATGATGGAGCTCAAAAAGATCCCAGAAAATGCCTTCCAGGAATGTTTTAAATTGTGGAAAAGGTGAATGCACAAGTATTTTCAAGTGGAAGGGGATTACTTTGAAGGAATTTGACTTTGGTATATTTCAATATTTTTCAATAAAGTTTTTATAACACCAGTCTCATTATTTTTGAGACACACCTCGTATTAATACACTTTAAGATAAAAGTCACATTTTTCAAAAAAATAAAATGTATAAATTTTCTACAGTCTGTTTTCTTCTAATGGTTCTGATGGAGAATTTTATTTAAATAGAAATCTAATTGTTATAGATTTGTATTTAAATGTGATTTGCCTGAAGAACTGTTGAGAGAAAATTGACTGTTGAAAAGTTTTTGATAATTTTATTTGAAAGTGTGCTATTATTGTAATATGATAAATTTATGGAATTCAAAAATTAACATTTAATTGGTAAGCAATTTTAATAATTTTTTTAGTTGTTTTCCATATTTTTCTACATCATTTTAGCTGGGTATAGAATTATTCTGGTTTATTTATTAACATTATGGATGACACTACTGGAACATCTGATTCAATCACCAGTACTTTAAAAGAGATATTGAAAATTAACAATTCAACACATATCCCTGGTAATTGTAGTGTTTTTGAACTTTTTTGTTGAAGTATTCTCTTGGGTCTGTAATACTAACAAAATTTAATTTATATGTAGTTCAACCTAATGCTACAGGAGCTGGAGATAGTACAAATGAAAATGCAACTGCATCAAGAATGGTAGCTAAGTTTTTGTTTTAATGTAATTTCCAATGATGGTCAATTTCATTTTGTTTTATTAGATGCATACTTCAATTATGAAATTGTTTTAATATTTCCAATTATGTCACTACTGTAAACGTGCTAAAATAATTCCTGGTCTTAATTTTATTACTTTTTACAAAATATCATCATAGATTTGACATTATGTATATGCATTATCATCAAGATATCTTGTTCATTGAAAATTATTTCTATATATTTGGATAAAATTTGATGAAACATTTTTAAATCTTGAGTGCATGTTATTATTATTTTGAAGCAGTGTTGCAAATTAAAACTGTTTGCAATAATCATAATTAAGATAAATTATGATAATAGCTGTTGTTGTTCCTTCTCCAAGATATCTTGGAGTGGCCATCCCTTAACCCCAAAAACCCAATCTAGATTCCTACCCTTGAATTACTTCTGCTTTTAAAGGCATTTTTTACAGACACGTGGTGTTGTATTGCTACTTGGCTACAGTTAAAAAGGTAATTAGTTTCATGTGTGTGTGTTAAGCATAATGGGCATTGCAGCATGCAAGTATCAAGGTTTTTTGTATAAATGTAAGTAGCTTTGCAAGAGTGTTGATTTGTTGCTTTGAGCTATGCCAATTTTGTATGGAATGAGATGGTAATGTTTGTCCTAATAAATAAATGTTATGAGATGTGGTGTTAGTAACTTTGTTTTTTTTGGAATTGGTGATGGTAGTGTGAGTGTGTTTAAGGTTTTTACATTTGCAGGTGTTGCATCTGGATCTAAGATGATGATGTTAGTGTGCTTGTTATTAAAGATTGTAAATTTCATGTTTCTGGGTGGATCAGAATGTGTATTAAGATTATGTAAAGGGTGTGCTGGTGTTTAGCCAGTTGTTTAAGTTGAGTAGCATGAAAGTTTGAGATGGGTGCCCATTGAAAGGACACTGGTTTTGTCATGTATGTGTTGAGTATTGAATGATGCAATATACACTACTGCGCAAAAGTATTTGAACAAGACTTTTTTTTTGAATTTGGATGGTATCCTAAAATCTAATAGAAAAAACAAACTTAATTATTTAAAAATTTTATTCAATTTAATAATAAAATATTTATTCAATTTAAATTTTTACTTTAAATCAGGTTTTGTCAAATGTTGGTGGTTTATGGCCCCCTTTTCAGAGACTCTCAAAACCTGTGGCCTTCTGCTTAAAATATTGTGTAGACCAAAAAAAATCTTCACTTTGAAACTGTCTCTGATTTTTTCCTTTTTGTCCTAAAAGTCAAGCAAAGACCAAAAAAAAGGATTTTGTCATGGGCTCCCGTAAATTCTCCATGGCACTTTTGGAAGGCCACATGGCTTCTTAGAGAACCCCTGCTCTAAATTATTAATATCAGTATTTTGTATAGCAAATTAAACTTATATAGCAAAATATTTCCAAATAAGTAAGTTTGTTTGAATACTTTTGCACAGTACTGTAGATGTTGAATGTCTTGTGTACAGCCAGAAGCAATGTGCAGAGTTTTGTTCTGAATGGTTGACAGTTTTTTGATGTTGATGTTTGATATAATAGGGCTCCATATGGTGTTTGCAAATTCAAAAATGGGCTGAGTCATAGGTTTGAATGTAGAGACAATTAATTCCTTTTGTTTACCCCATTTCTTAGAAGTGAGTGTTTCAGAATGTTAAGTGTTTGTTTTGCTTTGATAATGGAGACGTTTATATGTTGTAAAAATGTTAGTATTGAGTCTAGAGTGATTCCAAGAATTTTGGGGTGTTTTGTTGTCAGTGGTGTTTGATTGTTTAATTTAGGTGATTAAGCTGTGTCGTATTCATCTGGATCTGATATAAAAAGTGTAGTTGTAATTATGTCTTTGTTTATATAAAAATTATTAGTGGTGACCCATTCATAGATTTTATGAAGATGTAGTTGAATGAATTGCTGGGCCATATGGTGTTTGGTGAGATGCTGGGATTGTTATGTCATCGACGTATGTTGTGTGTATGTGTATATCTTTTGTGATTTTATAAATCGGTCTGGTGCTTCTCATTTTTAAGCAGTTTGGTTTCAACTATATCTTTTGGAGGAAATGGAATGTGGTATAAATATTTTTAATATTGGTGACAGAACTCCAACTTGTACACCTCCACTGTTGATTTGTTTGAGTTTTGAGAATGTGCCATTGTATTGAGTGCATGCTTTTCATTTTTTTATGTAGTTGGTTATATGAACTTGATGATGATGATGATGATGATGTTTGGAATATTTGTTAATGTGAGTTTGTGTATGTTCACAGTATCAAACACCTTGCACATGTCCAAAACTACTACTATTTTGTGTTGAGAATGCCTTGGATTGTTACTGGCTCCTGTGATTTAATGACAGATGTGGTGCAAAGCAGTGTGTATTGAGTGTTTATTTTTGAATACATGTTGATGAGAAATGACTGAAATGTTTTCTGTTATGTATGGTAATTGCGTTTTCTCTACTGTTTTGGCAATAAGTGATAAAAGCGATCTGTCTGGGTAGTTTGTTCCAATCCAATGTTGTCTTTGTTTAATTTTGGGATGATGATTGTGGCACATTTCTAAATATGTAGAATTGTGTTATTGTTGAGCCTAGAGTTGTACAGGGTGCAGACAAAGTCCTTGGACAACATTAAAATGTGATATTTCTATAAATAGTGAATAAAACTACAAAATATTGAATAATATAATTAACAAGACATTTTTAAACATTCGTACAAAATTTCATTCAATATGTCCCTCTCTGGCCTGAATTATATGCTTAAGTCTGCTACGGAAGCCCTCTGCCGCTTTACACAGAGTTTCTTGAGGCATTTTGGCCCATACTGTCACAAAAAAAAGCGCTTCTGAGCTTCAAGTAACCCATGAAGAGAAGCACAAGCATCTGCCTCTAAAAGGGACTGAACACAACAGTCCATTGCCTTCAGGTCTGGTGATGAGGGCGGCCAAACCTCCTTGCTCCGGAAATGCAGAAAGTGATCCTGGCACCAAGCACCCTTCAAAAAGAAAAGAGACTTTCATGTTTTGGATATGGCAGCCCACACCATGACAAAAAGAGGTTTCTGGTGTATGAAAACCCTTCTGGAATCAGGAACGTCAGCAAAAGATTTTGCTAGGATTCGGTCATTTTGTCGGTTGCAGATTGCCTCGACAGTGAACAATTTCTCATCAGAGAAAATGATTTCGTCCATGTCCGTACATGCCTTTAACTTGTTAAGAAGAATCTTCGCTCGATCTAGTCTCTTTTCTTTTGGAGGTATGTGAGGCGCTAACAAGTTTGCATTTTGAGAGATGACAACTTCAAATCTGTCTTAACGGTGTTTCTCATCATCTTGTCACTCACATTCATATCACAGCCATTCCCATCATGAATCTCTTTGGATTGCGCCAGACTCGGGCTCTGACAGCATCAACGACCTTTGGCGTCTTCCAGAAGATCGCGGTCTTCCACGTCGAGGAAGATCTTCAGTACTTTTGAGTTCTCGAAACCTCGTAACAGTGTAGTAAACAGCCGATCTTGCAGCTTTAAGAAGCTTCACTATTTCAAAGTTTGTCTTGCCCGCGCGATGGAGCTCAATAATGGCTGCACGTTAAGCACTCATATTTGGTATTAAAGCAAAATTTTTAAAAAATAAATGATAAAATCTGAAATATGAGGCTTGTAATAATTCATAACACTGAAAACTTACCGCATATACGTATTTAAACATCCATTAAATTGAATTTTAAAATTTGTCCAAGGACTTTGTCCGCACCCTGTACATGTTTGTTAGGTATCTGATAGCAAGTGATCCTAGGTGTTTTAGGTTTCTGATGTTTATACCATCAGGTCCAGTGTAATTGTTGTTGTGTAGTTTGAGATTACAAGTCACACTTGTGTAATGGTAACTAGTATTTTGTCTGTGGAGAGGTTCTGATAATAGCTCTGATCGTTTGTGAAAACACAGGTTTAATTTTTTCTGGCAGTCGAATTTTGATTTAATCCAAAGTTTAAATTTTTTTGTTGCTTGGTGAATAAAAAAACCAACACCTGTATTTTGTAATATATTGATAATTTTTGATTTATTTTCAGGAACCTGATTTAACCTCTCCAGAAATTCTCTCTTCATTGCCTAATTCAAAAGATTTGTGTCAAACCATGTATGTGACAGCAAAAGTATTATTATTCATCGATTTGATTTTAGTTTTTGGTGCTAACTTTCTAGTTGTGCTAAAACTGAAAGAATTTGCGTTGTTTTATATCAATGTTTATTACAGTATCAGCAAATTTTTATTTAAAAATTCTTTTTACTGGAATTATAAAATATAGTTACTTTCGAGAAAAGTATTTATTGTTGTAGGCAACAGCTGCTAGTAGTGCTGATATATGTTATTCATGTAGATTGCACTTTGTCAATTCATCATTTTTTTAAAAATTCAATCGAAAAGTTGCCAAATATTGTATAATTGAAGAAGATACGTTTTCAATAGCTGTGCAGAAAGCTGTTACTTACGTAGTTTACACGTCCTTTTTTTTGTCTGCTCATTTAAAGCTGTGAAATATTTTAAAAGATTTGTACTATCTTTTTTCCTTTTTCAGCACCTCCAGTAAAATATAATTCCTTACTGGCATTATCAAGGTACTCTTGCTTAAAGTCACCTGTTATTATCTAATATTGGATTTAGGGTACCGAAATTTTGGTTATTCCTCTTGCACCGATAAACAAACCAATATGTTTACTCTCAATTAACTAAATACTACGTAATTAATTTTTTCATCCGCGCACGAATTAATGTATAACGAATTTTTAATTAAATAGGTTATCTGTTGCAAACACAACTTCTGTTCAAGCGCATTTATCAATTTATTTGGAATTAAATGCGTTTTTTTTTCACTTAAATAAGCTATTATACGATTTTTAAATCATGGCAAATTAAAGGCTACGTTACGCCGAGAGTTATTTCAAGCCAAAATTAACTTGAAATTGCCTTCCATTACAGTTTTTCTTAATCTAAAAATTGTTGAAGATACATTGCTGTCTTGCTGGAAAAAATCTCCTTTCACCACGTTTTAAGCACATTTCAACTAATTTTTTAAACTTGCAACTAATAAGCACAATCATAAAAACCAAGCCAATTGTCGCCCAGTTGAATTTAAAATCACCGTTAAATTTCCAATCTTGACCCTTCTACCATATTTGAAGCGCCTTGAAATCCGTTGAAGATGGCTCAAGCGTGCATCTTAAAGGCTATGAAAACCGAATAATTGCCAATATCAACACCGAAACCGACCATCTGCCTACAGCGAGCAACAAGGTAATTTTCTTAAAGCAATCGAATTTACCGTTTGATCTTCGCTGTTACTTTCGCTTTTTCAAGCAACTGTATTCAGCATAAGCAACCTTACATGAAATAAATTTTACTTGACTAAAAACCTATAATTTTGTATTTTGGCAGCCTATCTAGCTGCAGGGTATGTCACTTTGGCTGACCAGCAGTGTTATTCTCTTGTTTACGATTTTTTTTTTTTTTTTTTGACATCATCGGTAAAATTTCTCTTAACCTTTCTTTAGATCCAATTCAAAACCGTAACGAAATTCGAGTGGGATCATCTGTATTACGTCGGCAACCTCATTTCGGTCACGGACAAGTTTACTGCTTACTGCGTCAAAGGTCAGCGTTGTGTTTCGACTCACCCGATTCGGTTCTTACCGATACCGATGCAGGCCGCGGCAGCAATTCGGTTCGGGTCATCAACCGGCAAAACGCTTCCGACCGCGCGCTTTTGAAGGGGTTTTCGGGCGCGATTACCGACGTCGCCTTCTCTCATTCGCGATCGAACCTTCTAGCAGCCGTTGACGAAGCCGCGAATTTGATTGTTTGGACCGTGAACGAAGTCAACGGAAAATTACAGTAAGTTTGTGAATTCGTGCGTTATTTTAGTGAGCGAAGATGCAATTCGTTGTTTATGTTGCTCCGCGTTACTTGTGCTTATTCTTTTGCTTCTAATTGAACAAATGACGCACAAAGCTGCAACAAAAACTTAAATTCGTTAAAAATCTGGATAATGACGGTTTTAACTTGTCCAATTTATATGGTAAATTGAAAGAAATAAGTAACATATTTTTTTAATTTTTTATTATACGTATATTTACTATTAATTGATATAATCTAATAATTTTTCGAGTTGGGACTGTTTTCTGTATCATTGTTCTTCTATTGTCCAAGCCAGTTTATTGCGGATCCTTTCTAATTTAAAGTATATTAGTGTTACTGTTAAAACCCAAGCTTGTCCAGGGTAAGGTTTTTTGTCAAGTATGCTTTTATGTTCCAATCTGAAATTAAAAAAAAAAAAACACAAATCCAGTACTTTTTTGCACATTTGTCTTCTTAGAAGAAATTGCTTCTCTTATTTTTCAGAAAATTTGCAATTTCGTTGGCGCTAAATGCTTTTTTTGCACTAACTTCATTATCATTGTTTCTCAACCTTTTGTAATCTTTTGTTGTATATGAGCCCTTTTAGCATTTTCATATAGCCTGCTCCCTTTCTTTTTTTTGTGGATGGATATTTGAAAAAATATTTCATATAGTAATGTTGCGACCACTCATAAAATATTGATGACCCTCTCGGGTCTTGCTACCCCCAGATTGAGAAGCGCTGTCATAAGAAAGTGCGTAAGTTACTAGTGTGTTGACAATGAAAGTTTTTTTCTTTATAACCTTAATCAAACATACACAAACTAGATTTAAATTGAAAGTAAAACTTGTTTACCCTGTTTCATTCAATAGATAATTAACAGAAAAGGTGATTTTTCTATTTTATCGTTGTGGATATTAAAATCAATGCCATAGATTATATATAAATCGTAGCCTTCTATTGTTTTGCAATCGTAAATTACCGTTTGTTTTTTTAATTTTTTGATAAAGTATCCATTAATGACATAGTTTCAAGAAATTTTAGTTTAAAGGATACAATACGTAAAGTAAAAATTACCGACACTTCAGTATGGAGTGTGATAACCTATCATCTACGAGGTCTGTTTAAAAAGTATTGAGATTTTGCTTGCTGCGCGAGTTGTGCATGCGTTAAAGAAAAAAGCGCTTTTGTGCAAGAAATTGCAAGCATTCACGGTGTAAAAACGCAATTTCACCTTTCTATCACTATTACGTAACTTTTTACAGGTTTTTGCGTAAGAGCACTTTAGTATCTACCGTTGTGTGATAATTTACGTTATTTTGGCTTCATTGCTGTGTGAAATTAAATGAGTTCAGAGCAACAAATTAATCTGAAATTTATTGTTCGACTTGAAAAAACTCCCAACAAAGGCTTTAAACTTGCTCAATCAAGTTTATGGGGATAATGCAATGTCAGGAGCTTGTGTTTTTAAGTTGCACAAAAAATTCAAGGAGGGAAGAAGGAAAGTGGAGGATGATCCCAGAAGTGGAAGCCTTCAACCAGCAGAAATGATGAAAACATTGAACCTGTGTGGCAGAAAGTGCCAAGTGACCGTCGGCTGATTGTTCGAATGATAGCAAATGAACTGGGCGTTAGCTGCGAAAGAATATGGACAATCATTACGGAAAACTTGGGGATGAAAAAGATCTGTGCCAAAATGGTCCCACGTTTGTTAAACGGGGACTAAATGGAGCGGCATGTTCAAGTGTGTCATGACATCCTGGAACGACTGAAGACTGAACCGGACTTGTTGAGGAGAGTGATGACGAATGATGAGTCGTGGATATTTGAGTATAATCCACTCAGCAAAAGACAGAGCGGTGAGTGGAAGAGTGCAACATCACCAAGACTTAGAAATGCGAGGCGATTCGAGTCCAAAGTGAAGGTGATGTTGATCGCTTTTTTCGATGTGAGGAGTGTCATGCACGTGGAGTTTTTGCCACAAGACCAAACAATCAATCAACATATCTACAAAGGCATTTTACAATGTTCAATGCGATCGATTCGAGAAAAAAGACGAGGTTTGTGGGAAAAAAGCTTCTGGCTCCTTGTGGAAAAAAACACAATCTCTTGAGTATCCGTGAATTTCTGGCGAAAATAACATCATTAAGTTGGACCAACCTCCATACTCACCTGATCTGGCTTCCTGCGACTTCTTTCTCTTCCTAAATCTCGAAAAAAGTCATCAAAAGAACGCATTTTGAGGACGTAGAAGCCATAAAAATGGCTGTCGCGAAAGACCTCCGAGCGATCCCGCTAGAATCCCTCCAGGAGTGCATGAAATCATTTCAGAAGAGGGTGGCAAATTGCGTCAAAGCTGAAGGAGACTACTTTGAAGGCGAAAAGTTGCAGTTTTCCGTTAGCACTTTAAGTAAAGATTTTACGTTTACTGTCTCAATACTTTTCAAACAGACCTCGTATTGCTAAGGGAAAAGTTAATACTACTAAAACAAACATAGTTAGTGCAGCTGGTGAATAATTTACAATTAAATCAAATACCGGTAGGTGAATTTGCATGGTATGACTATCACGTGATGTTTGCTTCGAGTTTATCAAATCACGTGGTGTTCGCATAAACGTTCGGCCGCTGTTTGGGATCGAGTTTATCAAATCACCGTAGATGGCATATCTATTGCCCGTTGCAGGTTAGCGAATCTAGCCTACCTTTTCATAGGCGACACAGCATGTTATAAAATAGAGAAACCTAATTAAAATTAAAGAACAGATCTTGATAGAAAGTTAGCCAAAACAAAATTAAAACCAAATACACAACACGAAAAAATATTGGTAAACTCTTTCATCATTTTGCTTACTTTTCTCATTTACTTCTTACGGGCTAAAAGTCTTTTAACAGAAATCTATTACCTTTTTTTAAACAAGCTGCATAATGGTTCGATTCGCGGTGAGATAAGCATCACTGATGAGCTCTAATAAGAGCGAAACTCGAGTCTGGTGTTTCTCATCTTTATGCAGCTTGTTTAAAAAAATTAATTCCAAATCCTCTTAATTCTTCAAATCTATTACCCTTTTCAGCAAAGTCAAATTGACGATTTTATTTAACTGATTACTTTGCGAATACATAAATTATGTAGCGCAATTACATCTTACGGTTATACTTTAAAAGTGATTGATTTTTTTGGAATGTGAAATTCGAAATTCATACTGTAGATTTACAAATATATAATGTCAATACATCGTTGCATGCATTCCATTTTTCAAAAGTTAACACTTTTACTAAGCTTTCAATAGCTAAATGTACTTTTAAGCTTTGCCAAGTTGATTGTATTAATTCAATAGCATCATAACAACCCAAAAGCTTTCAAAATTCTTTTGATGTGATATTATTAAGGTCTATTAAGACCCAATAATAACAGCCGCACATTCAGGAGTAAGTTTTATGGCAACAATTTTTCTTTTTTTTTTGATCTATAACAAACCGTTCTTGGTAAAGATCATGTGATCTTTAAAGAGCAGAAGTGGCAGGTAAGCGCTATCTCGGTTTCTGCAAAATTACGTTCTTGTTAAGTTTGCGTTGTTTTGAGTCAGGAATGCCGAAATAACCTATAGTGTATATTAACACTTTAAGTAGCTGATTATTTCAACGAAGTCGGTTTTAATCAAATGCAAACCTTTTACTTCGATAAATATATACGTCATCATTTTCGTTCGACTGATCTTTTATTGGGAGTTTTTTTTTATTTCAACTCTTTCAATGCCAATTAAGGTTGACTGTGAACCTCGTCATTTTTTGTTTTGAACTTGAACAACTATTTAATCGATTTCACTAATTCACTGCATATTCAATGTCGCTTAACAGGCCTGAAAAAAGATTAAATCGAAGCTTTGTACATGAAGTCACGTGGCTTTCTAAAATGTAGCAGTCTTCACACTTGTTCCATTGCTATAATTTGCTAGTGTGACTGTAGGTCGGAAATGAAACTGCATCTCGACGGCGAGGGAATGGTCGAGAATCAAGCCACTCCCCGGGTCGTTTGGATTCCCTCCGATCACGACGACACGCAAGACGCCGATGAAGCAACGAAAGAATCGAAGTCGGATTCCGACTACGGAGTCACCGGGGTCTTGACTCTCTTTTACAACAACACTGTAAGCCGTTGAAGAGGGAGTTTCTTCGCGCGTAGCAGAAACGAGCTGTCATCCTGTCAGTGATCCCGACATGCAGTGCTCCTTGTTTTTAGGCGGAAGTTTGGGATATGAATTTCGCTTTTGAAATAGCGGAGCGTTACGAAAGTGTCAAATTAACCCGGACTGAACTCGACCGGGCGTTCATGGCAATCCACAATCCAAAAGGGGTAAGTACCGTATTTGAATTTTCTCGCTGATCGATAAAGCAAAGACTGAACTTTTGAGTTTGACCGTGTGACGTCATATCCTAATTGTATTTTCTTTCGTTTATTGTTAAAGAAATTAGGGGATTTTTCGGTTTCAGTCGTTTGTCCCGTGATTGTATCAGCTTTTTGAAGTTATGTTCTATTCGTGCTTTTTGGGAAGTTCCTTTCATTAAAGACCGTTTTTCTCTTAATTCTATGTCACTTTTTAGTTTTGCTCGTTTAGCGCCTTTTAAGCCACTATGTGGGCTTACCTTCTAACTTTGGGAGTTTAGTTTTTCGCGCTTGCAGCTGTGAGAATTGAGAAAATCGCTCAACATTATATTTCTAGTTCGTGTAATGTTTCGATAACTTTCGCCACTTATGTAGGAATGAGAATTGAAGAATGACGAATTTTCTATGTTGATTTACATGTCTTATCATCAGTGCGTAGAGACCTGATTATTATGAATCCGACATTTTGACAGTGACTTACTTCAACATTTTGCAGTATATTTGCCCGCTTGAATTTCATTTTTGTCATACGCTTTCAACATTTCAAAAAGGAAATGTGACGAAAAATATTAATTATATTTCTATTTTTGTGATTCAAAATTTTGGTGACTCACTTGTCTTTCTTACTCGCTTGAAACGCGATTAGTACGATCGCTTGCATGTTTATTCAGATGATACGTAAATTTTGGATGTATTGCTGTGGTGTTATCCGTCGTGTTTGATACAAGGGACGAATGTTAACCAATGCAGGTCAACAAATGGGTGTAAATAGAAATTTAGATTTCATATAATATATAGTGAATTGTTTTCAAACAAGTGGTTTGTAATACTTCAGTTTCTTCAGTCAATTCTATTGAGAAAGAGAGGTCCTTCTGCTTTGTCATAAAAATCAGGACAGTCTATCCCAAGTAAACATGGATTTTGGCCTAAAACAGCTTCCTCTTATTTACCCCATTATAAAGTTAAACAGTGCGCTCAAACTAAACTACGATCTCCCGACCTTCTACTGTAATGTTAAAGTTTTCGCTCCTTGCTCGAATCGTGAGTAGTTTTTCTCGATGCCAATGCTCTGATGGCAGGGCCGTTCAAGTTCAGTTTCTCTTTCCAGGAAATAACCGATTGCGAGCTTTCGCCGTTCGGGAATGTTCTCGCGGCTGCCAGCTCGGACGGCTACGTCAAGTTCTGGCAAGTTCAAGTCAATCAGCAAGAAAAGCCGCAGTAAGTTAGAATATCTCGCGTCCAATCACATGATTACAACGTGTTTGCTTCTCATTGGTCAGATGCCTGCACAAGTGGCAACCACACGACGGCCGACCTGTCTCGGCAGTTCGCTTCTGCGACGAACTCGATCAACCTGAACCGCGGTGAGATTACCTTTTTTATATTCTTCCGCGTGTGAGAACCCAACTTGTTTTTCTTTTGATTGTAAAGGCTTTTTGTCGTTGACTTCCTTACCACGGTCATTTCTTTATGTGCTTTTGAAGGTTTTTTCTCATTTGGAAAAAAATTAAAATTCTAAAGTCGCTAATGTTGCTGCGTACTTCGAGCTTGAAATAGTTCCGAGTGTCGTTGTAACTCGGATTTTTCAAGAACCTCATGAAACTCATCAAGTTCAACAAACGAAATTCGAACTCGCATTCTGGCCCAGTCGCAAGCTCGTGTTCTTCTAAAAAGCTCGCTGCTCATTTATGAACCAGAGTTGTCAGTCGACTTGTCGTCCAATTTTGATTTTTGATCAGGGTTTACTGGAGGTTTTTACTCACCGGCTGCGATCGAAATATCGAGCTTAAAATGTGGTGCGCCGTCTCGTGGAAGTGTTTGCAAGTAAGAAATTTTAACGCTTGGAGTTTCTTTCGGAAAGTGATCGATCCTGTTTTTCCTTAGGTGATACACTTCCAGGCTTCTACTCCAGAATATCCCATTCCTGAAATGAACCTTTCTCTCGACCGATCAGCGAATTTCCTCGTTTTATCAGACATCCACAGAAAGGTAAAAAATCGCTTTGCGCATTGTTGCCAGTCGCTAAAAAGCGAACGCACCTATCTCCTATTAATTTTACTCATAATAAACCTTGTCTAATATTTCAACATAAATTCTAGGTTGTGTACGTCATGAAGGTGGAGGCCGACCTCAAAAAGGAGAAAGCGGCCATCACAGAGCTCGCCTATTACTGTTTAACTTTTCCGATTTTAAGCCACGCCTTTATCAGCGTAGAAGATTGCAAGTTTAATTCGAACTTGAACGGCAGCGAGAAAGATCCCGAAACGATCGATTATTTCAGCGATCCCGACGAAACGAAATCACAAGGCGAGACTGATTTACTCGCTTTGCTTTTACTACGGCCGGTGTGACTCTGCCCAACTTAAAAGTTTTCTGATTTGAAAAGTTTTGAAAAATCTGATTTCGGTGTGAAGGTTTCGTTATTATTCCTTTCGGCTAGCGCAAGTGTTTGATTAACGAGAAAGCACGCGAAAGTTCGCTCATGAAAGGTTAAAATTTCTTTGCAGATGATGACCAGTACTTGAATGAGCAGACGGACGGTGTCTTGGTCAAGCTGCTTGCGATTCAACGCCGGTAGATCGACGGTGATTTCCAGGCTCGCTTCGTCAAAGTGTCGTTAAACTTGATTTTTTTTTAGTTCCCTACAAAGCTTAGAAATTCCGTTCCTCCCCGCCGGAACCGAAGCGAGCTGCTCGAGCCATTCCTTGAACAGCAACAGTGAGCCCCTCGCACCCTCAGCCATTCCGGGTACCGATTTTATCTTTTGTCGTTTCTAGTCAATAAAGTAACGGGATTCTATTGATGCATTATTTATTTTCAAATAATGACATATCCCTTCATTTGCTTCTGCCACCTTTGAAAGCACTGAGATAAGTCACTTTTAGAAAGGGCTCTTAAATGGCTCGTCACTGCTTATTTAATTTCAACAAATGAACCGAAGTGCGTTCCTTTACTTACACATTTCAATCTCGGGAAGAGCCAGAAGTCACGTGGTGCAAGGTCCGGTGAATATGGAGGATGATCAACATCTGCTTCTTTGATAGAAATTCTTTAACGCTCAAGAAGTGTGTGTCGGTGCATTGTCATGATGAAGGAAACCATGATGATTCTGACACGTGAGACCGTCGATATCGGCGAAAACAATTGTAAAGACGATTTAAAACTTGCCTGTAGTAGTTCTGATTGACCGTCTGGTTATCGGGGAACGAATTCGTGATGGACCACACCATTTTAATCAAAAACAGATTGTATCTTTGTTCGCTCATTTTTCAAATTAAACAGTTCGAATTTTAACTATAAAAATACGACTAGTGACAGCAGTGAACACATAGCCGTACCTTCCGGGGGGCAGGGGGACAATTGCCCCCCAAGTTTCGAAGATTTGGGCAAAATTAAGATTTTTTGGGCAGTGAGAAGAAAATATTTGGGCAAAACCATAATTTTTCGGGCAGCGATACGAAAAATTTGGGCAAAGTCAGGAAATTTAGAGAGGTGACGATGAGGAACTGCAAAAAATAATAACCCAAATTTAGGTGAAGACCTTTTTTTTTTTTTTTAGAGAACACCTTGATTTTGGGACGAAAATTGAAAATTAGGAGACTGAATTTAAGTGAAGACCTTTTTTTTTTAGAGATCACCATGATTTTAGGACAAAATTGGTTTTTTGTCTGAGAATCTCAGACAATTTTTTTTGTCATATCCGAAATGTACTATAAAATCATGATTTGGGCAAACGTCACAAAATTTGGGCAAAACTTCATTGCCCCCCCAAAATTTTTTGGGCTGGTACGGCTATGAGTGAACACTATTCATCAACGTAGATAGTCGTTTGTACATTATGGAAATGTCAAAATCCAAAACGGTTGGACGTGATTAATGTAAGGATAGGATGTAACAATTTCGAACAATTAGAATTTCATACTAATTGTCTTTCATTACAAGAGGGAAACAGTTCCATTACTTTATTGTCAGCCAACGTACATATATGTTGTTCGTTTGTTTCCTAAAAACGCTGTTCGATTCCTGGTCGAGTCGTCTGTTTTGAATCTGCTTTTTTTTGATTAAACGTTATGAAATAAACGTGGCTTTTTTAAAAATCGTTAAGTCTTCGTCGAGTTGCTCATGTTCATGTTTTTATTTTTCTAATGGGAGTTTATATTTATTAGATGACGAAATAAGTGCTGACGAAGACGACAAGCCAACTGCTACTTCGCTGCTGGGAGCAGGCGACAGCATCGCGTCGACGAAATCTTTTTCGAAGAAGCAGAACGAAAATCTGGAAAAGCCATCGAAACTAACTCCTGAGAAACCGGTTTCTTCGTCTGATTTGGTAGGTCGGCCTTGTATAAGATTTGCCGCTCAAACTATTGGTTTTTGCGCTGAAAAAGGAGTTGAGCTTGTGAAAAATAATTTCCTCGCTTTATAGCCAGAGCTGGGGAGCCACTGTAGAAGAGCACTAGCTCCGGCTCCAGCTCCGGAGCTATCAACCACTTATCCACTAGCTCCGGCTCCGGCTCTCCAACTCTTTAATAAACAAGTAGTTTATCATTTAGTGTTTAAATCTTTTTTGCGATAAACTATTCTATTCGAACAAGAATCACGACTTCTGATCTTTACAATTATATTAATCAAATCTGAAAACGAGTACCAAGAAATATAACTAAATGAAAATCAATTGTGGCGTTATCTAAACATTGAAAAGGTTAAATCGTAACTATTATGAATTGCAAACTCCGCACTGGCAAATAGCTAAACTTTATCTTTTTTAGTCGAAAACTTTAGAAGCGCATGTGCTCGAAACAAAAAACTCCCAAGAGATTTAACGCACGAGGAAATAAACGAGAACGTTTGTGACGAAACATTAAGGCAATCAAAAAGATTGAGTCAGCCAAATCTTCATTCTACAATTTTAAGAGATAAATTTACTACGTGACAATCATGCGAAAATTGAACCAAATAAAAAATGTTATAAATGTAAATAAAAGATGAACCAAATAAAAAGTGTTTTGTTATCCAATTCTCACAGCTACATTATGTTTTAGTCATATTAAATTTTGATATTTATTTACTCTTAATCATTGAGTGTTTAAATTAGTGATGGGATGATGGCAATTTTTTTTTCGACTCCGATACCGATTTCAACAACATTTTTCGATTCCGATTCTTCTCAGTCAGAATTTACCTTGTTTTTTATATGAGTATAACAATTTTTTTAAAAGCACCTAGTTTAATTGGTTGCATAATTGATGTACAGTGCCTCTTCCTTAATTGTTTTAAGTTGTTCACCATTAGCCATTGTAAATTAAAGATTATATGTATATTAAAAAGTGAATCAATCGTCCTCGCAGAGTGCAAAGAGTAAAAGTAATATTTTAATACAAAATTTGTTTAATCACTGTTTTGAAAAAACCACAAACATCTGTTGCCTCTTTATTTAAATAGAATCTTGATCCTTATTTAATTAAAAAGATTCTATTTGAAAAAGGATATTTAAATATATTATACAAAATTTATTTAACTACTTTTTAAAAAACCAAAACAGTCTGTTTCATTCTATGGAATCTTCCTGTGTTTACAGGAAAAATAAAGAATAGGCTATAATCATTAGTAAACATAGTATTTGTTTTCATAACATCATTAAGAAAACATAGAACGATAAGTCAATCTTATCCGATAAATAATGCGTAGTTCTGCAAAACATAATTTATAAGAGGTCGTTTCAAAATTTTAAATTATTTTCAACAATAGAAATTTTATTTAAGCTTTTTAAATTTTATGCTTCGAAATATGTAGTTTGTTAAACTACAAAAATAATTCAAAACTGTCGAAAAGTAAAACAGGTACAAACTTGCAAAGAGTTGTATATTTACTGTAGGATACATAGACTTAGAAAATTATTCTAAAAAATTTTTTTCTAAACAAAAAATCTCAGCTAAATACCATTCGGCTCTATAAGCTTTTTTTATTCAATTTTTTCAGATAATTATACATAAATAAAAACAGCTAATTAAACAGCTGATGAAGGACAGGTTTTATTCTTTTTATTCCGCTTAATATCTTTTCTTTTAATACCAAAAATTTTTTACGTTCAATCATCATCTGTTTCTTTTTTATTTATATTTATTTGAAGAAGTTGAACAAACGAACGTTTATAAAGCTGAGTATTATTTAACTGAGATTTTTTGTTAAGAATAATTTGTTAAACTAATCAACCAAATAATGCAATTCCTGTGATGTCATATAGGAAAAAATGACTCAGATTATGCATTCATATTAAGATGACCTGACTCCCCTTCTCTTACCTTAATATGAATAAAAAAACTAATTTTATTGGATGAAATAGGCTGTTGAGATTTTTTAAAATAGAGTTTAAATAAATTTTGTACGAAATTGCTCTAATCTTTTCTTTGAGCACTTTGCAATGAAGATCGATTCACTCTTGCTCTCTCTCTCTCTCTCTCTCTCTCTCTACATATTATATACATGTATATATATATATATATTGTAGTATTATATGAAACTTAAGCAATATATATAAATCAGGAAAAAATTAATCGATGTGTTTTTGTATAGTGCTTAAATGAAGAGCGCAAATACAATGATTTTTCATTTATTAGAAAACAACCCTACAGCCTGTTTCATCTATTTCTTAATTTCTTAATCAGATAAAACAGGCTGTAGAGATGTTTTTGCTTAATAAATGAAAAGAAAGATATCTATATAACACAAAATTTATTTTTATATTAATGTTTAAAAATCCATAACAGTCAATTTTATTCTATGAAGTTGATCCTATGAACCATTACTGGAGCCGGAGCTAATAAAATTTTTGTGGCTCCAGCTCCGGGTCCGGCTCCGCAAAAATATTTAAAAAGGCTCCGGCTCCAGCTCCGGCTCCTCCAAAATTGGCTGGCTCCATGGCTCCGCGCTCCGGCTCCGTCTCCCCAGCCCTGTTTATAGCACCGTTTATCTGTCATTTTCGATAATATGCTTGTTTTTTTTTCTCTTCCTCAATGGCATATTCCTCGTTCATCTACTTGGACGTACTCAACTTTGTATATGATTGTAGAAATGGGTTATCATCGGTAATACCACACTTCCTGCAACAATATATCCGTTCTAAATTGAAAATTACAGGCTGAACTGAAAATATGTACATTTTAAACTGAAAAAAAAAGCAACCGACTTTCATGCTATTGAAAGTCAGTTGTTTTCTTTTTCGTGTTTCCAAAGATATTCTTGTTTTTGAATCTGTGCGATTTTCCGTAGATTTCGACCAGCCCCGTGCCCACGACGTCGAATCCCACCGAGGTTAAAGACGATCCTTCCTCTCTCACACCCCCCGTCCTTCTTACTCCCGAAGCTTTCATGGGAAGCAACAAGAATGTAAGTAGAACGATTTCGTGATTAAACAATGACGAAATTTTCCGAGACGAACGCTTTGGCTCTGTGCGACGCGATCGCTTTAAATTTATTTGTTCAGTCGGAGAAAGTGAACGACGGCGCTTCCGTTTCCCTCCTCAGTTCCATCAGAAACTCGTTGAACGAACCCCTCTCAGAAACTGGTGCGTCTACATTTTGTCAAGTTTGTTTTAAGTGTAGTTTGTTAGTGAGAAGCCGCAAAATCGGGACAAATAATCATACCAAGTGTTAACCCGTTTTACCCGGTAAAATGGCTCGGTGAGGTGACCTTTTCTGTGTCTGTGGTGTCTTGGGCCTGAATTGTTTTTAACAGGAAACAGCAGTCAATTTTCAAGCACTTTATTGTGAAAGAAAGGCAAGATCACAAATTACCGTTTCTTGAATAACAGTAGTTTTTATCACTGGTTCTCAAAGTGGTCGATATCTACCCAGGGGCCGAATGAGGACCAATAAACGGCCAGAGGGTTGATAAATCACTGTTGGCGTCTATGATGAATAAAACAGTGCCGTTTATCTTTTTTGCAACGGTAGATCTACTACTAACAAAAGTGTAATTAAAGTGAATATTTTTTTTATTCTTTATTTGTTTTACTTATATTATGAACATAATAACTCATTGTTGTTTGTAACAATGTAAAACGAAAATCGAATCGAAAAAAGTCTTCGCTTTTAATTATTCATTAAATTTATTTTTTGTATAATCAAAAAAGTGGTAAGTTTGCAAAAAAAGATAAAAAGCAGTGAATTTGGGGTCCATAGAAAATTTGGTTCAACTTTAGCGTGAGGTCTACCACCCTTATACCTAACCCCGTTCACGTGGTAGATGGTAGACCTCGCGCTAAAGTAGCACCGAAAAATTTTGCTCGAATTTGGTCGGCGTGCAGTAAAGTTTGAGAATCACTGGTGTAAACCATCTGCCAACAGCTTCAAAAATCACGAATGTAATCATTATTATGCAATGCTCTGTGTTTCGTCCTTTTCATCGTAGCTCATTTTTCATGTTCAGTTCAAAAGGATCCTTTAGACAAATTATTTGACGTAACGGGCGGAGAAAAAAGTTTTAATCCCGATACCTTGACGAAAACTCCTTCTCCGTCTCCTGTTGTCTCCGCTTCTGCCGTTCAAACTCCCCTAGCACCAGCCGAGTTGCTTCAGTGTTATCCGACAGGGTGAGTCAACAGTCTACACAAGTAAACTTAATCGCACTGCAATGTTTGTTTGACATAATTGCGTTGCGCATTTGGTTTAAAGAATGCTTTTGTTGGAAGCGAAGCTGAAAGTGAGTTTTGATTCTCATTTTTTTGCTCATTTTTATCGACCGCACCCTTTGAGCTATTTTTCGTTTACAGAAAGCGGTCAAAGGTCATATCATCTCGCCGTAACTTTACTGTGCACGAATATCGGAGTTCGGTTTTTTTTATTTTCGAAAACTATTAATTGTGTTAATATTATTTAAATAAATTAACAGTGTTGACATTGTTCTTGAGAATATTATAAATCGGCCTCTTAGAAAATTTTACACGGTAGATTCTTAGCTCGAAAACTCTCGTTGAAATATTAGTCAAAAAACACCTTTTTTTTCACTCTTCAAATGAAGTGTAGCAATAACTTAACGGAAGATTTATTCGGCTTTCGTTATGTTAATTTCATCCAGTAACCCATAAGTACACATAACCTAGATCTTTATAAAAGCAAATGGATTTGTTGATTAAAAGCCACCAATAAATAAAGCAATACTAGAATTATCAAAACTTAAACAGCTCGACTCTCGTATAGCTCTGCTTAATATTGCGCTATATTGTCACGTTTTGAAAAAACCTTGTTTTCGGATTTTTTTCTTGTTCCTTTTCAGAAGGAGTCTTATTTTCAATATTTACAATAGTTTTTGTAGTTTTGCTGTGTGGAGTCAAACTTTTCAGTTATCTCTTTTTGTGGCGGTTGGTCAACCAAAATTGGTTTTGTGTTTTTGTAGTGTTTTTATAAATCTTAATTTTACAATTTAGCTGTGCTAAATTTGGTGTGACCCGAGACTTGTTTTTTGGTTAGCATTTCTTCTAACAATGTTAAAATTAATTAAAAATATTAAATCAAAACAACTTCTCTGCAGCACTTCAAAGCGTTTGTTTATTTGTGAAGTTTTCTGTAATTGGTTCGTTTATATTCTTTCAGTTCTGCGAGGTCAACTGTAAAATCCCCCGATCTAATCTCGTCAGCAGCTACGTCAGATGACGTCAGACACGACCCTGTTGTTCCGCCGACGATAGGTGCCCCACCTGGTATCCCTAGTCGACCCATAAACAGCGGTTAGCTGAATCTTATTTTCACTATCGACGAAAAGATTTTCCGTTGAAAAATTTATTTTTTTGCGCCATGCGGCTTAATCTCTTTTTTCATATAATTTATAATTTAACGGCTTCCCAATTGCACTTTTAGCAAAAGAAATCATAGTACAGTGAATGTTTATGCTTCAAGTACGTAACTGCCGCATTTGTATGGCTGGTTTAAAAACAAATTTTGTCTCGTGCCATGATTGATTTTGTATAAGTAACTTGGAGGCAGCTGATTTGTTGTAAAATCGAGTTGAACCGATTTAAATATAGCACAAAAATTGTATTAATTTCTTTTCTGCTTGTTTTGTTATTCTTTGTGCGAATGCGTGCACGCGTGTGTGCGCTGGAACGTGAACTATTGATTGTTTCAGCTTCTCCGTTTTCATCGATCGAATCTTCTACCGTTTTGAATTCGCTCCTTGCTTCAACGAACTCGACAGCGTGGCCGAAAGCCCCCGATGTGACGATGTCGCATCTTTTGCCTGTTTCAAGGTGAGTTTATTTGCATTGGGTAGGGACCCGGTGCTCGGTGTGGTTTGATGTCGACCTCTGTCGCGTTTTGAGTCATCAATCTTGTTTTAAAATGACGAAACTGTCGTGTTTTCTCGCAGTTCTACTCCAACCTCGGTTAACCTCAATCCTGTCACCACCGGAAGCTTTCTTCCGGTCGACGTTCCGACTTTGCCGCCAACCCAGGTAAAGATTGTTATGCTTTGTTGCTTCGTCGTTCTTTAGAAATCGCTCTGACGACCTAGCAGGGAGTCGAACCCGGGAGCTTGACGGACGCCCTCAGCCAGTTTCGGCAGGAGCAGGAACGTTTACTGAAGGAACACAAGCAGAAGCTGGACGCGATGGCGAACAAACAGAAGCAGTTCCAGAAGCAGTGCGAAGCGATGTGGAAGAAGTCAGATCAACACGGTTTGTTGTGAATATTCGGTTTGACCTGGCACGACTGCGATGCTGCGTTGCCGTGGTTTAAACGCGCCGAGTTTTTTAAAAAGTTTGGTTTGGTTCGCGAAAGGAAATTGGTTTTTACTTATGTGTGAGCTTAAAAATGTTTGTGTTTTATGTACAATCGATTGCTGTTTAGCGACAGTTTTGTGTTTAGGCGACAGATTAGAGAAAGCAGTTACTTCGATTGGTCAAAACCAGTTGCAGTTAAGCAACGACGTCAAGATTGGCCAATCAGCGCTCACCGATACAATTTCGTCAAAGATCGACCGATCTGTAAAGTCGGAGATGAAGCGGACTGTATTGCCAGGTTAGTTAGCTGCTTGCTTGGTATAACGCTGTGCTTTCACTAGAAAATGCTAATCACTTGATTTTCGAGCCAGTGGGGTCTATATGTCAGTTTTTGTCGCTTTAGTATCGTTTTCCCATGCAACTACTAGGTCATTAAGAATGAAATGTCCAATTCCATTAATCACATTTTTGTCGAATTTATAACTTTCACGTTTTTATTATTGTCGCTTCATAATTTCATACCATAGGACCTTAACTTCATCATCTTACAGATGTAGTTCAGGGTAACACATAATTTCGTGATTTAGATATTTTAAATGAATACCTTGGAACCCATGAATAAATCAAAGATCCGTGTTGCTTGTCTTGGGACAAATGCTTCTCAGACGGCTAGAAACATTAATGAAGTGTTTAGTGACAATATGGCGAACGAGCGAACTGTGCGCCGATGATTTGAGAGGTTTCGGTCCGGTAATTTCATTCTTGAAAATCAACCCTGTGGTAGGCCTGCAACCAAGATCGATAATGATGCAGAAGTGAAAGAATAATGAAACCTTTTGCTTTTTGTTTATGATATTGTAAAATAAAGTGTCAGTTTTAAATCGGACATTTCAATCCTAATTCTTCCACTACTGCTTTCAGCTTATCATTATCGATCTTGGTTGCAGGCCTACCACAGGGTTGATTTTCAAGAATGAAATTACCAGACCGAAACCTCTCAAATCATCGGCGCACAGTTCGCTCGTTCGCCATATTGTCAGCAAACACTTCATTAATGTGCCATCTAAGAGGCGTTTGTCCCACGACGGAAATCGTATTCATTAGCAACACGAATTTTTGATTTATCCATGGGTTCCAAGATATTCATTTAAAATACCTAAATCACGGAATTATGTGTTACGTGAACTGCATCTGTAAGATGATAAAGTTAAGGTCCTATGGTATGAAATTATGAAGCGACAATAATAAAAATGTAAAAGTTATAATTCGACAAAAATGTGATTAATAGAATCGGACATTTCATTCTTGATGACCTAATATAATGTTTCGTTTATCTTGTCGGCGTTTAAACCAAGTATTAATTGGCATGTGATTGCTTTTGTCATTTTAAAACGCGGAAATTCGTAGGAGTCTCGTCCAGCATCGATGACATCCGTGATAAATTAAGCAGCTCCGTCGCGCAGCAATTATCCGCTACCGATTCCGTCCTCAAAGAAACCGTCATCAAATCGTTAAAATCAAAGGTAAGCTGTTTGCGATCAACCCAACCACTATCAGCTCTAACAAAGTTCTTTCAGGACATGGTTGAAAAGGTTTCGACGGAAATGGCGAAATTGCTCCAAGACCGAATCCGATCAATCCTGCCGGAAATGTTTCTCCAGACTTTGATTCCCGCCTTCGAAAGGTCATGTCAGGTCATGTTCCAGCAGCTTTCGTCCGCTTTCCACCAGGGTTTAGAAGAAAGTGAGTCTTACAAAGCAGACATGTTTATGTTTTGAAACCTGGTCAAATCTCGTGCAATTTGCTTTCAGTAAGTTTTCGTGTACCAGCGCTATTGTGAAGCTCAACGTATTCAACTATATTTCGACCACTGCTCTTATTATTTACTGTACATTTGTGACTTTTCTACACACGATTCTTATCGAGTAATATAACTTCTGCCTTTTCGATGAGGTCATGACACTCACTGGACTCAGTTTCTTGGCCTAATTTATTTTCTAATTCACTTTCATTCCACCGCAAACCATTGTTAATTCTGCCAACGTTGTTTCCCCTCGTCTTTCAACTTGCGTCATTTGTCGTTTTATCTTTTTCGCTCTTCATCTGACCGATCAAAGCCAACATTCCCAGCGAAAATTCGATTTCCTTCCAACATAATACACACAAGAATGCAAGATTACTCTTTGACACAGTGACGAGACAATTGGAGAAGCAGATGCAATATCGCCTGAAAGCGGAATATGACAAACTTGTTCAAGCGACCAAGGAAGCGAACGACACAGCTCGGCAACTTCAAGCAGCGTCCAAGCAACTTCAAAACGACATTAAAGCAAACGCCAATAAGCAGTTCCAACAAAACATGGATGTTATGTTAAAGAAGTAAGGTGTTTTTTTCGGCGGTTGGTGTAATGTGCTTGTTTCCACTACGAGCGTGGAATGGAGCATTCTTTCTTTTATTGATCTTTCCGCCCTTAAAATCTAATATTAAAATCTAATACTTAATCTATAGTCTATGTTTTTTTCTTAACCTCTACTGTGTTTTTAAGTTTCTTATTTCAGTCTATGCAACTTTTTGTCTTTTGCTGGCGTATTTATAAAATGTTGCTCCATATCACTGCTAAAACTTAACTGCTAATTTGCTTTTTACTGATTGTTTAATTGATTGATCTTGTTTGTAATCGTTTAGAAACAGTTCTTACTTAATTTGCAACAAAATCGCATTGAATTTTTTTTAAATAATGCAGAAGCATGATAATAGCATAGAATCTACAAGAAAATTCCTTAAATTAAAACTTAAAAAAGTTTTTAACCTAATTATCATATTTTGTTTTCTGTTAGTAAGTTTAGATGCCAAATAATAGATTTTAAATGTTTTCAGCTAAAGTTTTAGAAAACTAAAGAAATCATACTTTGTACAAGTCGCTCATTTCAAAACTACAAAAAAGCAGACACGTGACTACAGCGTAGGATTGACGATATCTTCATCAATACCGCGAGCGGATGGCACGCTACAATGTCTCACAGCTGACTATTTGCAAATGCTTCACAAACATTTGCCTCGTTTCGCAACCTCAACGCTTTGTTTCTTCATAATCATCCGTTTTTTGCGACAAAGGACGTTGTGGAATAAAGCTGTTTCTTAATGAAATTAGAAAGGAAGTTTTAAAGAGAAGGTCTTGCAGGTTCGAGGACAAGATCATTTCTCGCGTCCTGCTCAACATGAAGCAACAACAGGAGCAGAACGCTCAAGAGCAATGCCGCTTGGTCCAGGACTCAGTTAAGCATGTCGTGTCACGTGTCATGGACGAGAAGCTGGCCGCGTCGTCGATCAACGCCGCTTCTTCGACGTCCATGTCCACCGTTGAGCTGGGCGGGGCTCCTCTCTTGCGTCAGACAAGCGTTGTCAGTCAGCAGGAGAAGATTCTCAAGTTTCTACAGCAAGGAAAAGTGAACCAAGCCTTTCAAACTGTACGTCGACGCTTTTGCTTTTCGTTGTTTGCTTTTTAAGAATAACAATGACGTAATTGTGCAGCTTTGCAATCGCCTTTTCACCGATCAAAGCTTGACCAAAATCTTTCAAAAGTAAATTTTTTAGCGTCGAAGCTTAGACCTGAGCTAATGACCTTTCGAATTTAAAGCAGTATGAATTGGTATTGAATATTTTTCGCTAGTTTAGTAGTGAAAAGTTAAAATCGATTATCACCGTCATTTCGTTAAAATCGCACCCACTTCGCTCTCCACTGTATTGCCGAAACTTCTCCCTGTCGATCGCGTGGCTCATGCTGTGCTGTCCGATTGCTAACGAGCCGCATCTTCAGGCGCTCAACGCTTCGAACTTGGACCTGGTGATGTACGCGTGCGAGACTACCGAGCCCGGCCTGATATTCAACGTCTCGCCCTGCCCCCTTGATCAGCCCATCCTCCTCTCGCTCATCCAACAACTATCAAGCGAGCTCGGCACCAAAACCGAGCTCAAGCTTAGGTTTGTTCCACGCGTGTTGCTATCCGTTCTTTTGTTATATTTTTCATCTTTTAACCGAGAATGGTTGTGTTCAAGTTAACGACCGGTGTATTATGACGACATTTTAGGGAAAGTAGCCGTATTCGCCGCTCTCGTTATTCAGTAAACGAAAATTTTGATCTTATTTACATTTAAATTTCTCGTTTAGAAAAAAACAATCTCTTATACAGTATATTACATGTAAAGCCTTAACAATTTAAAGCCCCAAATTTCCCCGAATGTATAGCTCATACCTGCCGTAACCAGGTTAGTGGTCACCTACTTATGGTAAGTTAAAAAGTTTACAAAGTCCGCTAATAAATGGGTCTATTGGCGCGGCAAACCATCGGCACTCATTTGTCATCGCACACTTCAAATCTTACAGACAGTTTTATTAACGATCCTAGAAAGTATTTATAATAAATTGTTAACGCTGACTTAGACTACTTATTAAATGGAAATCGATAATACAAGATTGAGGTTTTGCGACGTGCGTGTAATAGCATAAGGCTGCTCTGTTGCCCTGTCTCGTTATTAAAATTTCTTCGAAATGTCCGTTACCAAGTGAGCTATTTCAATCACAGTAGAAATTTTTCAAAGCTTCCATTTTCATCAATGCTGTGACTTTCTCTCTAGTTATCTCCAAGAAGCGGTCATGAACCTGGATCTAAATCATAAAGTGACGAAGGAGTACATGCACAGTGTCCTCGGAACCCTGGTTCAAAACATCAACTCCGCTGCCTCCGATCCTAATCAAGCCCTACCCAAGCAGTTGAAAATGCTGGGCATGGCGGCCCAATCACTAATGGGATAAAGGGGCGCGTTAGACTTGCATTTTTTACAGTGTCTTTGGGCAAAGGTTTCCACTTGTATTTATCGCAAATTTTTTATGCAAGCTAGGCAATTTGTTATGTTTTTATCTGGCCGAAGAATAAGGCCTTGCCATTGTTTAGTATGACTGTTTGTTTTCAATGATTAAATCAAGTATTTTGTAAATACAATTCCATTTGTAAAGCAAAAAAGCGACAATTATGTGTGATTTCGTTTTTTTATGTTTTCTCTGCTATGCGTTATTTTAATTAGATTTGTGTTGAACCGACCGACAAGTCGGCATTTTCATTTGCTGGAAAAAGTTAAAAATTTTGGCTTCGTCGTTGGTAAGTCGCGATATCATTTTCGGTGTTAAAATTTTTTTCCAACCGTGCTTTTATTTGCAAGCAGTACTTAGGTGAGTTTGTTTAATTACGCAATGATTGTTTTTACACTTGAAAGTTGAATTTAAAACAAAATTTTTCACTTTTCATTACTGCTGCATTTTGTTTTTAGAACCAAAGTACGAGGGGCATTCAAAAAATACGCGGAATCCTCCCGTGACAAGAGTGCCAGCAAGAAAAAACTTATTTTAGCATGTTAGCCATAAAAAGCATGTTCTTTGTGATCGAATAATTGCTATCACTCATTTTGCGCTTGTAAACAGAGCTAGTTTATTTAAGGTAGTTTTTTAACCCATGGACCGTAAGGATTTCGAGGTAAGAACCAACATCAAATTTTTGGTAAAGCTTGGTTGGCAAGAAACGGAGATCATTCAAGCTCTGCAGACCGTTTATGAAGATGATGCTTCGAAGAAAACTTGAGTTTACAAGTAGATTGAAAAATTTCGAGATGCTAGAGAAGCTGTTGAAGATGATGAGGGTCGTGGAAGACCAACAACCTCAAAAAACAATAAAAAAATTGATTTTGTTAGGAACCTAGTCAAAGAAGATGGACGATTGACGGTTTATCAGATAGCTGAGACTGTGGGCATATCAGTTGGTTCAGCTCATTTGATTCTGCATGACGATTTATGCCTCAGTAAGCTTTCGGCGCGATGGGTGCCAAAAGCGTTGCCCCCAAATCAGCTCAATCTTGGAAGTGAATTGTCAACAGCGATTTTGCTCAGAAACGAAGCAGATGAAGACCGCTTTTTTGATCGAATTATCACAGGAGATGAAACATGGGTCTACCAGTATGATCCTGAAACAAAACAGCAGTCCAAACAGTGGCTCCCACGTGGATCATCTGGCCCAATTAAATTCAATTATGAGAGGTCTGTCAAGAAGGTAATGGCAACTGCTTTCTGGGACTCTGAAGGAGTTGTACTAGTAGATTTTTTATAAGGTAGAAAAAACTTACAGGCGCCTATTACGTAGTAATATTAAGGAAATTGAGGGCAAAATTAGCTGAAAAGCGTCCAGGAAAACTCCATGGTGAAATTCTTTTCCATCACGACAACGCCCCAGTGCATTCTTCTCGGATCGTAAGAGATGTTTTGAGAGAATTTCGGTGGGAGTTGCTGCCACATCCACCTTACAGCCCAGACCTTGTCCCATCTGACTTTTATATTCCCAAAACTCAAAGAACACTTGAAAGGCGTTTATTTTAATGACACTAATGAGGCAAAGCAAGCAGCAAAAACATGGCTCACAAAATGGTCAGCAGATTACTTCAAAAATGGTTAAAGGGATGGAAGCACCGCCTGGAGAAGTGCATCGAGCTTGATGGAGAGTTACGTCGAAAAGTAGATTGATTGTATCAATAAATTATAAAAAATTATAAAATTCCGCGTATTTCTTGAATGCCCCTCGTATTATTATCGTTGTCCCTTTTTCAAGGCTATCTTTATATTATAGTGTTCCGCAGGCATCATATCTTCACCCGCAAAAAAGCCAAACTAAACTCTTGGATTAACTCAAATTATTTTTTCTGCTCCGCCACATAATAAAAATGCAACTACGAGGGTCAGTCAATAAGTAATGAGACTTTTTTAATAACTCAAGTTTGCAATGACTGGTAATCAAAAAATGCTTTTTTATTTTTTAACATAGTCTCCCTCCTTTGCAACACACTTGTTCCATCTTGATATTAGATTGTCTATTCCTTTGGCATAGAATTCCGTGGACTGGGTCCTTAGCCAGTTGCTCACAGCAGCCTTCACTTCTTCATCAGTCTGGAAGTGAATTCCCCTCATACTCTCTTTGAGTGGGCCGAAGAGGTGAAAATCAGATGGTGCAAGGTCTGGGCTGTAGGGTGGGTGTGTTAGAAGTTTCCAGCCTAAATCTTCAATTTTGGCTAGGGTTCTTGCTGCTGTGTGGGGCCTTGCATTATCCTGAAGGAGAATCACACCTCTTGATTGAAGTCCTCTCCGTTTGTTCTTAATGTCTTTTTTCACTTGAGTTAGCAGCTCACAGTAGTTCTCCGAGTTCACAGTATTGCCCCTTTCCAAGAAACTGATAGTGATCGGCCCATTTCTGTCCCAGAACACAGTGAGCATGACTTTCCTTAAACTTTTCTGAGATTTGAATTTTTTCTTCACTGGGGAAGAAACATGCTTCCACTCCATTGATCGTCGTTTCGATTCAGGTTCATAATGAAAGACCCAGGTCTCATCAGTTGTCACTATTCTCGATAGAAATACATCTCCCTCCTTTCTGTATCTGCGTAGTGATGCTCTGGAAGCCATCAGGCGCTGCATTTTGTGATCATCCGTTAACATCTTTGGAACCCAGCGACAGCTGACTTTTGAAAAACGCAGCTTCTCACGCACAATTGCGTACACTGTGCCATGGGAGATGTCCAAGTTTGTAGCAATTTCATCTAAAGTGACCCTTCTATCAGATTTGATCAGGTCTTCAACTGCCTGTACTGCTTCTGGGGTAGAGACATCCACAGGTCTTCCACTTCTCAGATCATCAGTAATGCTTTCGCGTCCATCTTTGAATGCTTGCACCCATTTGTAGAAGTTTGCTCTAGACATACAGGAAGGACCATATTGTCTTTGCATTCTAGACAGAATCTCACATGATTTTACACTCTCTGCCAACAGAAATCTGATGACTCCTCTTTGTTCCAAGCATGAGCTGTTTCCTAGCCTAGTAGTCATTTCAATTTATCGTCACACCTACAGTAATCTGAAAATAAACAAGTTTTGTTGTAAATAAGATGACAACTCCATTCATAATCATCACATAAAATTTCAGTTGCATAACTCCAAGAACACCAAAGTAATTGAGAAAGTCTCATTACTTATTGACTGACCCTCGTATAATTATTTAATAACAAACATAATTAAGGCTGCGAGTTAGAAAAAGAAAAAGCAACAAAACGAGTGTACGTTGTAGCTTGCAAAGATAGTATTAAATTATTATAGACGTTGTGTTACTAGAAGCAAGGTTGCTTCACCTTAACTCTGCTGATGGTAAAAGCTACTTTCACTAGCCAAAGTAGTTTTGCAGGTTTTTAAGTTTAGGCCGATGAATTTTAACTTAACAGCTCGAACAGCTCGTTTTCACCAACTGTGCTGTGCCAGATTAAGAGTACAATACCAATATGTCCAAAGCTATTTACGAAAAAAGGGTCAATAATTTTGTAATCTAAGCGGCAGAAAGTAATTGAATAGATGAATACAGCCTACATTTTAAATTTCTGTTAATCTACTAAAATTAGCATTTTATTATTATCTTGGCTCGCAGGACAGCGTCAAAGACCTTAAATCTAGAAAAACCGTCGAGCAATTACCACCATGTTTCAGAACAAAATGCTGCTGTCCATTTAAAAGTTACTTCTTTTTTACACAGCAGTAAACCTACAACTAAAATTGAAAACTGCTTGTCAAAACGACCAAACAGACAGACATGGGGTAATCGTAATCAATTACAATCGATTACGCTTTTTCATGTAATCGTAATCGATTACATTGACAAAAACTTAAGATGTAATCGTAATGGAATATATTGAAAAAAAACTTAAATGTAATCGATTACATGGAGCTACATTCCAGTGCGTCAATTGCCTTTGTGACATCATATGTTAGACGAGTATTTAACCCAGATAGATGTCGTCTTTCAGATAAACGATTCGAAAATCTCATGTTTATAAAATGTAACAAACATTTTAAATGCTAACTGTTTTACTGATTAAAAACAATTGTATTCTATCAATGCTTTTCAGAATTTAAGTTGTAGTAGGTTATTTAAAAAACACTAGATCATTTTGAGTAATCGTAATCACGAAATAATTAAGTAATCGTAATCGATAACTTTTAAATTTTGAGTAATCGTAATCGCAGAATCGGTGAGTAATTGTAATCATAATCGATTACATTTGTCATGTAACCACCCCATCCCTGCAAACAGAGAAACGTTTTCCCCAGAGATAACCGGATAGTACGGTTGGAACCGCCACTGTGTCAATCGCGTTTGTCTAAGGCAGTGGTTCCCAAGCTTTTTCAGTGTAACCTAAATTCTTTAGTTTTGTAAGCATCTTTAGGTCCAAGCTTTGGGCAATCGGTTTAATTTTGTGTTTTAATGAATTATATGAATTAGACTTTTTTTAAACTAGTAATTGTTGAAGACCAAAAAAAGTCTTACACGAGATAGTTGCGAGCGAAGACCTTTTTGGTTTTCATTATTTTTTTTTGCTAAAATTTTTTTTATTTATTTTTTATTTTAATCTCTATATTTATCCTCCTGACTCGCAGGAAAGCGACGGAGGTGCTATACATAGGGTAGGCAATTACCCCGACCTGCTTCCGGAGATGCCAAGATATTGCTGTCCGCTAGTAATTTAGTAGAGATATTACTGTAATTTAAAACTGCTTGTCAAGACCACCAAGCAGGGGAAAGTGCCGTAAAGTGTTTTTCCCAAGAACACAACAGAATGGCGCAAGTGGGTTTTGAACCGTAAATTTTTTCTACAAATTAATTATTTATTTACTACAAATTGGTAAAAATTTTCTACAAATTAAAAAATAGTGCGATGGTGGCAAAAAAAGTCTTCACTTTTAGCTATCTTTGTAAAGGCTTTACGACATTAATTTATTCTGAAAAACTGGGACGCATGTAAGCCTGCGTTTATGTCACTACTTGTTTTTGACATCTCCAAAGTCCCTTTTTCACTGCGAGCGTGGTAGGGAGCATTTTTGGTTTCTTTTATAATCTTTCCGCGCTTGAAATCTAAGCAAAGCAAAAAATAATAAAACAAATAAAGAATACTCCATTCCACGCTTGTAGTGGAAACAACCTCTAAGACCCATACTTTGGGAATCACTGCTAAGGCCACATGGGATACAAAGAAGCCGTTTATCCGATTTATGGCGTCATTAATAGTAGTCCTAATACAGTATCTGCTTTGACTACAATTTAAAAGCGTTTTTTGGTGCATGCTGCTGGTGTTGCAAGTTAAATTGTAAAAAAACTGGTTGATTCAACCTTTGTAGCTTTGATAAGTTATGATAAAACTTACATAAAAAATTTCGTTAGATTTGCAAAATTAATTTAGATGATTGCAATGATTGTTTATAAGAATGGCCTGCTGGACTTTTTCAAAGTATATAGAGTTAGGAATTTAAACCGAATATACTGTGGTAATTCAAACAGAGTCTATGTTCAAACTAAGCAAAATAGGATATTTAAATTATACACCTATACGTTATGCCTATCTTTTTTAGTTGTACTAGATAAAAATAAAAAAAATAAAAAATACTGTTTATTATTGTCTTAAGTAGTGGACTAATTATGTCACAGTGACAAAGTGTTATAATGTTATATTCACTCTATTTAATTACTTTATCAATTTCTTGTTATCAAAACATTTGATATTAGTAAGTTCTTACAATTACTTCATCAATTTCTTTTGTTATTATAGCTTTTACAAAGTTGAAAACCTATTTTTTTTGTTTTAATTTATTCTACCTGATTTAATTCCAGAAAGTTACAAAATTATCAACTTTTGGTGACCAAACTGTAAATTATTTTCATTTACAGTATGAATAGAATTAAAAAACAAGAGTATTAATGTTGTGTTTTGTGTCTGCTTGATGTTTTAATACTGTCCATTACTAATTCAGGTCTTTTCAAGAAGTCACTATAAGTGATTTTTTTGGTGCAACCTTAACCCAGAATCACCCCAACAACACCAGGATGGAACAAAAAAAAAAAGAACAAAAGGACCCTTTCAAGAAGCTATAGTAACCACTGAGGAATCCAGGTTAGTTTCATGACCAAGAATTGCTACAGTGACTTCATGAAAAGACCTGCAATTTCAATAATTTTATATTTATATTATTTGCTTTAAAAAATAATTACTTGTAGTTAACAATAGCAGTTAAAATTAATGATTCATATGTTAACTAGCTAATAAAATATTTTAAAGAAAATTTCTATAATTAGTTTAAAGTGTAAAAATTTAAGATTAATTTGATGTGAATTTAACCATCATGCCTTATCGATGCTGTGTTCCTAAGTGTAAAGGAAATTGTAAAAAAGGCATCAAAGTCTCAGTTTTTTCCTTTCCAAAAGATGAGAAATTAAAGCAAAAATGGGTGCATGCCATTAACAGAGAAAATTTTCAGCCATCAGCAACCTCTAAAGTGAATTAATTTGTGTATATATTTACATTATCACTGCCTACCTTACTCTTGTAATGTTTTCATATGCCAGAGTATAAAATTAAATGTATTGCAGAAATTTTTTATAAATATTTTAATTATATGTTGTTTTTTTTAAATTAAAATTTCTTAAATTATACATGTTGTATTTTTTAAGAGCAAAAATCAATTTTAATATACTTTTTGAATTTTGCTGATATTTTCCACAGCTCCAATTTTTTCAAACTGTGTAATTACTTACATCTTACTGTGTTTTTGGTTTACTGGATGTAATGTTGTGATAAAAGCCAAACAAATATGAAAAAAACTTCAACCTTTTTTGTGTTGAAATTGACTGTTATTTAGCTATGCAGCATGAGTAAAATGTTTGTATATAAGTGGAGTGTGACCAGGGGCACCAGAAGTGGGGGCAAATGGGTGCATTTGCCCTTCTGCATTTTAAGAATATTAAAAGGCAAGATATACAGCTGGCGCAAAATGATTTAGGACCTTTAACAAAATTTCCATTTTATTATATGCTATAAAACCTTACATCACATTAATCTCACAACTCTGCTTTTATGATTGTGATTCATTAATACATTAACAAAGGGTCAGTGTGGAAATAGAATAACACAATAATATTATTTTTGCTTCACAATAATATTAGGAGGTTGATTTATTTAGAGAATATTAGATATTAAAGTTTTTAGAATGCCTGGAAAGTATACTAGCAGTGAGGAAAAGGCTAGAATTCTTGCCTGGAGACAAGAGAAAGTTTCCATTAAAGAAATATGTGCTTGTAGTAGAAGAGCCAAGTCAACAGTAATGAAGCTTCTAGCCTCAGCCAAAGGGCTTCCTCCCAATAAAGTTTCCAAGCACAGATTTGGAGGTGGACGAAAAAAGAAGACATCAAATGCGACGGACACTTTAATAAAAAGGGAGGTGCAAAAAAATCCACGACTGACAGCCCTGGAGCTAAAAAATTTGCATCCAGAACTGCTGGAAAATGTTGCCGTGCGCACCATACAGCATCGCCTGCAAAAAGGCTTGGGCTTGCCTAGTCACAAAGCTGCTAAGAAGCCTCTCTTAACAGAATGAATGAAAAAGCAGCGCATTGCATTTGCAAAAAAATACATTTACTGGACGCCTGCGCAGTGGAAAAGAGTTATGTTTTCGGATGAGAGTAATTTTCAAGTGTTCCGAGTGGGATCCCCTATGGTTCGACGCCCTCATGACTCTAATAGATTTGACCCTAGGTTCACAGTCCCAACTGTAAAGCACCCGGATTCAATCATGGTATGGGGAGCTTTTTCTGGGGAAATGGACAGGGCTGGCCTGTATTTCTTGCCTAAAAACAAAAAAATAAATAGCGATCAGTATGTAAAAGTGCTGGAGGAGCACATGCTCAGCATGTTTCACATTCACAGCTGTGAAGTCTTCATGCAAGACAATGCTCCATGCCATAAGTCCAAAAAAGTTACGAATTTTCTCCAACAGCAAAAAATAAGAGTGCTTGATTGGCCTGGTAATAGCCCAGACTTAAATCCAATAGAGAATTGCTGGCAAAAAATGAAGAACATCATGAAACAAAAGAAAACACCAAACTTGGAGACCCTAAAACTTGAGCTCATGAGAGTCTGGTGCCAGAAGATGTCACTGGATTATTTTCAAAATTTGAGCAATTCCATGCCCAAACGCCTGCAGATGGTCATCAAAAAGAAAGGAAATATGACAAAATACATGTATTAAACACCGTGTTTTGTTTAATAAAAATTGATAAATATAATAAAAATTGTGTTTTAACTTGAAAAACGGTTATGTCCTAAGTCATTTTGCGCCAGCTGTATATAATTTAGTTTGCCAATTCAGCTAGAATAAGGCAGTTGTCCAGAAGGTTAGGTCACTTAGGATATTAATGATTCTATATTGCATACATTAACTTTTATCTTGACTTCCTTTGCTTTGTTATGATTTACAGTTGTCTTTGTATGGTAAAGTCTGGCATATAAGACTCCTCCTTAACTTAAAGTTAGCTTAGCTCCAAAAAACTCATATTTTAATTTAATTTAAAAAATAGGCAGATACAATAATTATATCAAGGTTCTAAAAGAATGCTTACAAAGAGCAAAAGTTTTTAGTAATAACTATAAAAATTTTGATTTAGAAGCAAAGATAATGTGGCGTCAATCTAATTTTAACTAGGAACACAAAGTGTCTGACTTGGGCTACTCACAGCCAACATTAAAGTCTGAAAACATAAAACCAAGACCAAACATTTGACATTCTTAACCCTTTAAGGAACAATAGTATATATGTGTACCATGACTGTGATTGTAATGTAATATTTTAAGAGTCTTGTTTGTTTTGATGTGCTTGTAGAAGAACTTGCAGACCTACATGTTCATATTAACTTATTTAACAAAGAAAGTACCATGCCTCTGAAAACAGAAATAAGATATCAACATTTTGCAAAGTTTTAAACAGAATCTGTAAGTCTTTCAGAAATACATAAATTGCTTTAAATTTACTGTGACATAGCTTTTATTTCAGCTTTTGCATAAAGGAGTTTGAGTGTCATGAGAAGAAACAAAGCATGGCTCAGAAGCACTATATTACAAATAACAATCTCTATAATCAAATTTTTGCAAATATTCATTTGAACTTGTTTGACAATATCAATTTACAAGCTGTTGTAGATAACTTTGGTAAAGCAAGCAAAAAACTAATAAATTATTTTGGGTAGCATTAATTGTCCATAACTGACATCATATTTTGATCTAAGGGCCATTTATGCTCATGTAATTACATTTTTTATTGTATGCAATTGGTAATAGTTTTTTTAAGTTTTTCTATTTATTTAACCCTTTTGTATTCTTGACAACATATGTAAATGTTTTAGCCAGTGTTTTATTATGGGTATTTAAAAACTGTTCACTAATTAACATGTGGAAAACATTTACTGATATTCGAAAGCAAAATGCATTTGATCTATATTTATCACTGCATTCGGCTGCCCTGTGTGGACATTGCAGTTGTTCAATGTTTTCAAAACTAGGTTTGGTGCTTTTGACAAAAGTTTAATTGTGGGTATGTTGAGTTGTTTTAGGTTCAACAATTAGTTCATAGAATTGCATTTTTTTAATGTGTAGGCAAATTGAGAAAAACCTGTGAAAAATTGGCTATTATTGTGACTAGTGCAGTGAGTGGTCATGGCAGAGTCAATTTAAGGCTGTTTACAAGATGTAGCACACCATTAAGATTAATGTTTTGTGCTCTAGGTTTATTAGGAAAAGTTAATATTGGCCGAAAAATTGATTGCAAATCAAAATAGCAGATTAGCAAAGTAAAACTTTTCCAAGATACTGGTCTGTCCTGCACAAACTAAAATTCTGTTAGTCAATCAAAATTTCAAATTGCAGCATCGTTGCTAAAATTTGCTTTTGTTGCAGTACCTATTAAACAAAAAAGTACCCTTTAGAATTTTTCCCACTGGCAAAAAAACTCTGATGCTCCTGAGTGTGACATCCCATACTAATGGTGCTGTCCTATGCAGTCTTGTATTTATTAGCTTAAAATGAAAGTATTACTATAATATTTTTCAACTAACTGTATTAAATTTTTGAGAATTAAAAAGTAAAAGATAGTAATTGTTCATATAGCAGAAATTTTAAATATAAATTTTCAAAAAAAGATTAAATCTTGGTATTTTAAATAATAAACAATCTGTTTTGCAGGTTTGTGAACAACACTTTTTGTCAAATGAAGTTCTTCGAACTGCCTCAGGTTTTGATGAAAAATCTGGCAAAACTATTACATGTAGTTTAAAAATCCCTAAATTGTCATATGGTGCAATTCCTTCAATATTTCCAAATTGCTCTGCATGTTCGTCTCAATCAAGCACCACTGAACGAAGCAGCCGTAAAAAATTATATGTAATTAAAGAATGTAAAAATATAAAAACAATCGTGGAGAAAAGTGAAAAAGAGTTTGAAGAGGAAATAGCAAAAGATCGTTGTCGTTCCTTCGTAGAGTTAACCGAGAATTTAAAAGTTAAACCGCCATGGCAAGTTGTTGAACTATCAAACAGATTGAATGTTTGCTACATTGAAGATTCCTTAAATGCTGGCCCGCACATTAAAGCTGCATTGTGTATAGGAAAAGACATGTTGTTGGACGTATTTATACATTCTGTAAAATTTCCTAAAATTGGAAAATTTGAACTACCTGCAAAAATTGTTACATTGAGCCAAATTTACGAAATTTGTAAAACCGTCTGCTGCTTGAAATTTTTTTTTTCTACCAAATAACAAAACTTCTGATGCAACTTTACAATTTGTATTTCCTTTGTGGACAAACTTGATGCACAGCAGTGAAAAAATATTGTTTTTTTTTTTATTGCTAAACAACTGGGACTTATGACCAAATCATTTTAACTCATATAAGTTTGATTTTTTTTATCCATCTTTCACATTTTAAATTTTTAATCGCTGCATGCAGGAGTTGTGCAATGTGCATAATAACATTAATGCTGCTACATCAGCTTGTAAGAAGTGGGCTTTTGAAAGAAATTTTCTATGGAGATATTTTTTGGTTTAATCTTCTAAGATCCGACCGACAAAATTACTCAATATTAGGGTAATTCACGGCTAAACGCGTCACATTTTGAAATTATTGTAAATATCTTTTAGAATATAATAAAACGACAAACTTTTGGCGATAACTAACAATGTTCAAGTACCCCTGACTAAGCTCACTGCAAAAAAATCAAAATTAATTTTTAGATACTGCTCATACTAATGCATTTTTAAGAAGTACAGTGACTTGTTTTGCCCCAGAGTAGGGGTAAAATGGGTCAGTCTGATACCGCCAAAATAAAGGTCAGAATTGAATGTAAACAAGATTATCAAACAACAAAAAGGAGCCAAGAACCAAATTTGTAATAAACGAAAGTCTAAAACATTAAAATACTAAAAGAAAAGAACCATTAAACACATACAATCAATCCAAATAAAAGTCACTGAGAGCAGAAATCACAGACCACTATTTACAAAGTTCGTGTAGCCACTCTCCATCTGGTACATTGTATACAAATCTCGCCAAGTCTAGAATCATACCACCATTCATTGCACACAATACATTGATTGTCTAGAGTAGCCAATTTTTTCTTAATTTTTAAGGTTTAGGTTCCATTGGTTGTTTTTTTTTTTCATTAAGATTAAGTCGTTTTTTTTTTGGTAATTTAGTTCCTTTTTAGATTTTGTTTTTTTGGCAATTTTTTATTTGCGAGTTTTTTCTTGTATGGAGTGCCAGTTAAAATTTCCGATTCTTGTAGATTTTCTTTTTGACTGTAAAACTGGCATTGATATGACGTCACAAAAGCTGATGGAGGAGTTGGTGCTTGATGCAGGTCGATGAGCATAGCTTTCCTGCTTAGTTTGAGAAGTTAAGCACGGTTCTTCTTCGTTAGTTTGAGGGTGCGTGGTACTTCAAGATTTAGTTGCATTGAAGAGCAGGTGAGTTCCTCATATGCAGCAGATAGATTTGCTGATGTTGCAGCCGCAGAAAGTAGTTGTTGAGATGGTGTGTCATCGGCACGACGGCACATCTTGGATCATCTACAAAATTACTTGAAGACAAAATCTACGCATTGTAAGGATATATTCCAGTGCATTTAAAGCCATATATTGCATTTTCAAGTGTGGCTGATTTTAAGTAAGCTGTCTTAGAAAGTTCACCGAGATTTTTAGCAGTTATGCATCGACCAGAATTAGATTGTATCCATGATTGGCAAGCAGCAGTAAAAGCAGATTTTAGGGGTTTGAAAAAGGTTTGATCAAGAGGCTGTAATTTGTGACTGCTGTGTGGAGGTAAAAACAAAAAAAAATCTCTAGCAAAATTAATTAAATCCTTTTGGTCTGGGTTTTGTAGCCATTTATTATAATTAAAACTGGGTAAGATTTGCTTGGCTGTATAAACTTCACAAAATGTTGTAGATAAGCCATGAAGCTTGTTGCATCGATTCAACCATTTTCAGTGACTTCATTTAAAGTTCCGGGTAGTGCATAATCTGTCAATGAAAGCTTTTTGTTTTTTCTCTTAAATATCAATATCATCAGGAGTGGAACATAATTCCCAACTGCATTACAACAGGCCACTATTGTAGTTGTCACTCCTCTTCCTGCATTGGTGGTAGAAAACACAACTCTGTGCTGAAACTTTATTTGGTTTGTGCACACATAACAATCTTGATTCATCCAAATTAAAGATTTTTTGTTCTAAATTATAAGTGTCCAAAACTTTTGCCAAGTTTTCAAAATATTTATCCACTGAAACTTTGTTTAATCCATATACTCTGTTGAGAGAAATTGCTTCAGGCTTCCTTAGTGAAACATTAGAATGTCTTGTTAAGAATCCAGCAACAAAGTCTCTACCAGCTATCTTATTGTTTTTGTTAAGGAATGAATAATTTTGTTTTCTCACAAAATTCATACACTAGTCTACATAAGTCTGCAATTGTTAGGCCAAAACAGGAGATTCCATTTGGTAAATATATTGCACAAGTTCATTTTCTTGATCAGCACTTACAGCACAGCACTAAACCTTCAAGCTTTTTTCTTACACAAATCTGGATGTTGTGCCGGTATGCCAATTTTGCAACGTCGTCTGGTTTCAAATGGAATATGAAATTCTATAGCTGCTTTTCTGATAGTGGCCGTCTTTGATTTTACAGCCTTTACAGCTTGTTTCATATCAGCTTCATTCCAGTAGGCACGATTTGTTTTACGAGTGTAGTTTCTCCTATTAATAAGCTGTAACTCATAAAAGCAATGATTATCAGTTAGTCATTCAAAGCAATCCCTGAATTTTATAAAATAAACATAGAGATAAATTTAAACTTACAATTAGGCTACACATTAGGGTGGAGTGAAAATAATTTTTTTTTTAAATTGAAAAAAGTGTAGTTCTAAAAAACTGCCAAACAGGTAAAATCTACGAAAAAAATTAGTTTTGGCGAGTTGCTACCTTTGGGGGGCTGGCAACCCCCTAAAATGTGTTTTGAGGGGTAAAATTTCCTAAAAATGTCGTAACTCAGTAACCGCTTATCGTAGAGGCATGATTTATCGCTCAAAATTTGCAGAATCATCATGTTTCTATATGTGCTAAGAGAAAGTTTTTGTCTATTTCCACTAGAAAAAAAGTTATGATAGAAAAACTGTTTAATAAGTTTGTTTGAAATGTGTGGATGCTATGGTTCCTTCAACGTCAGCTGACATACAGTTTTTGAGGCGCTCTCGACCCTTACAACCTCATCCAGAACCATCAACATGTTCTTCCGTTACATCAGTTACATCAGTGCCTGAGTCAGCTTTGGATTATCTGTCAGATTCTAGTTCAACCAACACAGACCAAACGCAATCTTCTGCTGCTTCTGAATTTGTTTCTCAATCAATGCCATATGAAAATCAGAATCGAATGATTTGGTCAAACCTTGCAAGGATGAGTGAGCGTTTTCAGATATCCGACAGAGCTGCTGCTGCGATCGCTAATAGTGTGATGCAAGATTTGGGTCTAATTACTGATGATGACAAGACATACGTTATTGATCGTGGCAAGCTTCGAAGAGAGCGAGAACGATGCCGTGCTGAAATTAGGAAAAAGGAGCAAGAAAATTTCAAGTTAGTGAATGCCATATACTTTGATGGGCGCAAAGATGCAACACAGGTCACCATGCAAGGGCCAAATGACAAGTTTTACAGGTCTGTGCAACTTGAAGATCACTATACAATGGTTGGGCAGCCTGGTGAATACTATCTTTTTCATTTTTCCACAGAGGATGGCAAAGGAAGAACCATAGCACAAAAGATCTTCAACACCATTGCCAACACCGAATTACATGACAAGCTTACAGTAGTTGGCACTGATGGAACTGCAGCAATGACAGGCAAGTTCAATGGTTGCATTCGTAAGTTGGAAGAACTATTGAAGAAGCCACTACAATGGGTAATTTGCCTACTACATACCAATGAACTACCCTTGCGCCATGTCTTTACTATGCTTGATGGAACCACCAATAGTCCTGACACATTTGCAGGACCAATTGGGAAGTGTTTAACTGGAGATGTTTCAAGTTGGCCGGTTGCTGCTAATTTTAAGTCAATTTCAAACCCTCAGTTTGTACAGTTGCCAGAATCAGTTGTTAATGATCTGAGTACTGATCAACACTATGCTTACAAGATATGTTCAGCAATAATCATGGGAGTTGTCGACAGCGACTTGCAATATTTAAAAGTAGGTCCCATTGTGCATTCACGCTGGCTAACTCTGGGCTGTCGAATCCTCAGATATTATGTTTCGGTGGATGAACCCTCCTCAAACTTGGAAACTCTGACGAAATTTTGCCTTCAAGTTTACTTTCCAAGTTGGTTTGAAATTAAGTTAAATAGTCAACTAATTTGCGGATCTAGAAATTTTTTCAACTTGGTCCAACGAATTCTTCAGGTGCCTGACGAAGCTGTTCGGAAAACTGCTCTGAAAGTTGTGCAACGAAATGCATTTTTCGCACACCAGGAAAATGTCTTGATCGCCATGTTGGGTGACAACGATGAGGAGATACGAATGCGAGGAGTGAACAAAGTGCTTTCGATTCGTGGAAACTTGCCATCAACGGTTTCATTTGATAATCATGACTTGGTTGACAGTCGCAGTGAAGAATATTCTTTGGAAGGAGCAAAATATTATGATACCGCCTCAACTGTACGGCTGTTTGAACCGCCCACACTGGATCTAACAGTGAACTCGTACTACAAGATGGTGAATTTAACATCTTGCCATCAGCAGCCTCCGGTAATTGAACATTTAACTGATTTAGATATTGAACAATGCCGGATAAGACCACTGCAGCTCGACCACCCATGTCACAACCAATGTGTAGAGCGCCATGTCAAAATGGTAACAGAGGCCGCAGCACAAGTTGAAGGATTTGAGCGAAGAGATGAGTTGATTCGCCAGAAAATTAAATCTCGAAAACTTTTGAAAAAATTTGACACTAAAGTGCAATTCTGATGCGCTTCATTTTGCGTAGGGTATTTGGTGTACTCTAACTTGCTTTCTTATTTTTCTCTCACTCCTTAGGCAAAACAACCCAATATCAGCATCAACAGTTCGAAAGTAAAGAGATGTAACAGATTTTCTTTAAATTACTGAAATACTAAACATTTTATGGGCAGTAAAGCTAGCACGTTCTGTACCTTATGAGTAGGCCTATTTAGGTACTTTGTCTGGTGACCAAAGTTATCCCAAATCATCTTGTTGATATTGTGATTGTCATAATTAGTCCTTATCAGTTAGACATATATCATTTCAAATGTTAGATCAAAGTTATTTCCATACAGCGCAATTTTCGAGTATTGAGCATAAAAAACGGTTTATCGATTATAACTTTTTTTCTTGTGGAAATAGACAAAAACTTTCTCTTAGCACATATAGAAACATAATGATTCTGCAAATTTTGAGCCATAAATTATGCCTCTACGATAAGCGGTTACCGAGTTACGACATTTTTTGTCAATTTTACCCCCCAAAAACACATTTTGGGGAGTTGCTAGACCCCCAAAGGTAGCAACTCGCCAAAACCAATTTTTTTTGAAGTTTTAGCCTATTTGGCAGGATTTAAGAACTACACTTTTTTCAAATTTTTTTTTCACTCCACCCTACTACACATCTTATCAAACAAATAATTGCAGATGTTAAAACTGGATAAACTGTTAACTAAAATAAATAGTTTTAGCTAAAGTATTTTTTATTATTACATTAGCCTATGCCCTATATTATCTTTAAGACAAAGGTTTTCTTGAAACTTAAATGGCTATTAATTCAAAAGTTTATTCTCTAGATTTGATTTATCTTTTCATAAACTTTAAACCTAGTATATTGAGTCAGTTGTTAACACTTTTTTTTTTACTGACTGACTTATTTTGCCCCAAACAAAAAAACATTGACTGAGCAAAATTAAATTGCTAATATATCTATTTCAATTAAAGGAGAATCTTGAGGCCTTTTCCGAAGTGTTGTAAAATAGTTCTAGTTTGTTATTCCCGCAAAAACTTCATTATCAACTTAACTTTTCTAAGCTAAGTAAATGTTTTTGTCTTAAGCTACGAAAAAGTTACCCTAAATAATTCACATGAAGTTATACTTCAGGTTACTATTTCAACTTTTTCTGTGAAATAGCCGACATTATTCAGTGGCAAACAATATTTTTCAATAATTAACTGACCACTAAGTGCGTTGACGTATTTGGCTGAGTTTTTATTTTTTAAAAGAGTATAGTTTTGAAGATCAAAGTGAAACTGACCCGTTTTATCCACTCACCTTTTCTACCCCGAATTACCCTACTTACGCAACCATTAACTCTTTGAATTTTTGGTTATCTTTAAAAAGACAGTTTTAGAATTTTTTTATCAACAACAGTACTTTCGATATTCTCTATACAACAATCGTTCTATGAGTACTCGTACCATTGAGATATTGAGTACGTAGGAAGAACATATCCCAACAACTGCAAGAAATAAATCGACACCATGTTTTAAAATAAATTTGAAATCAAATTAAGCTTCAAAAAGATCTCCCTAGATGTAAATTTTTGCCCTACTATTGGTAGCATCAAAAACAAGTTATCAATCCCGTAGTTACTATCTCTAGTTTCGCCGCGCATTGAGTTGGGCGATGGTTCAGATTTCGGCGCGCTCGTTATAGATTTACTCAAATCGTGGTTCAATTTTCTAAGATCCGACGGACAAAATTACTCAATGGTACTTAAGCAACCATTAGCTCTTTCAATTTTCTGTTACTTTTAAAAAGACGGTTTTTGGAATTTTGTTATCAACAACAGTACTTTCGATATTCTCTATACAACAATCGTTCTATGAGTACTCGTACCACTGCGATAGCGAGTACGTAGGAAGAACATATCCCAACAACTGCAAGAAAGAAATCGACACCATGTTTTAAAATAAATTTGAAATCAAATTAAGCTTCAAAAAGATCTCCCTAGACCAAGGGTGGGAAAATTTCTAGCTCTCGGGCCTCATTTACAAGTTGATTTTAAATGCGCACTATAGTGATCTCTAAAAAAAAATGATAGTCATTTATAATCAATGTGCAAAATCTCCTTTTTCGTTCCAAAAACGTAGTAATCCCAAATTTTGGACATTTTTTTTAGAGATCACAACGGTTGAAAGCGAAGAGAGAGTTAAGTTATTTGCTTGAAGCTTTCGCGGGCCACACAAAGTCGTGTCGGGCGAAGCTCATGCGGCCCGCGGGCCGTAGTTTGCCCACTCCTACCCTAGACGTCAATAGAAATCCACTAAAATCGCACCTATTTCGGATTCGGCTATTGGTCAGCATTTGTTAGATTGCAAGATTTGCGTAGAAAAATTCAATATTAATCAATTCTCCATTTTAGCTAGAATAACATGATCTTTTCATCTGACAACGCTGGAAGCCACTTTTATTGAATCACATTAAACCCTCTTTCTCGCCGGAAAGAATTCGTTTATGGACTGAAGCTTTTTCCCTTCGACGGAAGTGAGCGCGCACCCAATCGTATGCTCTTTTTCTTTAAACCAATCAGAGACGCCGTTACTTTCGATGTTCTCTAATTGTATATAAAGCACGTTTTCTTGCAGTTCGTCATTGCCAACGATTTCTTCTGATGAGATTAGGCCGAAAGAATTCTAAGGAAAACAATCTTTTTAAAAACTGGCATAAATTGAAAGAGTTAATGGTTCCGTCAGTATCATTCGTCAGTTTAAAGTTTTGTACAACAAAGAATTGATACGAAATTAATTCAATAATATAATGACCGTTTTGTCAAGATCTCACGCTCGTGGAATTCTTATCAATCACTTTGCTTGCTTTTATTCTTGTTGCATATGCAGTGTTTTGAATTATTAATAAATTTTAATTTTATGAATTTTGCTGTGCTGTTTTGCGAGATCCGAGATTTCTCATACTATATTTATCCTATATAAGCAATTGTTGGCCATGTATTAGGTCAGTGGTTCTCAATCTTTTTTAAGACCTTGTCTCAAAAAGCTTGAAACGTAGTTGGCACGGCCCAATGTGTCTAGTCTTTAATAAGGTTGCCCCGAGTCTGGGAGGGAGGAGGCAAAAAAGGTTATCACTTCAACCAGTGTCCAAAATCTCCATTTTTGTCCAAAATTTCAGGTGAAGACCAGAAAAAAGATCTTTGCTTTCATTCCATACCCAATTTTACTAAATCTTTTCTTTAAAACAAAAACAGCCTCCGAATACTATATATAACTTCAACACTTTTTCCGTCATTTCTATCAGGCCCAACTGAGTCATGGCCCAACGGTTGAGAACCTTTGCATTACGTAGGCTACTAGGCCTATACAGTACTAATATAATCTTACAATTTTAAATTGAACTGAGCAACATTACTTGAATAAAATGTAGCCGATGATAGACAAATAAACACTTATCAGTCATTCCAACAATAACATTTATAAATTTTGGCGAATATGTTAGAGTTTGCGTTACGACTAGAAGTTTAACCATTACTGAAAACGGAGAGAGACAATTTGTGACACAGACAATCGAAAAATATAAGAGACACAGAAACTCGCTAGATCTTTCTCTCTCTCTCTCTCTCTCTGGTCCTATTTGAACACCGACCGTGAGGGTATGGAGCCAGCTAAACTTCTCTCGCACAGAAGAGGTCACCCTACACCAGGGTTGGCGAACCTTTTTTATTGGGCGGGTCAAAAAATGACAGTTTTTTAAAACTTACATTAAGTGGGTTATTGGCTAAAAAAAGTTGAAGACTAAAAAAAGTCTTCACCTGAAATCAGTCTCGGAATTCCCACTTTTGGTACCAAAATCATAGTGATCTCTAAAAAAAAAAAAAAAAAATGGTTTTCACTTCGCTTCCATCTCCAATTTTGCTATTTTTCTCCCAAAATTGCGGTGATCTCCCAAAAATGTCAGAAATTTCAGAATTGTGGTTTCTCCCAAAATGCCAGAAATTTCAGAACATCAGGTGGGTCATTGAATTTCAACTAGTGGGTCACAACGTGACCCGCGGGTCAGTGGTTCGCCATCCCTGCCCTACACAGTTATCAATATTGTAATTTAATAATGTTATCGTAACTGGTCCGGCGGTTTTAGACTAATACTTCACAGTCTGAAACAAGTACAATATAATATTTAAATATAAAGTTAATTTAACAAATAAAACATCGGTATTATCTTCCAAATTAATAGATTAGAATTGATACATAAAGAACACAAGCATATCTCAGCTAGCACCTCGCCATGTGCTTAATTCAGTTAAGACAAAGAAGAATTACGCCACCCTGTTGCCAACAAAAAAGATAGGTGACAAATTAAAAGTTTAAGGGCGAAATAACACGTATATCGACAACAATTACCACAGAAGTAATAAAATAGTTACTGTATGTATTTTGTGTCTTTTTGTAATTTTTTTTATGGCGGATCAGAAATAAAATAAATTAATGTTAAAACCAAACCAATTATTGACACTGAGTTGCTTTTTCCACTTAATAGATTCACACTTAAGCTTGGTCACACTAAATTAGAACTTACAATGTTTTAAGATTTATTAACAACACTAATTAAGCAGACAGTGCTGCTGCTTTTAAAAATAAATCCTTGGCTTTAGTAAATAAACAAAAAACGAGCATTCATATCTATGTGCGCCGAATTCTATCGATTCCACTGGGGGAGGTGCAGAAAAGGTATTAAAAATGAAAAAAAGCTATTGAAGAAAAAGGGTTAAAAGTCAATGTAAAAAAACCAAAGGTTTTTGCACTGGTGAGAGAGCTATGCAAAAGTTAGCTAAGTATGTTGGAATCAATTGCATCTAAGGCAGAAAATAAACAAAATGGGCACATAAGAAGTGTTTAGGAATTAAATGGAACTTGGCAAAAGTAAAAAATGTCGTGAATTGTGTATGCCGAATGCGTGGTGGCAGCATGCTGAGCTTATGCTTACAATTGTGCTCCGCTTCCCATAATATTTATCGTGTGAAATTTTGTACGACGGCCGTTTTGATATTCAATCATGCTCACTATATATACGAGATTAATATATAAGACTATCATAATATAGAATGTAGAAGACTAACTCCACTTTAACCGAATACGTAGTAACGTGGCTGTATACCATTTCGGAGACGGGTAACGAAATTATGAAGAACGTTGTACTGCTACTCTGGGACAAAGATGTGCTTATATTATAATTTATTAATTAATTTTACGTATTTGAATAAAATTTTTGTTTGTAATATTGTGTTAGGGTTAGTTTTAAAACCAAACCTTCTAATTCTAACAAAACATTTGACTGCAATATGTGGAAACCAGATTGCTGCAGATTTCCTAAAAAGTATGAGCATGGCGGAAAGTGTGATTGAAAAAAAAGGAGATATTTTGCTATCTTGGAGATATTTTCTGTACAGAGGACGGAGTTCAAAAAAGCAATGACCGCAAAAAATAAGAGTTGGTTGAAAGAGATCTGAGGATGTTGCAAGTATGTTATGCAAGAAAGGTTTGCTGGTAAAACTGTGGAGGCTTGTATATTAAATTTATATAAGAATCGCAATGAGCCATGGAGTAGAGTGCTTGCTAATAAAAGTAAACCATGCAAACATAATGTAATTCACCCATATTAAAACGCTTTGAATAATATGTGGCAACACATTGAAGGATAGAGTAAAAAGCGAGTCAATACTAACGATGAGTGGTGGTATTAAACTATTGAACAAATTTTGAGAAGTCAAAGATCGAGGTGCTTTGAGTACGTTGAAAGAATAAGCAAAGAAACAGCTCCAGTGATAGCTATGAAAATGACATTGAAGGAGGAAAAAAAGACCTAAAAAAAAGATGGATGGAGATTGTTGAAGAAAATAAGAAAAACAAAAAGTTTCATTGAGAATAGACTCAAAAAGACAACAGTAAAGATGCGGCTGCAAACAAGGATTAACCCTTTCCTGCAGAAAATTTTATCTTGTACCAATCGTCGCTACACTAATACTGTTTCATGACCAGACGTAAATCGACGTCTTTCCGACGTAAATAAACTTATTGCTATCGATACTATTGAATCAAGGAGTAAGAAGAAATATTGCTAAATCCTATCGATAGAAAGAATACTTTTTTGTGGATTTTTATAATTTCATACTGGATGCGCCTATACTGTCGTACTGTATATCTTGATTGGAGTCGGAATTCTAGAAGTTTTACCAGTCGGAGTCGAATCTTTAACTTTCCGACTCCGCTATCCTGGTTAAAACTAAAAACTACGGCCAAGCAGTGAGCTTTATATATATAATTTTGATTTGATGAAGGCTGTTAATTTTGATTTGAAGTTGCTAAACTCAAACCGTTTGAAACAACCTTCCAATTCAGGTTCAGGTTCGGCAATTTTATGTTTTCGGGTTCAGTTCCGGTTCAGGTTCAGGTTTGAAAAATTTTATTTTTTAGGTTTAGTTCCGATTCAGGTTCAACAAATTTATTTTTTCGGATTCAGTTCCGGTACAGGTTCAAAGAATAATAACGGTTAATACCGGTTTATGAATTCGGTTCGGATTTGGTTTGACACTTTGATTTTTTGCTGCAGCAATGCATTTTTAAGAACCACAAACGTTAATTTTTTTGTTGTTTATAATATCATTTGCATTACCATGGTTTATTACAGCAATCAATTACCCGTACATTCGTTTTTTTGTTCTTCATAATGTATACATAACGTATACGTTTGTTTTACTATCTTTAATTGTTGCGACGGATGATGCGCCAAGCTGTGAGGTCCCGTCAAGACGGCGAACAATAAAACCTCCAGCTTGGCAAAAGGACTATTATATGTTTTAAATTTGTTTTGTTTCCGTTAAAACTTCACTTTACCGTTTTTTGTTGGATTTGAACTCGCGTCGCTAATTCTTTTACTCAGTTAATCATTATTGTAATTTGTTTTCTTTCTGTTCGTTCTCACGCGGCGTCATTATTGCAATTTGTTTTCTTTCTGTTCGTTCTCTCGCGGCGCGAATTTTGTTCTTAAAAAGCTTTGTTTCCTTCTGTTTATAGCGCCAGAGTTCTTTCATCCATTTTTTACTTGGTCAATTTTAGCTTAGCTAGTTTAGGGTTAGGTTAGTGTTTGTTTATACGCTGATTTAGCTAGAGTAGGATTAGGTATGTTTTGTAATACTGTTTGCGTTTGTTTTTCCATTAATTTTTTGTATTTATTTTATTCTATTTGAATAAGGTCTAGATCATTGCTTAATTCTAGTTAAATTGTAAAATCTGATTTCAAATAGTTTCCTGGTTAAAGAATTGTATAACCTAAATTGTTTGTAACATACGCATTTTGAAACACTGATTAAATCCTTTTGATCCAAAACAATTAGAATTTCGAATACCTGACTGCGCAGGATTAGACGAGTCTTTCCCCTCGTCCGTAGAAACAATACAAAACAATTTGGTTTTGTTAATTGAGTTTTGTTAATTGACAACACAAAACAATTTAAAGTTTGCTGCTGAAATTGAGTTTATTGATAAGTTTGTCGTTATGGATTCTGCTAATAAAGAAGGAACTGGAACTTCCAATAAAAGCGAGTTTTTACTGATGTTTCAAATGATGCAAGAGCAACAGCGACAGTATCAAGAGCAACAGCGACAGTATCAGGAACAACAGCAACAGCATCATGAAGCTGCCGAACGACGATTTAAATTAGAATTGGAGGAAATTCGTCAGAGGGCTAAAGAAGAACGATTTGATATGGTTCGTTTCATGGCTGATCTTCAATTGCAAGGTGGGAAAACGTCTTCTAATTGTAGTTCTCCAGAAGCTGTTCAGCGTAAATTTCGCCGACTAGATGACGAAGCACTCGATTTGATTCAAGGTCTGCGTAGTCGACGGGAAAACTATCGCCCCTTTCATGAGATTGAAGTGATGGTTAAGGCCGTAGAGGGAGCTATGAATGATTTGCGTAGCTTTGTTTTTGAGAAAGTTGATCAACTGGAAGAAGAAATGCGAGAACCCATTTTAAGTAATTTAAAACATACTAAGGAGCTTTGTTTAAGTGAGCTGCTTGTGGCAAACTCTTATATTTCAGAATTAAAGGCGCTCCACGAAGAGGAAAAGCATGCTTCTTGTCTTCCGAGTGGAATCGTCCCGCCCACTTATAATGGTGACCCATTGTTGTTTCCGACGTTCTGGGATGCATTTTCGCCACTGATTCACGAAAATCGCCGGGTAAGCAAATTTTATAAAATGTCTTACTTGAAGAGTGCTTTAAAGGGAGCCGCTGCAGGTGCTTTGGTAAGTTATCCCACTACAGCTGAAAACTATGACGCTGCCGTTGCAGCACTCAAGAAGCGCTTCGGCCGTAAACAAGCAATTATTCGTAGTCATGTTCAAGAGTTGTTAAACGGAAAGAAAATTAATCACGAACCTAAACAGTTACGCGCACTTCTCGATAAAGTCGTCGCTAAAAAGGCAATTTTGGAGAGGCATCAGGTGAGTTGGGACCAGGTTCTCTCACAAATTGTAGAGGGTCAACTTTCCAAGTCGCTGGAGGAGAGATGGATTCGGCATATCTCTCCTTTAATTGAAAAGGATGAGGCTCCATCTTCGGTGAAGTTAATCGAGTTTCTCACTGCTGAGCTTGCCGCTTTGGAGGCTCTGGTAAGTAGGGGTGACCCCAAGATAAATTCCAAAGAGACCAAATCTTCAAAAGAGTTGAAAAAGTTGTGGCCTTCTTCTGCGCAAGCTTTGGTAACCCAAGCCAGCTTTGAAGTTTGCGTTTTATGTTCGGAAAAACATGGATTGATTGCTTGTCCGAAATTCAAAGGACTTACACCTTCCGGAAGATTAGAAGAATTGATGAAGATGCCAGGTATGGTTTGCTTTAAATGCCTTAAGTGTAAAGGAACGCCTGGTCATCCGCTGATCTTCCGTAAATGTTCCGCTAAATGTGCTGTACCGAACTGTGGGAAACCGCACCATTCTCTTTTGCACATTGATCCTAAGTCAAAAGAAGAACCGATGAAGTCAAACGCCCTGATTGCTACAGTTCGGGTTTTAGCCGGTGCACCTTCCAAATTTTCGGATAATGAATTGGAAACGTTGTTACCTACTGCTCTTGCCAAAATTAAATATGGAACGAAAGAAAAACTGGTAAGGGTTGGTTTTGATTCTTTTTCTCAAAAAAGTTTCGTGACAAAAAAGGTGGTTGAGGACTTGGGAATTGATTCTACCAGAACCGATTTTTTGAACATTGAAGGTTTCGGAGGTAGCTCCAGTATTCACCACATGAATCTTGTGCGTTTCCTGCTTTGTCCCATTGAAGCTGACAGTCAAGAAAAATTCCATGTTGAAGCTCATGTCCAGAGTGGTTCGATCTGCTCCCCTTTACACCCAGTTGACTTTGATAGTGATTATTGTTCTCATTTAAAGGGATTAAAATTGGCTGATCCATTTCCGAGAAGAACAGCAAAAATTGACGTACTGCTTGGAGGCAGATACTACTTTCAGTTAATGCAGGGAAGCATTGTCGGTCCAGATGTTGCGGAAACGGCACCTTATGCCATAGACACCATGTTTGGATGGGTTTTAGCGGGACCCTTTCACATTCAACGTTTGGAAACGAAAGAAAGTCGTAAATGCATGGCTTTGACTGCAACTGATGCCTCTCCATGGTCTAAGCTCGAGAAACTATTGGAAGGATTTTGGAATATGGAATCTATTGGTCTCGTTGAGAAAAATGATGTTTATACAAAGGAGGAGAGAGAAGCTGTACGTTCTTTCGAAAAGTCTGTTAGTTTTAGTAACAATAGGTATGTTGTTGCCTTACCCTTCAAGGAAAACTCTCCAGAGTTACTCTCCAATTACTCCCAAGCAAGAACACGTTTAATTTCTTGCGAGAAAAGCTTAAAACGAGATGAGCTGAAGCGTGCTGCCTACAAAACGGCGATTGAGGATTATGTTAAGTGTGGGTTTGCTAGAGAATTAACAAAAGAAGAATTAAAGGCTATTGAAGACAAACCAAGGTATTATGTTCCTCATCATCCTGTTTTTAAAGAGTCAAGCTCTTCGACAAAGGTCCGAATTGTTTTTGATGCCAGTGCTAAAGATCCCAATGGTAACTCTTTGAATGATTGTTTGCTGAAAGGTCCTAATCTACTTCCCGATATTGCTGCCGTTCTTTTGAGATTCCGAATGCACAAATTTGCTCTTAACGGAGATCTTCGCAAAATGTTCTGTCAAACCGCTGTCATTCCCGATCATCAGCGATATCAGTTATATCTCTGGCGAGATTGTAATTCAAATATTCAGCCAAAGATTTATGCAATGCAAAGGTTGATGTTTGGTGTGACTTCCAGTCCGTTTCTTGCCATTCAATCTGTTTTATGTCATTCTCTTTCTGATAATATCGTCTCTCGATACGGCACCCATATTCATGATTGGTTGGTGCAAAATATGTACATGGACGATATTCATTTCGGTGGTGATACGGTTGAGGAGGTGGTAAAAATGCAAAGTGATTTGGTTGATTTTTTCCGATCTGGAGGTTGGGAAATTTTGAAGTTTGCTTCTAACTCCGCGGAAGTTTTATCTTGCATTCCAGAAGAACAAAGGTTGCCTAATCTAGTTTTGGACTTCGATAATAAAGACTTTGGTGAAGCCGCTTCTCTTGGATTAAAATGGGACACTTTGAAAGATTACTTTTATTGCAAGGTTAGTGAAAAACTATTAAAATTTGATGCAATTGTTACGAAGAAATCGGTTTTAAGTAAAGTTGGTCAGATATTTGATTTATTTGGATTCTTGGCAGCATTCACTATTCGGGCAAAGATCTTAATCCAGAAGCTATAACAGAAAAAACTTTCTTGGAATGAGCCATTGCCAGAAGATAACGCCAAGGAATATCAAGAATGGGTAGAGGAATTGTCGGAAATCGAAAGTATTAAAGTCCCCAGATGTCCTTTCTTAACTGTTAAACCTCCATATAGCATTCAGATTCATGGATTTTGTGATGCATCAGAAAATGCGTATGCAGCCGTCACTTATTTAAGAATAGAATCTTCTACCGCTATTAAAGTATCATATTTAATGGCCAAGACTAGGGTGGCACCTGTAAAACCGGTATCGATCCCACGACTTGAATTAATGGCTGCTCATAGTCTTGCTAAATTAGTTCGTTATGTTTTAGATGCGTTGAAGACACAAAGGACTATCGACGAAGTATATTTGTGGTCGGATTCAAAAATCGTGCTGGCTTGGATTTCTAAGCCTAGTTCTTCTTGGAAGACTTTCGTCAAGAATAGAGTACAAGATATTCATGACTCTTTTTCTTCCTCAGTTTGGGGTCATTGCGTTGGAATTGAAAATCCCGCCGATCTGCACAGCCGAGGAATGAAGTTATCCAATTTGAAAGAAAACCAACTTTACTGGCAAGGTCCGCCTTGGCTTAGTAAGTATAAGTCTGAGTGGCCCTCGGAGCACGGTGGTTATTGCTCTTTGGAAGCTTCCACTAGTGATGCTTGTATCAAAGAAGCTGCTAAAGTGAAAACATTTGCATTGTCTGCTACTTTGCCTTACGAAGAGTTTTTTCGAGGATATTCGAGCTACTCTAAAGTAGTTTGTCTGGTGGCCAGAATTTTGCGATGGAGGCATCCTGTCAACAAACAACTTGACCATACCTGCAGACCGGATCTTATAGGCCCTAAAGAGTATAAAAACGCTGAGTATTTCTTATTTTCTCTGGTTCAAAAATGTAATTTTACGGATGATTTTTTTGAATTGCAGAGTTCGGGAAAGCCTTGTTCGTCCTGTCGGTTTAAAAATATGGACCCGCAATTTAATTTTGAAAAAAATTTGATTATTGCAGGAGATCGACTTAAACTTTCCGATTTGCCAGAATACACCAAGTATCCTATCATCCTTCCGAATAAAGACTTGTTGGTGGAACTATTGATCCTTCACGTCCATCAAAAGAATCACCATTCTCCTCAAGACACAACCATCGCTATTTTAAGGGAAAGGTACCATATCTTGCATATTCGTGAAGAGGTGAGAAGAGTATGTAAACGGTGTGTGGTGTGTAGACATGCTAAAACAAAGCCCTTGCAACAAAAGATGGGAATTCTTCCCGAAGAGCGGGTTTGTCCGGCTTTTGCGTTTTCCGATGTTGGCGTTGATTTTACCGGACCAATTTACCTAAAAGGATATGATTGTAAAATCATGAGAAAAGCTTACATATGTATCTTTACCTGTACCCATAGTCGTATGATTCATCTCGAATTAACAAATAATATGTCTACCGAAGAATTTTTATCTGCTTTGAAACGTATGATTAATCGCCGTGGAAAGTGTCGCAAAATTATTAGTGATAATCAATTGACCTTTAAAAAAGCGAATCAGATTTTAAAATTTTCCACTCGTGAAAGTGTTATTGCGGATAATTCGATACAATCATATCTTACCGAAAATGACATTATTTGGGAATTTATTACCGAGCGTAGTCCACACCGTGGTGCATTTTATGAAAGACTAAATCGATCGTTGAAAGAGCCTTTAAAAAAGGTTCTTGGTAAAGCAAAATTGAACTATACCGAATTGTATACCATTTTGACTGACATCGAATCAGCTTTAAATCAAAGACCACTTACATATTTGGGAAGTGATCCAAACAATCTTCAAGCGATTACTCCAAGTCATTTAGCAATTGGTCGGGCTTTAAAATCTCTTCCATCCATTTCGTCAAAAGTTAAATTGAGTCGAAGATATTTTCATTTACAACTTTTGTTGCAACACTTCTGGAAGCGGTGGTCAAAAGAGTATTTGCCTTCCTTAGCGGTTCGTCACAAATGGCATTCGACAGAGGCTGCTCCCAAAGTGGGGGACATCTGTTTAATTACTGAAGAAAACACTTCTCGTCCCACCTGGCCGATGGGAAAAATTGTTCAGGCGATTCCAGGAAAAGATGGTCTGATGCGAACATTTAAATTAAAAACCAAAACTGGACTTTTGACTAGGCCGATTCAACGTTTACATTTGCTCGAGTCCGGTGAAGAAACAATTTCGACAAGAGACTTTCCAGATTTGACTGCACCAACCGAGTGCAGTCAAGGCGGCGAGGATGTTGCGACGGATGATGCGCCAAGCTGTGAGGTCCCGTCAAGACGGCGAACAATAAAACCTCCAGCTTGGCAAAAGGACTATTATATGTTTTAAATTTGTTTTGTTTCCGTTAAAACTTCACTTTACCGTTTTTTGTTGGATTTGAACTCGCGTCGCTAATTCTTTTACTCAGTTAATCATTATTGTAATTTGTTTTCTTTCTGTTCGTTCTCACGCGGCGTCATTATTGCAATTTGTTTTCTTTCTGTTCGTTCTCTCGCGGCGCGAATTTTGTTCTTAAAAAGCTTTGTTTCCTTCTGTTTATAGCGCCAGAGTTCTTTCATCCATTTTTTACTTGGTCAATTTTAGCTTAGCTAGTTTAGGGTTAGGTTAGTGTTTGTTTATACGCTGATTTAGCTAGAGTAGGATTAGGTATGTTTTGTAATACTGTTTGCGTTTGTTTTTCCATTAATCTTTTGTATTTATTTTATTCTATTTGAATAAGGTCTAGATCATTGCTTAATTCTAGTTAAATTGTAAAATCTGATTTCAAATAGTTTCCTGGTTAAAGAATTGTATAACCTAAATTGTTTGTAACATACGCATTTTGAAACACTGATTAAATCCTTTTGATCCAAAACAATTAGAATTTCGAATACCTGACTGCGCAGGATTAGACGAGTCTTTCCCCTCGTCCGTAGAAACATTAATATTACTACCATCAGATGTGATAGAATCTGTTTTATTTAATAGTCATGGTAACGTGGTTACCATGACCAATAAATAAGACAGATTCTGACTAATAAATAAGACCATGAATATTAAATAAGACAGATTTAATAAGAAGAGGTATGAAAGTAAGTAGGTCAAAGACTGAATATCTGTGCATAAATGGAGAATACAAAAGTGCCAAGAGTAAAGGAATTTAAGTATTTGGGATCAACGGTGCAAGAAAGGGTTGATTGTGAGAGGGAGATAAAGAAGAGAGTATAGGCAGGATGGAACGGATGGAGAAGATTATCGGGAGTAATCTGCGACAGGAGGTTACTAGCTAGAGTAAAAGGAAAAGTGTACAGTTCAGTGGTAAGACCAGCAATAGTGTATGGACTTGAGACAGTGGCAATCACAAAGAAACAAGTGGAAGAGATGGAAGTCGCAGAGATGAAAATGTTGAGATTTGCTATGGCAGTGACGAGAAAAGACAAGATTAGAAATGAGCACACCAGGAGTACCGTTAAGGTAGAACGGTTAGGAATGAAGATGAGGGAGGGCAGGCTGAGGTGGTATGGACATGTCATGAGGAGAGACCAAGAGTATGTAGGAAGAAAGATGATGGAAATGGAGTTACCGGGAAAGAGGAGAAGAGGGAGACCAAAGAGAAGATTTTTAGATGTAGTAAAAAAAGATATGGCGGAAGTTGGTGCAAAGGAGACGATGTTGAAGACAGAAAGGTTTGGAGAATGATGATACGCTGTGGCTACTCCTGATTGAAGGAAAAGACCGAAAGGAGAAGAAGGTAACCGACGTGACCGCTGGTAACACTGATCAAACATTGTAATGCGTCGCGGGGCACACGTGACGCGTAATTGATGGTCTTTAATTCGAAGAAAAACCAATTGAAGTGAGAGTTAGTTTTAGGGAGAAACAGAGTTAGTTTTAGAGAGAAAGTAGTTGTTTCAGAAGGAACTGAGTTCTACTTGAGCATCTTAACAAATTTTTAAAATTCAAATAATTTTCGGCCTCCGAGAACAATGTGCGAGGCGTTTTTTTCTCTTTTTATCTCTTCGAGCTACTAATTGTGCTTCTTTTTTTTACTTTTACTCCAATCGGTTTTTCTTCAAAAACTTTACATTTAAATTTTCAACCAATCTTATTTTGCATAATGATATTGCCCTTATTTTGTGTGTCGGTGTCGGAGTCGGAATTTTAATAGTTTTATCAGTCGGAGTCGAATCTTTAACTTTCCGACTCCGCAATCCTGGTTAAAACTAAAACTACGGCCAAGCAGTGAGCTTTATATATATGATTTTGATTTGAAGTTGCTAACGCAAACCGTTTAAAATAACGTTCCACTTCAGGTTCAGGTACGGCAATTTTATGTTTTTGGGTTCAGTTCCGGCTTAGGTTTAGCAAATTTTATTCTTAAAAGTTCATTTCCAATTCAGCTTCAGTTCGGGTTTAAAGAAAACAGTTAACGGTTAATACGATTTTCGATAAATGTATGGTTCACTCTTTGTAATTTTATAAAATATTCTTTCTGTCCATTTTGCAAGCGTATCAAAGAAGGACATAGCTCGTAGATTGTGACCATACACATATCATCAAAGGAAAGCATATCAGACCAAAGGAAAGTGAAGCGAAACAATTTTTCCCGCATTAATGGTTTTGCACAATTTTATTAAGAAGCCCCTGTAGCTCGCAACAGGCCCAACGAGAGGGGGTGCAGCCGGTGCGCCGCACCAGGGCCCGTCAGAGTTTAGGGGGTCCGTGAATATCAAAGATCAAAATTGATAGGGGCAACAATGCATGAATTTTTATTGTTGCTTTAAAGTTGAAAGAATTTTCTGGACGTTGTTTTTAGTTGATGCTGAAATTCCGGACATTTGAGTTATTTTTAAAATTCCTTCCGGACACAAAAAATTAACAAAATTCCGGATGGTATGGCAACCCTAGCATAGAGACAGAGTAGGGATGTACCTTGATACTAATGCCAATTAGCAAAATGACGGTTGCTTTTTATCCTAAACGCCAACAATCACAATGTGCCGCCATCACTGTGATGTCTGTGGAATATTTATTATTAGATTAGATTTTAGGCACAGCAGTTAAATTTATTATGTAAATGATTAAATTACAGTAGTTAGGAAACTTTTAAGGTACTAACATAAGGCGTCTGTCATTGCAAGAAGGTGTTGAAAATCTTCTAGAAAGATCAATTAAAGTGGAATCGGAAAAATGATACTACATTTTGAAACGACTTATAATGGTGAGCTAACAACATTCCTTTTGCGTTACCTAGTTCTGCATGAATCATAATTTAAAATTGGGAAGCAATTTCTGAAATTTCTAGATTGTAGTGACAAAAAAGGATCTAGAATTGCTTAAATGGTTATTGAAACATCGGAAAGCCATGCTGTTCCACTTGCTGATTGTAGGGCACAAGGTTGTGACAAAGCATGTCAGGCAAATACAATAGTGCACAAGCAATAATAAACGAACAATAACCTACTGCTATATTCTCTTCTTATGGTTACCCCACATTTAATTTATGTGATAATGATGCAGCTGAATGTATTTCAGAAGCAAGTACCTAGTTTGGAACTATACAAACAATATACACTTTATTCAGTTGCAGCCCCAAGAGGTGAAAAATATTAGCAAAGCGGATTGGTTCTTTGCTTCATGGGATATCAGCAGAATATCGGACAGTAACATGGCCATTAAATCACAGTTGCACTATGACTATCAAGTCTGCGAGTATTTTAGTATCGCATTAGATGAGAGTTGTGACATACAAGACAAGCTTCAATTGGCAATATTTGCACGGTTTATTTCAAACGATTGCTTGATCAAAAAAGAATTCCTTAATATTTTCCCATTAAAAGACAGACAGAACCAGACAGACAGACTGAACCCGTGGCATAGATGTGAAAGAAGCAATGATGGCTGCAATCGCGAAAGCAAATCTGCCCATAGCAAAACTAACTGCAATAATCACGGATGGAGCGCCATCCATGATCGGATCTGTGAACGGACTTGTGGGGCTGTGCAAAGCTGACCAAACATTTCCCGAGTTTTGGAATTTTCACTGCATCATTCACATGGAGCAACTTGTGTCTAAATCATTGAAGTTGGACAACGTTATAAAGACTGTAATGGAAATCGTCAACGATATCCGCACGCATGCGCTTAACCAGCGGCAATTCAAGAATTTCATCGCTGAGCTGGACCAAGGGCTTCCAGGTGACCTGCCGCTGCACTGCACCGTATGGTGGTTGTCAAAAAGCCAGGTACTTTCTCGGTTTTTTTCAGCTTTTAGATGCCGTGAAACTGTTCATGGAAGAGAAGAATCGAAACTATCCTGAGGTCTCGGATCTCAAGTGGATTATGGATCTGGCCTTTTTTGGTCGACATGCTGTGTCACTTGAACAGATTGAACCTGAATTTGCAGGGTAAATTGTAAATACTGCCCGACCTGGTGCAAAGTGTGTCTGCGTTTGTCAACAAACTTAAGCTGTTTAAGGCGCATATTCAAAGGGGAGGTTTAACATTTTCCCACTTTGCTTAAAGCCAGCGGGCAAGTCACTATCGCCATCCTGAATAAGCGAAAAGTCATATATGCAACACTTCTTGAAACCCTGAAAGAAAGCTTTGTGTCGCGGTTCCGTGATCTACAACAAAAAAGGCCTCTGATTACGTTCCTCGTCGACCCATTTAATTCGAAGACGGACTGTTTGAAAGCCCTTCTAGTTTCAAATGAGGCTGGGACTGAGTTGGAGATGATCGATCTTTGTGAGGACAAACTGAAGTCTGCTTTAAGGGAAGGAACTATTTCGTTATGGAAAAGTGTGCCAATAGGAAAATACCTCAATGTTAAGCGGCTGCGCTTAAGATACTGTCAATGTTTGGGTAAACATACGTCTGCGAGTCTGTGTTTTCAACCCTAAAACACGTAAAATCAAAGCATCGATCTGTACTGACTAACATCCATGTGAAAGAATTGCTTTGAGTGGCAACAACGGAATACAAACCCGATTTGAAGAAGATTGCTCAGTACAAGGAATGCCAGAAATCTCACTAAGTAACATGCATAACGCTGGTAAACTTCTGTTATTATTATGTTGGTGTGTGAAATTTACGATAAATGTAGCTGAGCAAAGGTATGTGCGTGAGTAAGTGAGAGGTGGGGTAATTTTCTTGTATGTCCTTGTATATGATATGGCTCTTTGCTGTAACACAGTAAGAAATGTGGCTCTTCGTCTCAAACTGGTTGGCCACCCCTGATATATACTAACCTGCATACTTATATGCCTACCTTGAAGTTGATGGACAATTAAAAACACAAATTAACCTTGGCTTATCTCAACTTTTTGATTACGATTTTGTTGTAGTAGCCTTACCATACGGAATTATAGGAGCAGATTTCCTACGTTATTTTAGTTTATGTGTCGATCTCAATGCACGAACACGTTTTAGATCTCACGACGAAGAAAAATTTATTTTTCCAATTGATGAGGGCGTTGCCACAGAGTTTACCATAGAATCTTCGCAAGCTTCTAACGCCGCTATTTTAGAGAAGTTAAAATCTCAATATTTGCAAGTTTTTGAGCAAGTACTGGTTGCCAAAAATTAGAACACTCCGTTGTTGCTCATATTGAAACAAACACCGAAGTCCGGGTTTGGTCTCGCTCTCGACGATTAGCACCCGATAAATTTGAAGCTTTGAAACGTGAAATAAAGCGATCAGTCACCCAAGGCATATTGACTAAAAGCCACATTCCATGGACAAGTCCGATCATTATGGTAAAAAGCTCTCTAGAGAGTATCGCTTGTGCGCTGATTTTGTGGCCCTAAACAAAATTTTAAAAGTACCTCGCTATGCAATTCCAAACATTAATGATTTTTCAGCAATAGCGCACGGATACTTTTGGTTTAGCTCAATTGACATCAAAGATGCATATTACCACATTCCAGTCATTCACATAAGCAGACAATAACTACTCCGATTGGAAATTTTAGATATCTTTTCTTGCCAATGATCCTGGAAACCTCCAGCGGTTATTTTCAGAAACTCATGAATGAAGTTCTTTCTGGTCTTCCACAAATGTTTGTGTATTTAGTCGACATCGTTATTATGTCCTCCAGCTTGAAAAATTATCAGAGACTGTTGAATTTGGTTTTTAAAAGACTGGAAGAGCATGGTTTGTTAGTGAACACAAAAAAATTCGTATTGGCCGTAAACCAATTGTCCTTTCTGGGACACATAGTATCATCTCAGGGAGTCAAACCAACGACCACCAACGTACAGGCTATAGTTGATTACAAAAAACCGCAGTGCGATTTAATTTTATAATCGATTTATACCAAACTGTGCCAAAATCCTTGGCCCCTTAGAACTGTATTGGAGCAGATCTTCTATGAAAAATGCCAACCGCTTGCATTTTGGTCCAAGGCGTTAACCCCTGCACAAAAGGCGTGGTCCTGTTTCGAAAGAGAGTTATTTGCTTGCGATGCATCAATTAAGCATTTTCAGTATTTTTTAAAAGGCCGCCACTTTATCTTAAAAACCGATCACGAGCCTATTGTAAAGAAATTTCAACACAACTTTCCAGCGGCATTTCCACGACAAGCACGTTATACTGATTATATTTTAGAATTTACTTCAAATACTGAGCACGTATCGGGAAAGAACAATATAGCTGACGCACTTACCATTTGAACCTCCACTGATCAATTTGCTGACTCCAGTCAACAAACCATTAGATTTCCTGGAATTGGCAATAGCACCGTGGTCAGACTCGGAATGCGAAAAGCTACGTCACAATAACCACACAGCTCTCGTCGTAAAAGATATTCCTTTAGCCGAGCACGGAATCAACGTATTGTGCAATGTATCCAGAAGAAAAATTCGTCCGGTAATCCCGAGGGCTCTCCGTTTTTCTGTTTTTAAACATCTTCACTGCCTATCTCACTCAGGTGTTAAAGGCAGCGTTGCAATGCTTACACAAAGTGTCGTTTGGATAGGAATGAAGAAGGATGTTGCACAATGGGCTAAAGAGTGCTTAAAATGCAGCCGCTCAAAAATACAACTGCACAATAAGCTCCATTGAAGAAAATAAATCCTCCGCGCAGCGAAAGGTTTACCCACGTGTATATTGACATTACCGGACCGCTTCCTCCCAGTAACGGCTACTCTTATCTGCTGATGATCATAGACAGGTATTCACGTTTCATTCAAGCAGTGCCTCTTCGAGAAATTACTGCTGAAGAGTGTTCCTCAGCTTTTGTTTATCGGTGGGTTTCTTTATTTGGCAGTCCTATGCACATACGTATACTGTGATCGAGGTGCTCAATTTACAAGAGCCTTATGGAGAGATTTGGCTCAATTTCTGGGTGCACAATTACATCACAGCACAGCTTACCACTCACAAGCACAGGGCATAATAGAACGTGTTAACAGAAATTTAAAAACGGCTTTAAAATGTGCAAAAGCCCCAACAGAGTGGCATGATAATCTGCCGTGGGCTCTTCTAGCTTTGAGGAATTTACCAAAAGATCTAGAACAATTTTCGTCCAATGATCTTATATTTGGAGACAAATTACGTCTACCGGGTGACTTTTTCGTGTCTAATGAGGAAGACGAATCAACGTCATTGCATGCTTTTGTTAATTCACTGACAAAAAGGGTGGCATCTTTTTGTTATAACCCTCCCAGGAAAGCAAATAGGTTTTCATATCTTGACACTGCCTTGTTTAACCCGTAGTGCAACACATATATTTGTAGGAAATGAAGTGCGACGTCACTCATTACAGACTGCATACAAAGGCTCGTATCTAATTGTACATAGCAATCCAAAGTATTTTGCATTAGATTTTACGACACATCAAGACCACATTTCCATCACCAGATTGAAACCCGCAATTTTTAGCATGGAGTCCCTAAATAAAGCAGCCGAGGCACCTTTCCCACATTTTTGGGGTCTGACGAAAACCACGGACCGACTCGTTGATGCTCACCCACGCACACAAATGAATCTCTTGATGACGGCGCTTATCAAAACAATTCAGAACATAGATACACTTCTTGGGGACGATGTATCCACCCACCTACGCGTTTCAAAGATTATGAGTTAGCTTAGTATGGTTATATGTCCAAGTGTTATGTTTTAGTGTTTTGTTTTTTTCTTCAGTTATTTAGCACTGCTCCAAGTGTATAAAACCTCCCCAATTGATGTTTTGGTGTTTTGCAATACACACTAATTAAAATTTTAAATAATTGCAGCTTTTATTTTCCCATGTGACTTCAAACCCTGTGTGTAATGTTCTTATTGACTTGAGTTAGATTGCAGATTTAGTCGTGCCGTGTTTATATGCATTCGTTATTTTACTTTTCTGTCTAACTGTCCGCGATGTGTATTCTCTCCTCTCTTGCAGTTTTCTTCCTTTACTTTGGCATGCCGCATCCTTCTTATTTTCTTTCTGTCCTTCTGCTATTTGAATTCGCATTGTTGAGAGTTGACATTTTTTTTTGTTTGTTTAAAAATTTTTTTGTTTATTCGTAAAGGGGGATCACATGTAGCTCTCATAGCTACGTCACAATCCCGCTTTGTCTGGAAAAACGTGCGAAAAAAATAAGAAGCGTTTCTTTTTTATTATCATTTTGACTGGCGAGGTGATAAGTCAGAAAAGTAATTGAAAAAAATCATTGTTTTAATTCTGTTGCTTTTGGCGTTTGGGTTTTTGATTTTTGCTGGTTTTTTTGAAGAAAATAATTGTTGACCTGATTAACCGCTGAACGAATTATCTTGTAATAAATTACATAAAGTAAAACTGCTCGAATTACTTGAAGAGACTAGAAAAAAATTAATTTTCTGGACTTTTGATCAATTTAATAAGTGATTGGTGGTAGTAGTATAACAAGATATACTAATGCGTATATATATACCTGATGAGTCCCTTAAGGACGAAACAGGGCCTTGTCGTACATTTGAAATGCGAATACAACCAAGACACGATTAACTTTCAAACTTATTGTATGGTCGGACATGTAGTAGCTTCCCTGGCATTGTCCAGTCATTTGCTTAATATATATATATATATATAACTGCAGACAGTACTGTTATATATATATATATATAACTGGAGACAGTACTATTTCGACCTTTCGGGTCTCATCAGTCCAGTGAATATATATCTGATATATACACACCTACCTTATATAACCGCTACACACCAACACAACAAATAAGCTAATAACTGAGCAGAATGCATTAGCTTTGTTATGTATCCTATAGTGTTTGTGATCAAATCTACGGTAAACATAAGGTTATATTGGCAACATTGTATTTGTACCTAGTTATCGAATTGCGATTAGTTTACAGAAATCACGTTTGCAAAATATCGCGTGCACAGTCTGTTGAGCTATGAGTGTTTAATGCGTTTAGATATAGCCAGCGGATATTACATATCCAAAATCTTTTTGGCGCCGAAAAATCAATTTTGCGTTAAAATAATCATCTTTACAACAATTGTATAATTGAATCTGGTGTACAGCACATTGAAATAGGCTATTATTTAGACGTAAAATAATTTTATTTCATTCAAGAAACATTTTGACAGGTGCATTTTATGCCTCGAAAAACATATTCATTGCGCAAAAAATCAGAATTTCTATGTTGGTGAACAGGTGAACAAATTGAACTGAACAGCTTAAACTATTGAATCTGTAAGGCTATGTTTGTAGCCAATTGATATCTCATGGGTGTCAACTGGCGCGTTTCTTGGAAGATTATGGCAAACAAGTACATACCCAAAATTTTTTAAATGGAGGTATTTCTAATAGGCATATAGGTTTTAAAAAGTTAAACACTAAATCTATTCACCGGCAGGCTATTTTGGTGTGAATTACGAGACCAACTTTGTGTAATTCAACAAAGTTGAATGAAACAAATAATTTTGCAAGTTCTAAAAGTGCAAGCGAAAACTTTTTGTAATTTTGTTTTTGATATAATTTTTTAAGCTATTTTACGCTTGTAACAAGCAAAAACATTAAAATTAGTGAGACAGGGTGCTGAACTCTGGCGTGGTCGAGTGTTAAAGGGCGCTGGGAACAACACGGTCTCGGTTCAAAACCCACTCGCGCCATTCTGTTGTGTCCTTGGGAAAGACATATGGCACATTCCCCTGCTTGGTGGTCTTGGCAAGCAGTTCTAAAGTACAGTCACATCTCTATTAATTCACAAGCAGACAGCAATATCTTGGCATCTTCGGAAGCAGGTGGGGGTAATTGCCTACCCTATGTATTACCGTCTCCGTCGCTTTCCTGCGAGTCAGGAGGATAAATCTAGAGAATAAAATTTAAAAAAATAAAATAACCCTCCCTGGCAAATTTTTTGCTCTCTAGAAAAACTTCTGCTCATTTACTCCCCACCATTAAAATTACTTTGCTCTGATTAGTTTAAATTTTTTATATTTTGCCAAGAGAAAGTTTCTTAAAGTGCTATTCCAAATAAGCAATTACATCAGGCATCGCTATATTAGTGAGCACTAATCTCACAACCACAATCTTGTCTAAAATAGTGGATGCTCACGAGGCATTAGTGAGTTGCTAAGAACCATAACAATATTATACATAGGGCGAGCAATTATCTCGACCTGCTTCCGGAGATGCGAAGATATTTCTGTCTGTTTGAATTTTTTTTTAGTTTTTTGATAGAGATATGACTGAAATTTTGAACTGCTCGCTAAGACCTCCAAGCAGAGGAAAGTGTCGTAAAGTGTCTTTCCCGAGGACACAATAGAATAGTGCGAATAGGTTTTGAACCGAGACCGTGTTAATCACAATCACGTCATTCAAACCACATAACCACGCTGCCGACTACACGCTGCTGCATGCTGCTGATGACTAAAACTAATTTATAACAAATAAGATGTAGGAATGGAAACCGTGCAAGTCTTTTCATTAATTATTTCGTTTTTACTTTGTCTGCATGCTATAACGTTATAATTTGATTGGCTAAAGTCAATAAAGTTAACATTTTTTCAAAACTTCCTCATAAAACTTACACAACCTTATAATTTCGGTTGTGTCAGGAGTCTCTTTATCAAGCTTTATAGGTCAAGATAAAGTCAAAATTTGTCAAATTTTACATACAAAAACTCGTTTTTTGCTCATTTTGTAATAGGCCTGGGTCTTCTAAAACTTTTGGGACTGCAACCGATTAGCATCAATCGTTTTGGCTCTTTCCTTATAGTTTTTGGAACAGCAAGGTAAGATTTACATGTTTTACAATATTTCACCAACTTCAAATCTCTCCTAAAAACTTTTAGCACTCTCATCCTGGACTGCGCAATCTTTAGTTAAGAGATCTTTGATCTTTATGGTAAAATGTTTACCAATTTAAAATTTGGCAAAAATACAGTATTATTCTCATGTAGGAGAAAAGAATGTAAGTCTTTAATGCATGTTTGTTATAAAAAATTGGGACCTTGGCCAAGTAGTTAATTTATCCCTGATAGAAATTGTTCACGACGTTTTTGTTTAGCCACACAGCAAGTCAGTGACCAAAAAAATAATGTCGACTTCAAGTACAAAATTCTGATTCATCTAGGCCTATATAAAATTAAATTGAGAGCGTCGAACCGGATCCGTTTAAGATAACGTTTCGGTTCAGGTCTGGGTTTGACAAATTTTATTTTTTAGGGTTCAGTTCCGGATCAGGTTCTACAAATTTAGTTTTTCGGATTCAGTTCCGATTTAGGTTCAAAAAATAATAACGGTTAATACCAGTTTACAAATCCGTTTCGGATTTGGTTCGACACTCTGATTTTTTCGCTGCAGCAACGCATTTTTAAGAACCACAAACGTTAATTTTTTTGTTGTTTATAATATCCATTTGCATTACCATGGTTTGTTACCGCAATCAACTACCCGTACAGTCGTTTTTTGTTCTTCATAATGTATACATATCGTATACGTTTGTTATACCACCTTTAAAATTATAACTATTAAATGTTGTAGTCGATATACGTGTTGTCTCGTCCTTGAATTTTAACTTGTCACCGATCTTTTATTTGGCAACATGGTAAAGTAGATTTTCCTTTGTTTCAATTAATTAAGCATATGGCGAGGTGCCAGTTGAACATACGCTTGATGTCTTCTTTATCTATATCGATTGTAATCTGTAATTTGGAGGATAATTAGCCGATGTCGTTGTATTTGTTAAATTAACTTTATATTTTTTAATCTTATAATTGTACTTGTTTTTAGACTGTGGAGTACTAGTATACAACCGCCGGACCCGTTACGATAGCATTATTAAACTACAATAATAGATATAAACTGTGTCGGTTAACCTCTTGTGTGCGAGAGAAGTTAGCTAGCTCCATGCCCTCACGGTCGGTTGTCAGATAGAACCACAGAGGAAAGATATCGCGAGTCTGTGTCTCTTTTATCTTTCGACTCTCTCTGTTTTCAGATGTGATAAAATCTGTCTTACTTAATGGTCATGGTAACTGACGTCACCGCTAGTAACACTGATCAAACATTGTAATGCGTCGCGGGGCACACGTGACGCGTAATTGATGGTCTTTAATTCGAAGAAAAACCAATTGGAGTGAGAGTTAGTTTTAGGGAGAAACAGAGTTAGTTTTAGAGAGAAAGTAGTTGCTTCAGAAGGAACTGAGTTCTACTTGAGCATCTTAACAAATTTTTAAAATTCAAATAATTTTCGGCCTCCGAGAACAATGTGCGAGGCGTTTTTTTCTCTTTTTATCTCTTCGAGCTACTAATTGTGCTTCTTTTTTTTACTTTTACTCCAATCGGTTTTTCTTCAAAAACTTTACATTTAAATTTTCAACCAATCTTATTTTGCATAATGATATTGCCCTTATTTTGTGTGTCGGTGTCGGAGTCGGAATTTTAATAGTTTTATCAGTCGGAGTCGAATCTTTAACTTTCCGACTCCGCAATCCTGGTTAAAACTAAAACTACGGCCAAGCAGTGAGCTTTATATATATGATTTTGATTTGAAGTTGCTAAACGCAAACCGTTTAAAATAACGTTCCACTTCAGGTTCAGGTACGGCAATTTTATGTTTTTGGGTTCAGTTCCGGCTTAGGTTTAGCAAATTTTATTTTTTTGGGTTCAGTTCCGGTTTTGGTTGGGCAAATTTTATTCTTAAAAGTTCAGTTCCGATTCAGCTTCAGTTCGGGTTCAAAGAAGACAACTAGATGTTAATACGATTTTCGCCAAATGCCGGGTTCACTCTTTGTAATTTTATAAAATATTTTTTCTGTCCATTTTGCAAGCGTATAAGCCAAGGAAGGACATAGCTCGTAGATTGTGACCACAAAGATATTATCAAAGGAAAGCAAATCAGACCAAGAGAAAGTGAAGCGAAACCATTTTTCCCGCATTATTAATTTTGCACAATAGTGGCGTGCGGTCAGGGCATGCAAGTCATGCGTTGCATGACCAAATTTTTAGGAATTGCATGACGAACTTTTGCGCGATGAGGTAGATATCGTTGAATTGGATGAGAAATATTACTTGTTTCGGATGTAATCTGAGGCCGATCCGAGACGAACACCTATTTTTTTGTGTTATTTTAGAGAATATCGTGAATTTACTGCATTACTGGGAATGATTTCAGGCGATGACCTTTTTTTTTTTATAGATCATTGCATTTCCAGGAAGAAAAGTGCATTACCAGCAACAATTTCAAGTGATGATCTTTTTTTTAGAGATCACTGCATTTCTGGGACGAAAACTGCATTATCAGCAGGGAATGACTTCAAGTGATGACCTTTTTTTAGAGATAACCTTGAATCTAGGACAAAAATTGGTCTTGAATATACCCAATTTTATGATCTGGTTTTGGCATGCCAATTGCATGATTAGTCTCAGAGGTCACTGCACGCCACTGTTGCACAATTTTATTAAGAAGTCTCAACACAACAAATAAGCTTATGACAGAGCAAAATGCATTAGCTTTGTCATATATCCTGTAGTGTTTGTGATTAAATCTACTGTAAACATAAGATTATATTAGGCAACATTGCATTTGTACCTCGTTTTAGTGATGTCAACCGCGCAGCGTAGGCTGCTGCGCAGTGCAGCGTAGTAACCTTTTTTGGAGCATCTTGCCGCGTACTGCGCCGCGTGCAAATTATGAAAAGTTTAAATGTAAATTTTAAGCAAATCTTATTTTGCTTAATTGCTATTGTTATAATTGCTATTGCTAATGCTATTGCTTGGGTTGCCGATTTAGTTGCTCCCCTTCGTTAATCCAATCACAGAAAGCAAAGTGTCAGGTGCATAATCAACTAAATAGCCTCTTTCCCTAGTAACGCTAATTTATAATGTAAGTACCGCGTAAAGCAGCCAAAAAGAAAAAAGAAATATGAGAGAAACTGAAATCAATAAAGAGAGAAGTGAAATGCTCTTAAACCTAAAGAAAGCAATAGCAGAGAAAGGCTTGTAAAAAATATTATTAAGAGAGAATAAGCAATGCAAATTTTAAAATAAAACTTTAATTACAGTATGTAAAGCTTTCCCACTTTTTAATTAACGTGGCATTTGCATTATTTTATATCTTTTAGCCGATTATTCAATACCAAAACAAAGTCTTAGCTTTTTTCTTATCATGTTTTAGGGCAGTAATCACCAAACTACGGCCCGCGAGGTGATTTTATCCGGCCCGCTGCATGTTGTCTAAAACACTAAAAGAAATATAAAAAAACAATAATTTACAAAAAATATTATCAAATTTTGGTTGATGGGACGAACCAAGTGAACAAGGTTCAATCGTGGTTCAAGGGTTTGAAATTAATTTAGATCAGGGATCTCCAAAATACGCAGAGCTCTTTGTAAAAAACAAATACGAAAATTGAAGAATATGAATCTGCATTCAAGTGAAGACCTTTTTTTGTAGAGAACACCTTGATTGGTAGAACCACCAGAGAATATCTTGGCTTTGGCCCGAGGAGGCCCAAAAAATCTACATACGGCCCCCTGCTCGGAAAGTTTGGAGACCCCTGTTTTAGGGTTTTGTTCACTGTTCGTCGAAACTAACCTTGCAGCTTTTGGGATTTCACAAAGTTTAAAAGGTAATCAATTAAACTCGGCTACTAGTGAACAAGAACCAATTATTGTTACTTAGCGTAATAAACCTTTTTTATAAATTAGCCTACTGTGTTACTTAGTAAAAAAGCGCCCGAAACTGTAAACGCCATTGTTTTTTATATAGGAAGTACTAATTTAAGCAAAACAAAAAAGCAGATTATAAAATCAGACATAGAACTGTAGAATGAGTTTTAGAAAATCCTTTCAATGTAAAATTGAAGTTGCCAACCATTAATAAGTAATTAGATTTCAATAATTAATTTTAGCAACTTGTAGATATTTTTTAATTTTTTTAAAGTTTAACTGAAAAGTACTCTGTAGCAAGTATCTTTTTTAAATGAGTTTTTCAAAGTCTTTCTGGTGGTGTTACAATATCTATATACTTTTTAAATGTGACATCTATGCTACTACATATGTAAATTAGGATTTCAGTAGAGCATTAAAAAGTACTACATTATTATCCTCGGCATAGTTGGGATAAAGTTTAAAGGCTAAAAGCAGTCTTTATATATTACCGAAAAAGTTTAAAATGGGTAAACTTAGTTCAATTAATTTAACAAAAGCCAATTTAAATTTGGGATCATACAAAATGTGTTAGTGGAGATAAAGAAATTCTTTTTGCCCCTTGTTAGAAATCGTTAAAATAGTTTAAAATGCATACAGCACAGTATTAACATGTTGCATTTGGCAAAATACCTTGAAAAAACATAAAAGCTAAAGCACCATTAAGTAGATGTGTACAAACTGCAAAAAAGGAGTTTGTAATTCAGTTGCTAATCTTATATGACAGTTTAAAACCTATTTTTGTGTAAAAAGTGAAGAAATAAAGACCCTTTACAAAAAAAAGATTTGTATAAATGCGTTAAAATTACAGTGTTTTCTCTTCATGCTGCAATTGCATATTAAGCTATGCAACATGCTTTAACAAAACATTAGCAGATTTCACTGTGAAAAGTCTATTTAGCTGCAATGGTTAGTTTGATAGCATTATTTAAAATCAAATGAATTGAATAAAAATTGATCTTAACAGAACTTATTAACGGTTTAGTATACTTGTATCTAATTTTTCATGATTTCTTTCAGAATGTAATATTTAATGGTAATTAACTACTATATATAATTAAATATTGTCGGCAGCGTGGTGGAGTGGTTAAAGCGCCGGGCTCGTGATCAACACGGTCTAGGTTCAAAACCCACTCGCGCCACTCTTGTGCTCTTGGGAAAGACACTTTACGGCATTTTCCCCTGCTTGGTGGTCCTGGCAAGCAGTTCTAAATTACAGTCATATTTCTATTAAATTACTAGCGGACAACAATATCTTGGCATCTCCGGAAGCAGGTCGGGGTAATTGCTTACCCTATGTATTAGCGCCTCCGTGAGTCTTGCGAGTCAGGAGGATAAATATAGAGATGAAAATAAAAAAAATAAACTACACCTTAAATTGAATGTACTTATTGAATATAGTTTAATAAAGGTTATTTGTGAGAATTTGACATATTGTTATAGCTGTAAAAAATAGCTTAGCATGACAACTACTGCTTTGACCGCAAATGCATATCAAGAGTTTTGGTAAGATTTTATGGTTAAAAAATTTATGCAACATGTTTGAGTGGTACTTTTTCAAATTCCAAGCAAAAAACATTAAAAAAGCTAACTTGATAGAGAGCAAGATCTGTGTTTGCAAAAAAAGAGATAATTATATTTTCTTTATTTATCTTTTTAACTTGCAGGAAAACATTGAGGGGCATTATATTAAGAGCAATTATTGGGTCTCTGTAAGTCACTGTAAGCAATTTTTTTCAGTGAAACTTACCTGGAATCTCCGTTCAGCTCCAGGATGGAATAAAAAAGAAAACTAAGAGAAAAAAGGCCTTTCAAAAAGCAATAGTAACCACTGAGGATTTTGAGTTAGTTTCACAAACAAAAATCGCGTATAATGACTTCTTGAAGAGACTCCAATTATCTTTATCAGCTTTTGAAGATGTCAAGATATTGCTGTTGGGTTGAAATTTTTTATTTGTTTTTTTTAGCTATAGAGATATTGCTGAATTAAGGCTGCTTGCTGGGATGTGAAGCAGAGTAATGTACTTAAAGTGCTTCCGAAGATATAACAAGATTATTTCAGTAGCTATTGAATTGCTGAATCTGAAATATAAAGGGCTTACTTTGATGACTACAATAGTGAGTATTGCTTGAACAAACACCTTTTTAAAAAAAGGAAAAGAGGTCTAAAAATTTTTTATTTAAATATATTTGCGGTGCAGTGCAGTGTGGTAGGGGAGAGCCTCCAACAGTGCGCCACTTTTCGGAGTTTTTCAAAATTTCGGAAACTGAAAAGCTATAAATGAATAATTTTTATGACATTTTAATCTCATTCAATTGATATTTAAGGTGCATAATTAGGCTTTTTGTTGAAAGTCTTTATATTCCAAAAAATTGATTTTAAAATGAAGTAAAAAAATGGCGCACTGTTGGAGCATAGGTCCAACAGTGCGCCATTACGGTTTCAACACTGCGCCACTTAGTTTTTTTTAAGCAACATAGCTTGTATTACCTGATTAATGAAATTTTTAAGTTCTTTTTGTTCATAAGTTTTTCATTGTTGTAACAGCAAAATACATGGAACTCTTACGTCAAAAAATATTTTTTTATTCTTATGTAGAAAGACAAAACAACTTTAAAACCAATTTAAACAAGCAAATGCAAAGTTTACCATTAATAAGTCAACATATAACTTGTAACTTATGAATAAAACACAAAAACATAAAAAATAAAACTATTTTAATTAGCAAATAAATAAATAAACAACTTTTACTTTTTTGAAATTAAAAAAATAATATACATTTTAACTTGTGGGTATCCTACAGTAGTGGCGTGCGATCAGGGCATGCAAGTTATGCGTTGCATGACCAGCGAATTCTTGTACGATGACCTTTATTTCTGAACGAAATAAAGAACAGCGCTGCTTTGAAACAAAATTAGAAAAGGTAAGCTGGTTTGAGATGAAAACTAGAAAATCAGGGAGAGATTTCTGGTGAAGACCTTTTTTTTGTAGAAAACAACATGAATTTTGGACGAAAAGTAAGAAAAATGGGACTTATTTCAAGTGATGATTTTTTGTTTTTTGGAGAACAACATGATTATAGTATAAATCACTAATATTCGGTAACTATTTTTCGTTTAGATCATCTTCTTTTAAACTAAGGTCACAATCGCTCTCACACATATCGTTTTAATAAAATTTTCTTTGAAAGAAAAAGTTCTTTTGCTGTGAATAGCAATACAAGCGTAAAAGAAAAAGCTCATTTGTAAAGCCGAATACATGAAGATTCTGTTGTGTATGTTTCTTTAGCAATAGAATAATATGTAAAATGTTTGTTCCAACAGTGCGCCCCCTGGCGCACTGTTAGGTGCTACTGAGTGGCGCACTGTAGAAACACCTGCCATTTTGACTTTAACTCTTGATTTCAGAGAAAAGCTACAATAACCGATTATTATCTTTTACCAGGCTTTACTTTACGCTATGGAGAAATTGATGTCATTTTGAGTTAATTCCTAGTGGTTTTATGCAATGAAAAAAAACAATTTTTTTTATCAGCAAAAACTAACTTTACTTTCATAAAAATTGAAAAACCTTTTTAAAAAATTTTCTGTTTTTTTAGCATTTCTGAAAATACAAAGAGAAATTGATATTTTAATACAAATTTTGATAATGCAATTACGATGTTATTTTACGCAACAATAAAAAAATAAAACGCAAACTGTTTGCACCGGCGCACTGTTGGAGGCTCTCCCCTATAAGTTTTTGGTAACCATTTTGTGGTGCAGTATGGTGCAATGTCACAAATAAAAAATACTTGCAGGCTGCAAACACAAAATTTTGGGCGTAGGTAAAGAATACGGACCCCCCTTGTAAAAATAATTTAAAATAACAAAAATAGGGTTAGGGTTAGGCTAACCCTAACCCTAACCCTAACCCATTTCGGAATTATCCCTATTTTTGTTATTTTAAATTATTTTTACAAGGGGGGTCTGTATTCTTTACCTACGCCAAATTTTGTATCTGCAACATCACTACTAGTTATCAAATTGCAATTAGTTTACAGAAATCCACATTTGCAAAATACCACATGCACAGTCTGTTGAGCTATGAGTGTTTAATCTGTTTAGTTAGCCAGCGGATATTACATACACAAAATCTTTTTAGAAATGTTATGCGTTAAATAATCATTTTTATACCAACAAGACAATTTGTATGATTGAATCTGGTGTACAGCACATTGAAATAAGCTATTATTTAGATGTAAAATAATTTTATTTCACCCAAGAAACCTCTTGACAGGTACAGTTTATGCCGCGAAAAACATATTCATTGCACAAAAAATTAGAATTTTTATGTTGGTGAACAGATGAACAAATTAAACTGTTGGATTTGTAAGGCTATGTTTGTAGCCACCTGATATCTCATGGGTTCTATTTGAATAAAGTAAGTTAAAAGTCAGCAGTTTCTCAAAAGGTTAGTATTCTCAAGAGTAGTTTTTATTGTTTATTCTCAAGAGTTTATATAAGAATTTTAGATATCAGGATGTACAACTCCTGTTTGGATCTGGTTTATGGTTTACGTAAGAAGGGTTTCAAGTTTTTCATCAAAACCATACAAAAATGTTCTTATAATACAGTATTAGTAATTGAGTGAATTAATAAAAAGTTTTTACTAGCCATGAAATGATGTATTACTGCAAATAAAAAGCTTTATAAAGCAAAGGATGTTTTTTTGATTTACAGTTATTGTTAATTTTCTTTAAAAAATTACTGAAAAAAAAGTTTTCAAGGTAGTTACCAAAATTATAAAAAATTGAACAAATAAATTTTAAACATCTTGATAAAAACAAAAAGAAGTCTCTAGATGAAAATTTTATCAAGCTTTGAAAAGTAGTGAGTTTAAATGTAACTTGGTTTCCCTATTGTAATATCTTTTTTTTTTTAAAAATTCATTTATTTTTGGAATTAAGTAATAATAGCTAGCAATTGATTTTTTAAAATGTGTGTTTAATTAGTAAATCTAAGTGAAACAAATTTCAAAAAAAAGCTTTCTTGCAGTTAGCAAAATAATTGTAAATTGAGAAATTTTGTAAATCTAATTTGAAAAAGTTTTTTATTATAAAAAAATTAGGGAGAAAATTTTTAGGTAGTTAGCAAAAAAGCCACTACTTAATGACATGATTTCAGGAACATATTCCATAAAAATGAACAAAACCACAGTTATAAAACTTACTGAAAATTGTAATAGCTGTAATATGAACAAATACATCATTAGAAATTTTGAAATAATTAAGAAATATAAAAAAGAATATGATACCAAAATTCATGATGCACTCTCAACTAAAAAACTGAATCCCAACTTAAATAAACACTTGTATGAAAATAGTTCTTCATTTTTAAATGTTTACTAATTGATTGTTGTGCCACCAACCTTTAATTTACTTAACTAACTTATTGCTGTGTGACATAACATTTGTCTTTATTTGCTTTTTTTCTTCAAAATAACTTATTTTCTTTATGCTATATGTATTCATTTGAATTATTTGATTTTATAAAATGTACCCAAAAATTTGTTGTTTCTGATGAAAGACATGATACGAAGGTCTGATAACGTTAAAATTATGTTTTGATACTTATTGCTTATTGTAAATATAGCAAATATATATTTTGCAAAAAAAAGGTTTTAATTTTTAAACACTTAAACATTGTAAAATTTTCTTTTGAAATCTTAGACAAATTGTAATTTGTTTTTAACATATATAGTTTCAAACATCAAAATATTATTTTTGTTAAAAGCAATTATTTAATACTGGTAAGTTGATAAAAACATTACTTTTGTAATACAGTTTTTTTCAATACCAGTGCCAGAGTTAAGCCAATTGGGCAGTTGTCAATAACCTATCTCAAGTACCAGAAAGACAAAGGACAAATTTTCGAAAATACTTTTCCAAAATTGGTTTCAAAATTGGATTTTTCCAAAATTGATTCATCTTAGGCAACCTGTTGACAAGTGCTTCAAATTGTACTATTCTAAAAGAAAGTGTATGCTGGTAAACTTTTCCCATATTTGAACACAGTTCTATTGTTCATTTTATTAAATCAGTACCGTATGTGCATAAAATGAAAGTTTAAAAGTCAACAAGCATGTTTAAAAATTAAATTCAGCTTTTAATTTAAACTTGATTTTTAAATGTTTTTATAATTTAGAGCGTGTTTTTGCAGAATATTCAAACTGCATAATATGAAGCATAACAGTTTTTAATTTTTAGAATACCATATACAACAAATCTATAGCTTAAAAGAAGAATTAAAAATAAATTAATTTTATTTTTTATCAATTTTAAGTGAAATTTTTGATTTGAAATAGTCAATTCATACTGTGTGCCAGGTTGTAGAATCGATTACAAATCAAACAAAAGTTGAAAAAGTAGCTTTATTTAAATTTCCAACTGATATTGAACTTGCCAATAAATGGGTAAAAGCTATTCCAAGAAAGAATTGGACACTGTGCAACTCTCACAGAGTTTGTGCTAAGCACTTTTGCAAAGAAAATTTGAAAGTAAATTCAACTGACACTTGTGTAACCAGAAGAAACTCCAGACCTACATTTACTTTACAGCGGTTTTGACTATTGCCAAATTCAGTTCCTAAAATCTTTCACTCATTGCCAAAATATCTGTCTACTCCTCAATCTTTAGTTCGTACTACTTCACACAATACTGCATCTGCCAGACTAGAAAAACAAAATTTTGAAATTCACCAATGCAATGCTAAACTTCTTACCCAAGATTCATTTAGCAATTTTAAAATGTTTAATGAAAAACTTAAAAGATGCAGTTTTTCATTCTGGTTATGTAGTTGTTAATGCATCCTTAAATACCCAGTTTCATTTTATCACTTCTACTAAAATGAAGATTTGGCACCAAAACTCAATGCATCAGTAATAGTTAATAGTCAAGTACAAATTAAAGTTTTTATCTTAGGCAATAAAATAAACGATAAACAATATATGCAACTGCTAACATCAAAGTCATTGCAAACAGTAACCCAGTTGGCCAATATTCTTGCTTGGTGTAAAGCTGCTTGAGATACATCTGCTTTTGCAGCTGAAAACTGTAATCAAGCCTTGCATTTAGCATCATCCATACTACAAAGCTATGTTGCAAATACTATTGAAAAAATATCATTAGTTGTTTCTGAGACTAACTTGCTTCATTTTATTCTGGAACAGCTAAATTTGCTTGAAACTGCCAAGCATGGTAAGTGATATTCCACTCAGACTACCGTTTTAGCATTCATTTGGCAAATGACAAGTAATGGAGTGTATAGGAAATTGAGGAAAGTTTTAGGTTGTATCAACTGTTTTCAACCATTTCAATAGAACATGAAAACATTTATTTGGATTATTTGGATCAAAAAACTTTATAGAGTTGTCATCTCATGAAAAAATTGTCACTTTTTTAATTGATAAAGTACATACAGCACAGAGGGTGGAATATAGCAATGGTTCTTTTGTTGGCCTCAGAGATGATGGTTTACCTGCAAAAACTGTCCTCGCTTTTATGGTACAATCTGTGTGTGGCAGTTACAAAGATGTTGTTTGTGTGGTGCCTATCAACAAACTTGACACAAGTATTTTGACCTCATTATTTCAAAAAGTCATGCTTGCATTGGACAAAATTTTTTTAGTGATTGCTGTGTCGGTGGATAACCATATAAGTTAGTTTAAAAGCTAAATTAGGCCTTCTGTTAATATCTCATTATTATATTTTCTAAACTTTATGCATTAACTAGTCTAATTGTTTTTAAAGGAACTTGTACACTCATCTTTGTAATGGTCATCTGAGACCTAGTATTGTTCATCCAACAAAATTAAATGAGAAACTTTTTTTGCTTTTTGCTTCCACTCACAATTTTAAAAACATATTCAATAATTTTAATGACAAAGGACGATTTAATATCCCCACATGAAGATGTTTTGGAAAAAAGTATTGCACTCCTTACTTTTCTCATATTAAGCATTTTTATGCTCTTGAGGAGCATAAAACTTTAGAAGTGGCTTATGCATTGAAAAAACACTCCTTAAGTCCTACTAAAATATCACGAACCTCACCACAACATGCTATTGGTAAGTAAGCTGTTCTGACTTTCAGTTGATCAGTATTGGTAAGTAGGCTAGATCACTGTCTAACCTCAACAAATGTAAATAAATCAATATGTAAGATATCTATACTGTATGATTTTGTTTCCTCAGATCACAAACCAATGGCTGTATATTTAAAAATTAATTCTTTACCCACATATAATAAAGTAAGCTCCAATAAAGTACCTTATTCTGTAAAATGGAACAAGTTGAAAATTGGTCAAAAAAAAACCTATGAACAGTGGTGTAAACATTTTTTAAACAAAATTGAAGTGCCTTTTGATGTTATACATTGCAACAATCCACTAACCACCATAAGTTTATTGACAAATTCTATGCTGATATAGTTTCTGCTATTCTATCAGCATCTGAAATTTGTTTTAAAAAATCCAAATGTAGTAGACCTCATAAAAGTCAAATTTCTGGGTGGAATAAACAAGTGAAACACTTACATGATTGTGCAAGAACTGCATTTCAAGAATGGATAGCTGATGGTAGATGCATAGATAGTCAAAGTTATAGTAATATGAAAGAAAAGCATAGGATTTTCAAAAAAGCTCTGAAAGGATGCAAAAAGAGAAATGAGCAATGTAAAGCTGATTACCTTGCCACAGCTTTACAGAATGACAGATCAAAAAAAGCAATTTTGGTCAAAAGTTAAATCAATTGGTAAAAAGAAACTTCTTCCTACTGAAATAGAGGGTAATTCCACTCCCATATCCATAATTGAAATGTGGAAAAGTCAATATAGCCAGCTACTAAATTCTTCACAATCACAATGCAATAAAACAGCTGTTGATCATCTTTGTGATGGTGCACAATACAAAAACATAAACAAATTTTACTGTAGCATAAAGCTAGTGCACTCACTTGTAAAATTACCGCTAAACAAAGCTGTTGGTGTTGATAAATTGTCAGCTGAACATCTTCGTTTTTGTGACCCAATCATAAATGTTTATTTGAGTTTATATTATAAAATGTGTTTAAAGTATGGATACATTCCCTCTAATTGTATTGATACTGTTATAATTCCAACTCTTAAGAATATTAATGGAAATATTAATGATGCTAACAACTTTCATCCTATTGGTATAGCTACCATCTTATCTAAATTGTTTGAACATATTATACTTGATATCTGCTCTAAGGTTTTTAAAATATATGATAATCAATTTGGTTTTAAAGCTAAAATTTCAAGTGATATGTGTGTATTCACTTTAAAGCAATTAATATCTTCGTATCATAAACAAGGTAGCCCAGTGTATTGTGCTTTTTTAGATGCTTCAAAGGCTTTTGATCGGGTTAACCATTATATGTTATTTAAAAAACTAATAGAGAGAAATATGCCCACTTGTTTTGTTAGAATTTTACATTATTGGTATAGTAAACAAAATATGAAAGTAAAACGGGGTAACTGTTTATCTAGTCCTTTTTCTGTATCAAATGGTGTTAGACAGGGTGGTGTGCTTAGTCCATACCTGTTTGCTTTATATATTGATGACTTATCAGTTAAATTAAATTGTGTAAAAGCTGGTTGCTTTCTTGGCAACTTGCGACTTAATCATATTATTTTCGCTGATGATTTATGTTGCTTTTCTCCTAGTTTAGATGGTCTACAAGATTTACTTAATGTTTGCAGTAACTGCGCCGTTGAACATGATATTACATTTAATTGTAGTAAATCAGTTGGTGTATTATTCTTGCCTAATTATCTTTCGATTTCAAATGTTCCAAAAGTCTTTCTTTGCATCAATGTAGTAAAATTTAAAAATAACGTAAAGTATCTGGGTGTTTTTCTTAATAATAATCTTAAAGATGATGATGATATTAGTCGGCAAGTTCGTTATTTATATGGAAAGCATATCAACTAAAAGCAACTTTTTCAAAATGTTCCCGTACTATAAAAAATATACTATTTAATTATCACTGTACTTCGTTTTATGCTAGTCATTTATGGTTTAAATATCTATGCTCTTCATTAAATCACTTACGAGTTGCATACAATGATTCCTTTCGGTTAATTCATGGCTCATGTTAGTGCAAAAGAGCTACAAGTAAAAGCAAATATTCCCACTTTCGATGCACTACAGAGAAAATTTATTTATCGATTTATAGAACGGTGCTGCCATTCTAGTAATGTGTATGTTAAGTATACAGTGTATAGCAATTTCTTCTACGAGAGTGACTATTATAAACATTGTCTTCAATTGTTGATGTAATTCAAATGTTCTATTTTTCTTTCCAGCTTGTTTTCTTTTTTTGTTGTTGTTATTGTGAGTGTTTTTCTCTTTTCTATGGACCTTGTGTCTGACTCAAATAAATAAATAAAAAATAAGTTGCTATTGTTGTGACATTTTGTAGTCTTTTAAAAGCCTCTTTTCAGTAATTTTGAACTTGTATTTGTAATTTCAGTAATTTAGGAATTTTCAGAACAGTATTTTTAAATACCACAAAAATAGTAGCAAATGAGTTTATATGTTGTATCAATTTTTTTTGCCATTTTCTAGTTGTACGACAAAGAGTTTATTGAAGTTATTGTTAAAGTTAAAAATGAATACTTTTCCATCACAAGAAATCTGTTTTTATTTTGGCATTAGTATAACATAATTCAATGTTGTTTTTGAATTTTGCAAAGCCTATTGCATCTTGTTAAAAATGGTGAATCATTGCCAGTGCATCCTGTTAAAATTAGTAATTTATGCAGGAATTTTCTATCAATCAACTATACTTGCTTTGGAGATGCATTCAGATCAGAATCCAGCATTTTTAGAAACTTCACTTTTTTAAAAATTTATTGACAATATATTTGGAAAATATTATCTGTTAAGTCGAAATTTAAAGGTAATGTGGTATTTATTAGCATTGCAATAAGCAAAGCAAGCAATAAGCAAACCAATATTTGTACAGTATTCCTTGTGTGAATAGTTACTCAGTGCTGTAGCTCGATTCCATTTGCGCCCCCTCATGATATAAAAATAATTGCTTAATATTTCTCGCATTTAATTTCTAAAAATAATTTCTTGCACTTGATTCATCAGTTTTATGATTGGGTTCCTTGGTAGTCTCGGCTTCCAATTAAAAGGTTTGGGGAGCTGCAATGGCTTTTTGTGTCATCTTTATTGATCGTAATGCTGCTCAAAAGAAATATTGTTTTATTTCACAAGGATGTTAGTCATGCCAAACCTATTCTACTCGCAAATTGTTTTTTCATAGAACATCAAACGAGAGATGAGATTATTGCACCTATGGGGTCAGATCAAGCAGCAGCAGCAAACTTAAAAGTATCTCCTAACTGCCACTGAAATATTTCAAAAGTGGAGAAATTCAAAAAATAATGGCCTTTCCTGTCAAACCTTAACTGCATGCATTCAAACAATGAGTGCTTTTCTTTAGGTTTTGAAATATTTGCAGATCAAACACGAATTTTTGTACATTCTTCCAGAAAAATTTACCTTTGATCCAATTAAAGGTCGATTTGGTTGTACCGGCAGGTGAATGGCCGTTAAACAACTCTTAAAAGCTGAAAAGAAAATTCGTGTTCTTTGTTGCAACAACAAGCTTTGCTGTGTGGTTCAAACCTAATGAATCTTGATACACTTCCTTTAATACACGTGGAGATGTGCAACCTAGCCATCATACAGAGATACATCATACAGTGTTTATACAATGATGGATACGAAACATATAACGGAATAAAAATTGGAAATGAATATCCCTCCCAACCAGCTGATTTAATAACATTACACCTTGTCCCATTTGAGATGACGGAACAACATTTAGAAACATTGGAAAATAAAGGATGGGAAAAAATAGAAAAAAATTTATTTGGAAAAGTGCAACATTATCCGAAAATAAAAACTGGATATGTTATGTATAATATACATAACATATACATTGTATATATATATATATATATATATATATATATACATAACATATCCAGTTTTTATTTTCCGATAATGTTGCACTTTTCCAAATAAAATTATATAAAACCCAAATTATATGTATATATATATATATATAACCCAAATTACGTGAGAATAGAAAATAAAGTCAACATCTTTGGACATGGTATCTACCCATGTGCTGCTTCTGTAAGGCACATGGCCATGAAGTTGAAAATTGCCTACAACAGAAAAAAATAGAAAAGAAAATCAAAAAAACAAAGATTAGGCCATAGAGGAAAAACAACAAATGCCAAACTTCACATTGGGAGAGTTTATTATTCCAAACAGAAAGAAAAGCAAAACATCACTGGAAAATAAAACAATTAAAACAAGCACACCAAAAAAAAAGAAAAGCAAAAAAAAAAGAATGTTACACAATGGATGAGTCATTAGAAGAAATGATTAAAATTAATAAAGTCAAAAAGAAAAGGATTCAATTGAAACACGAAATGATTTTCAAAACAAAAGCAAAAATGAAAAAGAAAATGATGCAGATGAAAATGATGAAAATTTATCTTCATCTGAAAAAGAATTTCAAACAATTTATAAAAAACACTTGAAACAGCAATTAAAATAACACTTATGCAAAAAAAAGAAGAAAAAAAAAAGATGAGCTGAATCCAACAGATGAGGAATCACCAACGTATAAAGATATTTTGCTAAATAAAACATGAGTAAATAATGTTATAAATAATTATAAATGTAATATAGCTTAATTTGTGATTCACCTGAGTAATTTAACAAAAACACAAATGGAATTGGAAACCACCAAAACAAAAGATATGAAAAATAAAAATATTAAAATATGTTTAATTAACATAAATGGGCTCAATAATAAATTAGACACGGTACATAAGTTAATAGAAGATAACAAAATAGATAAATATGTATACAAAAAATTCTCTTTTAGATGAAAATAACAAAATTGGTCCGAAATTTTTAAATATAAAGTTTTAATTAACCAACTTTATGAATTTCCAAAAATGAAATTTTCCAAGGAAGAAACAGTAGTTATACTTACCCAAAACATCGTAGATAATTTTACAATCAAAAAAGAACTAATATACAAAAATAGAATCCAATACTTAAATAGAACCTATCAATTATCAATTGTTATTTTCCAAACAAAACCAATGAACAATTCAATTTAATTAAAAACCTAAATCAAAAAACCAAAATGATGGAAAATAATGTGATAATTATTGGTGATTTTAACTTTATTGAAGCTAAAATAGACACTAAAAATGAGCACCTAAAAATTTTAACTTAAAAGAAACTTAAAAAAAGACACTAAAAATTTTAACTTTATTGAAGCTAAAATAAACACTAAAAAAGGTTTAGTTTAAGCCTCTATCTATAGCGGCTTTATCAGTGTTGAAACAATAATTGCTAACTAATGTTTAGTAAAACCAAGTGGCAGTGAAATTAAGTATATCGCTGAAAATTAAGAAGTGATGCGAGATTTTATACAAATTTTGAAGCGGTCCCCGACCACTAAGGAAGATAGTTTGACATAACGTTAGAATCAATAATTGTAAAAAAAATAAAGTAATATTGGACAGCTTAAACTTAATAGTCGTCCTTTATGACGATAAACAGTGTAGTTAAAATCAAAGTTGCGGATTCAGAAGTTTCATGGAGAAGTCGGAGTCGGAATCAAAATATTTTATCCGACTTCGACTCCTGATATCGAATTTAATTACATCAGAGATGCCAACTTCGCAGCTTACGCAGCCACTCGCGGTAGAGCAGTGCAGTAACCTTTTTAAGAGAACCTTGCCGCTTACCGTGCCGCGCAACTAGCAGCTCATAAAAACTTTACATTTAAATGTTTAACCAATCGTATTTTGCATAACAATATTGTCTTTATTTGGATGTCGGAGTCGTAATTCTAGAAGTTTTACCAGTCGGAGTCGGATCTTTAACTTTCCGACTCGGCAACCGTGGTTAAAGCTAAAAACTACCACCAAGCAGTAAGCTGTATAAATATGACTTTGATTTGAAGTTGCTAAACGCGAACTGTTTAAAATAACGTTCTTCAGGTTCAGGTTCGGCAATTTTATGTTTTCGGGTTTAGTTCTGGTTCAGGCTCAGGTTTGACAAATTTTATTTTTTCGAGTTCAGTTCCGGTTCAGGTTCAACAAATTTATTTTTTCAGATTCAGTTCCGGTTTAAATTCAAAGAATAATAACAGTTAATACCGGTTTACGAATCCGGATCGAGTTTGGTTCGACACTTTGATTTTTTCGCTGCAGCAATGCATTTTTAAAAACCACAAACGCTAATTTTTTTGTTGTTTATAATATCATTTGCATTACCATAGTTTATAACAGCAATCAATTACCCGTACAGTCGTTTTTTGTTCTTCATAATGTATACATAACGTATACGTTTGTTTTAGTACCTTTAAAATTACTATTATCAGTATAACTACGATGAGATGAAATGTTTGTTGACGTCTATTTGAATAAGGTAAATTGACGTCAATGTATAGTTTTCGTATTTTTTGAGTAGTATAGTGTGTTGTTTGTTAAATAGTATAATTGTGTAATTAGAAGGTAAGCTTTTGATTTTCTTATATATTGTATAGTATTGTGAATAGTTTGTGATTAGTTTCTGTTGATTAGTGTTAATAATTGTATCTTGTTTCCGTTGTAAACAATATACATATTATTATTATTTAAAAAAAAAATTGTGTAAGTTAAAGTTGTTTCTTTAATTAAACTGTTTATTAAAATTGGGTAATTAGAAGGTAAGTTTCTGAATTTCTGACATAGAGTGTAATAGTGTAAATGGTATTTGTAATTAATCCTTATTGAATAAGTGTTATTAATTGTATCTTATTATTGCCGTAAACAATATATATATTGCTATTAATATTTGAAAAAGAGTTGTATAACTTAAAGAAATTTGTATTAAATAATATAATATATTTGAACAAGATGTTTTTGTACCAAACAAGAAGCCTTTAGTATCCATGGAATTGACGACCCATCCTTGGATGAAATAATTTATGCATTTAAAGAGGAACTGGAAGAATTTAGGGAAAGAATAGAAGGAATTAGAGTTTTTAATTACAAAGAAAAAAAATTCTTCGTCACGTTCAAATTGTCAGAAAATCCCATGATGGGAGAGGCAAAAGATATAGTCCACGTAATTTGTTCAGATGGGTACACAACTACCGATGACGTAACCATTAAAAGTTATATACTGCAACAACCAGTAGATCTTATCACACTCTACCCAGTCCCATTTGAGATGACTGAAACCCATCTTCGTGGTTTGGAAAGACGAGGATAGGGAAAAATAGAAAAACTAACATTTGGAAAATTACGACATTATCAAAACATCAAAAATGTTTACGTTAATTTATATATTAAAGACCCAAATTATTTGCAAATTGCAAACCAAGTAATTATCATGGGACACTGGATGTCAATCACTACCCCTTCTAATAGGCACCTTCCAATGTGCCGATTTTGCAAAATCAGAGGCCATGAACTTGAAATGTGCCCAAAGTTACAAAAAAACAACAACAAAAAGAAGAAAACCTTAAAAGTAACAAAAAAGAAATAAATGATATAACTGAAAAAGAAAAAAGAATTACAACAGAAATATCATTGGCAGAATTTATTGTACCAAAAAGGAAAAGAATCAAAAATGAAAACAGCAAGATTACAACTAGCGCTTCAAAAAGAAAGAAGAAAAGAAACAACAGTAAAAGAATATCTAATCTTACATCACCTGAATCAGAAGATGATAAAGAAACAAATAAAAAACTCAAACACAAAAGATCTAACACAGAATCTAGGAGTAACCAAAGCCAAGAAACGGTACCTGCAAATACTACAGGAGCCGCATGGAGCCGCATGGAGCCGCATGGAGCTGCATGGAGCTGCATGGAGCAACCGTGTAAAATTCAAATACTACAGGAGCCGTATGGAGACCCTTTCAATTAGGTCTAGAGATGCATGGAGCCGCATGGAGCTGCATAGAGCCGCATGGAGCCGCATGGAGCCTCATGGAGCTGCATGGAGCCACCGTGTAAACTTCAAATACTACAGGAGCCGTATGGAGACCCTTTCAATTAGATCTAGAGATGCACGGAACCGCATAGAGCCGCATGGAGCCGCATGGAGCTGCATGGAGCTGCATGGAGCAACCGTGTAAACTTCAAATACTACAGGAGCCGTATGGAGACCTTTTCAATTAGGTCTAGAGATGCATGGAGCCGCATGGAGCTGCATGGAGCCTCATGGAGCTGCATGGAGCCACCGTGTAAACTTCAAATACTATAGGAGCCGTATGGAGACCCTTTCAATTAGGTCTAGAGATGCACAAAACCGCATAGAGCTGCATGGAGCTGCATGGAGCAACCGTGTAAACTTCAAATACTACAGGAGCCGTATGGAAACCTTTTCAATTAGGTCTAGAGATGCATGGAGCCGCATGGAGCCGCATGGAGCTGCATGGAGCCGCATGGAGCCGCATGAAACCACTGTGTAAACTTCAAATACTACACGGAGCCGTATGGAGACCCTTTCAATTAGGTCTAGAGATGCATGGAGCCGCATGGAGCTGCATAGAGCCGCATGGAGCCGCATGGAGCCTCATGGAGCTGCATGGAGCCACCGTGTAAACTTCAAATACTACAGGAGCCGTATGGAGACCCTTTCAATTAGATCTAGAGATGCACGGAACCGCATAGAGCCGCATGGAGCCGCATGGAGCTGCATGGAGCTGCATGGAGCAACCGTGTAAACTTCAAATACTACAGGAGCCGTATGGAGACCTTTTCAATTAGGTCTAGAGATGCATGGAGCCGCATGGAGCTGCATGGAGCCTCATGGAGCTGCATGGAGCCACCGTGTAAACTTCAAATACTATAGGAGCCGTATGGAGACCCTTTCAATTAGGTCTAGAGATGCACAAAACCGCATAGAGCTGCATGGAGCTGCATGGAGCAACCGTGTAAACTTCAAATACTACAGGAGCCGTATGGAAACCTTTTCAATTAGGTCTAGAGATGCATGGAGCCGCATGGAGCCGCATGGAGCTGCATGGAGCTGCATGGAGCTGCATGGAGCCGCATGGAGCCGCATGAAACCACTGTGTAAACTTCAAATACTACACGGAGCCGTATGGAGACCCTTTAAATTAGGTCTAGAGATGCATGGAGCCGCATAGAGCTGCATGTAGCCACCTTGTAAACTTAAAATACTACAGGAGCGGTATGGAGACCCTTTAAATTAAGTTTAGAGATGCATGGAGCCGCATGGAGCTGCATGGAGCCGCATGGAGCCGCATGAAACCACTGTGTAAACTTCAAATACTACACGGAGCCGTATGGAGACCCGGTACCTGCAAATACTACAGGAGCCGCATGGAGCCGCATGGAGCCGCATGGAGCTGCATGGAGCTGCATGGAGCAACCGTGTAAACTTCAAATACTACAGGAGCCGTATGGAGACCCTTTCAATTAGGTCTAGAGATGCATGGAGCCGCATGGAGCTGCATAGAGCCGCATGGAGCCGCATGGAGCCTCATGGAGCTGCATGGAGCCACCATGTAAACTTCAAATACTACAGGAGCCGTATGGAGACCCTTTCAATTAGGTCTAGAGATGCACGGAACCGCATAGAGCCGCATGGAGCCGCATGGAGCAACCGTGTAAACTTCAAATACTACAGGAGCCGTATGGAGACCTTTTCAATTAGGTCTAGAGATGCATGGAGCCGCATGGAGCCTCATGGAGCTGCATAGAGCCACCGTTTCAACTTCAAATACCATAGGAGCCGTATGGAAACCTTTTCAATTAGGTCTAGAGATGCACGGAACCGCATAGAGCTGCATGGAGCTGCATGGAGCAACCGTGTAAACTTCAAATACTACAGGAGCCGTATGGAGACCTTTTCAATTAGGTCTAGAGATGCATGGAGCCGCATGGAGCCGCATGGAGCTGCATGGAGCCGCATGGAGCCGCATGAAACCACTGTGTAAACTTCAAATACTACACGGAGCCGTATGGAGACCCTTTAAATTAGGTCTAGAGATGCATGGAGCCGCATGGAGCTGCATGTAGCCACCTTGTAAACTTAAAATACTACAGGAGCGGTATGGAGACCCTTTAAATTAAGTTTAGAGATGCATGAAACCGCATGGAGCTGCATGGAGCCGCATGGAGCCGCATGAAACCACTGTGTAAACTTCAAATACTACACGGAGCCGTATGGAGACCCTTTAAATTAGGTCTAGAGATGCATGGAGCCGCATGGAGCTGCATGGAACCACCTTGTAAACTTAAAATACTACAGGAGCGGTATGGAGACCCTTTAAATTAAGTTTAGAGATGCATGGAGCCGCATGGAGCCGCATGAAACCACTGTGTAAACTTCAAATACTACACGGAGCCGTATGGAGACCCTTTAAATTAGGTCTAGAGATGCATGGAGCCGCATGGAACTGCATGGAGCCACCTTGTAAACTTAAAATACTACAGGAGCGGTATGGAAACCCTTTAAATTAAGTTTAGAGATGCATGGAGCCGCATGGAGCTGCATGAAGCAGCATGGAGTCACCGTTTCAATTTCAAATACTACAAGAGCCGTATGGAGACCCCTTCAATTAGATCTAGAGATCCATGGAGCCGCATGGAGCCGCATGGAGCCGCCTGAAACTGCGTGGAGCAGCATGGAGCCACCGTTTCAACTTCAAATACTGCAGGAGCCGTATGGAGACCCTTTCAATTAGGTCTAGAGATGCACGGAACCGCATAGAGCCGCATGGAGCTGCATGGAGCCTCATGGAGCCACTGTATAAACTTCAAATACTACAAGAGCCGTATGGAGACCTGTTAAGTTAGGTCTAGAAATGCATGGAGCCGCATGGAGCAAATACTACAGGAGCCGCATGGAGCCGCATGGAGCCACCGTGTAAACTTCAAATACTACAGGAGCCGTATGGCGACCATTTCAATTAAGTCTAGAGATGCATGGAGCCGCATGGAGCTGCATGGAGCCACCTTGTAAACTTAAAATACTACAGGAGCGGTATGGAGATTCTTTAAATTAAGTTTAGAGATGCATGAAGCCGCATGGAGCTGCATGAAGCAGCATGGAGTCACCGTTTCAATTTCAAATACTACAAGAGCCGTATGGAGACCCCTTCAATTAGATCTAGAGATCCATGGAGCCGCATGGAGCCGCATGGAGCCGCCTGAAACTGCGTGGAGCAGCATGGAGCCACCGTTTCAACTTCAAATACTGCAGGAGCCGTATGGAGACCCTTTCAATTAGGTCTAGAGATGCACGGAACCGCATAGAGCCGCATGGAGCTGCATGGAGCCTCATGGAGCCACTGTATAAACTTCAAATACTACAAGAGCCGTATGGAGACCTGTTAAGTTAGGTCTAGAAATGCATGGAGCCGCATGGAGCAAATACTACAGGAGCCGCATGGAGCCGCATGGAGCCACCGTGTAAACTTCAAATACTACAGGAGCCGTATGGCGACCATTTCAATTAAGTCTAGAGATGCATGGAGCCGCATGGAGCTGCATGGAGCCACCTTGTAAACTTAAAATACTACAGGAGCGGTATGGAGATTCTTTAAATTAAGTTTAGAGATGCATGGAGCCGCATGGAGCTGCATGAAGCAGCATGGAGTCACCGTTTCAATTTCAAATACTACAAGAGCCGTATGGAGACCCCTTCAATTAGATCTAGAGATGCATGGAGCCGCATGGAGCCGCTTGAAACTGCGTGGAGCAGCATGGAGCCACCGTTTCAACTTCAAATACTGCAGGAGCCGTATGGAAACCCTTTAAATTAGGTCTAGAGATGCACGGAACCGCATGAAGCTGCATGGAGCCACTGTATAAACTTCAAATACTACAAGAGCCGTATGGAGACCTGTACTACAGGAGCCGCATGGAGCCGCATGGAGCCACCGTGTAAACTTGAAATACTACAGGAGCCGTATGGAGACCCTTTCAATTAGGTCTAGAGATGCATGGAGCCGCATGGAGCCACCGTGTAAACTTCAAATTAAGTCTAGAGATGCATGGAGCCGCATGGAGCCGCATGGACCCGCATGAAGTCGCATGGAGCTGCATGGAGCAGCATGGAATCACCGTATAAACTTCAAATACTACAGGAGCCGTATGGAGACCCTTTCAATTAGGTTTAGAGATGCTTGGAGCCGCATGGAGCCGCATGGAGCAGCATGCAGCCACTGTTTCAACTTTATATACTACAGGAGCCGTATGGAGACCCTTTCAATTAGGTTTAGAGATGCATAGAGCCGCATGGAGCCGTATGGAGCCGCATGGAGCTGCAACGAGCCGCATGCAACCACTGTGTAAACTTGAAATACTACAGGAGCCGTATGGAGACCCTTTCAATTAGGTCTAGAGACGCATGGAGCCGCATGGAACCGCATGGAGCTGCATGGAGCAACAGGGAGCCACCGTGTAAACTTTAAATACTACAGGAGTTGTATGGAGATCCTTTAAATTAAGTCTAGAGATGCATGGAGCCACTGTGTAAATTTGAAATACTACAGGAGCTGTATGAAAATCCTTTAAATTAAGTTTAGAGATGTACCTGCAAATACTACAGGAGCCGCATGGAGCCGCATGGAAACACTGTGTAAACTTGAAATACTACAGGAGCCGTATGGAGACCCTTTCAATTAGGTCTAGAGACGCATGGAGCCGCATGGAACCGCATGGAGCTGCATGGAGCAACAGGGAGCCACCGTGTAAACTTTAAATACTACAGGAGCCGTATGGAGACCTTTTAAATTAAGTCTAGAGATGCATGGAGCCACTGTGTAAACTTGAAATACTACAGGAGCCGTATGAAAATCCTTTAAATTAAGTCTAGAGATGTACCTGCAAATACTACAGGAACCGCATGGAGCCGCATGGAGCCACCGTGTAAACTTTAAATACTACAGGAGCCGTATGGAGACCCTTTAAATTAGGTCTAGAGATGTATGGAGCTGCATGGAGCCACCTTGCATACTTCAGATATTACAGGAGCCGTATGGAGACCCTTTCAATTAGGTCTAGGTATGCATGGAGCCGCCTGGAGCTGCATGGAGCCGCATGAAACTACTGTATAAACTTCAAATACTACAGGAGCCGTATGGAGACCCTTTAAATTTAGTCTAGAGATGCATGGACCTGCATGAAGCTGCATGGAGGCACCGTGTAAACTTTAAATACTACAGGAACCGTATGGAGACCCTTTCAATTAGGTCTATAGATGCATGGAGCCGCATGGAGCTGCATGGAACAGCATGGAACCACCGTGTAAACTTTAAATACTACAGGAGCCGTATGGAGACCCTTTCAATTAAGTTTAGAGATGCATGGAGCCGCATGGAGCTGCATGGAGCAGCATGGAGTCACCGTTTCAATTTCGAATACTACAGGAGCCGTATGGAGACCCCTTCAATTAGATCTAGAGATGCATGGAGCCGCATGGAGCCGCCTGAAGCTGCCTGGAGCAGCATGGAGCTACCGTTTCAACTTCAAATACTACAGGAGCCGTATGGAGACCCTTTCAATTAGGTCTAGAGATGCACGAAATCGCATAGAGCCGCATAGAGCCGCATGGAGCCGCATGGAGCCGCATGGAGCTGCAACGAGCCGCATGCAACCACTGTGTAAACTTGAAATACTACAGGAGCCGTATGGAGACCCTTTCAATTACGTCTAGAGACGCATGGAGCCGCATTGAACCGCATGGAGCTGCATGGAGCAACAGGGAGCCACCGTGTAAACTTTAAATACTACAGGAGTTGTATGGAGATCCTTTAAATTAAGTCTAGAGATGCATGGAGCCACTGTGTAAATTTGAAATACTACAGGAGCCGTATGAAAATCCTTTAAATTAAGTTTAGAGATGTACCTGCAAATACTACAGGAGCCGCATGGAGCCGCATGGAAACACTGTGTAAACTTGAAATACTACAGGAGCCGTACGGAGACCCTTTCAATTAGGTCTAGAGACGCATGGAGCCGCATGGAACCGCATGGAGCTGCATGGAGCAACAGGGAGCCACCGTGTAAACTTTAAATACTACAGGAGTCGTATGGAGACCTTTTAAATTAAGTCTAGAGATGCATGGAGCCACTGTGTAAACTTGAAATACTACAGGAGCCGTATGAAAATCCTTTAAATTAAGTCTAGAGATGTACCTGCAAATACTACAGGAGCCGCATGGAGCCGCATGGAAACACTGTGTAAACTTCAAATACTACAGGAGCCGTATGGAGACCCTTTAAATTAGGTCTAGAGACGCATGGAGCCGCATGGAACCGCATGGAGCTGCATGGAGCAACAGGGAGCCACCGTGTAAACTTTAAATACTACAGGAGTCGTATGGAGACCTTTTAAATTAAGTCTAGAGATGCATGGAGCCACTGTGTAAACTTGAAATACTACAGGAGCCGTATGAAAATCCTTTAAATTAAGTCTAGAGATGTACCTGCAAATACTACAGGAACCGCATGGAGCCGCATGGAGCCACCGTGTAAACTTTAAATACTACAGGAGCCGTATGGAGACCCTTTAAATTAGGTTTAGAGACGCATGGAGCTGCATGGAGCCACCTTGCATACTTCAGATATTACAGGAGCCGTATGGAGACCCTTTCAATTAGGTCTAGGTATGCATGGAGCCGCCTGGAGCTGCATGGAGCCGCATGAAACTACTGTATAAACTTCAAATACTACAGGAGCCGTATGGAGACCCTTTAAATTTAGTCTAGAGATGCATGGACCTGCATGAAGCCGCATGGAGGCACCGTGTAAACTTTAAATACTACAGGAACCGTATGGAGACCCTTTCAATTAGGTCTAGAGATGCATGGAGCCGCATGGAGCTGCATGGAACAGCATGGAACCACCGTGTAAACTTTAAATACTACAGGAGCCGTATGGAGACCCTTTCAATTAAGTTTAGAGATGCATGGAGCCGCATGGAGCTGCATGGAGCAGCATGGAGTCACCGTTTCAATTTCGAATACTACAGGAGCCGTATGGAGACCCCTTCAATTAGATCTAGAGATGCATGGAGCCGCATGGATCCGCCTGAAGCTGCCTGGAGCAGCATGGAGCTACCGTTTCAACTTCAAATACTACAGGAGCCGTATGGAGACCCTTTCAATTAGGTCTAGAGATGCACGAAATCGCATAGAGCCGCATAGAGCCGCATGGAGCCGCATGGAGCTGCAACCAGCCGCATGCAACCACTGTGTAAACTTGAAATACTACAGGAGCCGTACGGAGACCCTTTCAATTAGGTCTAGAGACGCATGGAGCCGCATGGAGCTGCATGGAGCTGCATGGAGCAACAGGGAGCCACCGTGTAAACTTTAAATACTACAGGAGTCGTATAGAGATCCTTTAAATTAAGTCTAGAGATGCATGGAGCCACTGTGTAAACTTGAAATACTACAGGAGCCGTATGAAAATCCTTTAAATTAAGTTTAGAGATGTACCTGCAAATACTACAGGAGCCGCATGGAGCCGCATGGAGCCACCGTGTAAACTTTAAATACTACAGGAGCCGTATGGAGACCCTTTAAATTAGGTCTAGAGATGAATAGAGCCGCATGAAGCTGCATAGAACCGCATGGAACCGCATGGAACCGCATGGAGCCACCTTGTATACTTCAAATTCAACAGGAGCCATATGGAGATCTTTTAAATTAGGTCTAGACATGCATGGAGCCGCATAGAGCCACTTTGTATACTTCAGATACTACAGGAGCCATATGAAGACCTTTTAAATTAGGTCTAGAGATGCATGGAGCCGCATGGAGGCACTTTGTATACTTCAGATACTACAGGAGCCATATGAAGACCTTTTAAATTAGGTCTAGAGATGCATGGAACCGCATGGAGCCACTTTGTATACTTCAAATACTACAGGAGCCGATGGAGACTCTTTAAATAAAGTCTAGACATGCATGGAGCCGCATGGAGCCACTTTGTATACTTCAAATACTACAGGAGCCATATGGAGACCTTTTAAATTAGATCTAGAGATGCATGGAGCCGCATGGAGCCACCGTGTAAACTTCAAATACTACAGGAGCCGTATGGAGAACTTTAAATTAGGTCTAGAGATCCATGAAATGGCATGGAGCCACCGTGTATACGTACGTCAAATACAACAGGAGCCATATGGAGACCATTTAAATTAGGTCTAGAGGTGCATGGAGCTGCATGGAGCCACCGTGAAAGCTTGAAATACTACAGAATCTGCATGGAGACCCTTTAAACAAAGTCTAGGAATGCATAGAGCGGCATAAAGCCACCGTGTAAACTTCAAATACCACAGGAGCCGCATGGAGACCTTTTAAATAAAGTCTAGAGATGCATGGAGCCACAATGTATACTTCGAATATTACAGGAGCCGCCACATACCTTTTAAATATAGTCTAGAGATGCATGAAGTCGCATGGAGACTTTTAAATTATTATTTAAAGGTGTATAGATGCATGAAGCCACAGGATAAACTGAAAATACTGCTGGAGCTGCATGGAAGCTTTCAAATTTTTGCGTAAAGTATTCTTTGTGATGTGTGCTGTTTGGGAAGTGAGATGGAAAGTGAGATGGGTGCTGTTTGGGAAGAATACTTTCAAAGTATTCTTCCCAAACAGCACCCATCTCACTTACTCAGGTAGAAAAAGCAGCGGAACACACAGGCAATTAGCCTTTAGCATAAGTTAGTAAGTTAATCATCATCTTTTGTAATAAAAGCATGATATTCATGCTCAATTAGTGCTAACCTATTCTGGTTTCACAGGTGAAGTAAGCTACTTGACTAACAAGTATAACATAGTGAATCTATTAAATCATGTCTGAAAGACCAAGACGTTTTACTGAAGTTATTGCTATGCTCACATCTATAGACAAGGATGATTCTGGAGGGAAAAGTGAAACTGAAGAAGGCGACGTGTTAGATTGTCAACTTTGCTCCTCAGATGAGATGAGCGACGATGAAAAAGTTGAGCAATTTGATGATGCACAACTCATTGTTCATATAGGTAATTTACAAACTTCTGATACTAACGTTGAAATCTATTCTGCTACATGTTATAATGATGATTCTGGTTCAGGTGCTGCTGAAAGCTCGAGCACAAACGAGACAGCAAGAGATGGCACAAAATGGGAATTTATGGAATTCGGTCTAGAAGCACGAGGAAGGAGTGCAGCTCAGAATGTCCTAAATGAGCAATCAGGTTTATCACGCTTTGCCCTTAGAAGGGCAGACTCACCTGTTGGTGCTTTTCAAATTATATTTGATAACCATACTCGTATGCCCAAATACATTCAACAATGTACCAATGTAGAAGCTTGAAGAGTCTTAGACATTTGAAGAATGGGAGATTTCACTTTGTGAGCTCAATGCGTTTATTGCTCTGCTATATGTAGGAGCAGCGTGTGGTGGCAAAAACTTTCCCCTTTACAATTTTTGGAATGAAGAATGGGGTGTATCATTTTTTCAACAAACCATGTCAAGAAATCATTGTCGTGAAATTATGCGTTTTCTACGGTTCGACTTGCGTAGCAAAAAGTCAGCACGCTGGCAAACTGACAAATTTGCTCTTATTTCAGATATTTCGAATAGGTCTGTAGATAACAGCATCAGTTGTTACCAATCTTGAAAAAATATTACGATTTATGAGAAGCTGTTTCTGAGAAAATCTCTTTGTAGGTTTATCCAGTATATGCCAAACAAGCCAGATAAGTTTGGCATGAAGTTCTGATTAGCGGCTGGCGTGGAATCCAAGTATATCCTAGATGCCATTCTATATCTGGGCAAAGACAAGTCACGTCCAACCACCCAAAGGCTTAGTTAGTGACGAAGTTGTCATGACTCTCATGAAACCATTCATGAGAAAAGGTAGAAAAGTTACCACCGATAACTTTTTCACGTTGTTTTTACTTGCTAAAGAACTGAAAAAGAAGAAAGCCAGCTTTGTAGGAACTATGAACAAGGTTAGAGTTGAGTTGCCTGCATCTGCAAAATGCTTGCAACAACGTTATTCTAGTAAATTCATGAAGACAGGCAATATGGCAATTTTAACAGTATATCAGTGTAAGCCCAAGAAAAACGTTTGTGTTCTCATTTCTCTGCATTTGTCTGTTGAGCTTGGCGAATCTGAGAAAAAGAAACTGGAAAAAATGGAATTTTATAACAAGAGCAAATGTGGTGTTGACGTGGCTGATCAAATGGCCAGGCAGTATTCAATCAAAGCAGACACCCGTCGGTGACCTGTTGCTGTTTTCTACAACATTCTGGATTTGGCAGGCATCAATGCATTTGTGCAAACACAAACAGGTGACAAACACAAACAAAAAACAAACAGGTGACAAGGTTTCAAGACGAGATTTCTTGTTCAAGTTTGCTACAGAACTACGTGAAGACTACATCGTTGAAGATCAAGCAGAAACACTACTATTGCTAGACCTTTCCGACTATCGACAGCTCCTAAAAAACACCAAAGCCGAGAAGCGTAAACAACGTCAAATAGCTGCAAACTGCACTCAAAACAAAACCAGCAAGCAAGTGCAACAAAACTGTATGTGGCAAGTGCACCGCCACGAAGCTTTTCGAATGCGTTATACAGTGTGTGCGACAACGCAAATATGAAACATTTTTCAATTTTATGTCCACTTTGTGCTCCTTCCTTTAAGTAAAACTGTTTTTTATGGATAGATTGATTGAGTTATGTTACCTGAGTATTTGTTCAACGCTTAAGTTGCATCCACACCACGCATATACTAGTAAAAATGCGTTTTCGGAGAAGCGGTCAAAATGACCGCTGCTGGCCGTTGAAGGCTTATCGCAACTCCGGCCGTTCTAGTGTTAAAAAAAAAAGTTTTTACTTTGAATCTCTCTCGGACTTCTAAATTTTTTTTCAACAAAATGATTTAACTTTTGCACAACTACTCTAGTGGCGACCCATAGCCAATTAAACTGCGACCCACTTTTGGATCGCGACCTTGGGGTTGAGAAGCACTGCTTTATACTGTACTTCCAGTCTGATAAAAAAGTATTTCTTTAACTTTTGTGATTCGTTTTACGATTTTCATATAGCCTGCTACCCTCTTTGCGCTCTGTTTAATGTAAATATTCAGTATGTAATACTAATGTAAAAAGATTTAAAAAGTATTGCATAAATTATCGTTGCGATCCTTATGAAAATAGTTCACGGAGGTAGCAACCTCCAGGTTGAGAAACGCAGAGATAAAACGTGGCTATGATTGGTATTATCCTTATTTTTCAATTTTATTTTTATTCCTGTTTCTTCTCCTGACTGGACGAAAAACGTCAGGGACGCTTACTTAGGGCAATTCTCAAGCAATTACCCCGACCTGCTTCCGGATATGCAAAAATACTGTTGTGTGGTTTAAATTTGTTATTTCTGTTCTTAGTTTATCTTCAGAGATATGACTTGAATTTAAAGCAGCTTGTTGCTGAGACCGTCTCCATCCAGTTCCATGGACTTCTGAACCACTTTAAAAAATCTATTTGCTGGTCTTGCTACATCTGAATTATATCTGCAGCTTCATGCGTTTGTAGACAATTTTTTAGAGGTCTACATGCGGCTGTAATGACTGCAAGGCTTGAACCGAATTTTTTCTTCGCGTTCTTTATTATCAACAATTACTTTAACTGTTTTTTTTCATTTCCTGTGTTGCCCCAGAAGAATAAAGTTT